>CM076576.1:702010376-703210376 GCA_034641835.2 Pinus albicaulis | reverse complement strand
TCGCCTCTTCTGCTTAAATTTCTGCTCGAACTTGGCGGCATATCGATATGTCGTGACAAGCAAGGTAATGTCAAGGAACTCCATTTCCTCCTAAATGCATCTTTGCAAAAAACTACGGTAATTGAGCACCAAGTGTTTCTCTGAATCTTTAATACCTAGCTTTGTGTGCAGGGTATGGAACAAATTCATCAGCTCGTTCACATCTTGCTCCCTTTGTTGCCGCAACATGGTCCATTGGATGTACTTGTCCTCATAGCTCCCCACAAGGTAATATTGTTCCTTGATGCCATCTCGGGTCAAATTCCAAGTGCTTGCGGTTGAAAAAAAGTGAGTGTTCGTCCTCATCCCTCTATTCACATTAGGTTTCCCACCAATTGTGACATGGGGGGAGGCTTTAAGGAGCGCAAAGGTAATCTTTTCTCGATCGGAGAAATCATGGACCGAAAAATACCCTTCCAACAAATTCAACCATCTATCTATGACGTTTGCATCTATTTGGCCCTCAAATATGGGAATGTCAAATTTTACTTGTACCTTAAAAGGAGTGGTTGTTGGATGAAGATGTGCCACCGGTGGGTAGTCATCGAAGGATCCGAGCAAAGTTATCCATCATCACGTTACTTTGTTTCTTGAGGGCCTCCTCGAGAAATATTTTGATAGGATCTCCTGCTCCCTCGTCTTTCTTTTCTTCCGCCAAGGGAGGCCGTTTGGGTTTGCGAGGCTGATCTTGCAAAGGTTAAACTAGATCGATCCCTAAATACTTATACCCCAACTTCGTTAGGGACATGCAAAGAAAGATCGAGAAAGAGTAGACTACATGGATACCACTGATCTCGACTTATGAAGGAATGAAATAAAATACTTAAATAAACACAAATGCAGAGATGCAGTAGGAATAACACTTCATTTCAATAATATCAAATACTGAAAAATGATTACAGACATAATGGAAAATAAACTAGCTCAAGTGATGGTAGCTTGTCCCTGAGAAGAGATGTGGCGGCTATATGCCTCTAAATTGTGTTACAATGAGGCTCAAGGGATTTTTTATTATGAATGAATGAAATTTTAACGTCCACGAGACTAAAAATAGTCCATGGGAGTCTTTTTATTGAACAATAAGAGAAAACCCTAAACAACCAAAACCCTAACCCGAGGAGATGTAACACCAAGAGTTTGTGGGCCTCGTTGGGGTTAGTTGGGCAGCCAACTTCTTGGGGTCGTAACTTGGTCATATTATCTCTGTTTGACGCATATGATACCTAGTTGGAAAGATCTCTCCAAGGACTACAATTGGTGATACATTTTTAATGAAATTGTTGCAGGAATAATGCCCAAAAAATGTTGTTTGGGACCTCAAAATGGCTTGGGAAGTTCAGGACCCGAAAATTGCTAAAAATAGTAAATAATAAAAATGATGAAAATGACTAGGTGGAATAGGGGGGTGGCCACCAATATCCACCTGGATCAAAAATTTGACTGCACTAATTAGGGTATAATAATTTCCTTTTTCCTATATATTATTTCTATAAAGAGTGGAATTGCTCTACAGATCTAAAATGTCACTTGAATCATGATTGCATTTAATTTTTGTTTGGGGTGTATGTTTACATTGTCAAGTAATTAACATTTTCTTATTAAATAAAATTCAATTTCTTTGGTGTATCTAAAATATTGTCTTTTCGAGATTATCATAGCTTAGTAGATTTATATTATTTTTATTCAAAGCTATTGCATTCAATTGGCAAGGATAGACTCACGTTTTTTTCAAAGTGAATGTTTGTGCTTAGCTCAACAATTACATTGATTACTCTATTTTATATATAATAACCATATTGACAGGGCTAGACTTTATTTTCTATAGTGTAATTTTCCTTTTTCACGAAGTGTGGATTTCCTTTTGCAACAAGTTTGGATTTCTTGTTTAGTGAGAATGAATCTTCTTTCTAGCAAGATTGAATTTCCTTTCTAATATAAATATGAAAATACTTTCAAAGCAAGTGTGAACTTCCTTTTTCTTACAATTTACTCTTAGTTAATTTAGTCCTTGCAAAGTGTGACTGCAACTTTTGAAACTTACATGATTAAGTAGAATTTTTAAAACCTTTCCATACCTTTTGGGACTACTTATGCTATTACCCATAGAGGTAATGGTTGAAACTACAACTACATATACTTGTGGAAAAGTGATCTATGACTTGCATATATAATGTGCATAGCTTGAAAATTAAATCAAAACCTTGGGTTGACAAATTTACTCTATAGACTCTTTGATTACCTTGCTATTAATTATAATTCTAATTAAAGAGCTTGTCATTTTTCCAATGCTATTAGGGAGTTACCAAAAGCACAATAATATTGGTTTGAACTTCATATATAAAAGTAAATATAAAAAGGCCATATATAAAAGCAAATATAAAAAGGGCATAAGTGAATATGAGTAAGAGATTGTAAGTTTAGTTAACTTGAAGTTGTCCCACAAACAAACATGCTATGACTCTCTTACTCCATTGAAAACATATATTTTCTCATTAGTCAACATTTGCATAGCATGGAATGTTGTTTTTAATTCATGAACAAAACCAGAGATCCTAAAGGTCAATTAGGAACATTGTCAAAACCACTGAGATTACTAATTATGTACATAAATAAACAAAGAGAAAGGGTTTAGGGAACATTAACCCTTAGAGAAAGAAACCTACAACTAGCAATTGAGAAATACAAACTATGACCCCAACTGCGCAATGAATTGATGCTGGTTTTTTCAATTATCATAGAAAACATAAATCATATAAAACATATGTTTGTTCTATCAGATACAACTGATGCCCTTGCCATATAACTTCAACAAATGGTTCCTGCCGTTATACACAATTACTTCCAAAAGTAAAATTAATTAAAAAAAAGCCACTTAGGAATTTATTTCGACATGCTGACTTGTTCAATTTTGTTGGTTTTGCAAATAACACACACGAGAAAACAGGAGATACTTTTACACTTAAGTTTGTATACTCCCGATTGTTTACTTTATCATATTTTTGACAAAATAGGGTGGCCATCTAAAATGAGAATTAGATCAGTGATCATTTTAATTTCTTTCATACCAAACATCTCCTTTGAAACTTCTTCCCGCATTTGGGTAGATGTTTGCAAGTGATCAATTTTGCACCACAATATTTCAACATTATTTTGTTTCAGGTCCACTCCCTCGTTAAAGAAAATGTGCTTGGTTTTAGGATGGAACACTGGATTCTTCGTGCGTTGACTCACAACTTTGAACTGGGATGTCATCTTAATCCCTCTTGAGCCATATTAAACCTTTTTAGTATTTCCAATGCATACTTGGTTTGTGACATGAAAATATTTCCAACCATGTGTGATACTTCCACTCTTAAAAGAATCATGTAAGTTTGCCCAATTTTTTCATTTTAAAGGATTTGTGTTGCTCATATTTGATTTCTTCAATCATCTTTGACTATATTTTTCTGTGAGACAAAAAACTGCATAGGAAAAAAAAACTGCATTTTATATTCAAGAGAGAATATAAAACGCATTCTTCATGTGTAGAAACATAAAATACAATAAAAAGGGATTAATTGGTAACCTCCCAAGTCCAAAAAAGTTTACCATTGTTTATATGCTCATCATTTTTTCATACTACACTTCAGAAACTATTAATCACTTCCAAAATGTTTAAAAAAAGTTATAATCTTCCTTAGAAATTATAAAAGGACCAAAAGTACCAAAAATAAATAATCTTCAACCACTCATTCAAAGGTTATTTAAAATTCCTAATTATCTAAGTACTTGCTTGATCAAATATTAAGTCTAGTTTCATTTGATACTCCATCAAGAACTCTTCCAAAACTAGAAACCCAAGATCCTATAGTAGCCTTGGTTTGTATAATGTGTGAGTTGTGTTAGTTTCTTTTGAACCAAGTTTCAGATTTAGTGCCGAATAAAATTTGCTCAAAGCATAAAATAAAATTCATATATGATTTTTATACACCAAACACATTGGGTTCGTAATTTAACATACACAATAAAAGCAAAAAAACCAATGAAACCAAACATAATAAACAGTATGACACAATTTTACCGTGGAAACTCCAATGTGGGGAAACCAACAAACTTGGGCTCTATTCAGCTTCTGAAAATGGTGATTACAAGGGAATTTTTCTGAAAAAATTACAACAACACAAAATTTAGTTTGTTCCATGTACAACCCTACCCAGAATAGTTTGTTCGGGCTAGAGAAATCATTGTACAAACAAAAAAATTTAGCCCTTTCTGCCCTGCAAATTTGTGGTTGTACAACTTGATATTTTTTGCCATGTTAGCTGCTTGTGAAGTGAGCCTGTGCATTCTTCTTTTTTTGTTGTCAGTTTGATCTTATGATTTTCAGCTGAATGTCCAATCTCTCTCGTGCCAAGTCAAATGCACCCACAACAGCTCGATTCCCTCTTCAAATAGTGGCTAACCTATTTTCCAAAGAGATGGAGGGATGATATTTCTTCTCCACTATTGAAATCAATGGTCATGACTTAATTTGTCATTGACCTTTTTCACTTTATAAAAAATGGCCAATAAATTCAATAATTCAATTATTTACTTTGGCCTAAGGTTAAGCTTTGTAAATATTTAAATGTAGTTGTAGAAGTGAATTTAGGTGATTGACTGCATGTCATGGCACCTGACCAATGTAGAACCATTTTCCAATCTATAGTTTTGACACTCTCTCTTAGCGAGGAAGGTGTTTTGAACAAAACCTAACTTATCCCTACCGAATGCAAACTTTCCCTTCATCAAGGACTTGGTAAGGATGTCTCCTACTTGTGCATCTGTAGGTATGTATTGTAGCTTCACTGTCTCCTTCTGCACACAATCTCTAATGAATTGGTAACCTGATTAGATGTGTTTCGACTTGTCATAAAACTCTAGATTCTAAGAGAGCTTGATGCAACTATGATTGTCACAATGAACTCTTGATCAAACATTCCCACAAGGTGCTTTTGAATCCAAATGGCCTCACAGGTTGTTAGGATAGAAACCACGTATTCAACCTTAGTATAACTTAGTGCAACAGATCTTTGTTTCGTGTTGAACTAATAAAGTACTCTTGATCCTAGACTGAAGCAACACTTGTAAGTGATTTTTCTATCAATTATACTGCTTGCCCAGTCTACATTAGTGTACCCCTCCAGCTTCATTTCATCTTGCTGATTATAACTCAGCCCATAATCGATTGAACCCTGAAGATATCTCAACATATGTTTTGCATCTACCTAGTGAACATGCTTAAGCTCTATCATGAACTGACTCAGTATGTTAACCATAAAACAAATATTCAGTCTGGGGTTGACCAGATACATGAGAGATTCAATCAATTGTTTGCATAAGGTAAGTTCCACTAGCTCTGATATGGAAGTCTCTAATTTCTTCCATTTGGTTAGTATAGGTTGTAGAAATATTTAAATGGATTCAATTGATCTTGTAATGTACTAAAAAAAAATACTGAATCAATTCTACAAATTGCGAAAACCAATTTCAATTGAAAAATCACACAAAAATTAAGAGAAATAATTATCAATCACACAACAAAAGATGTATCTAGGGAAAGCCTCAACTAAAAACCCCACCTATTTGTATATTGCATAAATTCAAGATGAAACAATACAATGTTATTTCCCTTTCTGGGAAACCTCTGCACTCTGTTGACTATCTCACTCTGATCTAAACAAGTTTTGTCCAATATTTAACCACTTCCTTGCCTCTACCTGAACAACCTTGCTTACACATTCCTAGGATAATTAAGCCCCTATTAATTAGGAAATGCCCATCAATAGACACAATAGATCCAAGGCATCCTGATGAACTCATGCATGACTTGTACAATTTTCTAATAATACAATTGATAGTTATCTTCCCTTTAACCCCAATCTCAACTAGGACTTCCTCAGAACTGACATGCAACAATTATTTATAGTGAATTAGCAGTTATCTAATTAATCAATGCATGTGAATTAAATCATATTTAATTCACTGGACCTATCACTAGCTCATCTCTCAGTTAGAACTAGTTAAACTGATTGTAACTCAACTAATTGAGTTAACTAATTACAACGCAAACTAAACTGCAATTGGACCCCCTAAAACTTAGAGTGACCTCTACATGCCTCCGGTTTGATCCTCAACTCGAATTGACTGAGCTAACTAAGCATTCCTGACTCAGTTAACACTTACAAGTTGTCATGTGATGTGGAAAAACAATTTACTTCTAATTTAATTAAGGGAAAAATAAATTAGAATCCCCCTTGGGGTGTCATTCTTCTTGCCAATTTCACCACTCCCTCTGAATAAGAAAGGGATTGTCAGCTACCCCGATCTTGTCTCTATGGAACTCGAATTTTCTTCTTGATAGTGCCTTCATCAATATGTTTGCATCTTGCTCCTCCATGGGAATGTACTCTGATGACATAATCTACCTCTGCACATAGTCTTTGAGATGGTGATATCGGATATCAATATGATTGGGCTTGTCATGGAAAAATTGATTAACCGAGAGTTTGATGCAACTTTGGTTATCACAATAAATCATTGTTGGATCCTTCTATCGACCAAACAAACCAACAAGTATATTCCTCATCGAGATGGCCTCACATGTTGCCTAATTGGTCGCCATGTACTCCGCCTTTTCTGAATTGAGTGCAACTGATCTCTATTTTTTGTTGTTCCAGGAAACTGTTGTTGATCCTATGTTGAATATGCCCCCCGATGTGATCTTCATATCAGATGGACTCCCTGCCCAATGTGCATCGGTGAAGCCTTGAAGCCTCACTCCCTTTGTCTGTATGTACCATAGCCCATATTCTGTAATGCCTCTGAGGTATCTCAACACATGCTTGCTTTCCTTACAAAATAGCTTGGTAGGCTTAACCATATCTCGACTAAGCTGGTTAACTGCATAACATATGTTTGGTCATGTTCTCACCAAATACATGAGTGAACCCACAAGCTGTGTGTAAACAATAACATCTACTAATTCGCCTGAAGTACCATCCTCCTTCCTCCAGTTTCCTACTAGAGGAGTCTCCATGGATTTGTTTCCCTCCATGTGGAACTTCCTGAGAATATCGTTGGCCTACTTTCCCTGAGATACAAATAACTCCCCATCTCTTTGCCATATTTCCAATCCCAAGAAATAGTGCAAGAGCCCCATGTCCTTCATCTCAAATTTTCTTGCAAGATCCTCTTTTCAAGACTTGATGAGCTTCTCATCACCTATGAGTATCAGATCATCGACATAAGGTACAATAATCAAAATCTTACTTTCTACCACAATATGATAAAGGTTCATATATGCTTCACTCTTGGTGAAGCCCAACTCGGTGAAATAGTTGTCGATCCTGGTGTACCAAGCATGAGGTGCTTGCTTTAGCCCATACAATGCTCTTTTGAGTCTACCCAAATGTGACTCTCTGTTGAAAGTCTCAAAACCTTTTGGTTGCTCAATGTACACCTATTCCTCAATCATAATATTGAGGAAGGTTGTCTTTAAATACATCTGATGTAACTGCCATCCCATATGCACTGAGAGTGCAAGGATGGATCTGATTGATGAGTACCTTGCGGTCGGTGCAAAAGTTTCATCGTAATCAATCCCCCCAACTAAGAGAACCCTATGGCCACAAATCTTCCCTTGTGCTTCTCCACACTCCCATCTACTGCCTACTCACCTTGTAGATCCTTTGGATCTTACAACTAACTTCCCCTCTAGTCTTGGGACAAATTCTCATGCATTGTTTCTGATAATGCAATCATAATCCTCAACCATGGCATCAACCCAAATTGGTTGTAGTGGTTCCTCAAAAGAGGATGATTCTATCTCCGCACGTTCTCTCATAAGAGCCATGTATCCAATGTACCACTTTGGGGACCTACAATGCTTGTGATGTGATGTGGGTGGTCCCACATTCTCTCTAGCATCAAGCAACAACCTGTTAACCTCTCTGATGCGCTTTCTTATATCTCGAGATATCTCTGCATGAGTGGGTGCTTCCACTCTCTATACCTCTGCTTGTAGCTACTCCACATATTGAGGTTCTTCTTTTGGAGCCAAGATCTCCTCAACTGCATGCAACTGAAGCTCCCTCTCAAGGGAAATTCACATGGCCTTCTCCTCATCGAATTTAACATCTCTTCTGACCACTTTCATCCTGTGTGTTGGCAAGTACACCTGATAGTTGTGAGGTGCATCAGTGTACCCCAAAAATATCCCCAACTCAACTATTGGATAAAATAATTTCTTCCTGGCATCTTTGGTCACACGACAATAAACTGATGAACCAAAAAATTTAAAATGTGACACATCTGGTCTCTTACCTGAAAAATATTCCTCTGGTGTACTCATCCCAAGTATCTGATGAGGACTTCTGTTATGCACAAATATTGTTGTATTGCATGCTTCTGCCCACAGATGCAATGGTAGGCCCTGATCATGCAACATAGCTCGTGTTGCTCCCACAATAGTTATGTTCTTCCTTTCTACAACCCCATATTGTTTTGGGTTATGAGATGTTATCAATTCCCTTCGAATTCCTTCTGAAGCATAGAATTTCTTGAATTCGTTAGAGACATATTCTCCACCATTGGCGATGCTCAGAACCTTCAAATTCTTCCCTATATCTTTCTCGACAAGTGCCTTGAACTCACAAAAATTGGAGAATGTATGATCTTTCTTCTACATGACGAAAATCTAACACTTTCATGAAAAATCATCTACAAAAATCACATAATACCTGTGTTTTGTTGTGGATTCTTTTGAGAACGGTCCACACACACCGGAGTGAACTCTCTCAAGGATCGCCTTTGCTCAACTTTCCTTATCATGAAAGGTGGCTTTGGAATACTTCCCCAATGTACACCCTTTGCATGTATCTCGCTGCGCAAGTGCACCCTTTGGAAGTCCTGTAGAAATTTGTTGCATGATCTTCAAAACGCCATGGTGTAGATGGCCCAATCTCCTGTGCCATAACTCACCAATGTGTCAGCTCTCCAGCTTCTCTACTTTCGTGCTCAAGGCAGCACAATATTTTACATCCAATTTGTAGAGGTTCTTTACTCGAACCCCAATATTTTTCACTTGTCTCGTGGCTTTGTGAGGAAGGAACACCTTTCCTTCACTGAATATCACATCATAGCCATCGTATTCCAACATAGCAAAAAAAAACCAAATTATTCTTTAAACCAGGAACATACATGAAATATTTTAATGTGAGAGGAGTATCTGACTCCTTCTGAAAGGTACTTGTACCTATCCCAGTAGTGTTATACCTCTCTTCATCTCCCATCTCGATGTGCATCTATAGATCCTTCTCCTCCAAGTTACTGAAGAATTATTTGTTTCCAGTCACATGGAACAAAGCTACACTATCTAAGTACCAAACAAAAACCTTCACCGATGACACCACGCATGCGATGAGGGAGAAATCTAACTCAAACTGTGAAGCAAGTGCTTCACCGTGCACTCCTCCTGAGGACTTCTTTTTGGAATTCTTGTGCAGACACTCTGTAGCATAGTGTCCAAGCTCATGACAATGAAAACATTTTACCTTTGACAAGTCTCGCTTCTTTCCCTTTTGACTGGAATATGATTTGGAATGGGACACCTTCCCTTTCCATTTATTCTACTTTTTATCCAAGGTATAGTTATCATCATCATCTATCTTTAATGAGGATCCATCTATGGTGTTCCTCTGAATCTCTTCTTGTACCAAGTCAGACCATAATTTATCCCACTTTGGTAGCTTCCCCTTCCCGTTCATTGAGTCCTGGTAGCTATGTTAGCTCTTGGGAAGGCCTAGAAGTGATAGGCCCACCAAATCATCCTGGGAAACTATCACACCAACACTTCCAAGCTCATCTCGACATTGAGTGAACTTTGTCAAGTATTTTGGGATTGTGTCTCCCTTCTCCATATTGATCTTTCTGAGCTTGTCCTTCAGTGCTAGCTTCCTTCACTACCATTCTGAAATAGATATTTTTAGGCCCTCACATAACATATGGAGTTGCATTTCCATGGAGGTTCGAGAAAATATGATCTTGAACTCCTTCTAACAGAATCCTTATCACCTTTGCTACATTCTTCTTCCATGCATCAAGAAGTTGAGCATCTATTGTTGCAGGCAGGGAATATCACCGTCTATGAATTCCTTCAGATTGTTATCCTTTAGCACTGACTCCATCCTGTCCTGCCATGCTATGTAATTCGAATTACCCTCAAGGGCATGTTCGAGTCTCAATCCAATGAAAGACATCTTGATTTGTTGGTGGTCTTGAAGAATAAATCTACAAATTTGATTCACATGTTAAAAAAAAAACTATGGTTCGTCTCTTCTATAATTATTCTAGCTATGACACCATGTAGAAATATCTAAATAGATTCAACTGATCTTGTAATGTCCTAAAAAAAAATACTAAATAGATTATATAAATTACGGAAACCAATTTTGATTGCACAATCACATAAACAAGTAAGAGAAAGAATCATCAATCGCACAACACAATATGTATCTGTGGAAAGCCTCAACTAAAAACCCCGCTATCTGTATATTTCATAAATTAAATAATATGAAACAATATAATGCTACTTCCCTCCTTGAGAAACCTCTGCACTTTGTTGGCTATCTCACTTTGATCTAAACAAGTTTGGTCCAATATTTAACCACTTCCTTGCCTCTACCTGACCAACCTTTCTCACACATTTTTGGGCTAATTGAGCCCCTATTAATTAGGAATTTCCCATCAATAGATTGTGTAATACATCTAAGGCATCCTGATGACCGCATGCATGGCTTGTAAAATTTTCTAATTATACAACTGATAGTTATCTTCCCTTTAAACCCAATCTCAACTGGGCCTTCATTAGAACTGACATACAACAACTATTTATAGTGAATTATCAGTTATATGATTGATCGATACATGTGAATTAAATCATATTTAATTCACTGGACCTATCACTAGCTCATCTCTTAGTTAGAGCTAGTCAAACTAATTTTAACTCAACTAATTTAGTTAACTAATTACAACTCAAAATAAACTGCAATTGGACCCCCTAAAACTGAGAGTGACCTCTAAATGCCTCCAGTTTGACCCTCAACTCGAATTGACTAAGCTAACTAAGTCTTCCCGAATCAGTTAAAATTACAAGTTGTCATGTGATGTGGAATTACAATTTACTTCTAATTTAATGAAGGGAAAATTAAATTAAAACCCCCTTGGGGTGCTATTCTTATTTCCAATTTCAACAGAGGCGTAGCCATGGGTTTGCAGTCCTCCATCTGGAATCACTTCAAGATCTCAACTGTATAATTCCTCTATCCAAGCTAAGTCACTCGCTTCGGAAAATAAAATCCTTCAGATTCAAAATTTCTTGAACCTCAATGCAATTCGAATATATTCGATTTGGTTCACATAATTTTATGCTGAACTAAAACTTGTGTCCTACCCGAACTCGAACCCATGTACAAACACGAACAAAATCAATAAATTCATCAAATATTTGATGAAGTTCATGTTAGGGTTTGTTTTTTCCTTGGTGATTTTTTTTGTGGTTCGGGTTTTTTTTCCCAGTGTTTATAATTAGAAAATAAGTTAAAAATGGTAACCCTAAAACTTGGCGAGCATGAAAAAACACACTCTCTCACTCTATCACTCCACTGACCCACCATCGACTCCCACCACAGTGCATAATCAACCTCGTTGTTGTAGCCTGCACACTCAATCCCTCAGCCTTGTGTGACGTGTCGACACTGCACAGTCACACTCGACTCGACAACCGTGTGTTTTTTTTTATACCTTGGTATCCCACTGCTAGTATGGACTCTACACAGTGCATGCTCGTGACTGTCTCGAGCCTTTTTCCATAGGGACATCTGCACAATGATGGCCGACAGGCCCTCGAATTTAGATAACTGCAATCAATATTTGATTTACATATTGAGGTACTTTAAAGTTTGCAAGTTGAATTGGCATTTTAATTTCCCTTGCACAACTGAATGTGAATGTTTATGGTGATTTTTTTATTTTTATGGGGTTAGTCTACATGATTTATCTGCGAATAAGTACAAATAAATATGTGATGAGCTAAATATATGAGAGAAATGTAGTTTGAGTTAATTTGTGATGTTCAACTCATGCAAGAATGTTAAATTTTATGTGTTGTATGCTTATATAACTTATAAATTGTTTGCTTATAGAGCTAATTACAGTTAATTACAGCTTATTCATTTTTATTATTTTATAAGAAAATCCTGTAACAGTTGTTTATGTATGTGTTTTTCAGCTTGGTTAAAATTTAATTGAATTTTAATATGTGTGTGTGTGTGTGTGTGTCGAATTTTATGTCGGACTTTATCGCAAAAATTTTAAGTGTCGAACTTTATTTGAATTTCAAAGTCGTTAACTCGAACATAAAAATGAACATGGTGACTTAATGTCCAAGGAAGACATCTCCCTCTTTATTCCACACCTCCAAACCCTTAAAATAGTTTATCAACACCATATCCTTCATCTTGAACTTTGTAGCTAGGTCCCTATTGCACTCTACCATGAGCCTCTCATAACCTGTAAGAAATAGGTCATCAACATAAAGCATCGAAATGAGAGGTTCTCAATTTATCTGAATGTAATATGAGTCCGGGTCTGCGTCACTCTTGGTGAAGCCCACACCCTGCAAGTGCCTTTCAATATTGCCATACCACACCCTGGGAACTTGCTTGAGCCCATACAATGCTCTTTTCAGTTTGCACATATGAGAGTCCCTCACTTGTATTTTAAAACCCTCTAGATACTCAATATATATCTCTTCCTCAACCACACCATTGAGGAAGGTTGTATTCACATCCATCTGGTGAATATCCAACCCATTTGCACTGAAATAAAGATAATTTCCCTAATGGATGAGTACATGGCTACAGGGGCGAAGGTATCATCATAGTCAATCCCTTCCTTTTGAGAAAACTCCTTAGCCACAGAATAGGATTTGAACATATCCACATTTCCATTTGCAACGTGTTAGATCTTGTACACCCAACTAAAGATAACCATTATTTTTTCCCTCTAGTCATGGCACTAATTCCCATACATTTTTCATCATGATGGAAGAATACTCTTCTACCATGGCATCCACACCTGATGCTTGGATGCCTCCTGAATATCTGACATGTTTCGGCCTCATTTAGCTTACTCATCGATGCCATGTAAAGTGGTAGGTTTCAACGTCAATCGGCTTACTCATACGTGTCATGTGTAACCAGAATAGAATTGAGGTATTTTGTTCTATCTAACTAAATATCTACTAGTACCCATATACTCTTTGGCCTCACTCGGTGTCTTATTTTCCCACTTATTTTTCTTCCTCCCTGTGCTAGGAGTTCGGGTATGGGTGTGAGGAGTGCTTTTCCCCCCATCTTGTTCTTCTAGCTTGGCTTTCTCAATTTTTATTTCCACTGTGCTTGATAGTACTATAAAGGGTATGCACTACCTCAATCTTTGGTGCATGTTGCTCCTAAACCTCCACTAGAGATGAATCTATGTTGCAAGACTTCTAAAGAACCCTTTCCTCTTCAAATTTCACATCCATGCCTATCACTGTGTTCCTGAGAGTAGGGGTGTATACTTTGTCGGCCTCTTAAGTCTTGTTGTACCCCACAAGGATCCCCTTCTTTGCAATAGGCTCTAGCTTCAATCTCCTCTCTGAGGGAACGTCACAATACACAAAGTATCCAAAGATACAGATGTTCCATATGTCTGGTTTCTTCCCTATAAACGTCTCCTCTGGTGTCAAACTTCCCAACACCTTGTGTGGGATTATATTTTCAAATTAGAAAGAATTATTGTAATCCTTTTCCCATATAATCATAGCCATATCTAGGTCATGAATCATAGCCTTGGTCACTCCAACAATGACCCTATTTTTTCATTCTACAACCCCATTTTGCTAGGGGTTATAAGGAATTGTCGGCTTCTTTCTAATGTCCTCGTGTGCACACAAGTCCTTGAAGGAATTAGAGTTGTACTTAACTCCATTGTTGGTGCTAAGTGTCTTAATTTTCCTCCCGGTATGGTTCTTCACAAGAGCTTTATACTCCTTGAACACACTAAAAACCTCATCGTTTTTCTTCGTGATGTATATCAAGGTCTTGTTGGAGAATTCATTTATGAAGGTTGCATAGTAGTGGTACCCACTTAAGGATACAATTGAAATTGGCCCACATACGTCTGAGTGTATCAATTCCAAGATGCCTTTGAACCTAGTGTCACTAATTGAAAATTTTGTCTTCGCATATTTTCCAAGTGTCCAACCCTTGCACACTTCATGTTGCTCGATCTTGAACTTTGGAAGCCCTGTCACAATATCCTTGAGCACATTGAGTGATCCATGGTGAATATGGGCCATCCTCCTATGCCATAACTCCCCTAATCCTCAACTGCAACTTACTAGAGTTTGTTGTAGCTCAAATTGTAGTTTGAACAAATTCTACTTTCTGACTCCTAATACCTTGGCCATCTTGGAATTCTAATGCTGAATTTGAACTTTTCCCTAATCAAGGGCCATGATGTAACCCTTTTCGTCTGAAGTAGCCACTAAATTAGATTCTTGGTCATGCTTGAAATTTACAACATGTCCTCCACCAACAACGGTTAACTAGACTCCCTCTAAAACTTGATATTGCCAAGTCCCACTACTTGGTACTTGGCATTGCCCCCCAATTATATATATAAGTCCATGTGTTTATCCTTCATACTACTGAATTACTCCTTGAATCTTGACATGTTGCAAGGATCCCCGCTATGTACCACACATTGGTGGTTATTGAGCTTAAGAGACAAGAAATGAGTGAGAACTCATTTTCAAACATTGTTGCAAATTCGTCGACTTTAGATGAGGCCACAAATTGTTTCTTTTGTTTCCCCTTTTTTTTAGGGAATTGGTTGTTGAAGAGTCTTGGAAGATGGTAAAAAAATAATTTATCTTGCTTAGCTATTTCTTTTTCTCATCCTTTGAAGTAGATCCATCACTTGGCCCCTTCTTGGACTTAGAATTTCCCTTTCCTGGTAGGGAAAGATTTTCCTCCTCCTCAAACCTCTTCTTCTAGTCACCATGCTCACCTCATTCTTTGATTTCATCTTGAATGAAATTGTCCCACATTCTCTCCCAAGAGGGAAAGTGCTCTCGACCAACAATGCACTTCATTAACAACTCCCACTGCTTCAAAAATCCATTTAAGGAAATACACACAAGCTCTTATTTAGGGTTTGTATCCCCAAAAGTTGCCATCTCATAGATTTATTGGGTGATATTTGTCAAGCATGTAGCCACACCTTCACCCTTATACATTCTAATGCTATGAAGTTTGTCCCTCAGCACCATTTTATGACTCTGATAGTCACTCTGGTACATCTTGGTGAGCATATCCCACATATTTTTAGCAGTGTACTTCTCTGATATATGGGGTATCAAGTAGTATTTGACCCCATCCAGAATGATTCTTTGTGCCTTAGCCTCTTTAACCTCATGAAGATCTAGGGCAATGGGATCTAAAGTTGGCGAGCCACTGTTGGGTTTATGAAGTTCCACAACCTTATCTCCTTGAGAACTATTGTGATTCAAACCCTCCATTGAAGATAATTCGAGGAGCCTTATAATCTATCTTCATACCAAATGTTGGTAGCCAAGGAAAAATAAACCCTAGAAAATGATTCTTCATTAAACTCATGATCACTTGAGTTGGTACCTTATGTCATATCACTTGGCTTCATACTCAAAGTGTTATATCTTTTTTTTTTTTGTAAGTCAGAGGAATCGAAAACATCAGACAGCTTTCACATGCGAGGCGCGGGGTCAAACCCCCCCGATACCACTATAACCTCTTAGGGACTGTCTAGCCTGCATGAACGGTACTCAGATAAGACGAGGCTCAAACTCGTGACCTGCTTAACAACACGAATACCTTAACAATGCGTCCGCTGGCCACTAGACCATGCCCCTACGGGACAAAGTGTTATATCTTTGATACCATGTTAGTTTCTTTTGAACCCGGATTCAAATTTAGTGCCCAATAAAATATGCTCATAACACAAAATTAAATTCATAGTTGATTTTTATACAACAAAACTCTCGGTTACTAACTTAACATGCACAACAGAAGAAAAAATAGCAATCAAACCAAACACATAGACAATATGACACAATTTCAGCATGGAAACCCAAATGTGGGGAAAAACATCAAACTTAGGCTCTATTCAACTTCCAAAAATGATGATTACAGTAAGGGAAATTTTCCCATAAATTATAGAAACAAAAAACTTAATATTTTCCTTGTATGGCCTTGCTCAGAACAATTTGTGTGGCCCAAAGAAATAGTTGTACGACCAAAAAAATTAGCATGCTTGGCCTGGGAAATTTGTGATTGTATGCCCTGATATTTTTGTCCTATTAGTTGCTCTTGAAGTCAACTTGTGCACATTTCCTTTTTTGCTATCAGTTCGATCCTCTGATTTTCAGCTAAATGCCCAATATCACTTGTGCCAACTTGAATTCCCAATCAATAACTCTATTTCCTCTTCATATAGTGGCTGACCTAATATCCAATGAGATGGAGGGCTAAGATTTCTTCTCTAGCCTTTAGATCAATGGTCACAACTTAATCTATCATTAACCTTTTTTTCACTTTATAAAAAGCAGGCCAATAAAGTCAATAATTAAATTATTGATTTTGGCCTAAGGTTTAGACTTAGGAAATATTTAAATTTAGCCATAGAAGTAAATTTAGGTGATTGACTACATGGCATGACATAACCAATGCAGAATCAACTTCCAAACTATAGTGTCAACAAGATACAATGTTGTGTTTTTTGTTTATGTGAGTAAACACGATTAGTTAAAACTGTGATTTATTCTCTTTTAATTTTATGTGTAAAAGTTGAAGATTAATCTTTTGGATATGTTGATAGTAAACTATTCATTTAATCACCAGCATTAGATTACGAGAAATTTGCAACCTATTGAACTCTTTTTCACTTTCCAGCATCATTAATGATCTTGGAGCCATAAGCTCAAAATAATTATTAGATGCAATGCTCAAGCGTATCTTAAACTTATGGTAGTGATTGTTGAAATTCTAAGGTAAGTGTAGTAGAATACAATTTTCTGTCGGATAATTACTTCCAAATGATTTTCAAACAATAATTTCATTGCATTTCTATCATTGAATAATTATATTCATAAAATCTCAACAGTAAATGCAGCGGAAACAGTAAATATCATAGAAAGGCAACCATGTACAATATAGAATAATATTACACTGAGAAACCCAACCTTGGGTGAAAACCCAATAATATTTTCTTGAGGATAAATTGTCTTTCAACAAGGTTTACAAATCAGAATTTGTTTAGAAATATATGCCAATAATCCAAGTCAAATACCAGTCAAACCTGGTCAAACAAAAATAAGTCAATGATGATAAAACCAGTTAAAATACTCAAAAGTTAATGTTGGTCAAACAACCAACTCTACGATCAAAATTCAACATTGTAGTTAAACTGCACGTGTCGATTGTTTTCAGCCTGCGACCAACTCACATGTGTGAATCCGTAGGGACTACAGTCAAAGCCGGGTATATAGTTGCGGTCAACGCCTAATCAAACTTCGTAAAACAAAGGTAAAACATATATGATCAACATTGGTCAAAGGATTAATCAACTTCAGTCATTGCGTCCTGGTAAAATCATCCTTCTTAATCACACGTCCGACTATCCAAGAGAGATAAAATGACAATGAAGAAAGATGGAGATGATTCTCCAAAAAAAATTCTCCTTTAGCTGAAATTTCTTCTTCACTATAAAAGACCAATGAGCTTACTGTGTTTATTGATTTGCCTCTCAAAAGTATATATATTTATGTAGAAATATAATGTGAGTGGACATCCATAGAGGTGGCTCTTCACCCCCTCACTTATGGATCTTACATGACAACTCAACATTAGACTATAATTTTTAACCCAACTAATGGGTAAAAACCCCATTAGATAAACAATTCAAACCAACTTTATAAAATAGATCACTCCCCCATGGAGCTAGAAATTTGAGTATGGTGGGCCATTTATCCCTAGAGAAATCCACATGGCCCCATGGCCCCATGGGTAAATGTATAATTATCCCCTAGTCAATTCAGTATGACCCCAAAAGAGATGTCTGCCCTTGGGCCATTCACCTTGGGCCAAATGAACATGGATTATTTGGGTGAACGTATCATTATTCCACTAGTCAAAGCAGCATGAACTTGTGGGACAATGTCTTCCCAAAGCTACAAAACTATTATCATTCCCTCTAAACGATGGAGACATTTTTCATCACGCCAAGCTTGTCTCGGAAGTACACAAACTTTGCTCTAAAAAAAGGGTTGGTGAGAATGTCCACAATCTACTCATCTGTAGATATGTACTGGAGCTTCATTGTTCCCTCCTACACCATGTCTTGGATGAAGTGATATTTTATCTCAATGTGCTTCTACATGTCACGAAATACTGGATTCTTTGAAATCTTAACAAAACTTTGATTATCACAACCTATCAAGGTCATTTCTAGCTACTAATCAAATAGCCCTACAAGTAGATTCTAAAGCCACATTGCTTCCTAACTTGCGACATTGGCTGTGATATACTTTTTCTCTATTGTAATTATCATGACAAAACTTTGCTTCCTAATAAACCAAGATATCATAACTAATCCCAAGCTGAAGCAACACCCCAAGGTGCTCTTTCTGTCCCCTCCACTCCCGACCCGATCCAATTTAGTATATCCCTACAACCTCACTACAAGCTCGAGACATATCTCAACCCATATCCAGTTGTACCACGCATGTACCTCAACACATGCTTCGCCACAAAACAATGTACCTATCTCAACTCAAGCATATATTGGCTCAGGTTTCTCATTGGAAAGAAAATATTTGTCCTGGTGTTAACTAGGTACATCAAGGATCCAATCAAATTTTTGTACATTGTGGGATTCATGAAATATGAATCTAAAGCGGAATCTCTCAGCTTCTTCGTATTTATCATCATAGGTGTAGCCATGGACTTACATTCTGTCATGCCGAATCTCCTCATAATATGAACAGTGTACTTCCATGGTCAGAGGAAGATATCATTTTATCTCTTCCACACCTCCAATACTAAGAAATAATGCATCAAGCCAAGATCCTTCATCTCGAACTTCAAGGAAAATTCCCTCTTACACTTGATGATGAGCCTCTCTACCTCAGTAAGGAACACATAATCAATATACAACACCTAGATCAAAGGATCGTCATCAACAACCATGAATTAAATGTCGCAATCCACATCACTCTTGGTGAAGCCCAAACTCATCAAGTATCCATTAATCCTAGAATACCATGTCTTGGGTGATTGCTTGAGTCCATACAACGCATTATTCATTCGACAAACATGGGACTCCTTCCCATGTAGCTCAAAGCCATGATGTTTCTCTATGTACAATTCCTCCCCAGTCACACCATTTAGTAACGTGGTCTTTACATCCATATGATGTAACCCCCAACCCATAATTGAAGAAATGGTAACAATAGTCCTAACAAAAGTGTATCTCACGACTGGAGAAAAATAATCCTCATAGTCCACTACCTCTTTCAAGGAGATACCTCTCGCCACAAACCTCACTTGGTACTTCTTGATGTTTTCATCTGCTGCATGATTGATCTTATAGATCCATTTGGAAGTCACTACTGACTTCCCCTCAGATTTGGGTACTATCTCTCGCACATTATTATTCATGATGGATTGATACTCCTCCATCATGGCTTACTACCAAACCTGTTGGTCTGTTGCCTCCTCATAAATAGAAAGCTCAAAATCAATGATGTGGCTCATCAATGCCATATAATTTGAGTACATATGTGTTTGTTTGATTTTCCTAAAGATATCTCTTGGATCTGCATGTCCTTCTGCATCCTACAAGGTGTCACGAAGCCATGCTGGCCTCTTCCTAGTCACGAACACATCTCTTGGTAAATCCACTGGCTTTGATGGCTCAATTAACTCCTCCAAATAATCTGAAGGATGATCAATTGGAAGAGAGGGACATGTATCTACATTCTTCGAAGCCTCCTGCTCCTCAAAATCAATCTCCATGTGGGACTCTATGGACGTTTCGAAGGCTACCTCCTTGTCAAAAGTAACATATGAACTAAACTAAATTTGACGTTGTCTTCGAATGTAGATGATGTAGGCCTTTGAAGTCTCATTGTATCCTAAAAAATAACCCTTCTTTCCAAAAGGTTCTAAGTTCTTCGTCTTCTCCTTAGGAATGTGAATGTATACTAAATAACCAAATATCCTCAAATGGTTGACCTCTGGATTCACTCTTGTTAATGCCTCCTTAGGAGTCCTATCCTCCAATATTTGATGAGGATTCATGTTATGAACATAAACAACTATGTTGGATGCCTCTACCCATAAGAACCTGGATATATCTTGATCATGCATCATCGCCTTCATCGCTTCCATAATGTACCTATTCTTCCTTTCCACAACCCCATTCTGCTGAGGGTAGGAACTATCCACTCCCTCATGAACCCTGCCTCCTTACAAAATCATTGAAGTCCTTGGAAGTATATTCTCTCCATTATTTGACCTCAAAAATTTGATCTTGTTCCATGTTAAGTTCTCTACCTGAGTACTAAACTTCTAGAACTTGCTAAAGACCTCATCCTTGGTCTTCATGAAGTAGATCCAAGTCTTTCGGGAGAAATCATTAATGATCCTCACATACGACAAGCAGTTGCCAAAATATGGAATTGTCAATGGTCCAAATATGTATGAAGGCACTAGATCCAAGTGCACATCCCCTGCAAAACACCATCATGCACATCACCAATGGCTTCTTCCCTCAACAGAATCGTGATCGCAGAAGATTCATGGACCACCTGAATGGGAGGAAGAGAACTACATCCAAATACAACAACATCCTTAAATGAGACAAAACCTTTACTCGAAGATGAAGGTGCTTTTATACAACCGTCAGCCAAAGGAGCTATAGTAGATGACGAGGTCGGAGAGGAATACTCAAGCCCAGATTCAAAAATGAGAGGAGGAACTGATATCACAAAAAAAAATGGGCACCACCACCAATGAGGGGTTGATCAGGGAGGGCATAGAGACGAAAGTGGTCGGCTAGGGCTGAACCCTAGGTGTCATAGAAGAGATATTCCACATCTAGAATCACTTCATCCCACCATCTTTAATCATATCCTTGATCTATGAATATTAAAAATGTTCTAGAGCTGAATATTCTTCGTGATTCAAAATGGTTAGATTTGTTGACCAAACTTCCAATAATGTTATCCATATACCTATCATGTGGAATCATAAGTTGGGGGACTCAAAAGAGCAAAGTGTTGTAGGTCGTTAGTGAAACCCTAGCTGTGGAGGGGCGGACTAGAGCTCCATCGTTGTCCATATGTTTTGTTGCTTATGAATCCAAATATAGTATTCTAAATATTTTGAGGAAGATATTGGAATGATGCATGTTTATGATAGAAGGGTATCTTTAATAAAGAATAAAGTTTAAAATTGACTGAGTTGGAAGGAAAATTAAAGATATTATTAGCTAAAAGGTAAGTTAAGTGAAGAATAAAAAGTAAAGCAATATGGTTAGAAAATGGAGACGAGAATACCAAATTCTTCAACCAATTTTCTAATCATATGAAAAAATAGAATACTATATTGGAAATGAATGATGAGGGGAGGGAATGAGCAAGAAGTCGCAATGAGATTGCTAGAGTAGTGGTTAGACATTTTTAGAAAATTTACAAGGAGCTTGAGCAAGCGAATATAGTTGATCTGAAATTAGCACCACTCTTTCTCATATTTGTGACTGAAGAGCATATTGAGAATGTTATTGAGACAAAATCCAAGGAGGATTTAAGAATATTACTATATTATTTCAATAAAAAGGGATTAATTGGTAACCTCCCAAGTCCAAAAATTTTCGCCACTATTTATATGCCCATCATTTTTTCATACTACACTTCATAAACTATTAATCAATTCCCAAATGTTCAATCATAGTTATAATCTTCTTGAGAAATTATAAAAGGACCAAAAGTACCAAAAATATATAAGCTTCAACAACTCATTCAAAGGCTATTTAAAACCCTTGATTATCTAAGTATGTGTTTGATCAAATATTAATTCTAGTTTCAATTGAGACTCCATCAATAACTCTTCTAATACTATAAACACAAGATCTTATAGTTGCCTTAGTTTGGATAATGTGTCAACTATGTTAGTTCCCTTTGAACCGAGTTTAAGATTTAGTGCTAAATAAAATTTTCTCAGGACATAAAATAAAATTCATATATGGTTTTTATACAACAAACGCATTGGGTTCCTAGCTTAACATGCACAATAGAAGGAAAAAAAAACAGTGAAACCAAATACAATAAACAATATGACATAGTTCTACCCTTAAAACCCCAATGTGGGGAAAACCAACAAGCTTGCGCTCTATTCAACTTCCGAAAACAATGATTACAACAAGGGAATTTTTCCCATAAATTACAACAGCACAAAACTCAGTTTGTTCCCTGTACGTCCCTGACCAGAACAACTTGTCCACGCCAGAGAAATCATTGTACGACCCAACAAATTTATCATGTTCAACCCTACAAATTCGTGGTTGTACGACCTGATATTTTTCGCCCTGTTAGCTACTCCAGAAGGAAACCTGTGCATTGTTACTCTTTTATTGTCAATTTGATCCTCTGATTTTCAGTCAAATGTCCAATCTCTCTTGTGCCAATTCAAATGCACCCTCAATAGCTTGATTTCCTCTTCATATAACAACTAACCTATTTTCCAAAGAGATGGAGGGATGAAATTGCATCTTCATTGTTGAGATCAATTTTCACGACTTAATTTTTCATTCACATTTTTTACTTTATAAAAAATTGCCAATAAAGTGAATAATTAAATTATTGACTTTAGCTAAAGGTTAAACTTTGGAATTATTTAAATTTAGTTGTAGAAGTGTATTTAGGTGATTGAATTAATGTCATGGCACCTAACCAATGTAGAATAACCTTCCAAGCTATAGTTTCAACACTCCCTCTTATCGAGGAAGGTGTTATGCACAAAACCCAACTTGTCCTTGAAGAATACAAACTTTCCCTTCATCAAGACCTTAGTCCAGATGTCTCCTACTTGTGCATCTATAGGTCTGTATTGTAGCTTCACTGTATCCTTCCGCACACAATCTCTAATGAAGTGGTACTTGATTAGAATTTGTTTCAACTTGTCATAAAACAATGGATTCTCAAAGAGGTTGATGCAACTTTGATTGGTGAATCACAGTTGGCACCAACTCCTGATCAAACAACCCCACAAGGAAATTCTGAAGCCAAATGGCCTCAGAGGTTTCCAAGCTAGCAACCATGTATTCGACCTTAGCATAACTCAGTTCAATTGATCTTCATTTCCTGTTGAACTAACAAAATTCTCTTGATCCTATACTGAAACAACACTTGGAAGTGTATTTTTTGTCAACAATATTGTTTGCCTAATCTACTTCAGTGTACCCCTCCACCTTCATTCCATCCTGTTGAATATAACTTAGCTCATACTTGATTGTGCCCCAAAGATATCTTAACATATGTTTTGTAGCTACCCAGTGAACACGCTTATGCTTTATCATGAACTAACTTAGTGTGTTAACCAGAAAATAGATATTTGGTCTAGGGTTGACCAAATACATGAGAGATCCAATCAACTATTTGTATAAGTGTTGAGCCTCAAATTTGTCATATTTTTGTTGATGAAACCATCCATTTTCGCATCATTCCATTCACCCATTTTCATAATTTGTAACCATATTACTTCATAAACGCAAAAAATTCCCGCATACATGTTTACATGGTTTATTATTATTATTTCTATTATTTTTAATGAATTAAAGAGAATTATGCATAGTTTTACTAATGATAGTTTGACAGTTCAAGTTTCTACAGTTTCTGTAGCTCTATCCATGGTTGGGGTAGTAGCATCACTCTAGAATCAAATACAACACATCGGAATTGTTTTTGTAAGCTCCAATATGGATGGTTATTGTTCAAATTCCACCCAAATCACACATGTAGACCTCCACGCGAAGATCAAGGGAAAATTACAGTAGTTTTGACCAATCAAATTCAAATGTGTTTTCTGAGCAAATTAAAGTGAATCTTGCAAAAAAAAAAACATGGGTTTTGTTCAAAACGGGGCCAATTAAGTTCTCTATCAACATTTTTCCCAAATTCGTTACCATTTGGGAGATATTTCAGGTTCTTTAGATCTCTATTTTATAGTTGCGTGAGCAAACATTGCACCCTTGTGTCAATAAACGCCCAGTCAAGAAAACAGAGGTTGGAATGAACTATGCTTCATCAAATTCATGGAAAATAGGTGTCCATTTAGTTATGATCTTTAGCCATATGAATCTCCATGAAGTTGCATTGAAACCCCTATATAAACACTCCATTGAAACAAAGAGGAAAGGTTAATTTTTAGAAGCATATTGTAAAGTTTTAAAACTCTGTTTTTCATTCATTTTTAATGAAGAAATACCTTGAAGACTTGATGCACAACTAACTGTTGGAGTACAGATTTGAGACCACCTCTTTGTGGAGGGCCCCTGCAAACAATGAAGGTTCTGCATTTTATGTTTTTAATGTAGTTGTTTTCGTGTTTTCATTTTATCATTTGATGTAGTTATTTTCAGAATTCCAAATTGTCATTTGCCATAGTTGTTTTCAAAATTTCAATTAGTCGTTTGTTGTAGTTACTTCCAGAATTTAATTTTTTTATTTGATGTAGATGCTTTCATAAATATTCTTTTATCATTTGATGTAGATTCATCAATCTTTCCTTTCGAATTGTCAAATTGCAAAGGATTCATAGCTTTACTTCTAGAGCAGCAATGTTTTCCATGGTCATAATGATGTTCTTCTATGCTTTCATCACTCTCTTGTTTAAACTTTCTCTTCTTGTTAATCCATGCTTTCCTTAATGGTCCATAAACATGATGTTCTTGAGAAAAAGAATTAATTTACAAACTTGCCTTCATGGTACATGTTTGTAGCACATGATCAAAAGGTACATTGAGCACTTAAATTATGTGTCATATTGCTCATCTTCAGATTTTTAATGGAAGCCAAGAAATTATGAGTACAAAGCCACAAGAAGAAGAAGATTGCAACAAGCATTTTTTCACACACTCTTGAAGTCACTTGGAAGCATATTTATTTCTTTGATAAGTTGCATAACCCTCAACAACAACAACAACTCTTATTTTGTGTTATGTGCAACTCATCTTGTAAAAAGCTTCACATTGGGAAGTATTATTCATTCATTAGTATGTGAGTTATTGAAGAAATTATTTTATCACATAGTTGAAATGTCATTGGTTGCTATGCATGGATGATAAGAAGACAAACATTATGGGCTGCAATCTATGATCATTTCTAGCCATACTAATGGGATGAACTTCACAAGGATGGAAAGCACATTCTATAGATGGAGTAAAAGTCTTGATGTGTTCTACACAATATGGTATTCTACAAAGGATTGAACAGTTTGAGCACAATTAAAATAATGAAAATTGCAAGTACTTGGATGTGCTACTATGTGGCCATCCTTTCTTTTCACATAAGTTGCATATAATAAATAATGAAGGGTTGGAGAAAAGTGCATCCTATTGTGATAAATGGTCAATATTGCTCTCTTGGAGCTTTGGTCAAGGATTTGGTTGAAATAACGGAATAAAGGAACACAAGGAACCGGTTGGATTATGAAACTTTGCAAGGCTTTGTTTGCATGAGGACATGCAAAATATCTAGTGTGGGGGAATGTTGAGCCTTAAATTTGTCATAATTTCATTGATGAAACCATCCATTTTCACATCATTCCATTCACCCATTGTCATAATTTTTAACCATATTTATTCACAAATGCATCAAATTCCCGCATACATGTTTACATGGTTTATTATTATTATTTCTATTACTTTTAATGAATTAAAGAGAATTATGCATGGTTTTACTAATGATAGTTTGATAGTTCAAGTTTCTATAGTTTCCGTAATTGTCTCCATGGTTGAGGTAGTAGCATCACTCTAGAATAAAATCCATCACATGGAAATTGTTTCTAGAAGCTCCAATATGGATTTTTGTTGGTCAAATTCCACCCAGCTCACACATGTGGACCTCTAGGCAAAGATCAAGGGAAAATAGCATCAGTTTTTACCAGTCAACTTCAAACGCGTTTTTTAAGAAAAGTAAAGTGAATCTCTCAAAAAAAAAACATGGGTTTTTTTCAGCATGGGGCCAATTAAGTTTCCTAAAACTAGTTTTCCCAAATTCGTTACCATTTGGGAGATATTTCAGGTTCTTTGGAGCCCTATTTTGCAGTTGTGAGCAAACATTGTGCCCATGTGTCAATAAATGCCCAGTCAAGAAAATAGAGCTTGGAATGGACTGTGCTTCATCAAATTCGTGGAAAATATGTGTCCATTCAGTTCTGATCTTTAGCCATATGAATCTTCATGAATTTACATTGAAACCCCTATATAAACACTCGATTGAAACAAAGAGGAAAGTTTAATTTTCTAAAGCATATTGTGAAGTTTTAAAACTCTGTTTTTCATTAATTTTTAATGAAGAAGTAACTTGAAGACTTGATGCACAACTAAATGTTGGAGTAAAGCTTTGAGACCACTTGTTTGTGGAGGGCCCCTGCAAACAGTGAAAGTTCTGCATTTTATGTTTTTAATGTAGTCGTTTTCATGTTTTCATTTTATCATTTGATGTAGTTATTTTCAGAATTCCAAATTGTTATTTGCCGTAGTTGTTTTCAAAATTCCAATTAGTCATTTGTTGTAGTTACGTTCAGAATTTCATTTTATTATTTGATGTAGATGCTTTCATAAATCTTATTTTATCAGATGTAGATTCATCAATCTTTCCTTTCGTATTGTCAAATTGCAGAGGATTCATAGTTTTACTTCTACAATAGATATGATTTATTTTAGAGTAGTTTTACAATTTCATGAGTGGTTTATTTCAAGAGCATGAGTGATTTATTTTCAAAGAATTAGTGATTGAGTGATTTCCTTTCAGCACATGAGTGTGTTATTTTCAGTTCATGAGTGATTTCTTTTCAAGAGCTATAGTGATTTCTTTATAAGTTTCATTGTCATAACATTTCATTTCAAAAACATAAAAATGCAAAAATTCTCTTTTCTAGAATTCGATTTTATCTTCATGCACAAGACTGTTAGAGAATAAGAATTTTTAGATACTAACAAATAAATTAGTCAAGGTTTCTTCATAAGATAGAGAAAGTTTATTTCAGTTTTTACAGAGTAGAAAGCATGTTGAGTTTTATAATTTAGTTGTAATTTAACTTTATCAATTTCATTAGGAACATAAGAATAAAACAGTCCTTAGAAGTAATCTCTACAAATCCAATCATCACACCAATAAACTAAATGAATAAAAAAGGCTTCTAGCATATATTGTGCACTTGCACTTCACAATTTTACCAACTCTGGTCGATAATTTATGTAATCAATTTAAGACAATAAAATTGGCCAAACAATAAGGTAGGGTATACTTCCTTTGATATGGATGTGTAAATTTTCTTCCATTTGGTCAATATAGGTGTAACCATGGATTTGCAGTCCTCCATCCTGAATCACTTTAGGATCTCAACTGTATAGTTCCTCTGTCCAAGCTAAGTCACTCGGTTCGACAAATAAAATCCTTCATATTAGAAATTCGTTGAACCTCAATGCAATTCAAATATATTCGATTTGGTTTGCTGAATTTTATGCTGAACCCGAACTATGTCGAACCCAAACTTGAACTCATGTATGAACGCAAACAAAATTAAGAAATTCATCAAATATTCGATGAAGTTCATGTCAGTGTTTGTTTTTCCCCTAATGGTTTTTGTGGTTCGGTTTTTTTTTTTACATTGTTTATAATTAAAAAAAATGGTAACCCTAAAACTTGGCAGGCCAAGAAAGACTCACTCTCTCAGTTCATCACTCCACCAGTCCACCATCGAATCCCACTGTAGTGCACAATCAACCCTGTTGTTGCAACATGCACACTCGATCTCTTAACCCTATGTGACACATCCACAATCAACAGTCGCACTCGACTCGAATACCCCACATTTTTTTTATACCTTCATCTCCCACTACAAGTTTGGACTTTGCATAGTGCACACTTATGACTGTCTTGTGCCTTAGCCTAGATGGGCAGTTGCACAATGATGGATGATAGTCCCTCGACTTTAAATAACTACAATAAATATTTGATTTATAGATTGAGGTACTTTGAATTTTGCATGCTAAATTGATTCTTTAGTTTCCCTTGCACGAGTGGATGTGAAAGTTTATGGTGATTGTTTGCTCTTGATGGGGCTAGTCTACATGATTTATTTATGAAGAACTATAACTAAATATGTGATGAGCTAAATATATGAAAGAAATGTAATTTGATATAATTTGTGATTTTAACCTCCTGCAAGAATGTTAAAGTTTATTCGTTGTTTGCTTATATAGCTTATAAATTGTTTGCTTATAGAGCTAATTATAGTTAGTTACAACTTATTCATTTTTATTATTTTATATAAGCAAAGGTTGTAACATTTGTTTATGTATGTGTTTTTCAGCTTGCTTAAACTTTAATGGAATTTTATTATTATTATTATTATTATTATATAGAAGTCAAATTTTATGTTGAACTTTATCACCAAAAATTTGAGTGTCGAACTTTATTCGAATTTAAAAGGTTTTGAACTCGAACATAAACACAAACACAAACACAGTGACTTAGTGTCCAAGGAATATCACTCTCTCTTTATCCCACACCTCAAGACCCATAAAATAGTGTATCAACCTCAAGTCCTTCATCTCGAACTATGTAGCTAGGTCACTCTTGCATTCTACTACAAGCCTCTCAAAACCTGTAAGAAATAGGTCATCAACATAAAGCACCAAAATGAGAGGTTCTCCCTTTATCTAGATGTATTGTGAGTCTGGTTCTCCCTATCTCTTGGTGAACCCCACACCCTACAAGTAACTATCAATCTTCGCATACCGCACCCTCAGAGATTTCTTGATCCAATACAATGCTCTTTTCAATATGCACATATAAGAATCCCTCCTATGTACTTCAAAACCCTCTGGTTACTCAATATAGACCTCTTCGTCAATGACATCATTGAGGAAGGTCATCTTCACATCCATCCAGTGAATCCCCAACCCTTTTTTACTGCAATAGATATAACTGCCCTAATGGATGAGTACCTGGATACAGTGGTGAAGGTATAATCATAGCCAATCCCTTCCTTTTGAGAAAAACCCTTAGCCACAAAATAGGCTTTGAACATCTCCACGCTGCCATCTGCAACATGTTAGATCTTGTACACCCACCTAGAGACAACCACTAATTTTTCCCTCTATAACCACTTCCCATATGTTGTTCTTCATAATGGAAGAATACTCTTCCACCATGGAATCCATCCACACTTGATAGTCGGATGCCTCCTGAAAACTGACAAGTTTCAGCCTCAATCAACTTACTCATCAGTGCCATGTAAAGTAATGGGTTTTGACCTCAATCGACTTACTCACCAGTTCCATGTAACCAAAATAGCACTAAGGTGGTCTTCTCTATTTGACTGAATATTTAGGAGTACCCACATACTCTCGCACCTCTCTCAATGTATTCTTTTCCGACTTAGTTCTCTTCCTCCCTATGTTGGGATTTTGGGTCTGGGTGTGAGGATATCTTTTCCCCCTGTCTTGTTCTTTTGGCTCGATCTACTCACTTTGATTTCCATTATGCTTGATAGTACTCTGAGGGTTCTACGCTATCTCAATCGTTGGTGCATGATGATCTCGAACCTCCACTGAAGATTAATATGTGTTGCAAGAATTTCAAAGATCCCTTTCCTCTTCAAATTTCACATCCCTACATATCATTTTCTTCTTGAGAGTAGGGTAGTATACTTTGTAGGCCTTTTAATTCTTGTTGTACCCAACAAGAAAACCCTTCTTTGCAGTAGGATCTAGCTTCATTCTCTTCTCTGAGGGAACGTGGAAATACAAAAAGCATCCAAAGATGCAGATGCTCCCTAGGTCTATTTTATTCCTTGTAAATGTCTCCTCTGATGTCAATATTCCCAACACCTTTTTTGGGCTTCTATTCTTCGAGTAGAAATAAATATTTTAATCATTTTCCCATAAAAAATAGGTAGATCTAGGTCATGAATCATAGCCTTGGTCACTCTAACAATGGCCCTATTCTTTCATTCCACAACCCCATTTTACTAAGGGTTTTAAGGAATTGTCAGCTCCTTTATAATGCCCTCACATGCACAAAAGTCCTTGAAGGAATTACAGGTGTACTTGACTCCAATTTTGGTGCTAAGTGTCTTAATATTCCTTCGGTTCTGGTTCTCGACAAGAGCTTTATAATCCTTGAATAGATTGAAAACCTCGTCATTGTTCTTCATGAGGTATATCTAGGTCTTCTTGGGGAAGTCATCTATGAAGGTCACAAAGTAATGGTAGCCACTTAAGGATACAATTGACATGGGCCCACATACGTCTGAGTGTATCAGGTATAAAATTCCTTTGGCCCTAGTTTAGTTTCTTATAAAGTTGGTCTTGGCATATTTTCCTAGTGCACAGCCCTTGCACGCTTCATTTTTCTCGATCCTGAACTTTGACAACCTTGTCACAATTGCTAAAAAATCCATCAGGGAAACATTAGGACAAATTATTTTTTATTTCTCTTACGTGGAATTTACTTGTGATATCATATTTTTATTCTATTGATTATGTTAGTGTTCTTATCATCAAATAAATGCCAAATGAATGAAGATCATAAAATTAACACAATATGTAGGCACTCAGCCAGGGAAAAACCCCTCTTTAGTGGAAAACCGAAAGAAAAAATTTTCTTCTTTAGAATCAGATCAAATGAGACAACCTACACCTTTTTTACCAAGAGATAGACTTCCTCCAATCCATCAAGTAAACCTCCATGTAGTCAGTTCAAACTTTAGTCAAATTCTTCACAGTTCAACACAAATTATTCTCCAAAATCTTAGTAAAACAATGTTTCAGCCCTCTCTGCTACATTTGAAGTCTTGGCTGCAATAGAACGAACCTGTAGAAACCTTAGCTCACACGTGGCAAAATTTCGGCTCCCAAAGGTCTCTTCTTTCTTTTATATGGTTATTTCTTCTTTTATAATGATAAATACTCCTCATTAGACTTCTTCGCACCTCCTTCTTTACTTGAAAAATTGCAAATCAAATTCATGGATGGATGGTCTCGTAATAGGTCGACTACTCAGTTATTTATAATGGTTTGAGGCTCCTTTATGAGGCCGACATGAGGAGGTAGGTAGACTGACTTTATGGGGGAGAATAATTTTACAACATTATCTCTTTTACAAATTTATTTCTCAATATGCGAAGCCCAAGAAGGGTCTACAACATGATGACATGGACAATGACTTATGACTCAATCCTACAAACCTTCAATGGAGGGTTGACCTAGAAACAAAATACATAGAGCATGAAAACCATTCATTCGGGGAATTTTGAGGTCTAAAATGGTCCTCCTAAGGAAATAATAAAATAATAGCTAAACCAATAAAATAATATTTATGAATTTGCAATTCACTTTTTTCACCACAATCCATGTAACCATAGTTAAATTCAATTCAAAAGTTATACCAAAATAAAATTAATAAAAAAATTGTATTGATGTGACTATAAATAAGAATGAATTTTAAAAAAATAAATCATTATCATTGAACAACTAATGCATTTGTCCTTTGTACTTAAATAACTTAAAATAAAATATAAATATAAATTTATAAATTCTTAATTGTATTATATATTATTAATTAAAATTTATATTATTTAAATTGTATAATAGCATGTAATTAATATACTATACAAAAATAATATAATATAATATAATAAATGTATAGGGATATGCATTGTTTCTTTCAAGAAATACGAAATGACCATAATATATTTTTATTCAAAAAGTGTGAAATGACATTTATTATGAGTACTTTACTTTGATTTTAAAAGTACTTAAAGCACTACCATGGTTAACCATTATTTTTTATCCACCATTGAGAATGTGACAAGTAAGTACCTTTAACTCAAGCAAGGCCACCTCAACCATTAGGGACGATGTCATCCTCTAAAAGGTGATTGGTTCTCTTAAAGTGAATTTTGATTGTACATTTTCCTTATCAGGCCCATTTTAGACCTAAAAATTCCCCTAATTCTCATAAATAGTTTTTCTTTTATAAATAATTTGTTTTTCTTTCTTTGTGATTGATCAGGGGATCATGTACAAGAGGAAAAAAAAGCTCAAAATTGGAACTACTTAGAATTGGTTACAAAATGAATGAATGGATAGGCCTCGTTGCTGCGATTCTGGCACCGTGAACGAGACCCAAATCTGATGTTGTATGACGAAGATATTGAAGTTTTAAAACACCCAATAACCTTCAAAACATGAATTTTGAACATAAAAATTTGTCATCTTCAGAAAAAATTTATGGAAAAAAATTGCATTTTTATATGGTTTTATGGTGGCCTATCATAGGGTGCCGTGTGGCTTGCCCAGAGGCTGCCATGTGGCCCCAGGCCAAAGGTTCAAGTCTGTTTAAAAATTTGTGTTGGTGGGCAAACTAGACCCGAGCTGAACCCATTCGGGTTAGTCAGGCACGACCCGACTCGAACGTTCATGGGTCACCCTGAACGTAAACAAGTTCAAACATCGTGCAAGTGTGAAGTATTCGGGTCAGTCGGGCGGAGGATGACCCGACCCGAATGTGAATGGGTCATGGAAATCGGGCGAGTCAGGTCATTTGTTAGAACCGGTATAAAACTAGGGATAAGCCCTCAGGGCTAAGGTTTTTAAACCTCGCGACCACGTGCTCGGAACCATGGCTTAAACCCATTTCACCAGCGGAAAGTCTGGGTTAAGCACTCAGGTGCTAGCTCCCAGCCACATGACCTGCAAGTGGTGATCAAGGGCTTGGATTTGGTCTTATCCGCCAGCTACACTAACCGCCCGACTTTTTAGCATGTGAACACGAGTTAAACTGACAGTTAACTAAATGTTTCCACCTTATTTAGCTTGTGGTTCTGATATTTTTAGAGATTCTGCCTTTCTAGTGGAGCTAACTGGAGTTAGCCAAATTTAGTGGAGGATTTCTAGTGCCACTGGGCAAAATACTGTTTAGATCGTAAATTTCACCACATTCGACCAAATTAGACAAAATTTTAGTCAATTTTGAGTATTCTGAGAATTCTGGATCCATTGGGATAGGTTGCAGAGCCAACAGAGGTGTTTTTCAGCCATTTTTTCTTTAGGGAAGCTTGGAGAGCCATCAGGGCCATCAGGGAAATGGAGCTACATTGGGCTACACTTCACTATTTGAGGTGAAATAAAAGCCATACTTAGCATATTTCTGTCTTTTGAATTCATTTTCACAGCTATTTCAGCCTGTTTAGGCTTATTTCTCACTGTAAAACCAATTTGAGCATCATAATATATCAATGACATGCCCATTGGGAGCCTTGGACCCAGCAGATGTAGCCCAGGAGGGGTGAACTGCCTCATCATGTTGTTGTGTTGTTATGGTGAAGTTAATCTGTTGTGTATTTCAAATTCAAGATGTTAAACAATAATTTTAATTAACATTCCCTCACACAAAATCTCAAAAACAGTTACCAAAAACACTTTGTTTAACTTGCAAGACATTACAAACACTTTTCACACTTAATTAAATGGAAATGAATACTTTGAACAACAGATACAAATAGTTTCATTTTCAGATCAGTGACAAATAAAATAAATTATGACTCAAATGCAACTATGAAGACTGATACTAGTTACATTTCTTAACACTCCCTCTTAACTAGGGAGGTATTCATAATTGTTCAATCGATACAAGGTTGACCTCAATTTGAAATGTTTCTTAAGAAGAGTATAACAACATACATAATTCTTGGGATACCCTCAATGCCAAGGTATCCTCACAACAGGGATTAAGGTGACATATAGGCATTTTCCACTATAGTTACCATAAAGCTACAATCCTGGTAGCCATCCAATAGGATACCATATAGGCTTCCATGCCCTGACACCAACCCTTACAGGGATCCAGGTATCAACACTAAATCGAAGCTCCACATGATACCCTCCTGAAGGTATCTAGACATAAACTGAGATCTCAATACTAACCAAGCCATGATGTCCTCCCAAGTACCATCATACATGCAATTTTTATGGTACTTCATCACCCCCTCTCAACCAAAACAGAGACATTTATCAATACCCTATTTTTTTAGGAAGAGATCAACACATCCACCAATCCAAGCATGATCCTAAAACTAAATTCGATAGGTGAATAAGTGGGTAGGGAGACCCATAAATCTCTTTATGAAGAATAAAACCACTTCTCATGTGAAAGTGGATCATCATTTCATCTTAATAAAGCACCCTAAGGTGTGAACAGGGGCTAGAGCATATGGAATAGGTCAATATTGACTAGATCAATAGCGTTGTGATGGAGATCATGGAGGATTAATGGAGGACAACGTAGTCATTTAGGAGGATTGAATGCATGAAAGTAGCTCTATTATTGAGTGGGACCCAGGGTTAGCAAGCTCACCAAGCATAAACGGAAGAGGATGGCAGCATTAGAGGACATGGATTGTATTATTGAATTTGATCTTTTTAGATCTGGAATTGTCATGTGACATTTATGTGCATGTTTTTTCTATTTAGCAGGGTCTGTAGTGTTGTTTAGCGCAAGGGTGTTTCCGAGCGGAAAAACCACCCTCATCCTCGGGGGAATTAGAGTGCCTACTCAAGAGAGGTTATCTTGAGTTGCATTACCACTATTTGGCATTTGGCCAAGCTTCAGTCTCATAAACAGTGCAATCTATTCCAGATATGTGTTGTGTTGCAGGGGTGTAGCAGTGGAGAAGAGAGATCTCCAATTTCTGAGTTGGTTTTCCATTGGAGGGGTCATCCTTTCATTCAAAAGCTTGTGAGGAAGTTCTCAGGGCTTCATTTCATATTTTGGCACCAGGCCAAGTAGTTATCATCATCTAAAACACAGTTTCCCTTAAGGACTGCGTTATTTTAGAGAGCAGTTGCAACAGTGGGTTTATTGCCCTAGTTGGAGGAGTTGTGTTTCCTTTGAGGGGATCAACCCTTCATTTAGGAGATCTCTTGGAGGAGGATCATCCATTGCATATTTCATATCATCCACCTCCGATCAGTGATTTAGTTGCAGAGATTATTTAGCCCTAGGGCCAAATTTGCTATTTTTGTAGATTGAGTATTTTCGGAAACCTTTTCTGGGTTATCTTGGAAATCAATTTTGGAGCTTGGATCTATATTCCTTGCACTATTGGAGCATTTTATCTGTAGAAATTTGAATAAATGATATATTATTCATCGAGATTCTCCTGATCACACACTATTTTAGCTTCATGCATAATACATAATCTCTTCTACCATTGATCATCACATGCGGAAATAAAATCAATTGCATGCATACATTAAAACCACAAACAATCACACATATGAACACAGTATTTAATGGGAAAGCTTAAAGCTGAAAACCCCAACTATCCGTATATTATATGTCATGGAGATCATGTAACAATCATAGTACAAAAGCTCCTCACAAGCTCTCATGCACACCCTCAATTGCTACACACTATCAAGCTAGATCTAGCAAAACACATGCTCCAATCCTTAGCCACTTGATAGCCAACCTCTATTGTGTTTTCAATGCTATGGGATGGCTTCATTAAATAGATAAACCACCTGGCTTGTACTGCGCAATCCTCATGGGCTTCTCCACCTATCTGTGTGTTGCAAATAGCAACAGTATAGTCACAACTGATAGTTAACCTGCTGTTTCACCTATTTCTGCACTGGTCTCCACTGAAACTGTCCATGCACCGAAGTTAACTGATGCATTCTTTAGTTGATTAATGAGTTTATAATTAGTGAATTAATTAATAATTAATTCACACCACTCTCACTAATTGTATCAATTAGTTAAACTGAATACAAATAGCTCAACTATGTTTAGATTAGTTAAACCGAATACAACTCCACTAACTTCCTCAATCAACTCCACCAAACTCTGTCACATGAGTTCTAACTGAAGTATCCATGCAATAGCTCCACTTAACCCTCATGAATAGTGTAATTCCTTCTGTCAGCTCCTGTGCCACATCTGTGCACTTAACTGAAGTGCTCCAAGAGAATAAGATAATGTTTATAGTCCAAATATTATTAAGAGCTAATAATATTCGACATATCTATTTTTAGACCGGCAATCTAAAAATAGATTCCGCCCAGTATGTCTAAAAATAGAAGTCCATCTATTTTTTCCGACTTGACCAACCATCCACAAATAGCATCCTGCAACTCATAGAACATGATCCATATGTCTAAAAATAGACATGGTCTAAAAATAGACTTTTGTGCCAAAAATAGCCTACGGGCCCACTTAGTGAAGGCGACTCTTTTCACTAAGCTCATCATCTTGTTGCAATCTCAACACTCCCTCTCAACAAGATAAGGATTATTTGCAACCCCTCTCCTGCCCCTGTGGTATTCGAATTTTCTCTTGGTGAGCGCCTTCGTCAAGATATCAGCGTCCTGATCCTCCGTGGGAATGTATGAAAGTAACATGATCTTCCGCTGCACACAATCTCTGATATGATGATACCGGATGTCAATGTAGTGTGAACCAAACAACCCGACCAGGATCTTCCTCATCCATATAGCCTCGCATGCAGCCAAACTTGCTGCCATATACTCGGCCTCTGCTAAACTGAGTGCCACGGATCTCTGCTTCCTGCTGTACCAAGAAACTGCTGTCGACCCGATACTGAAAATCCCTCCAGATGTGCTCTTTCTGTCCGTCGGGCTCCCTGCCCAATCTGCATCCGTGAAGCCACATAGCTTCACCTCATCTGACTGTCTGTACCATAATCCATATCCCGATGTGCCTCTGAGATATCTCAATACATGTTTTCCTTCCTTCCAGAAGAGCTTGGTTGGCTTAACCATAGCTTGTGAAAGCTGGTTCACAGCATAGCATATGTCGGGTCGTGTATTGACCAGATACATAAGTGACCCCACCAATTTTCGATAAACAGTGGCATCCACTACCTCCGCCTAAGTAGCATCCTCCTTCCTCCATCCACCAGGAAGAGGAGTATCAACAGGCTTGCAGCCATGCATGTTGAACTTCTCCAGTATCTCCTGGGCATACTTACCCTAAGAAACAAATAGTCCATCACTGCGCTGCCAAATTTCCAATCCCAGGAAATAATGAAGGAGGCCCAAGTCCTTCATCTCAAACTCTTTTGCAAGATCATCCTTGCATGAGAGTATCAACAACTCATCACCTGTCAAAATCAAATCATCTATATAGAGTACAATGATCAGCAACTTACCCTCCACCACAATCTGGTATAGGTTAGGATCTGCCTCACTCTTGGAGAATCCATGTCCGGTGAAATAACTGTCTATCCGTGTGTACCAAGCACGAGGTTCTTGTTTCAACCCATACATCACTCTCTTGAGCCTGCAAACATGCGACTCGCTGCTGAAGATCTCGAAACCTTCGGGCTGCTCTATGTAAACCTCCTCCTCAATCACCCCGTTGAGGAACACAGTATTCACATCCATCTGATGAATGTGCCACCCCATCTGCGCTGAGAGAGCAAGAATCGTCTGTATGGAAGAATACCTTGCGACAGGTGCAAAGGTCTCCTCATAATCAATCCCCTCTATCTGTGAGAAGCCTCGAGCAACAACAGACTTCTCCACACTCCTGTCAGCTGCCTACTTCACTTTGTAGATCCATCTCGAACCCATCACTGATTTCCCCTCTGGCTTTGGGACAATCTCCCATGCACTGTTTCTGACAATCGAATCATACTCTTCCACCATGGCATCTACCCATGCGTGGTCCTCCACAACTTCCTCGAAAGAGGATGGCTACGTCACGATACACTTTCTCATAAGAGCCATGTATCCAGTATACCGGTCAGGTGACTGTTTCTGTCTGCGCTGTGATGTAGGTGCTCCTACAACCTTCTCTCCATCTTGAGCCAGTCGCTCAGCTTCTGTAGTGCGCTTCCGCCCTCTGATGGTTGGCGCTGCATGAGTGGTCTCTTCCACTCCATGAACCTCATCTTGTGGCTGATCCACATTCTGAGACTCATCCTTAGGAACTAATAGCTCTTCATCTTCATGCAAGTGTGGCCCTCTCAAGCGAACACTTCATGGCTTTCTCCCTCCCGAAATTTAATATCCCGTCGCACAACAAGCCTTGCGACCTGCCCTGAAAATAGGAAATACACACAATAGTTGTGGGGCGTATCAGTGTACCCCAAAAATATCCCAACTTCCGCAGTTGGCTCCAGCTTCTTCCTGGCATCCTTCGTCACATGAATGTAAACAAGTGAACCAAAAATCCTCAAATGGGAAATATCAAGCTTCTTACCAGAAAATGCCTCCTCGGGTGTACTCATGCCAAGTATCCTGTGAGGACAACGGTTCTGCACATATAATGCAGTATTGCATGCCTCATCCCACTAGTGTATGGGAAGGCCCTGATCATGCAACATCGCCCGTGCAGCACCCACGATCGTTCTGTTCTTCCGCTTAGCAACCCCATTCTGCTGTGGGTTATGAGGTGTTATGAGTTCTCTTCGAATTCCTTCTGCGCTGCAAAAGTCCTTGAATTTTCCAGAGATGAATTCACCACCATTGTCGCTCCTAAGAGCCTTCACTTGCTTCCCCGATTCTTTCTCAACCAGTGCCTTGAACTCACAGAACTTTGAGTATGTCTCACTCTTCTTCTGCATGAAGAATATCCAGCACTTCCGAGAAAATAATCAACAAATATCACATAATACCTCGTGCCTAACAATGGAGTCAGCCGAGAAAGGTCCACGTCGTGGAATTCTTTCAAGACTGCATGCATGGATTTATCCTTCTTCGTGAAAGGTGGCTTTCATTAAATTTTCCTAAGGTACATCCCTTGCACCGACCCGACCGCACAAGAGTACCCTTAGGGAAGCCCAGTTAGGAAATCCTGGCTAGGTAATCTTCAAAGCCGCATGGTGAAGGTGGCCCACCTCTCCGGGTGCCACAACTTGCCATCATCCCGGCTCACCACTCCTTCTGCCTTGCCTGCCATTGCTGCGCAGTCATCTACCTGCAATTGATAAAGGTTCTTAACTTGAACCCTTATCCTCCGGGTCTCACCAATTGCCTTACTGCGCAAGAAATCCTTTCCCTCGCTAAAGACAACATCATATCCCTTGTCTTCTAACATCGCCACAAAGATAAGATTCTTCTTCAATCCTGGAACATGCATCACTTCCTTCAATACGAAGGGTTTACCAGACTCCCTCTCAAAGAAAATGCTACCGATACCGGTCGCACTGGATCTACTATCATTTCCCATCTCGATGTGCACTCCAAGATCTTTCTCATCCAGATCAGTAAACAAATCTCGATCTCCTCACAAGGTGAAAAGACACACCAATTGCCAAGAAACCACACCGAACCTATCACACTTGAGACCAAGCATGCGATCAACGAAAATCCGGTACCAAATCGTGAGGCTAAGGCCTCCACTACGTTAGCCCCAAGAACCTGGCGATTTTCTTCTTCGTGACAATTAGTGGTGTAATGTCCGTGTTGGTGACAGTGAAAGCACTTCACCTTGGACATGTCCTACTTCTTGCCTTTCGCACCGGATTGAGAAGCATTCTTCTTGCTCTTCCCCTTCCTTGCTTTGGTAGCCAAAGCTCAATTTTCTTCATCTGAGTTCTTTGATGAAGATCCGTCCTTGGCACTTCACCTTATCTCCTCTTGCACAAGATCCGACCAAAGTTGCTCCCATCCTAGAAATTTCTCCCGACCATTGACAGAGTCCTGATAGGAATGCCAACTCTTCAAAATCCCAAGGAGAGCCAAGCTCACCAATTTCTCGTCATCTACATTCACCCCCACACTTCCCAGCTCATCCTTGCATTGGATGAACTTCATGAGGTACTTGGGCATATTGTCGCCTTTCTCCATTTTTATGTTCCTGAGTTTATCCTTGAGCGCCAACTTCCTATGGTCGCTCTTGCTTTGGAATAAGTCTGTCAATGATTTACACATCAAGAATGGAGAAGCCTTAGACACTATGTGATCCTTGACACCTTCCAACAGAATTCTTCGACACTTTGTAGTCTTCTTTTTCCATGCGTCAAGTGCGGCAGCATCGCTAGAAGCAGGTATTGGAATTTTTGCATCTATGAACTCCTTCAACCCATTGTCATCCAACACCACCTCCATCCTGTCCTCCCATGCAATATAATTTGAGCTGCCCTCAAGGGAATACTCCAATCGCAATCCGTTGAAAGACATCTCAACTTCGACACCAAGAAAACACTGCTGCAAATTCGAATTCCACCAACACAAAACTCAACCGCTTCAATGTTTTTCAATTGCTCCAATGATCAACACGTCGGATACCATGTAGAAATTTGAATAACTGATATATTATTCACCGAGATTCTCCTGATCACACACTATTTTAGCTTCATGCATAATACAGAATCTCTTCTACCATTGATCATTACATGCAGAAATAAAATCAATTGCATGCACACATTAAAACCACAAACAATCACCCATATGAACACAGTGTTTAATGGGAAAGCTTAAAGCTGAAAACCCCAAATATTTTTATATTATATGTCATGGAGATCATGTAACAATCATAATACAAAAGCTCCTCACAATCTCTCATGCACACCCTCAATTGCTACGCAATATCAAGCTAGATCTAGCAAAAACACATGCTCCAATCTTTTTCCACTTGATAGCTAGCCTCTATTGCGTAATCAATGCTATGGGATGGCTTCATTAAATAGATAAACTAATTCGGCTTGTACGCGCAATTCTCATGGGCTTCTCCACCCATCCGTGTGTTGCAAATAACAAGAATAAAGATAAGCCACAAATCGAAAAGTTAACCTCCTCTTTCACCTATTCCTGCACTGCTCTCCACTGAAACTATCCATGCACTGAAGTTAAATGATGCATTCTTTAGTTGATTAATGAGTTTATAATTAGTGAATTAATTAATAATTAATTTACACCACTCTCACTAATTGTATCAATTAGTTAAACTAGATACAAATAGCTCAACTATGTTTAGATTAGTTAAATTGAATACAACTCCACTAACTTCCTCAATCAACTCCACCAAACTCTGTCACATGAGTCCTAATTGAAGCATCCATGCAATAGCTCCACATAGCCCTCAGGAATAGCGTAATTCCTTCTGTCAGCTCCTGTGCCACATTTGTGCACTTAACCGAAGTGCTCCAAGAGAATAAGATAATGTTTATAGTCCAAATATTATTAAGAGCTAATAATATTCGACATATATATTTTTAGATTGGCAATCTAAAAATAGATTCCGCCCAGTATGTATAAAAATAGAAGTCCATCTATTTTTCTAACTTGACCAACCATCCACAAATAGCATCCTGCAACTCATAGAACATGATCCATATGTCTAAAAATAGACATAGTCTAAAAATAGACTTTTGCGCCAAAAATAGCCTGCGGGCCCACTTAGTGAAGGCGATTCTTTTCACTAAGCTCATCATCTTGTTACAATCTCAACAGTATCAACATATATATGTATTTCCATTTTCAGTTGTAGCTATTCCCTCATAGACATCGCAGTTTCTGCATTCCTGTATCTCATGTATTAACAACATTTCAGATCTAGGTGTATGCTTTCATGGGAGGTTTGTTTGCCCAACTTGAGTGACCTTTTCCTTAAAATATTTTACCTATTTTTGCTGTTATAATCATAATGGAATGGATCTATGGTTGTCTCATGTATTTATCTATTTATATTTCTGCATATTTCCAGTTTTATGTGCTAAATTGTTTCTTTCCCCATTTAGGAATATTATAGTGGTATCAGAGCATAATCTTGGCTCAGCCTATGTACTTCAGCCATTATGTCATCTAAGGATGCTTCTCATAGGAAGGAGAATATATGCAGAAGAGATGAAGGAAAAATTCCATTATCAGGTGAAATGGAAGGGAAGGAGTTCTCAAGACTTCTTTTCCAAACTATGCAGGGCATTAACTGAGAAATCAAAGAGACGAGGATGGAGAGCTATAGAGATTCTCCAATAGGTCTTGTAAATGAAGAAAGCTCCAGATTTTCACATAATGGGTGTCAGCATTTAGCTACACCATCAGATCTACAACGTGGTACCATGCCTACATTCTTGGCGAGAGGAGAGAAGGAAGAAGAAGGGCTAGAAAGAGCCTCCAGCATTGTAACAGATGGAGGAGATCCACCACCATTTGGAGATGGAGATGAAGAAATTGCTTCAACTAGAGGAGCTCTTGTATCTTTGCAAGAAGTTCCAAAGGATCTTACATATGAATATCATGAGAAGCATGTGTCTATGTTGATAGGAAAGGAGATAAAACAATGGAGGAAGTGTGTTCCAACATTGAACACAGTTTTGGGGGCATACTCCATGATATATCATTCCCTTGTGATCAAGACTCTTGACACCAATGAGATGTTGGGTGTGTGGCAGTTGATTATTCTGGAGGAAGACACCTTAGACTATGAGTTCTTGCAAATGGTAGGATAAGGTGAGAAGGAGGGCCAACATCAAGTGATTGGGGACATACACACCCATCGTCTTCAGGAGGTTTATACACAGAAGCAAGAGGATGATTTGTGCAATGAGGACAAGTCAGTCCACTCACATATACAGCCTGCTCTAGGCCTTGATGTTTCATTACATGGAGGCATTCCACCAGGGAGTCACCCTGATTGGAAGATGAACAAAGAGTTCTCTCAACATGGTGTAGCATTGATATATTTGGCTAAGGAAGGAGCCTTGGGAGGACTTAGCATAGCACAGAGAACCTTTGATGGGTTCAAAGGAGGGATGAGCAATTTTCTGATTTGGACATTGCCATTTCCCACTCAGCTATTTGCGCTGACAGATGGTGATTCAGGAATATGTGATGGCACAAGCATGGTGTCAAAGGGATACTCCATAACCTTGGAGCAACAAATGATACTTCCACACATGAGGGAGATTTCTTAATATAACAAGAGGCTATTGACACTCTTGCATGCATTGGCCAAACTATGGAAGTTTTGGATGGGAAATACCGTCCAAGAGGAGGTTGACCCCCATGTACTTCAATCTTGTCTTGGGCAAGATCAGCTGCAAAGGAGGCAACAAAGGTGGGGTAGCAGTACTCCAACATGTGGCTTTTCCATTAAACATGTCAAAGAGGAGAGCTATGATGTGATAGGTGCTTCATTTCAGATCTCAACAGTGTTGTCAATATTGAGGAGGATGGATCCATATTGGGAGTCCCAATTATTGGTGGATTATTCCAAGAACCTCTTCACATGTAAGGTTCTTGATGGGCAAGTGATAGATGGGAGGTATATAGTGGCTGATGGAGTCATTTATTTCCATGATCATATTTACCTGACTAGAGACTCCAAGCTCAAGGAGGGGATTCTACATGCAACATATGAGGCACTCTTTTTAGAGCATGAGGATTACATTGCGTCCTATCACACCATCATGGGGGGGTTCTATTGGGAGGATCTCAAAGAAGATGTGCACCAACATGTCAAGAGATATGTAGCTTGCTTGATGTATGAGGAAGAAATCAACCACCTTGCAAGGTTGTTTCAGTTACTTCCCCTTTTGATGAAGAGATGGGAAGGTTCATCCATGGACCTCTTCACCAACTTGTCTACAATATATGCTAAAGGTCATGTTTTGATGCTTATTGATCAACTAATAATGTATGTACATTCCTTTACCATACCTTTGTAGAACATTGATCCACAAGAGAGTAAGCCTTTCTTTGGATTTCATGGTCCTTTTGGGACTACATGCAGTGATGGTATTGACTACTTTCTAGAGGACTTTGGGAAAGACTTGTTTTGCTTGGTTCATATTCAACCAACACCTAATGTCCTCTACTATTTTCAAGATTTTGAGAAGCTTATGGCAGCAAGCAAGTGGTTGGATGGCCACTTGTCATATCATGTTTTGAGACATCTAGAAGAAGAACATCGCAGGTCTCATTTGAGGGACTATTATCATCATCCCGTATGTCATGTGACACTTAGTCCATACTTCTTTTGGAGCCAATATCGTGATGATACTCTATTCATTTTATGTGGGGAGGATTGGGCAAGAGAGGTTTCTAGAACCAAAGAGTGGGATCATGAGATTCCAAGTACCTTTTGGCTTCTTAAAGACCATATTATTACATCCCAAGATCAACAGCTCCAAATTTATCATAAATGGAGAGAGAGACAACGTGAGTTGAATAACTTGCTCTCTCATTTTCAACCATGCAGCCCCTATACATTGCAGAAGCAGGGGTTTGGTGAGTTTTTCTATGAGCTACCAAGGATGGCTCACTTTTCCTGTATGATAACATGGATATTGGAGTTTATCATTGGGATTGAGGCACCCAACATTTACCATCTCTCATGCCTTGAGGAGGCCAATGGACAGTATATAACTCTTTCCATATATCTCCCACTTCTTCATAATTATATCTATTTGGTTTATCAACCAAAGGCTAACATGTATACTTGGGAGGAGACATATCCATTGGAGGTTTTGCAGTATCCTTGCAGTTGCTTGAGGACAAGTAACATTTTGGAGGGGAGGACTGTAATATTCCAAAATTAATTGGAATATTAAAGCTTTGTTTTCTCACTTAGATAGGTGAATAAGTGGGTAGGGAGACCCATAAATATCTTTATGAAGAATAAAACCACTTATCATGAGAAATTGGATCATCATTTCAGCTTAATAAAGCACCCTAAGGTGTGAACAGGGGCTAGAGCATGTGGACTAGGTCAATGTTGACCAGATCAGCAGCGATGCTATGGAGATCATGGAGGATTAATGGAGGACAGTGCGGTCATTTAAGAGGAATGTTTGCATGAGAGTAGATCCATTATTGAGTGGGACCTAGGGTGAGGAATCTCACCAAGCATAAAATGAAGAGGATGGAATCATTAGAGGACATGGATTTTATTATTGAATTTGACCTTCTTAGATCTGGAATTGTCATGTGACATTTTTGTGCATGCTTTTGTTGTTTAGCAGGGTCTGAAGTGTTGTTTATCACAAGGGTGTTTCCGAGTGGAAATCCCACCCTCATCCTCGGGGGACTTAAAGTGCCTACTCGAGAGAGGTTATCTGGAGCTGCATTACCACTATTGGCATTTGGCCAAGCTTCAGTCTCATATACAACACATTCTATTCCAGATATGTGTTGTGTTGCAGGGGTGTAGCATGGGTGGAGAGAGATCTCCAATTTCTGAGCTAGTTTTCCATTGGAGGGATCATCCTTTCATCTGAAAGATTTCTAGGAAGTTCTCTGGGCTTCATTTCATATTTTTGCACTGGGCCCAGTAGCTATCATCGACAACAACGCAGTTTCCCTCAAGGACTGCGTTAATTTAGAGAGCAAATGCAACAATGGGTTTAGTGCCCTAGTTGGAGGAGTTTTGTTTCCTTTGAGGGGATCAGCCCTTCATTTAGGAGATCTGTTGGAGAAGGATCATCCATTGTATATTTCAGATCATAAACCTCCTATCAGTGATTCAGTTGCAAATATTATCTAGCCCTAGGGCCAAATCTGTTATTTTTGTAGATTGAGTATTTCCAGAAACCTTTTCTGGGTTGTCTTGGAAATCAGTTTTGGAGCTTGGATCTATATGCCTTTCAATATTGGAGCATTGTATCAGAAAATATATTTATATCCATTTTCAGCTGTAGCTATTCCCTCATAGACAACGCAATTTCTACATTCCTGTATTTCATGTATTAACAACATTTCAAATCTAGGTGTATGCTTTCATGGGAGGCTTGTTTGCCCAACTTGAGTGACCTTTTCCTCAAGATATTGTACCTATTTTTGTTGTTATAATCATAATGGAATGGATATATGGTTGTCTCATGTATTGATCTATTGATGTTTCTGCATATTTCCATTTTTATGTGCTATATTGTCGCTTTCCCCATTTGGGAATATTACAGTGAAATTCAAGTCTAAGGATCATTTGAAAAAATTAAATGACAAAAACAAAAGCTTCTTCTCAAAGGAAGAAAGTGATTAAGAGAGAAATGAAATTGTGACTGATGATGAAAGAGGTAAGATATTGTTCTTATTTGCAGCAAAAGTAGATTATGAAAGAGAACTCATAAGTGCATTAAAATAAATAAAATCTCTTATAAAGATGGTAGGTCATTCAGAACAACAATTGTAGGAAAGATATCGATATGAAAATCTCATTTTCTCTCTCAAAGTTGAACTAGAAGAATCCAAAAGGGTAAAGGATTTTATGTTATACCAACTGAACAAAAAGGGACAACTGTATGAAAAAATAATGAAAATAAGTTGTGCTTTTTAAAGAATAATTAGAGAATCTCAATCACAACTTAAAGCTTCTCAAAGTATCTGAGTCATTGGATCACATCCTCAACATCCAAATACCTCCTCTCATCAAAACAGACCTTCGTTATCAGGAATGTTCTGAGACATCCAAAGAAAAATATCTCTCAAGAACATCAAATGAAGAACAACCTAAGAATCATGCACATAAAATCATTAGATCCAGCAATAATTCATTTGAAGATGCCAAGTAGGTGATGAATCATCCCAAGCATGTTCATTTCAACATTTCATACAATTACCATAAAGACACCAAGAATTAGTAAGATCCATCTAGATCAAGTAAGTAAAATCGAGATGAAAGTATAAAGTGTGCCACGACAGGAAATCATTTCAAGGGATTTACAAGAAGCATTAGAATAGGTGTCAAATATTAGCAAAGAAATGAAACACTTCCAAGGAACGACTTCTAAATATATGCCACATCAAGTCAACCTCATTCCATCAGGAATCAAACTATGTTTTTTGGTCATTGTTTCTTGTGCGTAAAATTTGGACACAAAGCAAGGGATTGTAGAACCTATGATTAGTATATCAAGTATAGAGGATATGATCAAATTTCTAGGCTTAGATATATAGGAAATCCAACTAAAATTTATGATAATAGGTCATATGGTCCATTCCTGCCAATGTTCAAACCTAATATAGAATGTTACAAGTGTCATAATGAAGGACACATAACACATGATTACAAAATCAATTTGAGATGGAACAAGGGAGAGGGACTCTCTATATAACTCAAGATTGAACACCAAGGAGTGGAGAATGAAAAGGGAAGAACCAACATCAAATCTAACCCCTCGGATATAATCCATTGGTGAAGGCTTCTTCAATAATATAAATGTTTGAAATGAAACTTGAAGAAGCAAGATTATGGAGGCGGGTGATTCACAAGGAAGTAGTCATTAATAAAAGGGATCAAGGAAGCCAATCAAATCATTTACAAAAATTATAATGGTAGTATTATGAAAAAAAACATGTATAGGTAGAGAGATTATGCAAGGGGGAAGTAGGTCCACCATTAGAAATAGGTTCATAGTCAAAAGAAAGTACACAATCAGAAGAGAAGTTGAACATTAGTTGATCTAAAAACCATTGAAATAATAAATTAAGCAGTATAAGGAAGGTGAGAAATTTAGTAGTAGTTATTGGGACACTTGTAGTTGATCAAAAATTTGTGTAGCATGAGGGGAATATTTCCATATGATAGAAAGAGTAGTAGATCAAAGAAATTTTTGAAGTGATATAAGATGCAGAGATGACTTCCAAAATATGGCCATGAGGAAAATGCACATAGCTAGAATTATTTAGAAGAAGAGAGGTTATTGACAAAGGGAGATTCATATGATAGAGCATATTCTCAAGGGTAAATTTTCTCACAAGAATTTCAAGTCCACGAGAGTTTTTAGGAACATTTATGAAGCGTTGGTAAGAAACCACCATCACCATGCCCCTTTTCCATTGATTTTAAAGGAGGAGAGAAGGAAGACATTGAAGCAGTAGGAGAATTTTGGAAATAAATTAGACATTGAAGGAGAGAAAGTGTGATAAAGTAAGAATAGTTTTCACAGCCAACACCACGACAAGGGGTATTCCTAGCAACATGTTAGGGGGGAGTTCAATCCATTACCATCAATGAACATCAATGTATGTTGATGTTTCCATCAATGACAAAGGGGGGTAATTTTAAACATAATGATTTCATTGATGAAAACTAGTTGCATTGATTTCAAAGAGGAAGTCTAAGGAAGTAGCAATGTCATTCATGAATCAAATGAATCAATATGGTACTTTAATCTCTTAACATGCTCACATCAAATGATGTCAACGTGGTCTAAATTTTAATGAGTTATTCTCAAATTTTTAATTTTCAAATGATTCTATGAATGGTATAATTGGATATTCCTCTCTGATACCTTTCCAACAATATATCACACTTGGTAAAACTCTTTCCGGACGAGAAGATATGTTATTTTGAAGTTAAAAACTGCAATGAGGACAAAATTACCAAACTTATTTGAAAAACACCAAATTTGTTAAAATTTGAGCATGTTCATATCGGATCTATGATCTTGTGGTGTAATCTTCAGAAAATGTTGCATGAACTTGTGCATGTTTAATCCAGTTAAATTTTGAACATCTTCTGATAATCTAGCCATTAAAATTCACAAAAAAAATAGATGAATTGTCAACTTGTCTAAAGGTTAATCAGTGCCACCCCCTCCACTCTGACCCAATCCAGTAGTGACACATTTTAGAGTAATTCAAACCCCTCAATTAGATTCCATGGTGTTACACAGTGTTTTGTCACCGTCCCTGCAATCCCCATATCGAATATTGGAGGACCATTTTAGTGACTTCTGTGTATTTTCATACCTTGCAAAAAGTTTCATTGCATCCCTTGGCATGTCAAGAACATTTCCTCTGTTGATCATTCCTGAAGCAAGCTCTCAAAAACATGTGATTTTTGGTCGGCACTGGTAGGCCGTTATGGCCTTGCGCCCATAAAGATATTAACAATGGGCCTCGTGCCCATTGGTGCTCTATCTCAGTGGGGAACCTGCACCGAGCTGTTTTTGGGAATTTTTTTAAAATAGAAATGAAGTTTCCATGTCTGACCACTTCGTGAGTGGAGTCATCATGGTTTGTTTGACTGAATAATGTCGAAGTCATCCCTTTGGCTTCTTGTTTCCTACAATTGAGAAACTCCCCAAAGGATAAGGCCTCTCTTCCACCTTATGAGGGATCCCAAACCACCTCCTCCTCTCCTATGAATACTTCCTTCTCACATAGTTTCAGCTAGCTGAACAATCCTTACTATAGCTGGTGTGAAGAATAAGGAAAATAGGAATCCATTGTCGAGAGAGAGTATAGGTCCATTGCCTCACCAAGTCCGATCCCTGATCAATGCTTGAGATGCGCTTGACTGAACCCGTCGAAGGAGGCTGCAACGTCAAGGCATTAAGGTTGTTAACTTATTTTCTCTATGACTAATACATGAATAGTTTTTTGGTTCCAATTTTGTGTTCGATCATATGCAAAATGTTTGATTCTCCTTGACCAATCTAATAGTTGTGAACGTAAATATGTTGTTGTATGTTGTCACTGTTCACTTGATCCTTGTGCAGGTACACGTAAATTATCACTAAAAGACTGCGACGTGTGAAGACAAAGATCAAATGCAAACTACAACAAAATCGTTGGACCAAGGTAGGTCATCTATCCCAACTCGTTTTCATTTATAAGCTAGGATTCTGAAATTCCAGCTTATTCCCTTGTTGCTAGACCAACTCTAGGGCTATAGGGATCGCCTATGTCTGCAGAGGGGATTTACCTGCTAAACAAGTTGGCGACCATACTGGGGACTAGTGTGTTTGTCGTCTCTTGTTGTTCGTCTTGTGTTTGGCTTGTCTGTTCAACTTTGGTCATGTTATTATTTTTCTAATTTGTTATGCCTATCTAACTGTTTTTAGCCATCACATTTTGTCTTAGAGTGTCAAGACTGACCTCTACTCAGTGGCTTTTTCTCTTTTCCCTAGGTTTTTGGATTAGCTACTGTTGCTTGAACAATCGTGTCGATTGGTGCTTGTTGCCTTTGTCATAGGCACGCCAACCTCTGTTTAGCATAGATTACATCTTGACAGACACGCTGAATCCTATAGGTTATGATTTTGGACTTTTCCCTGAGTTTTGTCAGTGTGTCTTGCCTTTGGGTTGGATTTTCATCTTTCAATTGGTCCACTGGAATTGCTTTGACTCTCTCGTCTCATTCTTCTCAGTTGTTTGTCCCTCATATTATCAGTGGAGTTTTTCATCCTAGGTTTTCTAGGTGCCTTGTGTCGTTTGTCTGACTACCTCCTCATTGAACCTTATGAGTTGAGTTTGAGTCAGTTTGGTCTTTATCTTTTCAGTTTGTTGACTAATTGTCTTAGTATTTCTTTCGGTTCTATGTGTCATTGGGTTGTTGAATGATCATCTTCGTGTTCGTTTAGCTCTTCATTTGTCGCCTTGAGCATAGATTACATTGCTCATAGAATCAGTTTGAAAGCCTTCTTTTTTCTTGAAGGAATCCATCTCTGTTTCGGGTGTGTTTGATGTTCGTGTTGGATTGATCTCTTTGTTTTAGATCGTTTCATTTGAATTTCTCAAAACTAGTGTCTATTTTGTCATTTAGTGTAGTAGTGCATTTTGCTTCTCATTCAGCTAAAAGGAAAAAAATTTCATTCTTTCTCTTAGTTTGAAAATGAAAAATGTTATTTTGCATTAGTAGCTTTTAGTGAACGAGGAAGAGCTTTTCGTTTTCTGCTTTGGTTGTCTTCGATGCATTAGGAAAATTTCTTCATGTGTTCGATTGATTGCTTCTTTGTTATGAACTACTATCCCTCTCTTAGCTAGTTGTTCATCGAATTGGAATGATTTTCTTTTGCATATAGTTGTGAGTTAAGGATTCAAGATTACATTCGGTAGGGCCTTGAAACTGCAACATTAATTCAAGATCAAATTTAAAATTAATTCAATAAACCTAAGGAAGCATTGAAACCTAATGCATACATTTAGAGGTCTAGGCTAGTGACGTGTTCAGGCATTGTTAAACCTAGTAGCTGTCGTTCGCCATCTGGCATTAGAAAGCGCTAGCATGGACTTGTGCTCCCCATACCATCGAGTATATAAAGGGAGACCCTCATAGGTTGCAATCCTTTATCCATAAGAAGTCGAGTCTGTCGCCTTGTAATCGTGATACACCGAACACAACATTTGGGGAGACTTCCTCCACGTACGTTAATTCCTTGGTCATTTCTCTTTCATTTGATCACCAAGTTGTATATTTCAGTTCACGGAAACTTGGTATACCCTCTTACTTATATTTCCTGAGTAGTCATTTTGGTCTTTTTGTGACTCTCTAAAATTGAAAATATCATCGAGCACTTGTCCTTTCACGCTCGTTCAACCTGAAAGTGACTAGAGTCACCTTTTCCCCTTTTCTTTACTCTTAAAATATGAAAAGGTAGATTTTTTTTTCAATGTCATAAAATCAATTTCCTACGATCACACGCCCATTAAATATGTTTTCTTGGCTTGTTCTTAATTAATTCCTTAGTGTTTGGTCTTGAAGCCTTGAATTGGTCATCTTGATTCTCTCCTGTTTTTTAGACAAAGTCATGGTGGTGGAAAAACCAGTTTTTTCGTCCCCTTCATTACCTCCTAGTGGAGATCCTTCTCCTAAAGTTTCTTCAGGGGAACCTCCATCTACTAGGCCTATCAATTATTGGCATTCTATTCTTCCAAGTATCTTACCTCTTGCTACCCAATCTCCTCTTGAGGAGCCATTTGATATCAATTGGTAACCTCTGGACGCTTGGGATGGTTTTGGAAACAAGGAAGAGTTCCCTCCTATTACCTCGGAACCATATTTAATTGCCACTGCTCATTGCCTTTTCAACGATACCATGGCTTCATCCCACATGGATGCTTAAAGTCCTCTTAGTAGTGAAGAGCTTTATGTTTCTACAGGAAAATATCAGTTCCTTCCAGAGAATTTTCCTTATGTCTCAGGTCAACCTTCCTCTCTCCCACCCGGTTATCATTCGTTGAGTCAGAGTATTTCTGGTGCTACACCATTGTATTAGAATCTAATCTGAACAGGTACATCGACTCCCTCAGAGAGGTCATTTTTAACAGTATCGGGTGCATCACCCTCGACTTCCATCACGTCGATGGTCGTTATGTCTATCCCAACTTGGCCCACTGTCTATGTAGATTCATCCTCACCATCTGTTAGTGTGGTTCAATCTTTGCCACCATCTTCAGATGTTCGTCGACCGATTCCTATCGCTTCCACGACACCCGTTGGGTCCGCTGTGAGTGGATCACAGCCTCACATGTCAGTAATCCAACATACTGGTAGTGCACTTGTCGCTTCTAATCCAATTCCTGAAGGTTTGACGTATGATCAGTGCATGTTGTCTATTCAGTAGTAGAATTACACCCCTCAAGGTTCTCAACAGCCACAAGATCCTGTTAATCCTCCACATCATTATGACGAGTACAAAAATCCCGTCTATTTGCCTCCGATTGACCTCAAATAATTCACATACCTACCAGGACAACCCTTTCAGGGACATCCTTCAGTCCAATAGGGACAGCCCTACGGTCCACAGGGACAACCTTATGGTCTTCCAGGACAACCCTTTTAGGGACAACCTTCAGTCCAACAAGGACAACCCTACGTTCCTGTTGGTCAACCTTATGTTCAACTCAGAGCATCTTATGTTCCTCAGGGGAAAATCTATTCATCACAAGGACAACCTTTTGTGCAACGGCACCAGCCTTAAGTTCAACAAGGCCCCAATTTTGTACAACGATGTCAACCCTCTACTGCTCAGCCGGTTCAACCTGGTCTTCAGGGGAAACCTGGCTCACCCCAACCATCGGGCCAACCTCTTCCACAAGGGCAACCCGATGGTTCTCAGCATCCAGGAAAACCTGCATCACAAGGACAGCCTGCCCAACCCCAACAGCCAGGCCAACCTACACCCCAGGGACAGCTTGTTCAACCGCAACATCTGGGTCAACCTGCACCCCAAGAGTAACCCGCACAGACTCAGGGCACTACTTACATTCCTCAAGGTCAATCTCAGGTAGTGTATAGTGCGCCCTAGGGAACTGCTTATATTCCTCAAGGTCAATCTCAGGTGGTACATCATGCGCCTCAAGGTACTACTTACATTCTGCAACAAAATCAATATGTTGCTCAGATAGGACCTCAGTGATTCACTTGGAATCAATATCCTGGTCCTCAACCGGTGTATGGGAAGAATTATCAGGCTTATCACCCCTATGGAAAAAATCCTCTGGGACAGAACGTATGGGGGGCACCTCTCAAGATTTCAACTCTCTTGCTATGGAATTTCTCACACATTTCTAGTTACCAGTTCGCTATGAAACTGGGACGCACCTCCTCACATCCTTGAAACAGGATCGAGCTACTCATATCTCTGATCATATTCATGAGTGGAGGCAGCGTCGTTGTTTGATCAAGTTTGAAATTCTTGGTCAACTTCTAACTGATTGGTTCACTACCTCTTTTATCAGTCTGATTGATAAGGACATCGCTATGGGGGCATGTTTTACCGAGGAACAAGCTATTATGCATGCCCAATACCTTGATCTTGTATACTCTCAATCTGACACATTGTATGAACTCTTACCTGATGCTTCGCGACATGAAACTACCAAAGAACAGACAACACCATCTGTTGACGGTATCATTGGTTCTGTGTCTCAAACTTCTCAAAATTCTTCTCCAAATCCTGTGAAGCAAAAATCTACTTCTTCCACTAATACTGCTTCTCAGCCACCTCCGAATTCTGGTAAAACTGTGGAAGTGAATGTCGTCCAGTCTAATCCAACAAATAAAACTTCCAAGGGTAAGAAGAAGGGTCAAGGTAAGGCCAAATCCGATACCCTAAAACAGGATTCTCTGAAACCTAATGCTAACGATGGTTTCAAACGCAAAACGAAGTACCCTTGTCTGATTTGTGATGAAGAACATTACACCAAGGACTGTCCACGACGGGCTGACGTGAGTCGACTGCTCAAAGGCACCCAAGGCACTTCGGTTGTTCTTAAAGAACCTTTTCCATCACATAAAACTTAGATGGTGGAGCAACCTTAATCCTCCACCCCATTTGGCTCTAAGGTTTTCATGATGAATGATCTTGCACCCATCTCTAATGCTACCCGATCGAAATATTATACCGAACCACATCAAGCAGCAGGGAAGGAAATTGTTTATGGTCCTCCTCCCCCGCCTGCTTCTGGCCCTCTTCATATCGAAAGGCCCAATACTGAGCCCATTGTACGACCAAATTCTAAAGGTGTACTCCGAAAGTCTTCCTACAACCCAAATGCCCGTGTCGCTCAGCATTATAGTATTGTTGAGGATTTGGCTTAGGCACCATTTGTTATGTCTGCATCAGAAGTACTTTAGAGTTTTCGATCTTAATGGAAGGCTTTGTTATCTGCCATTGGAGGGATCGACCCCACTGATTCTAGCCTTATTGCTTTCAATTTGGAAAATTTCGTCCCACGTCTCCCTCACCAACTTGCTTTGATCATTCAAGTTGGGATTAATGGAAAGAATATCCACCGAGCGGTTGTGGACGAGGGTGCATCTACGTGTGTCATGTCTTCTGCTTGCTGGAAAGCCATCGATTCTCTAGCCCTCTGTTGTAGCCTAATTCAACTAGCTAAAAGTCCAGATGTTATTATTGCAACTCCTGACCATCGTATGCATCATTTTGCCGAGACCAATTGCAAAAATACTTGCCCAGTTGAGTATTAACCAACAGACTTTGACTTTTAGTGCCATTCTACCTCGATTGCTCGTTGATTTTGAAAAAGCAAGGGGTTTGAATCAAGAATCAAAGAACAAACCATCTGTTATAGGAACAGCTTCCCTCAAGTTTGGGGAGTATGCATTTCCTATGGAGAATACAATCAAAACTACTAAGATTCATGTATCTTGCTTTAACTGGAGTCATACTTGAAGTAGCACTTACTGTTGCTCTCAATTTTGTGGAGCTTCGAACTGGCCATGAAGTAATGGACCCAGTTAATAGACCTATTGTACCATCATCACCTTCTGATGGCGAATCGTTGTCAGAAAAGGAGGAGCTTTATGCTCTTAAAGCAGGATGAGAGATCTTTGATTTGGTTTTCAGGGAAGGAAGAAAAACAATTGAGACTTAGTTCTGATTACCAAGATCATTTCAGGCCAGCGCAATTCAAATTTCCAGTAGCAACCTCGACCTGAAAAAGAGTATCAGTCATTGTCTTTAATATACAGGAATGGGGAGCGTTCTCTTGATTTGATTTGCAAGGACAAAGAGGAGGCAGAAATTTGGTTTGTTGACTTAAAGACTTTAATTCCTGGTTCTCAATTTCTTAAACTGTACAATGGTTCAAGGAGTGATGGAGGATTTAGCAGCCCTTCTCTTATATGGAAGATACTGAAGAGTTGTCACAGCCTACATCAAAAAATAATGTGCGTCCACTAAAGGTGCATGGTCTATATGGCATCTCTACGCAACAGTTTACAGAAAAATGTTCTTTTTCAGGACACTTAGCAGAATTACAAAAATATCAGGGGCATTATTTGATGAATTCCTTGCACTCGTCTGAATTGGATTCGGGACCAGATTATCCTAGGGTGCTGATGAAAGAAAACCCTCCTGAAGGATTTTAGAATGAGTTTGTCCAGTGCAATAAGTTCATCGAGCCAGGGCTCTTGTTTCGAAGACATCAATGTTTTGGGTGATGTGTTAATATGAGGAGAACGCATATAATATTAAAGCCGAATCAACGATTTGGATCAGCTAGTTCGATCCGACGGTTTGCGGGGGTATAAATTAAACGAAGTTTATGGGAGATGGTACCCCCCGTAAAACGGTTTAATTGAAACCACATCTACAAGATTGACGGTTATGGTGCAATACAGGGTCTCGAGGTTATTTCGTACAAGCCGCCATCAGCACCCCCCGTAGGTGGTTATTGGTTTTCAAAAACCATGGGTGGTTGTGTTGATAAATACATATGGGAAATGGGACCCAATTCTTTTTACTTGCGCTAGTGTAAAGTCTTTTTGGGTTTTATATTATATATTATATATATAATATTAAAACAGATACTTTGTAAATGTAAATAATTTCAAAACTTCCACGAATCAGTTTTATAACTGATCATAATAGTTAGGAAGTTAGTTCAAAAGGCTGATATAAAAGCAGAGATAGGAGGAGGAGAGGAGGTCTGAGTTTTTGAAGCTGGAAGCCAGATTTTTGTAATGAAGGATAGAAAATCAATGAAAAAGGATGCAAGTTTCTAGCATTTGTTTATGCTGAAAATTTTGTCCAGTTTACATATTGTTCTCATGTCTGTGAATGAAATAGAGTGATTTGAGCTGCGGGTCTCTTTATACCTGTGTATCTAAGAGTTAAACACACCTTAATGTGCGCTCCTCTATTTTTACCTTATCTATACATAATTCTTCTGAGTTTTGAAGTGGTAAATTCTGTTTTAAACAGCATATCAGTTTGAAATTCTTTTCTCATTTTCTCCCATTCAATCATTTTAGCATAAGTGAAATATAGCATTGCATAACATGCATTGGTTTGCTGTTTAAGGGTCATACAATCATGTTTCAAGAGTTTTAAATACAAAGACAAAACATATTCATTTGTGACAGAATTAGATAATGTCTCAAGCACTGATTCCTTTACACAACAAGGAATTGTTTCTTGAGGAACAACATTAATTGGCGCCGTTGCCGAGGAACGAAGAAGCGAAGTTCATTTCCCTTGGTTTTCTTTCTACTTCCTCTGGTTGTTCAGTGAGGAGGAAGTTTTTGGCTGTGTTCACTGTTTCCAAATTTCTCATTTTCAAAAAGCCTACCTTGCAGTAGAAGCTTTCATAATCCTTTCTTTTTGATGGTGAACAAGGTTCAGATTTGAAGATTAGTTGTTTACTATTCACCTGGCGACTCCACTGATGAAGGTTTCATTAGATGAAGAACTCTTCTGGCAAGAAGATGAGAAAGTATCATGGAAGAAACATGTATCAGAATTTCCGTTTTTTAAAGGAGGTTCTATTTTTATTTGTCAGTTTAGTAATCCATTTTCCCATTTATATTAAAAGGATTGTTTCCTACTTTGTTTTCTCAGAAGACTACAAGGCCCAAAATGTAAATTCATTATTGGGAAAAGATGATTTTGCATCTGCCTGTATTATAAATCTAGACACAAGTGTATCTCCTAAAAATGAAAGGAGGGATGATTGTTGTATTATAATCTCGGAAGATAATCAGTTACAGTCTGGGCATAAAGGTGATAATTCATCATCTTTGGATGATAATATTTTTCCTCATAAGAAATTGACTGTTTTTCAATTCAAAAACAAAGAAATCTTTAAACCCCTGAAGTTGCCCGCTATTCTTCATCAATATCCTTTAAACGGGTTCAAGTCCTTGCCAAGTTTCTCCAGGAGGGAGAAAGACGTTTCAGGTGAATCACATATCTTGGAATTTGAATACTTTCTAGACAAATTCCAAATTATTCATGAAGACGTAGCCTTAAGGATGTTTTTCCATTCTTTAAAGCAGGATGCTCAGCAATGGTTTCAGTGTTTGGAAGCAGGTTCAATTAATTCCTGGCAAGATCTTCAAGATGTATTTCTTACATATTGGGGCGAGAGTAAGTCATATGAAGAGCACTTCTTGGAATTATAATCTATCCAAAGGCGAAGCAATGAATCAATCTCTGAATTTAATAGGAGGTTTCAAAAGATTTATTTCAGCATGCCAGAAGAAATTCGACCTCCAGAGGCAGCAACTATGGTCTATTATTTGAAAGCTCTGTCTATTGCCTTGGCTTTTTATCTCAGGGAGAGAAAGCCTAGTAATCTGAAGCTGATGTTTCTTCATGCGCAAGAAATCGAAGATAATGCATGGGCTTGTAGAAATTTTTCCTGCAACGCAGAAAGTCCAAGTTTTGTCAAAGATAAGAGGGCTTGTGAAGGAAACATTGGAATTTCTTTACAAGAGAATGTAAGTTCAGAGCTGAATAAAGTTTTTCAAAAAGTGACAAAAGATTCTTATATTGTTGAAAGAAAAGAATCTAATCATTTTGAAGATTCTAGTCAAAACTTAGTTGCAACAGATGAAATCCATTGTGAAAGCATGGAAGATTATTGCAGTAATTTTGTGAGTAGTGAGGAAAATAGTGCAGTCTCAGAGACAGGTTTGCAAGAAGAGGAAGATTTTCGTCATCAATTGATGTTAAGAGAAGAACATCAGCATTGTGGAGAGCAAACCTTGGATGTCTGTTTTCAGCCTAAATGTCTGCCTACAGGAAGTGGCAGTCAAGTTCCTAACATACAGTTCCTAATTGAAGGGTCAAACAATGAAAGAAGTTGCCATGTTCAAAGACCTCTGCAAAATGCTCAAGAAAAGAAGATAACCAAAGTTTTGTTTCATGATTTCTATGATCCAGTTGCTGAATATATGGCAAATTTCTTCAGTCAGCAACAAGCTTCAATGCCAGGGTATGTACAAAATTTTGCAGATGAAAATTTTTCATGGTACATTCTCTTTTGATTTTTAAATCTCAGCAGTATGAAGGTATTAAATCTAACAAGAAGATGCTGGATTGGTTCCATTGGAAGCTTGACTTCACTTGATTAAGTTCAACCATGTTTATATATATAGGAGTTGTACATAAATAAGCTCAGGAGTTGAGCATTCCCAGTTGCAGTTTTTCTAGTTTAAGATTTTCAGTTCAAAATAAAGATCCAAGAAAAAGTAGGGTTCAGAGAAGTTTTAAAATTTTCAGAGATTTTGGATTGAGAAAAATTCAGTCTGACTCGACTCCATGCCCAATAAAGGCTACTGATCTACAAGTTCTCAGCACCTTGCTATCAAAGTGCTGTCCCCAATTGGAGCCAGATGTTGTAGCCTAATTCAACTAGCTAAAAGTCCAGATGTTATTATTGCAACTCCTGACCATCGTATGCATCATTTTGCCGAGACCAATTGCAAAAATACTTGCCCAGTTGAGTATTAACCAACAGACTTTTACTTTTAGTGCCATTCTACCTCGATTGCTCATTGATTTTGAAAAAGCAAGGGGTTTGACTCAAGAATCAAAGAACAAACCATCTGTTATAGGAACAACTTCCCTCAAGCTTGGGGAGTATGCATTGACTATGGAGAATACAATAAAAAATACTAATATTCCTGTATCTTGCTTTAACTGGAGTCATACTTGAAGCAGCACTTACTGTTGCTCTCAATTTTGTGGAGCTTCGAACTGGCCATGAAGTAATGGACCCAGTTAATAGACCTATTGTACCATCATCACCTTCTGATGGCGAATCATTGTCAGAAAAGGAGGAGCTTTCTACTCTTAAAGCAGGATGAGAGATCTTTGATTTGGTTTTCAGGGAAGGAAGAAAAACAATTGAGACTTAGTTCTGATTACCAAGATCATTTCAGGCTAGCGCAATTCAAATTTCCAGCGGCAACCTCGACCTGACAAAGAGTATCAGTCATTGTCTTTAATATACAGGAATGGGGAGTGTTCTCTTGATTTGATTTGCAAGGACAAAGAGGAGGCATAAATTTGGTTTGTTGACTTAAATACTTTAATTTCTGGTTCTCAATTTCTTAAACTGTACAATGGTTCAAGGAGTGATGGAGGATTTAGCAGCCCTTCTCTTATATGGAAGATACTGAAGAGTTGTCACAGCCTACATCCAAAAATGATGTGCGTCCACTAAAGGTGCATGGTCTATATGGCATATCTACGCAGCAGTTTATAGAAAAATGTTCTTTTTCAGGACACTTAGCAGAATTACAAAAATATCAGGGGCATTCTTTGATGAATTCCTTGCACTCGTCTGAATTGGATTCAAGACCAGATTATCCTAGGGTGCTGATGAAAGAAAACCCTCCTGAATGATTTTAGAATGAGTTTTTCCAGTGCAATAAGTTCATCGAGCCAGGGCTCTTGTTTCGAAGACATCAATGTTTTGGGTGATGTGTTAATATGAGGAGAACGCATATAATATTAAAGCCGAATCAACGATTTGGATCAGCTAGTTCGATCCAACGGTTTGCAGGGGTATAAATTAAACGAAGTTTATGGGAGATGGTACCCCCAGTAAAACGGTTTAATTGAAACCACATCTACAAGATCGACGGTTATGGTGCAATATGGGGTCTCGAGGTTATTTCGTACAAGCCACCATCAGCACCCCCCGTAGGTGGTTATTGGTTTTCAAAAACCATGGGTGGTTGTGTTGATAAATACATATGGGCAATGGGACCCAATTCTTTTTACTTGCGCTATTGTAAAGTCTTTTTGGGTTTTATATTATATATTATATATATAATATTAAAACAGATACTTTGTAAATGTAAATAATTCCAAAACTTCCACGAATCAGTTTTATAACTAATCATAATAGTTAGGAAGTTAGTTCAGAAGGCTGATATAAAAGTAGAGATAGGAGGAGGAGAGGAGGTCCGAGTTTTTGAAGCTGGAAGCCAGATTTTTGTACTGAAGAATAGCAAATCAATGAAAAAGGATGCAAGTTTCTAGCATTTGTTTATGCTGAAAAGTTTGTCCAGTTTACATATTGTTCTCATGTCTGTGAATGAAATAGAGTGATTTGAGCTGTGGGTCTCTTTATACCTGTGTATCTAAGAGTTAAACACACCTTAATGTGCGCTCCTCTATTTTTATCTTATCTATACATAATTCTTCTGAGTTTTGAAGTGGTAAATTCTGTTTTAAACAACATATCAGTTTGAAATTCTTTTCTCATTTTCTCCCATTCAATCATTTCAGCATAAGTGAAATTTAGCATTGCATAACATGCATTGGTTTGCTGTTTAAGGGGTCATACAATGATGTTTCAAGACTTTTAAATACAAAGACAAAACATATTCATTTGTGACAGAATTAGATAATGTCTCAAGCACTGATTCCTTTACACAGCAAGGGATTGTTTCTTGAGGAACAACACCCTCAATCAATCTCCAAATGCTTTAGAAGCTTTTGACGGAAGGGAATCTCACCCTCTTGGTGTTCTCACTAGTTTACCTATTACGCTAGAAGGAAAAATGGTTAACGTTGAGGTTGAAGTCATTGATGCCAAGCTCAATTACAATATTCTCCTTGGTCGTAGTTGGACTCACGCCATGCTGTGCGTCCCATCCACTCTCTTTCATGTTCTTTGATTTCTGCACGAAGGAAAGATCATCACTGTCGATCAGTTGTCCTTTTTCACTTCCTCATCTTTCGAGAGAAACGTTCCATATGTAGATCGTATTCCTACGCCTTATGAGAGCATAGGAGTGGGTATTTTCAAAGATCCTGTCGTCATGGGTATTTTTTCTCTTCCTCCACCCAACACTGCTCAGGTCAACATGATCTCCAGGGCTTTTGATCCATGGATCATCCCTTCACCCGAGTAGATTGATTTGTTTGGTGACGTGATTCCGTTAAGCCCAATAGAAATTGATTATTGTGAACTTATTTTGGCTTTGGCTCCTCCTCCTTCCGATCACACTCCTTTGAGTATGTCTCTTGACACTTATTCTCAATCTCCTTGGGATGATAGTCATCATCATTCCTCTTTCATGCCTGGCCTTGGTGCCATGTCTACTTGTCTTGAGAAGTTTGCTTCCCAAGTTCCTTATCATCCACTTCAGATGCCCATCTTGACACATGAAGTCTTTGTGGAAGGTAACTTGGGAAAAATTACGCAAACGATGCCTATTGAAATCTCTGTCAAACCGGGGGTTGTCAAGAACATCCACATTGGGGTGACCTATTCTCCTGATGAGATCGAGGTCTATACTAGTCTCTTCCGCGAGTTTCGCGACATTTTCGCTTGGTCTTACGAAGAAATGCTTGGCATCGATCTGAGTATATTTGTGCATGATATTCCTACTTATCCTGGCGTGAAGCTTGTTCATCAACATATTTTTCCCGTGCACCCTAGAAAGGCAATCACCATTAAGGGAGAAGTTGAAAAACTTCTTAAAGTTGGCTTCATTTATCCAATTCCCTTGACAGAATGGGTTTCTAATATTGTTCTTGTGGATAAAAAGCAGGGTACTATTCGTGTCTATGTAGATTACCAGGACATCAAACGCGCTTGCCCTAAGGATAACTATCCCACTCCTTGTATTGGCCAGATCATTGACGAATTTGCTGGGAGTGAGATTTTTTCCCTTATAGATGCGTTTTCTGGGTACAACCAGATCAATGTTCTTTTGGTTGATCAACACAAGACCGCCTTTATTTGTCCTTGGGGTACCTTCGCCTATAAGAAGCTCCCTTTTGGCCTTAAGGATGTTGGGGCTACATTTCAAAGAGAAATATCATACGCTTTCCATGATATCAAGCGCATTGTTCAATCTTACTTGGATGACCTTCCGGCTCATTCGGCTAAGCGTAAATACCACCGAGATCATCTCCATCAAATATTTCTTCTTTGTCGACACTATAACATTTAGCTCAATCCGCATAAGTGTGTCTTATGGGTTGACTCCGTCTCTAAATATGGAATTTGTCTCGAACCCCTCAAAGTCGAAGCTATTTTCAATCTCCCCTCCCCTTCCTCTTTACATCAGATGCAGAGTCTGCAAGGGAAGGCTAATTTCCTACGTCGTTTTATACCGAACTATGTTGAAGTGGCCAAAAGCTTCACGCGATTACTTAAGCAAGGCATCTCGTTCCTCTGGGATGAGATCGCCCAAAAATCCTTCGATGCACTGAAGACATTTCTTATCAATGCTCCTCTGTTTCGTCCTCCCAATTATCATCGCAATTAATCCCTCTATTTGGTTGCCGCATTTAGCACCATTGCCATGGTTCTGGTGCAAGACGACAATGATGGTGATGAGCACGTCATTTTTTACTTGAGTTGCAATCTTATCTATATTGAAACACGCTAAGCACATGTCGATAAATTGGTGTTGGATATTTTTCAAGCCGTCCAACATTTTCACCATTATATTTTGCTGCGCACAGTAACCGTGATTTTGTATTGCAACCCCATGACCTACATATTGACTCATCAATTACTAGGGGGGAAATACTCAAAGTGGATTGTTATCCTCCAAGATTTTGATTTTGAGTTTACTACCGCCAAATCGAAGAAATCATTGGTTTTTTTTTATTTGATTTGCTCTCTCCCTTCTGCTTCCGCTCCATTTGGTTCCGAGGAACGCATTCTGGACGACACCATTTTCCTCATTAACACCCTCAATCCTTGGTATGGTGATATCATCATATATATTAAGACTTATACCTTCTGATCTGAGTTGACGAAGGATGCTCGTTGACGCATCTGCCATCATTCGCAACCTTATCGCATAGTCGAAGATACTCTCTACCGCATCAAAGTTGATTTTGTTCTCTGCCAGCGTTTGACTCTCGAGGAGGCTGAAAAGGTCCTCAATGATTACCACTCTGGCGCCTGTGGCGGTCACATGTCTAGATATGCAACTGCATAGAGAATTATTTGTGCTGGATAATTTTGGCCTACCATATTTAAAGACTACATTGTTGATGTCCGCAAGTGTCATGATTGCCAGATTTACCAACGCAAGATGTGTGTGCCACCTGCACACCTCCAACCTGTCATTACCGTTGGTCCCTTTGCGAAGTGGGGCATCGATTTTATGATGTGTAACTATCACTCAGGCGAGGGGCATGTTTATATTATCGTTGTTGTTGATTACTTCACTAAATGGGCCGAAGCAACTCCTACACTTACAACTAACAATAATACAGCCGCACAATTTATGTTTAATCATGTCATTACCAGATTTGGTGTCCCTCAAGCCATTGTTACCCATCATGGTTCTCATTTTCATCATTATATGATGGCTGAGTTGACTTCCAAGTTGGGTCTACGTCACAACAGCTCAACGCAGTACTACCCTTAGGCCAATGGCTAGGTTGAAGTCGTGAACAAGGTTCTAGTCACTATGCTTCAGCGTATGATTGGGATGCACAAGTCCAATTGGCATCTCATGTTGTTTTCAGCTCTTTGGGCTTACCGAACCTCGGTGAAGGATGCGACCGGATTCACTCCATTCCATCTTGTTTACGGTATGGAAGCTACCATTCTGATTGAATGCGAAATCTTTTCTCTCAAGATAGCTATTGAATTGCTACCTAATACTTCTCCAGAAGAAGAGCATCTTCTATATTTAGAGAGGATTGATGAAACTCACTACTTTTCTACTCTTGTCATAGAAGCACAAAAAAAATGGGTCAAAGCTCATTTTGATCAGTCGGTTTCCCCTCGTTCCTTTGTAGAAGGAGACCTTGTCCTCTTGTATGACCAAGCTCATGATAAGCAAGGGGTAGGAAAATTCCAACCCAAGTGGCATGGGCCCTGTATCATTAAGAATGTTTTGCAGAATGGGGCTTATGAGCTAATTTATTATGAAGGTTATCCTTTGGATCGGCCCAAAAATGGGTTGTATCTCAAAAATATTATGCATGAGTTTCTCGTGCATGTTCTTTTGTACATAAGTGTTTTTTTGTTTTTTTTTTTGTACATATTTGGCTTGGTGTGCTTTGCGAGCAGTTTTTTCTTGCTTATTATGTCTTTTCTTATTGTGTATATGTCTATCACTCCTTATGTTGGTTTCGCAGATGGTGCCTCCCGCAATACCCAGGATTTGTCTTCTGTAGCCTAGGTCATTTATAATCCTAATGGTGAGTTGATATACCTTCAAGGTATTTGTCAAGGACAAACCATAAATAATGTCGCTGAATATAGTGTCGTCATTGAAATCTTAACCGAGGCCACTGCTCTCGACATTCATGCATTAATTGTTAACCTAGACTCTCATCTTGTTGTTCTTCAGCTTAAGGGACATTATTCTGTTAGAAATCCTCAAATATTAAGGTTATATTTACGTGTTCGTTTATTAGAAAGGAATTTTGATTACATCACATATCAGCATATTCCTAGACGAATGAATGCGTTAACCGATACAGTAGCCAATATTGTATTAGATATAAATTTGTGTAATTTGTAGAAAATCATCATCACAAGATAAGATTCATATAGGAAAATAGGCACACACACACACACACACACACACACACACACACACACACATATATATATATATATATATATATATATATATCGAGTGTTTGCATCCACGTGCATCATAAGTTCAAAAAATATGTATGTTTGGTTACATCCTGAGGCATCATGTCTCTCAAAAAATAGCAGAAATAAAAGCCTAGGCGCCTAGTCAGCATGATGCTCATGGTAGCATGTCACTATACGCACAAGCTACCTCAATAAGTGGTGGACACAATTGGACACTCCCACAGTCTTCCTCTGGTATGCACAAGGAACATCTTCAAATCTCACATAATCTAGGATTCTACTAGTGAGTCCCTCCAGGTTGCATACGATTTCCTCCTCCTCGCTTCCCTCACCATGAGGGACCACATCAAAATCACGAGGAACCCTCCATGCTATAGGATACATTCATGTAGGTATTTATGTGCCAACATATGCAAATACATGGATTAACATCAGAACATATATAATAAAAAAAAATCATAATACTCATCAAAATAAAAAAAATGAGTCTTACCCAATGCTTCATCCCAATACTCTCCTACTGGGAGTGGGAGATTTGCATCACCCGTGAAATCTGTGCCAGTGTAGGGCCAGTGCTCCAGGACAATAAGTTGTCGACGGAGTCAATCAAAGAATTTTGGTCTCCACGACATCTGTTGACCGCCTCCTGATATAGGCATCAAAGCTGCCCAACAGACCATTCGTGGCTCTTGTGGTGGTGGTGCAGGTACTATCACCTCCTGACATTGAAATATTGGTAACGGTTCCAAGATTAATGGTACCAAGATGGACCCATAGCCGAATTATTTCAGCTTGTTGTTCTTACATTTTGTCATTTGGTGTTTCATATTGATTGTTACCACCTCTGCCCAGTTGTAAAGAGTTGGGACCATATAATCTATGGCGAGTAGCAGTTGTGTTTTTGTGGCCTCATGTGGAGCTTTAGATCCAACAGCTCTAGTGATGGTGTGAATCACTACTTTTAGTGCCAAATCGGGAATGGTATGGATATCCACTTTCCCGCTCTTTGATCCTTTCCTTGCCCCTCATAAAACCATGTCTATGACCATGCTCATGTTTTCCATCGTGAGTCGGGTACCTATCAAGATTGGTACTGCCCCCAGCCCCCGTGATAATCCAGTAATGAAGTATACATCAAAGACTTCAATCTCTAGCTCCTGATCATGAATTACGAATCTTTCATGATCAATGTCCCATACACTGATCAGGTACTGTAATAAATCTGGTTGAGCTCGAAGACATGGCGCCATGAATAATTTTAGAAGCTCGCAGTCCCTTAGAACATCCATGCATCTTACATTTCCCATGGCTTCCTCACCTTCATCTCCATGTTCTCTTTCCTTCCATTCGATCACCATTTTTCTTTCACACACCTACAAAAACATCAATGGGGTCATCATTAGTCAAATTATTTACTAATGAAAGGTTTAAAAAGGACCATTTAGTAGAAATTTTAAGCAAAGTCTGTGGTCACGATTGGCACAATTGTTTTAAAAATAGTCGTGCCAAGTGGCGTGCCCTCATTAAAATTCAAGGCGGGTTGGTGCAAGTCCGTGCCCAGAACCCACGCCGACCACCGCGCCCTAATTTGAAAAAAAATTACCCTACAAATGTGAAGAATTAAAATGCAGGCAATGAAAATTGATTCAAAATGCAGGCAAGGATACGAGCTCTTACTTGAAGCAGACAGATTTGTGATTGGCCTCCTGGATTGTCCGTTGTCAGCTCCACAAAATCACAGTGAAAAAGGGTAAAAAATGCTCACAAGAGGTAAAAGTCAAAAGTAATTTATTTTTACTATTTCTGTCATTTTATTAACTTTTCGAAACCCTAATTAGGTTTTTGCGCTTATTTTGATATTTTTATCTCGAAAAATGGGTTTTATGTGCGCTTCTTGTGCAGCAACAGGTCCTCAACATGATGGCGATGAAGTGACGAGTTGTATTTTATTACTTTTCGGACTCGGTAAAAACACGAAAAAAGTCACCCACTGGGGTTATCTTTAAGCTCTTTTCTGACTCTTGAAAATTGAAAATATTTCCAAGACTCTTGTCATTTTGAACTCATTAAAGGCTGTGAAATGGTGTCTACCCAATATACGTTTACCCCTTTTTCGAGCTGGGATAGCTTATTTACGAAAAAGGAATACCTTAGCCTATCACGACTAAGAGGTTCTCCCAGATATTGTTTTCTACATTTTTGGATCTGTGAGACTACCTACGAAAAAGGACTTGCTGGAGTGTTCTTTTTCACTTCTTTTCAAACTCTCTAAACATGAAAAAATGTCGATTTCTTCCTTTGTTGGACTCGTTAAAACTTACATGAAATCGGAAATCGTCACCATGACATAACCGAGTTCCTCCTTCCTAGGGCTCATAAAATGTACTAGGATGGATTTGTTTGAAGGAAAAACTTATATGACAAGCATATGTTATCCCCTTCAAGCTTGTTTCCAAAAATAATTGGGGTACTCGCCAGCAATGGTGGGGGGGAATGGAACCAGTTCTCAGTTGTGTTGGCAGTATGTCGCTCTTGGACATGACACTTGTCTGCAATTCGTGTCGGGTTGAGGATATCCCGTTTCATCATTTTTGCCTCCATGGGTTTGGGTTATCTGTTTTGACCTCTCATCTACTCTTTTCCACATCATCATGACCTCAGATCCCCTAATGTCAAATACTTCCAAATTTCGGAGTCGTGTCACCAATATGTTCAAGAGAAGTTTCCTTTTGCAGTTTTCAACCTCTGGTCCCTTTTTTGGTCTTGATTCATTATCATCTTGTTCCTTTGTCTTGTGTCGATGGTGTGGGAAACATTATGGCCCTCCTTTGACTAGGTCACTTCCTGTCAACTTCTGCTCATTATCCAGGAAAATGATCTAGAGACTCCCTTCCAGACCTTGGAGCTTGCATGCCTCAATGGCAAGTTCTTCGCATTCGATGACAGGTCTTCATCAGTGGCCTTCGATCGAGTGATTTCGTGAGTGTTTGACTCCAGATCACTATTCACATTTCGTGGATTGTACTAGTTTTTCCTTGAGATCCATTGTCATTATTTGTGGTTTCTCTCGCTCCTGTTAACATATTTCATCATTGGCTAGTAATCATGAAACTTTCTCACATGTTCGACTTCAACTCACTCATTCACATGCTTGAATTTGTACTTGTTCAGGTCAAGATGGAGCACAAGACCCTAGGTTTTTCTGATAAAATCTAGGCTGCGAGACGATTTGGTTTATCATGACTATATGCATGACTCTTCTGATTGGATGGTTGCGACCATACCTGAGTCTATTTATTGATCCTTCTTGCTGGATGGTTGCATCCATACCTCAGATCTTACTTTTATATGTACTCTATTATGGACGTTTGCGCCCATGCCACATATTCATGTATCAGAGATATCAGTTGTACTTGTTCTTGCAGGTCTTCCGGCGACGATGTTTGGTTGGGGCATGTTCTCATAAAGCATTTCACTCCTCCCGCTCTTTCGAACCTCATGCTTTAGGGGGAATTTGTTACATAGTATTTTGTCACCGTCCCTGCAATCCCCATCTCTAACATTGGAGGACCGTTTCAGTGACTTCTATATATTTTCATACCTTGCAAAAAATGTCATTGCATCCCTTGGCATGTCAAGAACATTTCCTATGTTGATCATTCCTGAAGCAGGCTCTCAAAAACATATGATTATGGGTCGACACTAGTAGGCCATTATGGCCTCGTGCCCATAGAGAAATTAACACTGGGCCTTACGCCCATTGGCATTCTGTCTAAGTGGGGAACCCGCACCGATCTGTTTTTGGAATTTTTTTAAAAATAGAAACGAAGTTTCCATGCCTGACCACTTCATGAGTGGAGTCATCATGGTTTGTTCGACTGAATAATGTTGAATTCCTCCCTTTGGCTTCTTGTTTCCTAGAATTGAGCAACCCCCCAAAGGATAAGGCCTCTCTTCCACCTTATAAGGGATCCCAAACCACCTCCTCCTCTCCTATAAATACTTCCTTCTCACATAGTTTCAGCTAGCTAAACAATCCTTACTATAGCTGGTGTGAAGAATAAGGAAGAGAGGAATCCATTGTCGAGAGAGAGTTTAGGCCCATTGCCTCACCAAGTTCGATCCCTGACAAATGCTTGAGAGGCGCTTGACCGAACCCATCAAAGGAGGCTGCAACATCAAGGCATTAAGGTTGTAAACTTCTTTTCTCTATCATTAATACATGACTGGTTTTTTGGTTCCAATTTTGTGTTCGATCATATGCAAAATGCTTGATTCTCCTTGACCAATCGAAAATTTGTGAATGAAAATATGTTGTTGTATGTTGTCACTGTTCACTTGATCTTTGTGCAGGTACACAGACATTATCACTAAAATACCGCAACGTGTGAAGACAAATATTAGCGGATTGTTGTTGAAAACTACAACAAAAGCATTAGACCAAGGTAGGTCATCTATCCCAACTCATTTTCATTTATAAGCTAGGAGTCTGAAAGTCCAGCTTGTTCCCTTGTTGCTATACCCACTCTAGAGCTAGAGGGATCACCTCTGTCCACAGAGGTAATTTACCTGCTCAACACATGGGGACCGCCCACCATAGATGACTATGACGTGGCTACCTTGGCATAGATGTTGAGTAGAAAAATCAGGTGTGGACAAGTGGGAGACAGTGACACATGGTGATTCGAGGTTGTCTTGAAATGATGACATGGCAGTTAAGAATGACATGGAAAGTGATGATGATTTGGAAGAAGAGGATGACATGGTAACCAATTATGATGCTACATGGAATTCTCATATGGCAGTTTATGTTGGCCAATTAGGGAAAATTTTGGTATGACATCATGATCACATAAAAATTAGGGTGTTTAATGACCCTTAAATATGGGTCATATTATGTTGTTCCATGAGGAATTTCAAAGGTTGACCCATTCCCCAAAAGGGGGCTCTCGTTAGTGTATAAATTACATCACATATCTTGTGATTGATGAGCATTGTGGAAGAGTGTGGAGTAAAAAGTGAAGACTTGGCCTCCGTGGTTGGACTAAAGTGATGCAGTTTAGGTGGTTGCAGGTTGGAACTTTGTAGATCATGTGGCTCAATGTAGTGAGCGTAGAAAATTTGATTGGCTTGTTGGTTGTCCTAAATTCTAGTTGCAAAAAAAAAAATTATTGGCTTTGGTTTTGGCTATCATGAGTTCTGATTGGATTGATGAGCCCCATTGGTTTGTGACATGGAGAGAATAAATTGTTTTATTTGTAGACCTATCTCTTGGTTATGACATGGAAAACATAGATGTTTTGATTGGTTTGTGACGTAGAGAGTGTAGATAGTTTGATTAGTAGACTTGGATCTTCGTTGTGACGTGGAGAGCATAGAATGTTTGATTGGTATACAAAACATGTCAAGAGATATGAAAAATAGTGAATCACAAAGAAAGCGATATAATACAAGCCACGGTGATATGAATGTGAACCATAGGACTGAAAACAAACCATAAGTTATTGTAAGAGTGAGAAACTGTATAATAAATGTGAATCATTGTGCCACAAAGACACTATGGCATCATAGATATCAATGCCATTGTTGCAATGCCATTATGTATTCCATTTGTATTGATGGTACTGAGAATGCCACTATACATGGAAAGGGAAATGCCACTATTTAGTAGTATATTCTATGATCCATAGACCAAGAGTGTATATGCGATATGATGTGAACCTTGACAAATTTGAGCCGTTGTATGTGTGTTATTTACAGATCCAAGTTAAAGTACATGAGACAATCCACACGAAGAAGGTATACAAGCCAAATGTAGGTTATGGAGGTATGTTGTGATCCAGATAAAAGTGAGTCAGTGTGAGACACAAAACATGCATGTCATAAAAATAGAGGAGGAAGCCATAGAAATGTGAGCTATATTTAGTGAGTCTAGGGATGTCATTGTATGATTCAATGATGCCAATAATTCAATGCAATCCACACCAAAAATGAATCATTGTAAATCAAGCCTAGAAGAAAATAATTGATCCATAGGAATCTCAACGAGTTGTTGTAGGAAAATTATCTCCAGATGATACTCACACTCACAACCATAGATCTTCACACTAGGGTTATGAACATGTTGTATATATTTATTTATGCCTTAGAATGGTTTCTTATTTCTAAACTTTCATATAATCAAATCAGTGACTTGATGGAGCCAAAGTGAAATAAAATATGTAGGGAAACAATAATTTGAATGCTTTTTTTAAATATATTTACCTCAAATTTATTTATCATGTAATATGACAATAAACTCAATTTCAAATTTTCTCTTTAATAATTACTTTCCCAATGTTATTAACAATTGATTTCTTCCTTTTTATCCAACTATAAGCACTTTAGGGCATGATGGGATTCATTTGGGGTCAATAGGAAATTCTTCCCATAGCTGCCCAAATTTCAACATTCCCTCTCAACTAGGGAGGAATTTCCATCATCAAAAGTCTCATCTCGAATGTGCATGTCACAATATAAGAAGGCAGGAAGTTGCATCATCATAATATCTATTATTATCTCATATAAGAAGAATAGTCCATAATAAATGGTATGGGATATCGATCCTCTAAACCCTACTAGTCTCCAGGTCAAATCATATGACCTGCATCTCAGCTATATCAAAAATAAGATGTCCATCTCATCACATATCATCTCAACATGATTCCTTTGATCAGCGATTGAACAATGATGTCTTCATCTAAAGAAGTAGAATCATCCTAGGGAAGCTTCTGAATACCACCCTATATCTAATGTAAATGGGATAAATCGACTTACCATGAGAGGCAAGGATCACACACTATCCTACTGATCAATAAAACTACGCGAGATCAACTTAAGGATCGCATTATGTCATATTGTTTGTTGATCCTCCATATAGACCTTTAAGATTCAAGGGGTAGAACACCTACATCTCAATAGTTGATCGAGATCGACTTACCTGGCCAAGTAAGGATCACACCCTATCTCAAGTCACCTCAACCCATTAGCAAGATGGGGAGGCCCAATCACAACAAGCCTAGCTTGTGGCTAGGATAAAAACTGGGGTATACTTTGTCAAAGTGATAACAGGTGAGATAAACTTACTATAGGAGTAAGGATCACACTTTATCCTATTGTCCAAAGTTCCATCAACCCCAAGAGCCATCACTGCTCCAATACTCACTTTGGGAGCTCAATATGGGGGAAGAGCATGCTCAATGTTCTCGGTCATCATGGGACCCCTTCGTCTCATTAGTACCGGCCTCACTAGGATTACAGTTATTAGTCTTGATAGTGCATGAAACCTAGATAATATTGGTTCAACCACAAGTTTACATGAAAAAAATCAATGAATCCAACTATCTTCTTGTTCATCAATCAAAATGTAATAGAGTCTCATAGCTCCTTTCTACACCATATCCTAGATATAGTGATATTTTAACTCAATGTGCTCAAACCTGTCACAGAACAAATGATTATCTGCATGTTGAATCCTGCAACATGTCATAGTATATCATAGTCATGCCGATCATATGTTCTAATAGCTCTCAAAGAGCTTTCTCCATCATACTGACTTACATCTAGTCATGCTAGCATCAATGCATACTGCCAATCAAAGCAATAAAATTTAGTACATGTCTCATACATAAAATAATGGCAGACCTAGATGTGATCAACATCATCAACATATCCATATATCCTTAAGTATGCAACAGTGGGTCTCAGATCATAAATTACCAACTTTGCAACATACCAGTATATATATCCATGGTTTTTATAGATCAAGGAACGTAACGCAGATCAAGAATTCATCTAACTGTCAACTCATAGGAATCCATCAAAATTGAATCTAAATAGGATTCTTTCTGAACTGCTTATTGTAAATCATTATGCCAAGTTTTAGCATCATATTTCCCTTGAAAATTAAGTCCTCGTTATCTTTTTGTTACACTTTTGATCTCAAGGAGTGGGATCATATTAGGTGCAAGGGTCAACTTCCTCTAGCACTAAATGCTAATATGATCTTGATCCTTCCAAAAGTCAATTGTTAGCTTATAAAATCAAATAAAGAATACATATTTTCAATAATGAAGAGATATTAGAGGTCACAACATTTCAAGCATTCCAATCTCAGGGGACTTGCTAGAGTCCATATAACCCGTTCTTTAATCTGTAATTATGAATATCATCTTGCATGCCTCAAATAATTAAGGTAGTTCTAGGTATGCTACTTTTATAATTTCATCATGGAGAAAGATTATTATAATACTTTTTATAATATCACAACTAGCAACATAATCCAAGATATAATCATAAATTTCATTCTTTGAGAGCATACTTCTCATCATATTTTGAACCATATCGCGGAAGTGTCAAATTCTTCTACATCTCAGTTATTAAGGATGGTCCTTGCATGAAGGACATATAAGACTGTAGCACTCAATCTAATCCCTCTGAATAGGACTATTCTTCAATCATAGTCATCACTCAGGGAGACTGTAATCCTTCCTACCAGGTCTAAGCTCTTTTCCATGTTTTAACTGTATTTATGATCATGGGTTGGTTCCAAATATTCCTTAATTGTGATATAAAGGACTTAGTCCTCACATTCATCAGATATACCTATTGATCCAAAAACAAGGGCAAGAGGAATAATGTCAAAGTAAACAAACATAATTCAAGTGTACCTAGTGATAAGGTAGGATCATTTTTATTGTCTAAAAATGAGGATGGCTCCTTCATTTCCTAGCACCGTCTCCGTATCATAGCTTACTATTCCTGCACCATATCCCTCTTCGAGCTTACTTTTCCTCATTTATTTTACAACTTGATGATCCTCGAGAATAATCATATCCTTATCCAAGAAGTTAGTGAAATAAATAAAATACTCATGCAGGAAGAATCACCATTAATCGAAATAAATTAATAAGAATAGTCACTCAGAGAGACGACATAAGCCTATAAAATACTTAACTTTAATATGGATTGTAGGAGTCTCTCAACTCCCTTTGGATGTTAAATCTTCTTGCAATGCTTCCACATGATGATCTCAAAAAAGGATCAACTATTTTTATTGCGTCGAGAGGCACTTTACAGCCCAGTATAGCATAGATGTGTAGGCTTTAGATGTAATGCATTTTTAATGTCGGTTGTATAATAATAATAATAATAATAATGTCGTAAGGCGTCACTCTTTGAAAAAAACTCTCCCAACTGCCACCCTGTACCTATTTGCAGCGTAGGATATCATGTTAAACAATTAAAAAAACCTCTGCCATTGGATTGAAATGGTTTGAAATGGTTATAGATAACTTCCTCGACTGGAGGAAATGGTAAGCACCACATCTCAAAAGCTCCTGGAATCTCTTTATCAAACATCCACAACTGTTATTGGTGGTCACTTGGGCCGCTATGCAACTTGTTACTTTTCCTTCACCTTCACGCCCACTCTGCTTCCTCTCTTGCCTATGCTACGGGACACTCTCTTCTTACCTCTTTGGCTGGCTAGTTCTTAACTTGTTTGGTGGGGAAGGAGGCCACATACCCAGGTATGATACTCTGTTTGTTTTGATTCTTTACCACCAGTAAATATTTAAATTATGCTTGAATATTTAGCACTAGTAAACCATTCAGTGTTTCAGTTTTATTTTGACTATTTAATATTAAAACCTTATGTAATGTAACCCTTATCTAATGTGAGATTGGTACACAAAAAACCTTATGTAATGTGAAATTGGTACACAACAAAACATACCTGGTTTACGATTAATCTGTCCTGCTTTCGCTTATCTTGGTTATTTTTTTGGTTTGGACAACAGAACATTCTGGTTGTAGGATGTATCTAAATAACTGATCAAGATTCCAATTATAATACAACAGGAATAGAGAAATGAGGAAACTTACGAAGCACATTTGACGAGCCTAATCACTCATCCAGGCCAATACAAGTGACATTCTTATGATCAAATCTGTCAATAAAATAAATTATGATGAAATTAAACCCTAAAGTTCTCCCAATTTATCAACTTCAATGAAAACTCCTTATTCCTAAGCAATTCACTTCAATATTGACAAAAATTGTCGTCGAATCTTCACACATATTTAATCTTGTGCTTAATTCCGTGAATTTTGGTCAATAGATAAAAAAACATTATGAGAAAATTATTTTATTTTTCTGCCAGTAAGAACTGAGAGGGACTCATGCTTGAATATTTTAAACAAGATTTTTTATCAAGAAATCCTAAATGTATTTCTTAAAAGAAAACAAAATGCTCAGGAATATAAGTATTATAAGTATTGTGAAATTCTCCACAAATGAAATTTAAGAAAGATCAAATAACTACTGGCTAAATCTTTGGAACACGATGATCTTCTCGTCCTCCATCACAATTTAAATGATTTGATTTGATGAAATGGTTGACATTACCTATAATTAATATCGGACATCATAGAAGATAGCCAAACTTAGAAATAATCAACCCACCTCTCGTGGTTCAGAGAATTGAAAGCACAGTTGAACCATGAGGGAAGCACTCTGTCTTTTGAGCTACCTACCTCTATTTACATGGGATGGATGGATTGATGATCCATTTCAAAAAAAAAAAAATCTTTACAGAAATCGAATGATTTATTTTATTTCTGCAAGCCTAGGTCTCCTCTCTCTCCTATTTTTTTTTCTTTCAAAGCTTAGCCAACCCCATCCTTTTGCATCTTCCATGGCTTCTATTGGTTGGCTGGCCACTGGAAAATGAAATTCTTACCCACTATCATTTGATTTTTCACGTCTAGTGATGATGTCAAGTCTGGCGGTGAAGGCTATCAGATCAGCCGCCAGGCAGCCACGTCACAAGCAAAAAGTAAAATTTTGGTTCGTGATAGGTATTCATCACTTCGCAAGCTACATTTTTTACGACAAGAGCCGGTATTCAAACCTTCCATTTCAATCATCCACATTGGAATTTGATCCATATTTTTATTTTTTATTTTTCAATGCATCTACTGGACAAATCCTATTTTATTTAGGAATTCAAAAAAATGTTTATTTATTTTTTATTTTTTATAATATTTAGATTAAGCTTTTATTTTTCTGGGAATAAATTAAACATGCAGTTAACAAATTTGTGTTTGGGAAAAAATAGTGTAGTATTTCACCATATTTGTAGGGGCACTTTATGTTTGGCATAAATGGAGTTGTATGGGTGGTAAAAAAATGTTTTATAGTTTTTGTTTTATTTTAAATTTATTTAAACATTAATTAACATTTATATATATTAGGAATTTAAATAATTTATATTGGGTAATAATTAGATTTATTGAGAGAAGGAAGAATCTAATTTTTTCAAATGGGAAAATTTATTTTAATTTAGTTGTCAAACTAGCAATGGGGACAATCATCATTGGTTGTTATCTGTTAATGTAGGCTAACTCAAGGAAAACAACTCATCACTTTTATTCAAGGAAAAGCATCCCTTGAAATTAAGCCTTAGTAGTCCTTAAGGAGGTAAGCTTTCACTCCTGCCAAATGTTTCTAGATCTTCGGATGTTAACCTATTTCCTTATCTCAAAGGAAGATAAAATCTTAGCCAAAGAGACACAGTAAGCCATACTCCAACCTAAAAATACGAAAAATCTTACATATATAAATTATTTATGTTTTAAGTTATAATTATCTATTTTTTATTTTTAAGTAAAGAAATTGTAATAATAAGCATAAAATTTGAGAATAAAAATAAATTAATAGAAACATAAAACTAATTTAATCAAACTTTTACAATAAAACTTTGTTTTATATTTTTTAATTCATTTTAAAAATATATATAATCAAAATTAAAAAGTTAAAGTCAAGCTTTCCTTTTCTTGGAAAATTGAATTTGTAAAATTTTTAAATCAGGGCAAGCCAAATTATTAGTAAATGATATTTTTTGGCAACTATAATTAAAAATTTAATCCACCATTAATAAATATAACAAAAGTTGTTAATACATAAAACTTTGTTTTAGGAATTTTAATTTATTATACAAATATTTATATTATAAAAATTTAATTCACCATTAATAAATATAATACAACAAAAATGGTTAATACATAAAGCTTTGCTTTAGGATTTTTAATTTATTAAATTTAATTCACCATTAATAAATATAACAAAACTTGTTAATACATAGAATATTGTTTTATAATTTTTAATTTGTTATAAAAATATTTATATTATCGTAGTTTAAAAAAAAAAGTGAATTAAAGTAAAACATTTTTTTTTAGACAAAGATAAATTAATTGAAATTTTTGGATTTAGATATATCTTTTTGTCAACTATAATTACGATGTAAGATGTTCTTCTTTGAAAACAAATCCCATAGCTTCCCCCGTGTACCTATTTTCAGCATAGGATATCATGTTAGACGGTTAAAGAATCCTCTCCCATTGGATTGAAACGGCTATAGCGAACTTCCTTGGCTGGAGAAACTAATAAGTGCCACATCTGCATCCCACAACAATAAAAGCTCCTAGGATTTCTTTATCAAACTGCCACGACACTTATTGGTGGTCACCTAAACCGCTCTGTAGCTAGTTATTGTTCTTGCACCTTCAAGCACATAGAGGCGTCACTTCAAGTGCTGAACGTTGAGATACCTGCATATCATTCATTTTCCATTAACTGTGCATGATGAACTACATATGGAAGTCTGCAAGAGGTTACAGGGTTCAACACTTCTCTAGTTCAAGTGCTCAGTGATAAGTAATTCCTTCGCGGGTATATTCTTTTTTTGTAGTTTCTTACTTCTTGTTATTTATTTACAAGGTGGGACTCTAATACTGCAATCTTCTGTGTTGCAGGGTTCACGATGGTGATTCTTCCATTACTACAAGTGAGGTTAATTCAATGAGTACCATATTGGCAGCAGGATTGATGGTAACGTTCTCCCTTGGTCTTGTGATTCATGTTCAATATGTTTTGATGCATATGATGGACGACATAACTATCGTCTCTGTCCTGGAGTGATAAACAACTCCTAGAAGGCAGAACCTATAGGTTACACAATAATTGTTACTATAAAATGATCCATATAAAAAGTCATCAATAATTAATCCAAAATTTGTTCCTAAAATGTAAAGGATAGAAATACCAACAAAAAATTATAGATCTAGATATTAAAAATATTCACTTATAGATAATTCAAAAGAAAACTGCAACTAAAATAAACTCTAATATCCAGTTCCAGAGAGTATAACACATACCCAGACTCCATAAAAGGGAGAATATAATCAAGAACGATGAGATTAGATTCTAAAGTAAATATACCACACAAAAAAATGTTGAATAAATGACAATCCAAATCATATTCACACAATCCTCAGCTTTGAACATGCATATAAGGATACTTTTTAGCATTCACATGTTTAGAACTTGGAGTAATACATATGGCGATGCTTCACTATTTTTCAATGCAACCATGCTTTAAATCACATCTATCATTTCCATATCTTAGTGAGCGATGGACTTGGTGGAGTTCAACATCTAGACCTATTTGGTGTGATATGCATGTTCCATGAACTATGCCTAGACTTATTTGGTGTGATATAGTACATGTTCCCTGAACTACGCTTGCATTACTTCCTTTGTTGTTGGAAAATATTGTGTTCCTGTAATGTATTATTGTTTTTAATGATTAATTTTTCATCGACTCTATTCTAATCCTTTAAATATCACATTTATAAGGTAATTTGTAAAAGGCCACTAGAAGTTGATGTGAAATGTGAGGGTAAAACTTAATTTGGTAAAATTGAAATGGTAGACAATAAGTAGGGTAGACATATATCATATAGATAACTTGGTAAAGAACTATAATTAGATTAGTTATCATACTAGTGCTTCACTAAAAAATAATGAAAAATCACTAGAGAGCACTCGAATGTGCCCAAATTATATAATTTGGAAGATATCTAATCTAGGTGTTGTGATCACTAGAGAGCACTCGGATGTGCCCAAATTATATAATTTGGAAGATATCTAATCTAGGTATTGTGAAAGTAGACAGGCACCAAGGAGATAAGTGGTAAAGAGGAATGTGATCTTATTTACGAGGCATTCATGTTGGCATAATTACGAAAGGTCTTTAACTTGAACGTAGGCATCATGATTTATAAGGCTCAAAGAAGCAGTATTGCAGTAAAATTGCATTGTAGCATGGTCCTTGCCTTTTGTTGATATTTTTCTCTCTTCCAATCGTTGGCAAAGAAGCATAAATTAGTGCCATATGTTATTGCCTTGCGGCGTTTCCTTTGCAACATTTGGTGCAATTGCTAGTAATAAATTTAAGAAAAAAACAACACAATCTGCCCTTCTCTTTAGTCCTTGTTAATGCAATAAATTGGTTTAAGCCAAATAATAAAAATAATAAAATTTAATTTAAATAATGGGAAATATTTAGGTATAAATCACATTGGAAGTGTATTTCTGACACATTTCGAACCATCTAATGGGGTTCATCGTCAGGACAAGATGTATAATAGATCTAGGCATGAGATTAGATAAAAGAGTGTCATGTAGAGACAGTTAATTCCAACCGCTAAAATGTAACCATTAGTTTTGACCAAGTAAATATTATTCATTAAACAAGAATATTTTAGAATTAAATATTTAAAAATGAAATAAGAATAAATAAATAAAATTAAAAGGGAAAGTAACAAAGATCAATCAATAAAAAGATAAATTCAAGTCAAACAAAGGCTTGGTCAAATTTAAACAATAAGGAATCATAAGGATACATAAAAGCTGAGACTCAATCAATAAACTAACATGAAAAAATTAGTAATAATAGATATAAATTAAATTAATTAATTAATTGATTGATTTAATTTATTTTAAAATAAATTATTCAAATTAAATTAAATTATCATTATTATTTTCTATAGTAAATAAATAATAATAATAATAAATGAATAAAAATGAAAGAACCAGACTAAAGAATAAAAGAAGGAAATAAAACTCAAGAAGAAAGGGAACGACCCAAAAACTACTAATTTGTTATATTTTAATTTTGTTTTTATTAATAAAATTACTAACAATTTTTTAAATAGAATAAAATCATAATATCATGGGCAAATACCATTTTTTATCAATACCATGGGTCTTCTAGGATTTTGATTATTATGTTATGATGATGATGATTAACGCCTGCTAAGACCAATGAGGCCATCGGAACTCAAGAAAGGAAAAACCATGGGTCAATACCATGGATTATCAACACCACATGCCAAAAAATATAAATTATTTCACAATTGAAATATTTTATTTTAATTCAATTTTATGACCTATTTTAATCAAATCTAAACCCAAAAAAGTTATAATTACTTTTGGGAGATATCTAAACCCTCCATCCTCACTACTAAAAAAATATTCCCATGGAGATTAAATCGAGGTTTTAATGAAGTAAAAAATTAGAATACTTTTATATATGCATATGAAAAATTTATATAATATAAATACCCAAGCGAAGAGAGAAATCAAAGTGATTAACAAAGATAGAGGAAAGATAGTGCATGATTCTTTTAATTTTATCATTACTGTATTTTCTTTGACATGATTGATCCAAAATATAGGTTTAATATTTTATAGCCAATTATGTTTTTTTAATTTATATACTTTCGTAATACAATACAATGGGATTGGATTTAAGAGAGAGAGGGGGGGTGGGGGAGAAGAAGAGAGGGAGGGGGATAGATTATATGGATTTATAGGGGGGAGATTAGATGGATATGGAGGAGGAAAGAGAGGGAGTGAAGAACAAATGCATTGAGAGATAGAGGTGGAGAAAGAGAGGGAGTGACAAGGGAGAGATGAAGATAGAATGAGGGAGAGAGCAGATGAGGGAAGAGAGAGAAAAGGAGAGGATAGAGATAAGGAAATAAGGGGAAGAGAGAGAGAGAGAGAGGGAGACATAGATATGGAGGGGGGAGATAGAGAGAGGAAGGAAGAGACGGAGGACTTGAGAGAGAGCGAGAGAGAAGGAGAGAGTGAGAGGGGGAGAGAGATGGAGTTGGAGGGGGTGAGAGAGGGAGGGAATAAGAAATAAATAGAGAGAGAAAAGTGGATAGGGAGAGGGAGTGAAAAGGGAGATATAGAGATACTGTGAGGGAGAGAGGAGAGTGGGAGGTAAGAGAAAGAGAGGAGAGAGAGAGGGAGAGGGAGGGAGTGAGAGATAGATAATTATGGATAGTGAGTGTGTATTTTTGGGGATGACAAGGAAAGGAAAGAGGAGATAGAGATATAGATGGAGGGGGGGGAGAGGGAAGAAGAGAGAGATAAAAAGAGGGAGGGAGGAAGAGAGATAGATATGGAGAGAGAAGTGGAAGAGAGAAAGAGAGATATATAAGGGGAAGAGAGATAGAGAGGAAGACGAAGAGGGAGGGAGGGAGGGAGACTGAGATATATATGGAGAGAGATAGTGTATATGTTCGGGGGGTGATATAGAGAGACAAATTAGGAGAGACAATGGGAGATATATATATATATATAGATGGATGAGACAGAGAGGACATAAGAGATAGACAAAGAGAGAGAGAGAGAAAGAGGGATAGAGGGAGAGAAAGAGGGAAATATAGATAGATATATATGGAGATACAGTGTGTGTGTTTGCGGGTTGATATAGAGAGATAAAGAAGGAGAGACAAGTGGAGATAGATATATAGATGGAGGGGGAAATAAGGAGGAAAAGAGAGATAGAGATAGGGAGGAAGGAAGAGAGATAGATATGGGGAGAGATAGATAGCATGACATGCGTTTAGGGGGTGAGATAGAGAGACAAATAAGGAGAGATGGAGGGAGCTATAGATATAGACGGACGGGGGAGAGAGGGAAGAAGAGAGAGAGAGAGGTTGAGAGAGAGAGATGGGGGAGAGAGGGAGGGAGATAAATAGAAATGGAAGGTGGAGAGAAATGGAATAAGAAAGAGACATACAAAGACAAATATATACATAGAAGTTAGATCTAGAAATTCATGAATATTTTGGTTTTTCACTAAAATATATGTATTGATTTCAATATAGTTGTTGATTTCTAATCCTATTTTATTACTTGCACTAGATGCATTGATTTCAGTGTAGATGTCTATTTCTAATCCTATTTTATAGCTTGCACTAGATGCATTGATTTTAGTGTAGATGTTTAGTTTTAATCCTATTTGATTACTTGCACTGGATGCATTGATTTTAATGTAGATATTGATTTCTAATCCTATTTGATTGCTTGCACTAGATGCATTGATTTTAGTATATATTTTGATTTCTAATCCTATTTGATTGTTTCCACTATATGAATTGATTTCAATATTGATTTTGATTTATGATTTGATGTAACTGGATGTATTATGTACATTAATTTCAAAGTAATTAGATTAATAGTTTGCATTGATTTCAGTGTAAGCACATAAAAATTATTGATGGTGTGCATTGACTTATGTGTTACAGTATTTAAATAATAAATACAATACTTAAATTTTCATCCTAAATAAAATGTTCACTTACCCAAAATTTTTGTTTCCTGAAACTATAAACTAATTTTAATTGGCTACATTCTTATTATTTCCATTTTCCATCATTCAACATTGTTAATCACTCTACATTCAAACAAGGTAATAGTGTTGAGTGTGGAGCCTGATTACCTTCCTTATCTAGATGTATTGTCGTGTTTCACCCCTGTTCTTAAGAGGCGGCAATGTCGCCCGTCGTTTAACCATTGCCAGGGGGGTCCAAGGACAATACTTAGAAATAAGGACAATACTGAGAGGGGGGAATCATTATTGCGGGATTTTTTTTTAAAATTATTTCACTTGTAATGATATTAGGACACCATGAAATACTTCAACAATTAATTCATATGAGCATGACAAGAAGCAACATAAACAACACAAATAGTACACAGATTCTTCAAAAAAATCTGCAATTTTTTCACAAGGAAAGCTATAAATTTTTGTTACAAAAATTCTCTGGCTACAACCAGCAGTAAGAAACTACTCCTAATTTATCATCTATAAACGAAAGGATTTGCAACCCCTAATTGCTTACCAGCAAGTACTAGAAGGAGCTACAACCCATGATCTGCAAGTTGCAACTGGCTTGGCCTCAAATATTCATTTTTCATCCATTTTCAAACTAGAACCATGAATGCAAAATCCTTACACAAAAAAATTAAATTTTTCTCTCCAAATACTCACCAAAACACCTTCATCAATCTCTAATTACCGATAAATCCACCATCTACACCAACAGCAACTCAATTTGTTCTCTTCTAAAAAAACCTTCCTCAATCATTTTTGATCATTAAGAAAAACTTGGCTAGAAAAATTAGATTCTTTTTACCTTCAAATATTCCTTCATGCATAATTTTTTTGTTAGTTGGTCTTCTCAATGTGCTCAAGCTATTTCCATTCACTGATTTGATGTTCTGATAAAAATCTCTCAGTTAAAATTCTTAATTTTACTTTTAAAAATTTAGCTCAATTCACCTCTTATCATGATTCATTTAAGTGTACTCTAGTTGTTTTGATGTTCATTATGTTTGAACATGAGTTATGCATGTGTGCAAATAAAATTCCATCTTTGCATGAGGATTTTGAACTCAATCTCTAAGTTTTACTACTAATTTTATCTAATATGGCATATTACAAGTTTTACCTGGAATTTTAGTTCCAATTCTATCTTTGGTTGGCTTCTATATTTGGAAAAATATCAATATTAATGCCAATTACATCCTTGCCACCAAATTTCACTTTTTATCCCCTAGCGCTTATTTATTTTGGCCCCATTTCCCATAATACCATGTGTTGTGACCACAACCTTAAAACCTTAAGCGCTTAACCGTGGGCCCTTTGCATTTTAAGCCATGAGGGCTTATCTTCCTTCGCTCCCTCGGTCTCTTTATTCCATAGAACCTAAAAATGGTGCTTTAATCTTGGCACATTTATCCCAACAATTCTATTTCGCACCTTTGATTTCCTTCTAGGGTCATGCCACAAGGATGAGTTATCATTGGGGTTGTATTTCCACCTTTCCATTGATTTTATATGTCGTTGTGTACTGTCGATGCGTCTTGGTGCCTATCACCCCAACGATCCTTCTTGCACAACTTAACTTCCATTTCAGTTCGGATTCAGGATTAGTTTTCCCGGTGGGTTCACTCACTACACCTAGGAGGGAATTAATTGTCATTCAGGCTAAGTTGTCTCTGATAACTGCCACATTGTTCGTTGCCTAGTCAGCCTATAGGTCCACTGCCTATGCATCGCTCAAACCTTTTGGGATCAAGCCTATAGTATGATGTCATGCTTATTTCATCTCCACCACATCATGCCATTTTAGTGGTGACATGTGTCACCCGAAAATGGCCCACTAGGGCACCCAAAAACATTGAATTTGCATGCCATGTGTCCACCGTACTTGACTACCATGTCACGTATGTGTATTTCATCTTGACCAACCAAATGTTTCCATGCATCCACCTAAAGGAGAGAAAAAGGGGTCTTCATTCCTTGTTTTGCATCAATTTTCTTTGTTAATTTTCTATGGTCGCAGGCCTTTTATTGTGTTTCCTCTTCTCATTGCGTCACATTGTCTGAGCTTGTCCCACAGTCACGAAAAACACCTATGATTTACACACCCCCCTCATGTTTTTTGTGGTTTTGAGAGGGTTGGGTAGTGAAATAAATCTCTTCCATTGATCATGTGATCTATGATATTGTAAAGTGGCCTATTGAGCCACCCCACCCCACCGCGCTTTAACATTCGGTGTGCTTGGCCCAATGCAATTTCCCCGATGCATTAGTGGGGACTTGTGCCCCTTGATCTATCATTGGACATGATTTTTATTTAACAGTCACCTATTCCAAACTTCCACCAATTACTCTACAAGATTTGGCCACACCACCAAACTAGGCCTCCTCCAAAGCACCTCCAACAAATTAACTATGTAGCCTTTGACTTTAGCGGTCATGTCTTTGATTTTCCATAACATGTGATACAAATGCCATTCACAAACTTCCACATGCCACTGGAAATATCTTTCATATATCTTTCCATCTAAGTGGTTTCCATATACTCTTAAGGTGACATTTTTCAATGGAAATTCCTTCAAAGTCAGTGCACCTTCTATAGAAATTATGTTGTATATTTTCAATTGTTTATGAAGTTTTAATAAAAATCACAAGACACAAGCCTACTCTTCTGTTCTATGGACATTAATTCACAATTTAGAACAAAAAATTCATACATGCAATAAGAAATCACACATATGCAACATGTATTTTCCTTTTGGGAAAGAATTTTTTTAAAACCCCAATGCATGCTTGCATTAATAAAATGAATAGAGATGTATTACAATTGCTTTGATAAACTAAGCACAACTTTCAAGTGCATAACCTATATATTTTCTCACTGAAAGGATCTGACCCAGACTGAGTGAATTTATGCCTCTACTTGATCTCTTATTTCCTTGCATTGTTCTATAATATTCGCAAATGGGAAAAGTAGGAATATAGTGCAAAATGCTTGAATAGCAGTGTAAAACATCACATAAAAACATGAGACCAATATGGATCCTTTCCATTAATCATGACAGCAGCAAATATGTATAAAATAATGGGCCACAAAGCATATAACAAGATACAACAAGCCTCCAATAGATAAAACCCTCAATAATGAGGTGTTGCTACTATATCAAAATTTCGGAGACACTGCTACAACGCAGTCATAGAATCATTGTTGCAGCAAATGAGTACACAAAAGATAAATGCCTGATATATGCCTCAAAAGATACAACAAATGAAGATATATGCTCTATACAGCCTCCAACAAAGAATCCAAGTGGGTTTTTCAGAAATACACCAATATACAAGATAGGAATCAAAAGCCCTAGGGCTGAAGATTCACTGCAACAATACAGCTGCAAAGATGTGGCTAATCTGATATGACAAAGAATACAGCCTCCTCCAATGGATCCTCTAGATGAAAGGTTGTTCCCTTCACTAGGAAACCTCCTCCCCAGATGGTGTATTGAAACCACCCCTGCAACTCCTCCCTAAAATAATGCAGTACAAGACAGAAAATGCACTGTAGGGGCAAATGATAAAGTGGCTTGATGCCAAATGTTGCAATAAGGCTCAAGGCCTTCCTCACTAGCCTCCCAATGGAAGGAAACCTTCCTCCACTAGAAAACAGATCAGAAATCAGCCAGATATATTCTCTACTGCTGCAACCTGCAACTCAGCACATCTCTCAATAGAAATTGCGTTGTACCACAAGACTGAAGATTTGGCCTAATGCCTGAATGTTGAGTGTAGTGAAAATACTCTTCCTTTGAGGTCACTCAAGGAAAGAGGTGGGATTCCCACTCGAGAACACCCTATACTAAACAACATTGCAATCTTAGCTAAACAGCTGAAGAGAACAACAAGTCTAAACAGACCATAAATCTGAAATATCAAATACAAAATCATAATCATCCATGGCTGCCATCCTCTTGCTTATATAAGTGGTGAGCTTCCTCACCCTTGGCCCCACTCATTAAAGGCACTACTTCCATGCATGGATTCTCCATCCCAAACTGTGTTGTCCCATAATGAATGCCACTCCTCCATGACAACATTGTTGATTTGGTCAAATTTGACCCAGTCTATGTGTTCCAGCCCCTTTTCACACATAAGGGTGCTTTATCAAGCCTCTAAGGTGATATCATTTCACATTAGCAGTGATTTTATTCCTATTAAAGAGATTTATGGGTCTCCATACCCTCTTATTCATCAAACAAGGAACCAAAAACAAAAATTAATATTCCAACTAGCTCATGGCTAATTGGGTATATTACAGTCCTCCCCTCAAATGTTGCTTGTCCTCAAGCAACTGTAAAGGTGAGTGATGCAACTCTTCTCCTCCTCCATTGGTGACACCTCCATGTTATAAGCTCCCCTCATAAGCCAAGTGTCTCCCAATCCATCCCTCCATGAAATGCTCCTCCCAAGTTCTCATGAGATGAAAATGACTCATCCCACAAGGAAGCAAAAGATCCAATGTAGTAATCATGGTTTGCCCAATGTTCTCCCTGAAACATGAAGCATAAGAAACATGGAGAATCTCTCTCCCAAAGGGAACATCCAATCCTTCCATCCTACCTGCATTCATTCCCCCATAAAGAATAAGAACATCATCAATGTATGGGATCAAAACCAAGTATACATAAATATCCATATGCAAAAATGGAGGTGGATCATAGTCCCACAAGTGGAACCAGCGCAGTATATCTCCTGACTACCTCAGATAATGAAATTGTAAGTGGTTTCCCCACCACTTACTTGCTACCATATTCTTCTCACTTGATATGAGAAGGTGAGAAATGTTTGGTGCTTTTAGGGTGCACCCTAAATGGTAAATCATCTCCCTATATCCTCCTAGGGAGTGGCCATGCTCAACACTGTTTATGGCCCAAAGTTGTCCATGAATTTTATAAGGAAGAATGCCCCCCCTTGGAACAATGGCCTGCACATGTATGGTAAAGGAATGCAAATATTCATCAAATAAATCATTATGCATACAAACATGTTCCTTACCATAAAATCTGCTCATACAAATGGAGTGGTCCATAGATAGATCCCCTCTCATACCCAAAGAGGAAAGAGGTGGTTGTGATAACTCCTTCAAAGAGTTATTTATCTCCTCCATCTCCACATGATCCATGCATCTCTTCAAATGCTGATATATCTCCTCTTCAAAGCCTTCCCATGTATAACCCTCCATGATAGTGTGTTATGCTCTCATGGAATAAGTGTGGCTGAAGAGAAAATATTCATGTGTTGCTTATAGTAACTTCTCCTTGAGCTTGGATGCTCTAGATAAGAATATCCTACCATGATATTACATGACCTCATCTCTGACTGAATATCCCTCCTCTAGTAGTTGGTCATCAAGTATCATACAAGTAAAATTATCCTTGGAATAATCCACCAACAACTGGGATTTCCAATATGGATCTATCCTCCATATTGATAGCGCTGATGATCTATCATGTAAAGCATCTGTCATGTGGTTGTCCTCCTCTTTGACATCTCCCATGCCAAAGTCACATACCAAGATGTTGTTATCCTCCTGTATCTACTCATTCTCAAGCAAAGGTCAAAGATTTTGGAGGTTAGTCTTCCATGGGAAGCTACCACCTATCCAAAACTTCCTGAGTTTTTCCAGAGCATGCATGAGTGGCCACCATATTTTACCATGTATGGAAGATTTCTCCCCAAGTGAGAACATATTCTGAGCCTCCAAAGTCAAAGAGTAGCCTGCTTGCACCATGATAGTTCCATCCTCCATCCCTGTAACATCCTCTATCAGCGCAAGATATGGTGTGAGAGTGGGCAATGATGATGTTGGGAGAATGTCTCCCTCCTCCTTGAGTCTACCCAAGACTCTCTGCATTGTACAATTACTTCCCAATGCCCCCACTCCTCCTGGATCTATGAGTGGTGCAACATATTGTGAGACATCCCTCTTCAACTCCTGATCATGTGGCCTCCTTGGTGGTTTGCCACAAAATAGTGATGTATCATGGACCAAAGTCATATACATAACAGATGGGACTGTTAGGTCCTTGCTTCTACTGCACAATTCCAAACCTATTTTCTGGGTGGAAGTGTTATGATACTTTGGTACTACTCTCAATGATGCAATAGTCCCTCCAATTGGAGCAAATTCTCCCTTATCGCCTTCTGGTGGAGGTGGATTATCTCCTACTATTCCAACATTGTGACCTCCTTCTAGGTATTCTTCTTCTTCCTCCTCATCATCTGAAAATACCTCTATATAGTGTGCCTTCCATTCTACACATCTATGTCCAGGTGCCCATGATTCTTGGCACGTGAAGAAAATCTTCCTTCTCCTCAAGTCTCTTTGGACATCATCACTGAGAAGTACTTTACTTTGGCTCTCCTTTGAAAGAGGAGCCTTCTCATCTTTTCCCTTGGATGGAAAAGAGCGCTTTTGCTGAAATGTTGCCTTTGCTTTTGGCAAGGCATGTTGTAGATTTCTAGCCCTTTCAATGGCATCTTGAAGGGTAGTGGGATTAGTATACTTAAGCAACCCATGAAGAGGTTCTGCTAACCCATCAATAAACATATAGACCCTTCTTATTGCGGATAAATCAAGAACCATAATAGAAAGTTTTAGAAATTCAGAAATATAAGTTTCTGGATTACCTGATTGTTTGAGCTTTGCTAGCCCCATGAAAGGTGCCTCCGGGTCTCTTCAATCAAACCTATCCACCAACCTCCTTATGAAATCTAAATATGTAGTCACATTTGCATGACCCAATGTAGACAAGCCATGCAACCACCAATCATGTGCTTCACCCTCAAGGTGTAGCGCTACTATCTTGATGGCCTCCATCTCTGGTACTTGTTTTAGCTGGAATTAGATGTCTAGATTCTCTACCCATGATATGGCAGTGCATTTATATGACCCATCAAAGTTGGGTAAGAAAAATCTACCCATAGTTCAGTGTAGATCATGATTCTGTATGAATCCTCCACCTCTATTGTGATGTTGGGGTCTCCTATTGTCCTTGATCTGACAAAATTCTTGAAAACTCAAGTGATCCCTGAACCTCTAAGATTGAGACTCATACTCCATGAAATAGTCTTCAAGAGTTTCTTGTTCTTGAAACCCTCCATTTCCCACTGCTAAGAATGTAGGCATTGTAGAGCGTTGGGAAATTTGCTGTTGTTTCACTGGTTGATCAGTCCAGTGATGAGAAATGTTGGAGCCTTCACCATGTAGAAACGCTTTAGGGGATTCCTTGTGTCTATCCATCCTCATATCCTTTATTTCTCTAGAAATGTCTTGCATGGTTCTAAGAATAAGCTTTAGATATTCCTTCTCCCCGTCTCCTTCTGATAAAGGGGTTTTACCCTTGTCTTCTTTATCATCTCTATAGTCATACTTATGGTTTCTTCTTATGAGATACCTCTTCTCTCTATCTGTGAGAGAATCTCCTTCTTTTGATGAGATATTGGCTTAAGATGCACAGGCTGAGCCAATATTATGCTCTGATACCACTATAATATTCCCATAGTGAAAAATAATGGTCGAAGTGTCCTCAGACACGTAATTTTATTAATCAGAAAAACAATTACATTTGGAATTATGCAAGAGTTTACACCTGAACAACAAAAACACTATTGCTATTTATATGCTCAATGTCCTAACTTCCACTAATTATGGATCACTTATTAAATAACAAGTGTTCACTTACATTAAATGACCTTCTAACTATTCTACTAACTTTATTCCTAACTTAGAGCCTAGGAAACAAATCTATTCTAGAGTCCTATTTTTAATAACAAAATTCTATTTCAAAGTATCTCAAATATTTATTAAATATTCTAGAATAATAATTTTTAATTTAATATCTTAAATTAATAATTATTTTATTCAAACTTTATAACCTATGATAATATTCATTTTTGGATCATCTAACATTCCCCCCTATGATCCAAAGATACATTACAACATATACCAAGTTCATCCCTGAACTTAGTAAATTTTATTCTGCCAAGAGGTTTCGTGAAAATGTTGGAGGTATGATCTTCTGAAGGACAATACACTGGCGTGATGACGTCCTTTGCAATGAGAGATATGATATGATGATACTTGGTGTCCACGTGCTTTGTATTTGAATGGAAAATTGGATTCTTGGCGAGCTTTATTGCTGACTGATTGTCGATGAATAACGAAGTAGCTTATGCTGGAGGAATTCCCAAGTCCTATAAAACTCGACATAACCAACAATCTCACACGCTGCTTCCCATGCTGAAATGTACTCTGCTTCTGCTAAAGAAGTGGCCACTATAGCTTGCTTCTTGCAACTCCAGGAAACTACAACTGACCCCATGTTCATTAATTAACCTGAGGTTGATGCCCTGTCATCAATACTACCAACAAAGTTGGAATCTGAAAATCCACCAAGTACAAAATTTTTAGTCTTTTTGTAAAGAAGACCAAAATATTTTGTTCCTTGGATATATCAAAGAACTCTTTTGGCTGCATTCCAGTGGCTGTCTAGTGGTTCCTGCATAAAACGTGAAAGAATACTGACCGCATAAGATAGATCAGGACGTGTGGTTGTTAAATAAATCAAGTTGCCAATAAACTGTCTGTAAGTAGTGCTGTCCACCTTCCCCCCCTTCAAATTTTGAAAGTTTCAAGTTTTGTTCCATAGGGGTAAGGACAAGCTTACAATCCTGCATTCCAAATCGCTGAAGAATTTCTGCTGCATATTTACGCTGGGAAATGAAGATCTGATGTGGACGTTGGAATACTTCAACTCCAAGAAAGTAGTGAAGTAGTACCAAATCTGTCATCTTAAAACCTGCATGTAACTCCTTTTTCACCTGTTCAATGTGATCATAATTGTTGCCTGTGATGATCAAATCATCGACATACATAATCAAAATCACCAGATTTTTACCTTTTTGGCGTACATACAAGGTATCATCAGATTCACTGCGATGAAAACCAACTTGGAGAAGATATTCATCCATTTTTGCGTACCAAGCTCGGGGAGCTTGTTTTAACCCATATAAAGCCTTTATCAATTTGCAGACTTTATGTTCTTGTACTTCAATTTCAAAGCCTAGTGGTTGTGTCATGTACACTTCTTCCTGTAAATCTCCGTTGAGAAAAGCACTTTTTACATCCATTTGATGAACTTTCCATCCTTGTTGAGCTGCTAAGGCAAGTGTGAGGTGGATGGTGTTCCATTTAGCGGTAAGAGCAAATGTTTCCTCATAATATATCCCTTCCTGTTGTGCAAAACTTTTAGCAACAAGTCATGATTTATACTTGTCAATATCACCATTTTTCTTGTACTTAATTCGATAAACCCATTTGCATCCAATAGGTTTAACATGCTAAGGACAATCAACAAATTGCCAAGTGTTGTTGTCTTGAACTACCTGATATTCATCAACCATTGCTTGTTGCCATGCTTTATGTTTTACTGCCTCTTGATAAGAATAAGGTTCAGTAAAATCATTTGCTATCAAAGAAAAATTGCCTTCATTTTGTTTCGATCCCCTTGTTCCTGTTTTATTTTGTTCATTAGGCCTTACATATTTCAAGAGTTGAACTGCCCATTTCGGCAATTGATGTTCACTGGTTTGGGCTTGAGCAACTGTAGGTTCTGAGGGCGGAGAGTGATTGCCAGAAGAACTGTTGTTGCTAGGAGAGTTGGATGAACTGCTAGAAGACCTGGATGGCAGTGATGAAGAATACGGACTGGATGAATCATCGTCAGATGAAGGAAATTCAAGTTCATACCAACTTGGTGACTTTAGTTGACTTTGTAAATTTCAATGTCTTTTATCAGTTTTGTTTCTAACTTTTGAAGAATACTTTCAACTTCTTCAACACTCTTACTCTCATTTTCATCAAAGATCACATCTCTACTTACAATAAATTTCCCATTCGAAAAGAGTTGGTACCCTTTCTTCTCATTAGAATACCTGATCATTGTCCACTTTAAGCTTTGTGCATCAAGCTTAGTTCATTTTTCCTTGGGAACTAAGGCATAATAGATAGATCCGAAAACTCTGAGATGCTTAACCCGTGGTTTGAATCCAAACCATGCTTCATAGGGTGTGATTCCGTCTAAAGAAGCTATGGGAGATCTGTTTCTCAAATAGACAGCGGTATGAACTGCTTCAGCCCAATATGAAGGACTTAACTTTTTGAAAGTTAACATAGATCGCGCCATTCCTAACAAGGTACGATTCATTCTTTCTACTACCCCATTTTGCTGTGGAGTGTAGACATTGGTAAGATGTCGTTTGATTCCATTTTCCATGCAATACTTTTTGAATTAATTTGAAGTGAATTCTCCGCCATTGTCAGTTCGAAGAGTGCCAATCTTCTCCTTTACTTCATTTTCAATAAGCTTATGAAAAGTTTTGAACTTTTCAAATTCTTTTGACTTTTTCTTCAAGAAATAAACCCATGTCATCCTTCTAAAATCGTCAATAAAAAGTAAAAAATATCTGCAACTTCCAAGTGAAGTTGGGAAGGGTCCACAAATATCACTGTGAACCAACTGCAAATTCCTGTCTGCTCGCCAGGAACTGGTGGGAAAAGTCTCTCGATGTTGCTTTCCAAAAATGAAAGATTCACACTTTGCATTTTCCCTTTTGAAGGTTGGAAGCCCTTTAACCATGCCCTGTTTTTGTAACTGAGAGAGACTTTCAAAGTTGATATGGCCATATCTGACATGCCATAATCTGATTGGTGAAATATCTGTACTTGCTGTGCCTGCAAAGTTAGAATGTCTTGGAATAATTGTCCCTTTCATCCTTAACATTTTTCCATCTTCATAACCTATCATTACTGTTTGCATGTTTTGTTTGACTGAGTTGATTTTAACTGAGCCATCTTGCATAATCACTGTATGTCCTGCTTGTCGAATTGTGACTAATGAAAACAAATTTTGCTTGAATGTTGGGACATACCATACATTAGAAATCATTTTTTCTCCGATGCCTGGTAAAAAAAATTTAACTACACCTTTGCCTGAAGGAGTATGTTTGGTTTTGTCAGCAAGATAGATTGAATTCAGATGAAATTATTTGAAACTCCAGAAGAAGTCACGTCGAAATGTCATGTGTTGAGTTGCGCCTGTATCAAGAATCCATGCATCTTCATAATCACTGCGGAGAAAGCTTGAAACCTGTAAAGCTGTTGCTTCTATGTTTGTGAAAACATATTCAGAACTATCAGGATCATCTTCATCATTTGAAAACTGTGCTGAGTTTGGATGAAACTTAGAAATTTTCTCAATAGAAGTTCTACAATCTGCTGCATAATGATCAAATCTGTTACATCGCCTGCAAACAATTTGACTCAATTCGGTGCCTCTTCCCTGAGACTGTCCTCGACCTCTGCTTTGTCCTCTATTTTGATTTTTTCCTCTTCCTGGACTCTGTCTTGTGCCTTGATGATATCCTCTGTTTTGATTGTTGCCTCTGCCTTGAAAATTGTTTCTCCCTGAATTGGAGCCTATGTTGGAATTGTTTCCTCTGTGTTGACTGCGACCACGACCTTGCACTGCTTGATTTGGATTGAAATTACCTCTTCCTTTGTTTTCGGAATTGTCAGCTGAGGAGTTTCTTGAACTGGCTTCGGTGAGGAAGACATCTTCCCCAATCTGCTTCTTCTTCCCGAAGTTTTTATCATGCTGTGCTAACATGTCACTCATTTCATCAAATTTGATCTTCTCTAACTTTCCAGTGACTTGCAAAGTTTCCAAAAAATGAGTATATGATGATGGCAATCTAGTAATTAAAATTGTAGTTAAGAAGCTTTCATCAACAACTTGAAAACCAACATTGATGATTTCTTGCTTAATGTTTTTAAGTCGTGAAATGTACTCAAGGACATCACCACCTTCAGTTAATTTTTGTTGAAGCAATTTTAATTGAAGATCAACCTTATTTGATTCATGTTGTGTATCAAAGAGATCTTTGAATGTATGTAAAGCAGCCCATGCATATGAAGAATTCTCAATGTGTATGTACATTTCATTAGTAACTGAAGCTTTTATAAGAGCTAATGCCTTGGCATCTTTTATTTCCCATTTTGCAAGTGAATCTGGATCTGTTGGTTTATTTGGATTAATGTTGCCATCACAAATGCCATGCCACAATTCAATAAAAATAAGAGTGCTTTCAATTAAACGTCACCATGTCTTATAGGATTTCACTCCTTCTATCTTATCAGTTTCAGAGAAGAGATTAATTAATTTTGACATTGGAGTGTTGAAGCAGTGCACCAAAAGAATCAAGCAGAAAAAATTGAGCAAGTTGTCACGCCACGACACACGCCACACAAAAAAACAAGCTATCGGGGCTTGGCCTTGACCCTCGTATAGTCGTTGAAACAGGAGAAAAATGACTGAGCTTTGCACTTGGCTCTAGTCAATTTCTCAAATATTTACAAGGTAACTTTCAAAATTTGACTTTTACAATGATGCTCTTACACAATCTGGTAAAAAGAAAAGTTACCCCCCCTCAAAGTAAAATTACTTTGAGTCACACTTATCTCTCCAGAAACAAATTACAAAAAATCACCTTATTACTCCAAAAATATTACAAATAACCTTATTACTCCAACAAATTACAAAAATCCTTATTACTCCAAAAAAAAATATTACAATATTCTTCAAAAAAAAGAAAAAAAAATCTACTTATTCCTCCAAAGACAAAGTGCTACTTCACCTTATTACTCCAAAGTGCTACTTCACCTTATGATCCCAATTACAATTTTAATTTAAACAAAATATAACTCCAATGAGTGCAGTGTTGAAGTTCTGCTCTTTTATAACTGCCATCAATTGTTCGAATCCTGCATGGATCCGGTAGGTTGGACCAGCGTCAACAAAGAGGTATTCAAAAACGCAATTGTTGTGGTCACCATCTAGATATTCAAAAACGCAATTGCTGTGTACGTATTGTATTCACTGGAAATTAATGAAAATTCAAAATGTTGTACAGGTGCAGCCAATTCTACATAACTTTCACCTGCTATGTAGAACCATCGGTTTTGATCCAGTTTACAAGGAAGGCATACGACTGCTCAGCTACAAGCTTATTGCTGGTCTCTAGAATTTGCCCACGGCTCATGGAATTCGGGCATCCGATCGCTTGGAAGATTCCATGAGCATTTAGATGAGGACAAGCTCTGCATTTGGAGATTTCATTCGATTATTTGGTGCATTCAAAGTTTACGAAGATTCTGGATGCCGAAAGCGGTTTTCAAATCCCAATTGGACTATACATTATATAAAACCGTGCAATGGAATTGAAAGTCCAGCAATTCAGACCATATTCACCAGCATCGTTTTCCATGCATAACATTTGAAGATGCAATGCAATGAGTAGCAAAATCTGAATTCAACAATCCGAATTCAACACAATCCGAATTGCAATTGCTGGCAATTAATCCGAATTGCAATGAGTGCAAATTCTAATAAATTCTACAAAGTGCATGTTGCTACTCAACAATCCGAATTCAATAATTTTCAGAAAGCTTCTATGCTAACGAAGTATTTTTGATATGGGAAATTTCTAATAATGGAAACGCTGTCAAATGCTATCAAATGTTGTTAAATGCTATCAAACGTTGTCTTGATTATTCAAACGTTGTCTTACAAGTTCCGAGAGGTGCTTTGGAAGATCAGATTAAGATCTATGATGTCTTACAAGTTCCGAGAGGTGCTTTGAAAGATCAGATGAAGAAGGCATATAGGAAACCGGCCTTGAATTGTGGACGAACAACAACGATGAATGTGGGCCAAATAGTTTTTAATGGGCAGATGTTGCAGAATAGATTTTGCAGAAAACTATTTTGCAAAAAATGATTTTAGCATTTACAAATCTAAAATCAATAATAAAAATTTATGTTCCTTTAAACAAAAAACTTGACAAATTCCATACCAATCATTTGCTGATCAATTAAATGGAGTTGAGTTTTCCAAGAACTGGTAGAGTTGGAATCCTCCTCCTCATATCCACTGCAACATTACCATAGCTATGATACCACAATAATGGCTGAAGTGTCCACAGACACGTAATTTTATTAATAAGAAAAACAATTACATTTGGAATTATGCAAGAGTTTACACCCGAACAACAAAAACACTCTTGCAATGAGCTATTTATATGCTCAATGTCCTAAATTCCACTATTTATGGATCACTGATTAAATAACAAGTGTTCACTTACATTAAATGACCTTCTAACTATTCTACTAACTTTATTCCTAACTTAGAGCCTAGGAAACGACTCTATTCTAGAGTCCTATTTTTAATAACAAAATTATATTTCTAAGTATCTCAAATATTTATTAAATATTATAGAATAATAATTATTAATTTAATATCTTAAATTAACAATTATTTTATTCAAACTTTATAACCTATGATAATATTTATTTTTGGATCATCTAATGCAAAATGCTTGAATAGCAGTGTAAAACATCACATAAAAACATGAGACCAATATGGATCCTTTCCATTAATCATGACAGCAGAAAACATGTATAAAATAATGGGCCACAAAGCGTATAACAATATACAACAAGCCTTCTCCAATGGATCCTATAGATGAAAGGCTGATCCCTTCACTAGGAAACCTCCTCCCCAGATGATGTATTGAAACCACCCCTACAACTCCTCCCTAAAATAACACAATCCAAGACAGAAACTGCGTTGTATGGGAAAATGATAAAGTGGCCTGATGCCAAATGCTTCAATAAGGCTCAAGGGCCTTCCTCACTAGCGTCCCAATGGAAGGAAACCTTCCTTCACTGAAAAACAGATCAGAAATCACCTAGATATATTCTCCACTACTGCAACCTGCAACTCAGCACATCTCTCAACAAAAACTGTGTTTTACCACAAGACTGAAGCTTTGGCCTGATGTTTGAATGTGCAGTGTAGTGAAAATACTCTTCATTTTAGGTCACTCAAGGAAAGAGGTGGGATTCCCGCTCGGGAACACCCTGTGTTAAACAGCACTGCAATCTTAGCTAAACAGTTGAAGAGAGCAACAAGTCTAAATAGACCATAAATTTGAAATATCAAATACAAAAACATAATCATCCATGGCTACCATCCTCTTCCTTATATAATTGGTGAGCTTCCTCACCCTTGGCCCCACTCATTAAAGGCACTACTTCTATGCATGGATTCTCCACCCCAAACTGTGTTGTCCCATAATGAATGTCACTCCTCCATGACATCGTTGTTGATTTGGTCAAAGTTGACCCAGTCTATGTGTTCCAACCCCTTTTCACACATAAGGGTGCTTTATCAAGCCTCTAAGGTGATCTCCTTTCACATTAGCAGTGATTTTATTCCTATTAAGGAGATTTATGGGTCTCCATACCCTCTTATTCATCAAAGAAGGAAGCAAAAAAATAATAATATTCTAACTAGCTCATGGATAATTAGGAATATTACATGTTCCTTGAGGAATTAGGCCCCTATTATTTAGGAATTCCTCCAAAATGGATTGTGAAATTCCTTAGGTTGATGATCTAACTGCATGCAACACCTGCACACTCAAGACTAGTTTACAACCGATGTTACACATCCTTGGAATCTCTAGCAAGCTTGGGGAACTCAAAGTCTCTACATGCACTAGCTATTTTGGGTTGATTGATCAGTTAATTGGATGATCATTGTGTATGACTGAAGTCCCACCACACAACTTGACCCTCCACTAGTTCCTCCAACAATTAGAACTAGTTTTACTGAAAAAACCTTAGATAACTAACCTTGATTCTACAAATTAGCAATCAAACATGCTTAATTGAACTCTAACTCCTTCAACTTGAATTTACTGAGTAAAATAGGTGACACAAGCCATGTAACAAAATCTAACATCATCCAAGTTTTTTTTTTATGTGTAAATTCAAATTTTTATCAATTTAATCAAGGAAAAATCAAATTGAGAATTTATTGTTGCATTTTTCAACACTCCCTCTCAGCAAGAAAGAGATTATCAACCACCCCTATCCTTCACATGTGGAACTCAAACTACTCTCTTTACAAGGCCTTTGTAAAAATTTCAACATCTTATTCATCTATTGGAATGTACTACAACAACATTATCTGTCTCTACACACAGTCCCATAAATGGTGATACTAGATATCTCTATGCTTTGATTGATCATGAAAAATAGGACTCTCATAGAGCTTGATACAACTCTAATTATCATAGTATATCATAGATGGATCCATCATCTGACCAAAAAATCGAATAAGTGTCTTTCTCATCCATATCACCTTACATGTTTCTTGACTTGCAACCATGTATTCTGCTTCTGTAGAGTTGACCACCACAAATATTTTCTTCCTATTGTACCAAGAAGCAGTTTTGGACCCAACACTAAAAATTTCACTTCATGTACTCTTTCAGTCTAATGGAATCCCCGCCCAATATGCATCTGTGAATCCACACAGCTTCACTCTCTCTGTCCATATGTACCATAGTCCAAACTGGGTAGTGCCTTTGAAGTACCATAGAACATTCTTAGTTTCCCTCCAAAATAATGTGGTTGGCCTAACCATAGCTTGGCTTAGTTGGTTGATTGCATAGCACATATTTGGTCGTGTGTTCACAAGGTACTTCATTGAACCCACTAAATATCGATTAATAGTAGCATCCACTTCCTCACCTGAATTGGCATCCTCCTTCCTCTAATTGGTCGCTAGAGGTATCTACATGGGTTTGCAACTCTCCATGAAGAACCTCTGTAGTATCTCATTTTCATACTTTCCTTGAGACATAAATGTTTCCCCATTTCCTTGCCATACTTCCAAACCAAGGAAGTAGTGCATGAGACCCATTTCTTTCATTTCAAATTATTTTTCAAGGTCCTGCTTGCAAGAACGGATAGTTGTTCATCACCAATTAAAATCAATTCATCAACATATAAGATAATAATAAAAAAATTACCTTCTACCAAAATGTGATAGAGGTTTGCATCCGCTTCACTTTTGGTGAAGCCCAAACTGCTGAGATAGCTACCAATCCTGGTGCACCAAGCATGGGGTGCTTGCTTGATACCATACAATGCTAGCTTGAGTCTGCATACATGAGACTCTCGATCAAAAGTCTCGAAGCCTTTTGGTTTCTCGATGTACGCCTCCTCCTCAATAAATCCATTGAGGAATGTTGTTTTTACATCCATCTGGTGGATCTTCAACCCCATATACGTAGCCAGAGAAAGAATTGATCTAATGGATGAGTACCTTGATACATGAGAAAAGGTCTCCTCATAGTCAATCCATTCATCTTGAGGGTACCCCTTAGCCATAAATATTGCCTTGTACTTCATTATGCTTCCATATGTTTCCTTCTTAACCTATATCTCTACTCACTTAAAGGATCTGACCTAGACTTATTCAATATATGCCTATACCTGAGCTCTTATTTCCCTACATTGTTCCTTGAGGAATTAGGCCCCTATTATTTAGTAATTCCTCCAAAATGGATTGTGAAATTCCGTAGGATGATCATCTGACTGCACACAACACCTGTACCCTCAAGACTAGTTTACAACTAATGTTACACATCCTTGGAATCTCCAGAAAGCCTGGGGAACTCGAATTCTCTACATGCATTGGATATTTTGGATTGATTGATAAATTAAATGTATCATCACTAATTTTGAAGAAGTCCCACTAAACAACTTTACCCTCCACTATTTCCTCTAACAGTTAGAACTAGTTTAACTAAAAACAACCTTAGATAACTAACCTTGATTCTACAAATTAGCAATCAAACATGCTTAACTGAACTCTAACTCATCCAACTTGAATTTAATGAGTAAAATAGGTGACACAGGCCATGTAACACAATTTAACATCATCCAAGTTGTTTGTTGATGTGGAAATTCGAATTTTTATCAATTTAATCAAGGAAAAATCAAATTGAGAATTTATTGTTGCATTTTTCAACACTCCCTCTTAGCAAGAAAGGGATTATCAACCACCCCTATCTTGCACATGTGGAACTTGAACTTCTCTCTTGACATGGAATTTTTCAAAATTTCAGCATCTTGTTCCTCTGTCGGAATGTACTGCAACAACATTATTTTCCTCTACACAGTCCCGTAAATGGTGATACAAAATAACTATATGCTTGAATCAGTCGTGAAAAAGAGGATTCTATGAGAGCTTGATGCAACTTTGATTATCATAGTAGATCACATTTGGATCCATCATCTGACCAAAAAATCGAACAAGTGTCTTTCACATCCATATCACCTTACATGTTTCTTTACTTACAACCATGTATTTTGCTTTTGTAGAGTTGAGTGCCAACAATATTTACTTCCTATTGTACCAAGAAACAGTTGCGGACCCAACATTGAAAATTCCACCTAATGTACTCTTTCAGCCTGATGGAATCCCCACCCAATATGCATTTGTGAAGCCACACATCCTCACTCTCTCTATCCATATGTACCATTGTCAAAACTGGGTAGTGCCTCTGAGGTATCATAGAACATTCTTAGTTTCCCTTCAAAATAATTTGGTTGGCCTAACCATAGCTTGGCTTAGTTGTTTAGTTGTTTGACTGCATAGCACATATTTTTTTGTGTGTTCACAATGTACATTAGTGAAACCACTAACTGTCGATAAATAGTATCATCCACTTCCTTACTTGAAGTAGCATCCTCCTTCCTCCAGTTGGTTGCTAGAGGTATCTCCATGGGTTTGCAACTCTCCATGCAGAATCTCTATAGTATCTCATTTGCATACTTTCCTTGAGACATAAATAGTTCCCCATCACCTTGCCATACTTCCAAGTCAAGGGAGTAGTGCTCGAGACCCATGTCTTTCATTTCAAATTATTTTTCAAGGTCCTCCTTTCAAGATCGGATCAATTTTTCATCACCATGTAAGATAAATTCACCAACATATAAGACAAAAATAAACAATTTACCTTCTACCAAAATTCAATAGAGGTTTGAATCTTCTTCACTTTTGGTGAAGCCCAAACTTGTGAGATAGCTATCGATCCTGCTGTACCAAGCACAGAGTGCTTGAGACCATACAATGCTCTCTTGAGTCTGCAGACATGATACTCTTGATCTAAATTCTCAAAGCGTTTTGGTTGCTCGATGTACACCTCCTCCTCAATAACTCCATTGAGGAATGTTGTTTTTACATCCATCTAGTGGATCTTCCACCCCATATGTGCAGCCAGAGCAATAATTGATCTAATGGATGAGTACCCTTATACAAGAACAAAGGTCTCAAAATAGCCAATCCCTTAAACTTGAGAGTACCCCTTAGCCACAAGTATGGCCTTGTAATTCTATATGATTCCATCTATTTCATGCTTAACCTTTAAGATCCATCTCGAACCCACAACTAATTTATCAATTGGTCTTGTGACCACTTCCCAAATATTTTTCTTTAAAATAGATTTGTATTCCTATGCCATTTCATCAACCCACACATATTTCTCTACTTCTTCCTTGATAAAGTATGGCTCAGTCTCCACAATATCAGTCATTAGAACCATGTAGCCATTGTACCGATTAGGTGACATTCTCTTCCTATGCAAATTTGAAAGAGAACCCACATTCTCCCTCACATCCTGAACAAGTCTCTCATCTTCCCTAGTTCTTTTCCTTCCTTCTCTAGATGGTTCTACTTGAGCGGTGGTCTCCACTCTTTGCTCCTCAACTTTTGGTTGCTCCAAAACTTATTGAGGCTCATCCTTTGGAACTAAAATATCCTCTCTTTTTTGGATCTGAAGCTCCCTCTTAAGAGAACACTGCATCGCTTTCTCCTCATCAAATTTTACATCTCTTCGCAAAACTGTCATTCTGAGGGATGGAAAGTACACACAGTAGTTGTGGGGAGTTTCTGTGTAACACACAAATTCCCCTAACTTTTTTTTTTGGTTATCTTTTGCATGATCTAGGGTGCCACGATGCAAATGGCCAAGTCTTCTCTGCCAAATTTCAATAATTCCATGGCTTTGCACCTTCTCCGCATTAGTGATTAATTTAGCAGAATCCTCCACATCTATCTTATACAATTTCTTCACAGGAATACCGATCTACTTCACTTTTCCCATGGATATATGTCTCGGGAATTCCTTTCATGTGTTGAAGATCACACCATAACCATGGTTTTCCAAAACTACAACAGAGATGAGAATTTCCTTTAAGCCCAGAACGAACATGACATCCTTGAGCCTGAGGGGGGAGCTTGACTCCCTATAAAAGGTGACTATACCAAACCCAGTCACATTATACCTTCTATCGTCCCCCAACTCGATGTGCATATGCAAATATTTCTCCTCTAGGTAGCTAAAAAATTATTTATTCCCTATCATGTGGAGCGATTCACCTGAGTCCAAGTACCACACACTTCCCATAATTGTGTTAGTCATGCATATAATGAGGCTAAAGTCAAGCTCAAACTGTGAAGCAAAAAATTCACCTTCCACTCCTCCCGAGGTCTTCTTTCTTGCCTTTTTGTGTGGAAACTCTGTGGCATAGTGCTTGAATTCATGACAATGGAAGCATTTAATTTTGGAAAAATATTTATTCTTGTCCCCTTGACTGGATTCTAGTTTGGATTAAGATTTATTCCCTTTTCCCTTCTTTTCCTTTCTAACCAATGCAAATTTTTCTTCATCCTTTCCCTTAGATGAGGTCCTATCTCTGTTATTCCGCCTTATTTCATGGTGTACCAAATCGGACCATAACGACTCCCAATTCGATAATTTCTCCCTCCCATTCATCGAATATTGATAGTTGTGATAGCTCTTAGGAAGGCCCAAAAGGTCTAGTCTTACCAATTCTTCTTCAAGAAAATTAACACCAACCCTAGCAAGTTCATCATGGCATTGTGTGAACTTGCTCAAATATTGTATAATTGTGTCATTCTTTTTCATCTTGATACTTAAAAGTTTATCCTTGAGCACCAACTTCATATGGTCACCATTATTCTCAGCCAATTATGTTATTTCTTTCCACATTGTGAACAAAATTTACTTTCCATGGATATTCGAGACAATGTGTTTCCGTACTCCCTCCAAGTTTATTCTCGTCGCTTTGGCTACATATTTATTCCACTTTGAAATTTTTTGGGCATCAGATGCTTGAGGTTTTGCAACATTTGACTTGATGTATTCTAGAAATATGTTGTCATCCAATAGCACCTCCATGTGAACCTTCCATGCACCAAAATTATAGGTTCCTTCCAAGGCATACTCTAGCCTTATTCCATTGAAATCCCTCTTCCAATATCTAAAGAAATCTTGCAACATTTATCTCCAAATTCAAACCTCCTAAGAAAAAACTTCGAATTTCTACTCTAATGTGAATCCAAATTTGATACCATGTAGAAATTATGTTGTAGATTTGCAACTTATTATGAAGTTTTAATAAAAATCACATGACACAAACATACTCTACTGCTCTGTAGACATTAATTCACAATTTAGAACAAAAATTTCATACATGCAATAAAAAAACACACACATGCAACAAGTAATTTCCTTTGGGGAAAGAAATTTTCTAAATACCCCAATTCCTGCTTGCATTAATCAAATGAATAGAGATGTATTACAATTGTTTTTTCTCAAATGAGCACAACCTGCAAGTGCATAACCTATCTCTCTTCTCATTGAAAGGCTCTGACCCACACTTAATCAATTTCTGCCTCTGCTTGAGCTCTTATTTCCTTGCATTGTTCCTTGAGGAATTAGGCCCCTATTATTAAGGAATTCCTCCAAATTGGATTGCCAAATTCCTTAGGTTGATCATCTGACTGCGTGCAACACATTTACACTCAAGACTACTCTACAACTGAGTTACACTGACTTGGAATCTCCACCAAACCTGTGGAACTCAAATTCTCTGCATGCACTAGATATTTTGGGCTAACTGGTCAGTTAACTGGATGATCAATGGGTTTGACTGAAGTCTCGCTGCACAACTTGACCCTCCACTAGTTCCTCCAATAATTAGAACTAGTTTAACTGAAAACGACCTTAGATAACTAATCTTGATTGCTAAAAATTAGCAATCAAACATGCTTAACTGAACTCTAACTCCTCCAACTCAAATTTACTGAGTAAACTAGGTGACACAAGCCATGTCACACAAGTTAACATCATCCAAGTTGTTTGATGATGTGGAAATTCAATTTTTTCTCAATTTAATCAAGGAAAAATTGAATTGAGAATTTCTTGTTGCACTTTCAACACCTTATCCCCTCATTGATCTTTATTATTATTTTTGTGCTTGAAACTTAATCACTTTTTCCATCATTTTCCATCTTGTGCCATCCTTTTCCATCAATGACAACACAATTCTAGCATTCTCCCCCATTGGCATTAATGGAAACACCTTTATCAAACAAAACAACATCATGAATACAAAGTGGGCTATAAACAAAATGTGTGTTATAAATTTATTCTTTGGATGTTTCTCCCCCTGTGATGTACTTATCTTCTATTGTACTGCTACGTATTTTGTTTTATCACCAAAACTCCTCCAAGACTTATCCCCATTTTTTTTTTAATTGAGACACTTCTTTCTTTTGTTTGATCACCAAGACTTATTTCCCTTTGACATCAATCGTGAAGATGCTAATGGAATCCCCTTGCAACTTTACTCTCCTTGTCAACAATCTGCTCTATCATATAGAGCCTGCAGACCTGCCAACTTGATTTTTCTATGTTGAAGGTATACCAGTTGTCTTTCTTCCTTTTGAAGGAATATTTAGTGGAGGCAAACAAGAGGAACAACTCCCAATCTTTGCCTCAAATACTAAACTAATCTCTTGGGAGTGGTTTGGTGAAAATTTCAGCAGCCTTCTCTTTTGTAGGAACATACTCCAACTTCACAATCTGGCTGGCAACTTTCTCTCTCAAGAAATGGTACTTTATTGGAATATTTTTTGTCTTTGAGTGGAAAATAGAATTCTTTGATTTGTTGATGGCACTTGTATTGTCACAAATAATGGGAATGGGTTCCTCCTAAAACACGTGTACATCTTGCAATTTTTTCTTCATCCACAAAAGTTGAGTGCAACAAGAAGATGTTGCAATATATTCAGCTTCAACTATAGATAAATAGATGGAAGCTTCCTTCTTACTCAACCATGAAACTAGATATTCTCCAAGAAAGAATAAACCACCACTCATGCTCTTTTGATCATCTTCATCACCTTCCAATTCAACATTATTATAAATATTTAATGAAAATTATTTACCTCTTGGGTACCTGTTGAAAAGTCAACAAGAAATGTGTGTCTAATTTAACTTTCCCTTAATTAAATTGGACAATAAATTTTTAATCTTATCTCATAATCACTTGTAATAGTTAACTGAGTGTGATAGACTCAGTTAGCTCATGAAATTTGATTTGAGGGTGGTTGGTGAGGCATGTAGAGTGATTCTATTTGTTTGAGTCCAAGTTTCATTTACCGTATTAGTTTAATGCATGAGAAATCAATTAACTCAATTAAGTGAGCTAAAGTCAGACTAACTAGTTGTAACCGATTGTTGCACTAGTCAAAGGTCAAGTGAATTAAATCATATTTAATTCACATGCATTGATCTATCAAGTGACTGATGATTTACTATTAATAGTTGCATGCATGTCAGTTCTGATGAAGACCCAGTTGAGACAGAGGTTAAAGGGATGTTATCTATCAGTTGTAATATTAGTAAATTGTCGGCGCGCAATTAAACAACCATGGGATTTCCCATGATGTATTGCGTAGTTTTGGAAGATTGAATTTCCTAATTAATAGGGATCAATTGCTCTTAGAATTGTGCAAGCAAGGTAGGTTGAGCAGAGGCGGGAAATTGGCTAAGTGCTGGTCGATTTTGTCTGGATCAGTGTGAGACAGTTTGTAGAGTGTAGCAGACTCTTATGAGAAGAGTGCATTGTAATCGTTTCATGATTCCTTAGTTTTAAACAATAAAGATAGAGGGGTTTTGAGCATATTTCTTTCCCATAAAATTTCATGTGTTGTGGATTTGATTCTTTCTCTTACTTGGTGTGATTGTGTGATCGTGTTTAATTTCCGCAAATTAATTGTAGAAGGATTCATTATCTTGCTCTAGAATATTGCATGATCGGATTGAATCCATTGGTATACATATTATTTGTATAATTTATACATGGTATCGGAGCGCCATAAATCACTATAGTGGAGAAGTAATTTAGTTTGTGATTAATATCATTTGAATTTGCAAAAATATTCTTTGGTGCGACAGGAAGATCAAGATGGATTTCAATGGATTAAGATTGGAATGTGCACTCGAGGTAAGTTCTAATTATATTTCATGGAAAGATAGAATGGAGGCATTTTTGGAGGAAAACGGGTTGAAAGAATTTATCAACATTGATATTCCAAGGCCCGCAGCAACAGACACTGCTCTTCTTGATGCTTGGAAAAAGAAGGTTGCAAAGGCGAGGAGGATCTTATTAAAGGAGTTCGAGATCACATTGTCTCGAGTCTCCATGGCAAGGCGACTCCATATGCAATGTGGAAGGCCTTGACAGATCTGTTTCAGAATAGAAATGACCACAGAAAATTGGCACTGAAGGACAAGCTTAGGAAAATCAAAATGGAGAAAGGAAACACTATTCTGAAATACTTAACCAAGTTCATCCAATTTCGAGATGAGCTTGGAAGTGTCGGGATTACTGTAGTAGATGATGACTTGATGAGCCTAGCACTTCTAGGCCTTCCCAAGAGCTGGCATAGTTATCAGGACTTTTTCAATGAGAGGGAGAAGCTACCATATTGGGAGCGACTTTGGTCGGATTTGGTACAAGAAGAATTTAGGCAGAATACTAGGGATGGATCCTCATCCAAGACAGATGATGAGGAAAATTGTGCCTTTTCTAGTAAGGCAAAGAAGGGGAAGGGAAAGAAATCCTATTCCAAATCTAAGATCGGCAAAGAAGGCAAGAAGCGTGACATGTCTAGAGTGAAATGTTTTCATTGTCATGAGCATGGACATTATGCCACTAATTTTCCACAGAAGAATAAGAACAACAAGAAGGCTTCAGGATCTATAGCGGGTGATGATTTGGCTTCACAGCTCGAGTTGGACTTCTCACTCATCGCATGCATGGTGTCTAATGTGATGGGATCAATGTGGTACTTGGATAGTGGTGCATCTTTCCACATGATGGGAGACAAAGAAACCTTTAGTAGCTTGGAGGAGAAGGATCTTTAGATGCACATCGAGATGGGTGATGACAGGAGATATAGTGCTACCGGGTTGGTACAGTTACTTTCCAGAGACAGTTAGGTAAATCTTTCTTATTAAAATATGTCATGCATGTACCAGGCTTGAAAAATAATTTATTTTCAGTTTCTATGTTGGAGGATAGAGGATATGATGTGGTTTTCAGTGAAGGGAAAGCATTCCTTCGTCAAAAAGCCATAGGACGGGTTAATAATATTGGAGTTTGTGTGAAGAACCTCTACAAACTTGATGTAGATGGTTGTGCAACATTGATTAGTAAATCACACAGAGTGGTGAATCGGGATGAGGGTGAGTTATGGCACAAGATATTGGGCCATCTACACCACAGTGCTTTGAAGGTCATGTGGCAGATTTCTATGGGGCTTCCAAAGGGTCCTCTTGTGCAGATAGACACATGCAAGGGATGTACCATGGGGAAGTATACAGAGGCCACTTTTCACAAGAATGAGAACCAAGTAGCGGAAATCCTTGAGAGAGTTCACTCAGATGTGTATGGATCATTCTCTACAGCTTCTACATCAAAGCACAGTTATTATGTGATTTTTTTTGTGATTTTTCTAGAAAGTGTTGGATCTACTTCATGCAGAAGAAAAATAAGACGTTCTCAAAATTTTGTGAGTTCAAAGCACTAGTTGAGAAAGATACAGGGAAGCATGTGAAGGTTCTAAGGAGCAACAATGGTGGTGAGTACATCTCTAATGAATTCAATAAATTTTGTGCCAAAGAAGGAATTTGGAGAGTTGATTTTGCCTCATAACCCACAATAGAATGGGGTTGCAGAAACAAAGAACGAAACAATTTTGGGTGTGGCATGAGCTATGTTACATGATCAAGGCCTACCATTGAATCTGTGGGTAGAGGCATACAACATAATGGTATTTGTGTAGAACCATAGTCCTCATCGAATACTTGGAATGAGTACACTTATCAGGTGTATTTGCTGAACAGCAGGATGACAGTTGTCAACCGAGATGTAAAATTTGATGAGGAGAAATCCATGTGATTGTCCCTTGAGAGGGAGCTTGATTTTCATGCAGATGAGGAACTCTTGGTTCCAAAGGATGAACCTCAATATGTGTAGCAGCCACATGAGGAGGATCATGGAGTGGCAAAAACCACTCATGCAGAGCCATCTACCATACATGGTAGGAGGCGCACCACAGAGGCTGACATATTGATACTTGATGCGGAAAACATTAGGAGCACCTACATCATAGTGTAGATAGAGACATCCACCAGACATGTATACTGGATACATGCTCTTATGAGCAAGTGTATTGTGACAGAACCATCCTCATTTGAGGAAGTAGTGTAGAACCAACTTCGGTTGACGCCATGGTTGAGGATTATGACTCCATCGTCAGGAACAGTGCATGGGATGTTGTCCCAAGACCAGTCGGGAAGTCATTGTTTGGAGCTAGATGGATCTATAAGGTGAAGCAGGCAGCAGATGGGAGTGTGGAGAAGTATAAGGCTAGATTTGTAGCCCGGGGATTCTCACAAGTTGAGGGGATTAACTATGAGGATACTTTTGCACCAGTTGCACGTTACTCATCGATTAGATATATCCTTGCACTCTCATCGAGGATGGGTTGACAGATACATCAGATGGATGTGAAGACTGCATTTCTCAATGGATTTATTGAGGAAGAAGTGTACATTGAGCATCCAGGAGGTTTTGAGACCCTTGACAAGGAGTCACATGTGTGCATACTCAAGAGAGAACTGTATGGGTTGATGCAAGCACCTTGTGCTTGGTACACCAGGATTGACACCTATTTCAATGTGTTGGACTTCACAAAGAGTGAAGCAGATGCGAACCTGTAACAGATTTTGGTTGATGGTAAGCTTTTGATTATCGTACTTTATGTTGATGATCTTATTTTGACAAGTGATGAGCAGCTCATAACTTCTTGCAAATAATATCTTGCAAGAGAGTTTGAGATGAAGGACATGGGACTCCTTCACAATTTCCTTGGTTTGGAGATATGGAAACGGGATGGGGAGCTCCTTTTTTCTCAAGGCACTATGCCAAAGAGATTATGAGAAAGTTTCACATGGAGATTTGTAAACCCATGGAGATTCCTCTTGCGGGAAAATAGAGGAAGGAGGATGCTACTTCAGGTGAGGTAGTGGATGCTACTATTTACAGGCAACTTGTGGGTTCACTCATGTACTTGGTGAACACATGACCAAACATATGCTACGTAGTTAACCAGCTTAGTCAAGCTATGGTTAAGCTGAACAAGCTCTTTTGGAAGGTGGGGAAGCATGTCCTAATATATCTCAGGGGCATTACAGAGTATGGATTTTGGTACAAATGGATAGAGGGAGTAAAGCTTCAAGGCTTCACCGATGCAGATTTGACAAGTAGTCCATCAGATAGGAAGATAAAATCAAGAGGGATCTTCAGCATAGGATTGACATCAATTTCTTGGTACATCAGGAAGCTGAGATCAGTTGCACTCAGTTCAGCTGAGGCGGAGTACATGGAAACCAATCAGGCAGCATGTGAGGCCATATGGATGAGGAAGATACTTGTTGGTTTGTTTTTTCATCAGATGGATCTGACGATGATACATTGTTATAACCACAGTTGCATAAAACTCTCAGTTAATCCAGTATTCCATGACATGTCCAAGAATATTGACATCTGGTACCACCATCTCAGAGATTGTGTTCATATACGCATTTATATGTTACTTCAGTACATTCCCACGGAGGATCAAGATGCAGATATTCTGACGAAGGTGCTCGCCAAGAGAAAATTCGAATACCACATAGGCAGGATTTGGGTAGCTGATAATCCCTTTCTTGTTGAGAGGGAGTGTTGAAAATTATTCAAGAAATGTGTGTCTAATTTAATTTTCCCTTAATTAAATTGGACAATAAATTGTAATCTTATCTCATAATCACTTACAATAGTTAACTGAGTGTGATAGACCCAGTTAGCTCTTGAAATTCAATTTGAGGGTGGTTATTGAGGCATGTAAAGTGATTCTATTTGTTTTAGAGTCCAAGTTGCATTTAGTGTATTATTTTAATGCATGAGAAATCAGTTAACTCAATTAAGTGAGTTGAAGTCAGTCTAACTAGTTGTAACTGATTGTTTCACTAATGAGAGGTCAAGTGAATTAAATCAGATTTAATTCACATGCAGTGGTATGTCAAGTGACTGATGATTTACTATTAATAGTTACATGCATGTCAGTTCTGATGAATACCTAGTTGAGACAAAGGTTAAAGGGATGTTATCTATCAGTTGTGTTATTTGTAAATTGCCGACGTGCAATTAGACAACCATAGGATTTCCCATGATGTACTACGCAGTTTTTGAAGGTTTAATTTCCTAATTATTAGGGATCAATTGTTCTTAGAATTTCACAAGCAAGGAAGGTTGAGCAGAGGCGGGAAATTGGCTAAGTGTTGGTTGATTTTGTCTTAATCAGTGTGAGACAGTTGGTAGAGTGCAACAGACTCTTTTGAGAAGAGTGCATTGTAATTGTTTCAAGATTCCTTGGTTTTCTACAATACATATAGAGGGGTTTTGAGCAGATTTATTTCCCCGGAAAATTTCATGTTTTGTGGATTTGATTCTTTCTCTTACTTGGTGTGATTTTGCGATCGTGTTTAATTTCCGCAAATTAATTGTAGAAGGATTCAGTATCCTGCTTTAGAATATTGCATGATTGGATTGAATCCATTGGTATACATATTATTTGTATAATTTCTACAGTACCGTAGTCCATAATCCATTGTGGCTTTGAGATATCTAAAAATCCTCTTGGCTTATAGAAAATGGCTTTGTCTCGGGGCTGCTTGAAATCTTCCAACAATACCAACTACCTGCATAATGTCTGGTCTTGAAGCTATGAAAAATAATAGGTTTCCAATAATATATTTGTATAAATTTTATTCCACTTCTGGTGATTCATCAGCCTTGATATGCATGCAGCTTGTGATCATTAGGGTGCTCACCAAAGAGAATTCTTGAAGCCAAATTTCTTCAATACTTCATTGAGATACTTACTTTGTAAAATGAAGATCCCTTTGGGAGTCTATGCAATCTGCAATCTAGTGAAATAAGAAATATCTCCAAGCATAAACATTTCAAACTCGGCCTTCATATCAACTTCAAATTGACATGTTAATGGATATGAATCAGTAGAAAAAATAATGTCATCAACATAAACAACCACCACTATAAGTCTGACATCAATAGATTTAATATATAAATTACTATCATTTGTGCCTCTTTTAGATCCACACTTGAGAAGGTACCTATGAAAATTTGAATACCAAGCCTGATGGGCTTGCTTAATACCATACAAAGCCTTCTTAAGATTGCAAACATAATCAGGCTTATATGTCAGTTAAAAGCCATATAGTTGTTCTATATAAACTTCTTCTTGCAACTCTTTATTTAGAAAGTTAGATTTGACATCCATTTGATATAATTCAAATTTATTAAAACAAGAAAATGCCAAAAAAATTATAATTTCCTCTATTCGAGCAATAGGAGAAAATGTTTCATCAAAATATAGACCTTTAATTTGAGCATAACCTTTGCATACCAATATTTCCTTATTTCTGATCACTTCACCATGGTCATTCAACTTATTCCTAAAGACCCACTTAGTGTCAATGAAACTCTTGTATTTTGGTATAGGAACAGGTTCCCATGTCTGATTTTTCTCGATTTGATCCAATTCTTCATGCATAGCCTTTAATGTGCAACATCCTTTGGTTCCTCCATGGAAACTGGGCTATGTGTGCTTGCGCAAGGGGATTAAGAAGATTCATTCATGTCTGAACACCTATTTTTAAATCACCAACAATCTGATCAGCTAGGTAATATTTTTGCACATACCTTGAAGGATATTTGTCTTGAGGACGTTAGGGATATTCATTTTCTTCCTATGAAAGTAGCTCATGGTCCTCCTCATCATTGTTAACTGATTCATTAGAGCTATTATTTACTAGTTGTTTGACTTCAGGTTCAACATATTCATCCACTTTTACATCAATACAATCAACAATCATCTTGATATTCTTATTATAGCATCTATAGCCTTTGTTTCTTTGAGAATATCCAAGAAAAATATATTCATCATCCCTTGCATCGAATTTACCAAGCTTTCCATCATTCCTATTGATGTAACACTTGCTACTAAAAACTCAAAAATGCTTAATTATTGCAGGTTTTCCATTTCAAAGTTCATAGGGAGCTTTCTCATTGTTTGGTCACAGATGACCTTCATTGAGTATCACCATTTTTGTATGTATGGATTCGGCCTAAAATCTTTGCTAAACTTTAATTTCATCCATCATGGCTCTAAATAGTTGTTGTAGAGATATATTTTTCTCTCTCTACTACACCATTCTGCTATGGAGTCTCAAATATAGTGAATTTCCTTTTGATGCCATGCTTTTTGAAAAATTCATCAAACTATTTTGAAATAAACTGACCTCCATTATCATATCTTATTCTCTTGATTTTACAATCAGTTTCATTTTCAACCATAGCTTTGAAATATTTGAACTTCTCAAAGGCTTTAGATTTTTCTCTGAGAAAAAAACCCACAACGTCCTACTAAAATCATCAATTATAAGCATGAAATAAAATTTACCTGTGGGTTATTGGGTTCTTGATGGTCCACACAAGTCCATGTGTACTAGATGAGGTGGATTTTATGATGATCTCTCCTTAGACTTGAATGGTACTCGATTTTTCTTACCCAATTGGAAAGATTCGCAAATTGTATTCTCTAGTTTTGATAGCCTGGGCAGATATTTTACAACATTCTTCTTGCCCAATTTGACTATATGGTCAAAATTCCGATGTCCAAGTATCTTGTTACATAATTAACTCTCATCAATATTTTATAGGAAACACCTCTTTGTTTTCTCTTTCAAGACATAGATATTATTGTATGTTCTCACAGCTTCAGCCACAATTCCACCTGTGCCTACATACTTGATTTGACAATTTTTAGCCTTAAATATCACATCATAGCCTTGATCACACATCTGAGACACACTAAGGATATTTTTCTTCGGCCCATCAACATACAGTATGTTCTTGGTTTTACCTCTACCATTTGACATACTGACAACTACTTTACCAACAATCTTACCAAGCGCATTGTTACCAAAGGTTACATTACCCTTTTCAACTAGTTTCCTTGTCAATAACTTGTTATTATCTCTTGACATGTGCCTGGAACAACCACTCTCCATATCCCAGTGATTGCCTTCATTATGAGAATACAAAACAATATCACATTGCTTTGTATTCTCCTTTTCTCTCCAAACCTTTTTCTCAATGATTGTTTCAGGCCTCTTATCCTTAAGTATGCAATTGGTTTCTTTATGCCCAAAATTTTGACATTGAGTCAGATTGTTCAAAGGAGAAAAATAATTATTGTACCTGGGTATGTTATTCCCTTATCTAATCTGTTGATTTATTTTTCTTTCCCTGAGCTTCCTGTAGGATAAATTCACTCTCCAATTTATTGCTTTATGCCCATAATTGGTGCAGGTAAAACAATAACGTGGAAAAATATCAGCATACCTGGAAAATTCTCTTTTATTACTTTTTTGGGTTGATTTCTATGAATTTCGATTTTCCTGAACCAGCAGTGTTTGTGTTTTGCTAAGGGAAATTTATCTTCTTAGATTGTTGTTGCTGATAAACTTTTGAATTGTTATTGGGTTGCATGTTGTTTTTTTTCTACTGTGTGGACCCTTATTTTGTTGCAAGTACAAAAGTGATTGACTTTTTACCCTTTGATTTTGTTTTTGAGCTTGATTTAGCCTCAAATCCAAGACTAGTTCGATATTTGGAGAATCATTGTGATTCCAAAATATCATTTCAATTATCAGTCACTTTTCCAAATTTTTTATTAAAGCTCATTTGGGTTTTTTATTTCTCTATTTATTTTCTTAGAAAAACAATTTCACCCTCTAGCCTTTAATTAGCTTGATTCTTCCCACTCATTTGTTGATTTAAATATTCTTGAATAGTCTTACCTTATTCAATTTGCAGGAACAATGGCTGAATAGATTTATTTGTTTACTTGTTCATTAACCCCTTATGAGCTTTAATTTCTTTCTTAGCCTTTCAATCTCTTCAAGTGCACTTACTAGTTCTCCTTCTAGGTCCACTTTAGCATCTTCTTCATCAGAAATAATAGCCGCCAACATCAAGATTGTCTATATCCATGAGCATGAGTTATTTTTGGCTTTCATCATCTTTTTCCTCATCTAAGGATTGGCTCACTTCACTGTCAAAGGAGTTGGATTTTTGGATGTAGATATTCCCCTTCTTAGCCTTTTTCCTATCATTTTATACTTTCGTAATTTTTTCTCTAGGATCATAGTCCTTCTTCTTCTTTTTAGGAAACTTTGAAGCATATTGACCAACTTTGCCACAATTAAAACACATAAAAGGTAAATCACCTTTACACTTGCTTGAGCCTCTCTTGAGATTCCTCACAAAATTGGCTTCTTATTCATGTGATTCACAACACGAATCATCATGGTCTTCATTGCGATTTTTATATACTTTGAAGGTTGACTCTTTTGTTGCAGGTTTGCCATTTCATATTCTCATCTCATAGGAAGTAAGGATGCCAATTAATTGACCTAGAGTGAGAGTGTTCAGATTGTTCATTTATTTAATGACTAAAACCTTGGGATTTAATCTCTTGGGAAGAGATATCATCATCTTTTGAACTACTATTTATTCTTATAATTTCTCATCAAGGCCTCTTTTGGTGTTCACAACATCATCAAATCTCAAGAAATACTTTGCAATACCTTCATCATCATGCATCTTCAAAGACTTGAATTTCATTCTAAAACCTTGAATTTTAGCTTTCTTTACCTTGTTGTCACCTTCATAGCAGCTAATCATCTTGTCCTAGATATTTTTAGCAGATGTGTTATCCATTACTCAATGACAAGTTATTATTCAAGTAAGCCAGCAAGTTGGGAATTCATGGCTTTAGCATTGCATGTAAACTCAATATTTTGATCTTCTGTAATCACAGTTGCAGGCTTTTGATATTCTTCACCTACTACATCCCATACATCAGCTCCAAGTGATTCAATATACATTTTCTTCATTAATTTCCAAAATACATAGTTTTTTCCATTGAACATATGTTCCCTATTAGTAAATCCTCCTTCCTATTTTTCCATGGTACTCGATCTTTCTTCTAGTTGTTAAAATGTTATGAATTAACTTGGTTCTGATACCAATTGTTAAAAACCAAGACAATACTAAGAGCAGGGGTGAATGAGTATTGTAGGAATTTTAAAAAACTTTCTTTTACTTGTAATGATATTAGGACACCATGAAATAATTCAAAAAAAAATTCATATGAGCATGAAAAGAAGCAACATAAACAGCAAAAATAGTACACATACATTCTTCAAACACTACAAGGAAAAGACCCTCTAGCGGATGTTTTTGAGGAACCCCTTATAAAAATATCCCAGATATCTGTTTATAGCGGAGATATTTAGAGGAGGTTGGCGGATGGAAGTTTTTGCAGATGTTTTTTTTGCGGTGTGTTTCTCATCATAAACTGCACCGATGCGTACTAAAAATTGGTACACCAATACATCATGCTTTCTGTACAAACCCACCCGTTGCATCTAAGTACTATAGAACACCACTGCTCTACATATAAATGGGCCTGGTGCATTTCCATAATCCAGCGCACCGTAACAACGTGCGGTGCACCATCGATAATACCACCTGGTGTGTCTCAAAAACTGGCACACCGAAATAGGGTTAAATAATAATAATAAAAAGTATCGTCTGTAAAAATAACATTTTAACTTCTTCAATACTCCATACCTCTCAAGCACTGGTGTGATTTTTTCTTGTGTGAGGTGCCCTGCTGTTAGTATGAATCCTTTGTCGAAGTGTACGAAAAAGGACCACTTTAGCTACGCATAACTAATAGCCCTAACAACAAAAGTGGCTGCCAATATCTTCAAATATGCGATTAGTTAGACAAGAAAATAGCTGCAAAACACCAGATCTATGTATGGAAAGACATTAAGCAGTAAAAATAAGGGTTTGCTCCATATACCAATAGACAAGACAAGAACAATTTTTGAAAGAATTTTTTGTATTAAATGGGGCACCTGTGAGGAAAACTAGAAGGAGTATCCAATTCCCCTCAGTGGGATGGGTTCTTGGAAGTCCTCAGCACTTCAGATCTAAGATTCTTCTCTCTAGTTGATGTAGAAAACCCAATGCAAAGAGTAGAGCTCAAAGGGAGCAAAATGGCAGAAAATGGTGACCAAGTGTACATATCCACAGTGATCTAATAGGAAACAAAAGGTGAAGAATGGTAGGAAAAACCCTCCTATTTATAACAAAATATTGGGTCATTCTAGATCTTGGTGCATGGGTTAACCAGATCTAGATCCACTTTTTATGGAATATTTTATTATATTTGTTGGAGGAAAAAGGTATTTGACTTGGGTCAAATCCCTTAATTTGTTAAAAATAAATAAATAAATGATTTATTTATGTTTTTAAGGAAGCGGTTAGAAGATAATCAAATAAATAATGATTTATTTAATTATTTAAGGAAGTGGTTGAAAGATAATTAAATAAATAGTGATTTATTTAATTATTTATGAGTGATTTGGTCATATTTAACAAGGAATATCATCTAAATCAGGTTTAAATGATTATTCCTAGAAAATAATAAGATAAATAAAGGTTTATCTAATTAATTTCTTTGATTTTGGGTTAAACATGACTGGGAATAATAATTAAATTATGGTTTAATTAATTATTCCATGAGGAAAATCAAACAAATATGGGTTTGTTTAATATTTCCTTTTGGGGAGTTTCCTATTTTAATATGCGAAAACGGTTGCCAGGGTAATCTTACTTTATGTACTTGGGTCCATCTAATGATAATAGGTTAGATGACCAAAAAATGGTGTAACGGTGCCCCCGAGTGTGCGAGTGTCGAGGAGAAAATCGTATGGCCAAAGTACGTTGTAGAAACACAATCACTAGACAATAAAAGGGATGTCGGAGAGAGAAATGTAAGGTAGATAGTGTCTTGAAGGACTAGACCCTGCTGAAGGACTAGACCACGAGGAGACGAGACTCGCGGAGTGTAACAAGTCTCTTTTTATGAGAGGGTACCTGTGCTGAAGGCGGCGAGGGAGGCATACCTATGCCCGCCGAGACAAAGTACAAAAGAATAGTGTGTCCAGTAAACAAGGGACTGAACCATAAAATACAGCTGGCATAATCATGAGCCAGATAAAAAATACAATGAGGAATCCCACATACATGTTGTGCCTGGGATAACATCCAGGACTTGTACAATAATATATGAGTACATGAGATACAAATACAACCCAAATGCCCCCTGCAAATGGGGAAGGGCTCACAAAATCTGACTGAAACATGCAAATCGAAGAGGCGCTACAAGTGGCTATGGCCAACATCATCAAATATCTGGAGCTGCATCAAAGGCTGCAAAGAAGAGGTCATTCGGGCATGTGGGGGGCTACCTGCAGGGCCACTCCCTCATGAGGGTTGAAACATCTCACACACACCCGGGAATCATCAAGAGATGTTGCTGGATCACTGGACCATCAAGTATACGAATCTCGATCATGCTGAAAGGAGCTAGATCTGAGAAACAATCAAGTCAATGGGCAATAATGAGTCCCTTTGCCTGATCTGAGGCATCGAACAAGAGTGGAAGATGGAACCAAGGTACACCGCCCTCTAGACCGGCTACCGGAATGAAAGGGCGAGGAAGTCTTCATGTGAAGATTAGCCATAGTTGAAATAATTAGAGACCCTCAACTAAGGCACGAAGAAAAGAGTAGACGACGGACGATGCAGCACTAATGATGATAGTGAAGTGGAAAGGGCCGAGTATGTGCACGACTTCTGCCTAGAGCATAAAGGGCATGAATGACATGGCAGCGACTGACACAACATCATCAGGGATGGGGGACAGTGGAACTGAAGGTCATAATGTGCGACACAAGAGAGAGACCAAGCAATGATGGATGGAGGGCTATAGTGGGGTACAAAGGGACTCGGTATAGACTCCATGGAGGGAATGATGACTCAACTTGAATGTTCTAAACAAGGGTGACTCGAAGGTGCTGCCACACAGTAATGGCCCAATGGGGGACTATGAAAACATGAGTTCAAAGTGGGACCTCATGACAAAAATCGACACGAACATGGACAAGTATGGGGGCGAAGTGATGCCCCAAATACAAGTGTTGTAAGTGAGAAAATTCGATTTAAAGCAGAAGTGGAGTGGCCCTTCTTGGACAAAATGGGTCCGGGTGAAGCGGCAAATCATAAACATGAAAAAACAGATGCTGGCTATCTAAAAGAAAATAAAACATGCATTTCAGAAGGGAAATGCTAAGGGTAATATTTCTTAAGATAGAGTGCATTGCGAGGGTTAGGAAGGGGATGGCCTTCGAAATCCTCTAAGAGGTATGCCCCTTTGCCAAGATCCTTACTAATGATGTAAGGGCCTAGCCATAATGAGTCAAACTTCCCATGACCAAGGACATCATGGGCCTGGTCATATACTAGAACAAGGTCGCCTTCGTGAAAAGTGCGAGGTTGGACTTTTCGGTCATACTGAGCTTTGGTGCGCTTTTTGGCTGCTTCCATGGTTTGCAAGGAAACACGGCGGTCTTCAGAAGCGCGCTCGAGCATGATAAGTCGTTGTTCCAGAGGTTGGGTGTCAGGGAGAAGTTCAACGGCCAGATGTAGGGAAGGAATTTCACACTCGATCGGTAAGACTGCCTCCTCTCCAAAAACCAGGTGGAAAGGAGTAAACCCGGTGGCGGTTTTAACAGAAGTTCGATAGGCCCACAAAGCAGGGAAGAGTATGAGATGCCAGTTGGTTTTGTGCTTATTCACCGTTCGTTGAAGCATAGTTTTGAGGATTTTGTTGACTGCTTCAACTTGGCCATTACCTTGGGGGTAATAGGAGGAGGAATATTGGTGCTCAAAACCTAACAGTGAGGATAGCTCACGCCATATCTCATCTTAAAAATGTTTGCCATGGTCAGAGACCAGTTGTTTGGGAACCCCGAATCGAGCTATAACATGGTTAAAGAAAAAGAGGGCCGCGGTAGCTGCTGTGTTGTTGAACGTTGGCATGGCCTCGGCCCATTTGGTGAAATAGTCAACCGCCACGATGATATACTTATGGTTACCAGAAGATGGCGGGCGACACTCCATAAATTCGATGGCCCATTTACAGAAGGGGCCGGTTGAGACGACGGGATGGAGGGGAGTTGGTGGAGCTCGTGCCTTAGGGGCGAAATGTTGGCAACTGGGACAGTGTTTGACTGCCTCAATGCAATCACTAAAGAGGGAAGGCCAAAAATACCCAGCGCGCATGACTTTTTGGGCAGTAGCAAGACCGGAGAGGTGGCCACCGCAAGCACCGCTATGGCAGGCATTAAGGACCTGTTCAGCTTCAGCGTGTGTGAGGCAACGACGAAGTATGGTATCAACCCCACGACGATATAGATCGTCACCGATAAAGAGGTACCGGGGGGCTTGGTGTCGGATGCGTCGGCGAGCCTCACAATCAAGGTGAAGGGCGAAATTTTGGGTTCGCAAGTAAGTAAGAATGTCGCCATACCATGGGTTGTCGGTAGTAATGGAAAATAAGTGTTCATCAGGAAAATCATCATTAACTAGGCTATCTGGCGCTCCGGTAGGTAATTCAGAAATGAGCTCAGCGAGGGCTAAGCCTTTCTTACTCTTTGGTGTGACAAATTCGAGGTCGAATTCTTGAAGAATAACGACCCAACGGGCATATTTCCCAGTGAGGATACGACGACTCAACAGGAAAGCCAAGGGGTTGGAATTAGTCACAACCTTGGTGGAGCGCATAAGGATATAATGACGAAGTTTTTGGACTGAGAACACTACAGCCAGTGCTAATTTTTCTTCAAGGGAGTAGGAAACAGGGGGTCCTACAAGGTTCTTACTGACGTAGTAGATCACATGCTCAATACCATTGTCATCTTCCTGGATAAGGACTCCAGCGACCGAATAGGTGGAAGCGGAGATATACAGGATGAAGTCCTGATCAAAGTCGGGAGGGCGGATCAAGGGAGCGAATGTGAGAGCCTGCTTGAGGGCATCGAAAGACTCGTGAGCATGGGAATCCCAAACAAAAGGGATAGAAGATCGGAGGAGTCTAAGGAACCCATGTGCAGTGGTGGCGTAGTCAGGGACGAACCGTCGAAGAAAATTAGCTTTGCCTTGGAGACTTTGGAGCTAGCGGAGGGTACGTGGAATGGGAAGTTCAAGAATGGCTTGAACTTTCAAAGGGTCAAGAGTGATACCATCCTTAGACACGATGAAGCCTAAGAGACGGCCGACAGGGACGCAAAAGACGCATTTCAACGGGTTAAGGCGGATATTATACTTGCGACATCGGAGAAAAATGGTACGCAAATCGTGGAGGTGTTGCGCCCGATGTTTAGAACGCGCAGTGAGGTCGTCTAAATAAGCAAGGATAATGTGAGCTAAGTCATGGAAACAATAATACATGGCCCGTTGAAAAGTGGCGCCGGCGTTTTTGAGGCCGAACGGCATGACCCGGTAAGCAAAAGTTCCCCACGGACTAATGAACGCGGTTTTGAGTTGATCAGCAGGACGTATAGCAATTTGGTTGTATCCGGAGAAACCATCCATAAAGGATAGAACCTCATGCCCCGCACACTCGTCAATGATTTGGTCAATGAACGGTGTGGGGAAGTTGTCTTTGGGACAAGCTTGGTTCAAGTCGCGAAAGTCCGTGCAGACACGGATGGTGCCTTGTTTCTTGAGAACGGGAATTGGGTTGGACACCCAAGTGGTGTATTCAATGGGGTAAATAAAACCAGCCTGCTTGAGCTTATCGATTTCGGCTTTGATAGCGTCACGTCTGGAAGGATGGATGGGTCTCAACTTTTGACGGACTGGTTTGGCATCAGGCCATGTGTCGATATGGTGTTCGACAATGGTGGGATCGAGTCCGGGCATTTCAGAATAGGACCAGGCGAAAATATCACGGAATTATTTGAAAAGCTTGGTGTAAGCTTCGATTTCTTCCGAGGTGCAGTGGGCGCCTAAGGTGATATATTCTTCGATACCTGGTGTGACTGAAATGTCAATTTTGATGGTAGGAGAGATATTGGCCATGTTTCCTTCTTCGAAAGCATCGGGTGCAGGGATGGGGTTTTTGAACCAATCGACCGCATTGGGGATGAAGTCTTTGGTTTCCACAGCAAATTGGTCATGGGACTGCTGTGGGAGGAAGTATGCGCGATGGTGCATATCGTCCCATGGAAAGTCCGGGTTAGTCATGGCTTCCATAATGTCTTCATCGGACTGGAAGATGGGAAGACTGGAGGAAGAAAGGTCACCCGAGGGGGTAGTGGTGTGGGACGGGTCATCAAGAGGAGAAGGGCTCAGATGTGCGATATCAATAGATCCAAGGTCGGTTGAGGAGCCGAGAGGAGCGACAGGTTGAAGGGCAGGTGAACTATCTCGCAAGGATGATGACAGGTACAAAATGGTGGTTGACGGCTCTGTTGGCTCGATGGCGGGAGGAGGAATGTTAATGGGAGTAGGAAGGTCCTCTGGTCCTATCGAAGTGGCCTTGAATTGGCGGTACATGTCCAAGGAGGAACGATACTCGTCAAGGCGGGGACAGAGGTGGGTGTAGTGGCCGTGGAAATCAAACAAGGCACAAGGGTGGTTTGTGCGCAAGTTTTTGAGTTTTGGGATAGAGTCTGGGATAGTGACATAGACTTCTGGGATGTCGGAGTCGGGAAACGTCTCGTTGACCAGAATCTTGAGGTGCGGCAATTCAGGACACATGTGGGTGGCGTGACCGACTATATCACACAAAGCGCATTGGATGGCGGGCTTTGGTGGTCGTAGAGGGGTAGGGGTTGTCGGGGCGGCCTGGTCCTGATAGGTTTCCCCCTTACGAGCTTTTCCTTTATTTCCGGGGGCTGGCACCACAGGGGTAGGGTCCTGTGGAGGTGCTGGGGGCCCGGAGGAGGTGAGGGGGACCGGTTGAACCGGTGTCAAAGCAAGGTAGGGTTTGGGGTGACCGGGAGGGGTAGCGGCTGGAGGGTCAATGTACCAGACAGGTATGCCGAGGGTCAGGTTAGGGAGAGAGAGGGTGGGCAAGACGGGGACAGAAAATACTCCGGGAGGGGGAGCTAGGAAAGGTATCTGCCCAGTAGGGTAATGACCAGGAGGGACGGCTCTGAGGTGGTTAAGGCCAGGAGGAACCGTTCCGGGAGGATAAAGGGGTTCAGGAATAACAGCTATAGGGGGAGGGCCAGAAGGAGGAGGTCCGGCTGGCTGAGAGGAATGGCTAGGAGCGGGGTGCGGAGGGCCATGTGGAGGTTGCTGTCTAGCCGAGGTAGGCCGCTTAAGGGCAGCCTGAGATGATTGCATCATGCAAATAGATGATAAGCTGGGATCGGTGACAGGAGGAGAGGGAAGGTTAGGGAAAGTTCCAAGTAGGGAGGAATCTTTGAAAATGCCGGGGGAGACACTGGTCAAGGAATCAACGGTTTGCTTGTTGGCTACAGAAGAGATGGTTGTCTCAGGGGAGGTCTGAGATTTTGGCTCATGATATGTCAACTGGTCAATGGTGACTATCTTTCCATTATGGGGGAAAGACATCTTGCGAAAGACCGCGGATGGGACAACAGACATAGCATAGGTGTAGCTTCGCTCCAATAGAATGTTGTAATCTAGCGGGGCATCGATGACTTCGACGTCAACGCAAACAGTCTTACCGGCGAGGGTGATAGGACAATTACGAAACAGGCCAATGGGCTGGGAGGCATGACCGTCCCACGCTCGAAGGGTGATCGTGGAAGGGGCCAGTTCAGGGGATCCGAGTTGCTTCCAAACCAAAGCGGACATCACGCAGGTGGATGCCCCCTCATCAATGATACACCGGGACACGTTGGCGTTCCGGATTTTGACTGGGATTTGGAAGGCGACGGAAGGAGGGAGAGGAGGATGGTTCGATTGAGTGGCGTCGAAAACAATCATTTGGTCATCAGCAGGATCTACAGCGCCCACGGCAGATAGTAGAGCCTTCTTTTGGGAAGGGCACGACTGGAGGAGTTCCAGTGTGGAAATGGCAGCAGGAGATTGCGCCAAATCATCTACTATGCTATACGAATGAGCAGCTCGACCAGAAGCAGCGTTTCGACGTAATGGTCCCTTAGGAATCTTGGTATGGACCTCAACTTTGGGTTGAGGGATATGTAAGGGGCCGCTGGATGTCGAAAGAGGCTCTGTAGAACCTGAAGAAGGAGGCTTGGGGGCAGACTGAGCAGGAGGCTTGGGGTACTGACTAGACCGAGTTTGAAGGTGAAGATCGACGGGCGGGTTAGGATCGGAGTGCATCATGAGGATCTGGTAATCGGAGGAACCAGAAATGGAAGGGGGAGTGGCGACCTGGTTATCAGGTGGTTGGGTAGCCACGAATCCTTGCTGAGGGAAGGGATCGGTAAACACAGCTGGTTGAGTAGTGGCCACATTAGGAGGAGCATGAGGGGAGGCGTGTTGTCCGCGCAATGTGGCTTGAGACTCCCACATCTGCCGCATCTGGGGTAAAAGGGGACAATCGTGGGTGTAATGACCATAAACACCGCAACACGAACAGGGCTTGTTTGTGCGAAGCTGCCTGTCCGGCTTGGGCTGAATGCCCTGCTGCTGGTTGCCAGTGTTAGGGTCGAAACCAGAATTGGGTCCTCGGTTACCAGGGGCAGATTGGTTTTGGTTGCCTCTTCGCCTTCTTTGAGAAGAAGGGGGATTAGTCGTGCCCTACTGTGCAAATACTTGCCCTGGAGGGGGTTGTAAGTGTTGTTGCGGGTTTTGAGGAGGCAAGGGAGGTGGAAGCGCATATGCTGGAGGAGCTGGCGCCCCAGGCTGTGGATAAAGGTAAGGGTTGGGTTGGGCAACATTGAGGTAAGCAGGAGGTTGGGAAAAAGGAGGAGGCATGCCGTATCCTGGATACATGTTGCCGGGAGCGGGAAGAGCACTGGAGGTGCTGGCCCCTCCCTGAGGGAGACCATAGCCCACAGGCAGTTGAGCATATGGATGGGAAAGAGCTCCAACGATACCGTCGGCAGAATGAGATGCCCACGGGGCGTTAGTGCCACCGGGCCTGGGGATGTCAGGAAGAACGGTATAAACATAACCAGATTGAGCGTAGATCAGGTCATATTTCAAGGCTATTTGGAGGGCGGCTTCTTCAGTTTGAGGAAAGTGAGAGGCGACATCTTTGCCGATAGGAGCTAAGAGGGTGCGAAGGAACCAGTCCATGTAAACCCGATCTTCGAAGGGAGGGGCTCGACATAAGCTCCGTCTTCGTCGCCATTCCTGAACATGGGCGGAAAGGCGGGTTGAAGAGGATTGCTTGAAGGAAGTCAAGAGCTCCGTGCCAGTGTCGTATCGGAGAGGGAGATGGAAATAAGACAAAAAGGCTTGGGCAAGGGTCACAAAGGTGGTATTGGAAGAGGTGGCTTGTTCAACATACCATTTAGAAGCTTCGTCGGTAAGCGTGCGTTGGAACAAACGAAGACGGATGGAGTCATCGGTAATGGAATTGGAGGAACACCACATGTGGAAAGATCGGACATGATTGGTTGGATCTTCTCCATTAAGGCCCTCAAACTTAGGGATGTCGGAGGGGAGCTTGGTTGGCATAGCGGGCCAATTAGCATTGTGGTGAATGGGGTCATTGATCAACTGATGGAAATCGGGGAGGCTGAGGCCTGCAATGTACGGCAGCACAGGGGTGGCCGGGGTAGTTCCTGTGGCGGTTCCGCTAGTAGGAGGGCCGGCATTGGGGCCGGGAGAACCACTAGCGTTAGGCCCTGGACCAGACATGGTGAAGGGGGCAGGAGAACCGGGAGGAGAAGGAGGACCCGAGGAATCAGGGGAGGAGTCGGAGTGCGGACTCGAAGGTGGACTAGCTCGACGACGGCGGTGCGGAGCAGGTCGATCAACCGGAAACTGAGGGTGAAGGCCAAGAAGTCTCCGGGAAAGGCGCCTTGGGGGCGCAATGATGACAGGAAGAAGGAAACCGACAAGGGCAGAAAGGGACGGAATCAAGTAATGTCAAGGGCAGATAAGGTGCAGTGACAATTGATTTTAGAGTCTTTGCCAGGCGGTGTTAACCAGGAGCTTCTTCACTTAGGGTCAGTGTGTGGCGTGCGTTAATTTTAATTTTTAAACCCTTTCCATTTTGAGAGCAAGAAAAAAGTGTGCTGCGTAGCTGAAAATAAACCTACAGAGAACAGGATATAATGCTGAAATAACAGAAAAATAACAGCTACTTGTGCATCTATCTAACCCAAGAAGGTGGGTCTCTCAAAACTATTCTGAAAAGAAAGGGAAAAATCTATGTAAAACACACGGAAAAGAGGCCAATAGATCTAAGGTCAAAGGGGACAGGGATCTAAAGGATAAAGCTGCTGAAAAGAGGCACAAATCACAGCCAAGAGACAGAGGCAAGGTGGCTGGAAAAAGGAATGAAATCATCAAAAACCGGAGGGGGCAAGGCGAAGGCCTTCAAAGGAGGTCCAAACAAAACGACATGAGGTGATTTGAAAGGAAGAAAGGTTGATTTCAAAGGATCTGAAAGGGAGGTAACAGATCTGGAAAAGGAGGCTGAAGCTCTGAAAAACAGACGGCTGAAATAGCTTAAAACTCTTCCACAAAAAGAGGAGGGTACTACAGCCCTAAGGGGCTAGGTTCCCACTTAGATGAGTAAAAACAGATCAGAACTTGGTCAAAACAGGCGGGGACAGAGGCTGGAGGACCCTGACAGAAGCTGCAGCAAAACCCAGAAAAATTGCTGAAAAAATGGCAGGTTGCAGTTCTGACCTGATTTCAGTGCAGGTCGCAGGAAACAGGCTGAAAAGTGCGACCTGGAGGTCCAGGTCGCAGGTTTAGGGCCAAAAAGTGTGACCCCCTGTTCCGGTTGTCTCGGCGACAGAGTTTCGGAAAAGTTGTCGTCTCAGTTGCGGCTAGTGTCGCTTACCTGCGCAATAGGGCCAGAAACACACGGAAGTTAGAAATTTTAATGTTTTAGGGTTTTATGTGAGAAAAAAAACATAAAAATAGGAAAAATAAACAGCTGAAAAGAAACCCTAGGGTCTGAAGTAGCTGGATATGCAGGAATATGAAAAACGACAACGGTCGTAATTTAAAACCCGTGTGGAGTTGCCATTTGTTAGTATGAATCCTTTGTCGAAGTGTACGAAAAAGGACCACTTTAGCTACGCATAACTAATAGCCCTAACAACAAAAGTGGCTGCCAATATCTTCAGATCTGCGGTTAGTTATACAAGAAAAGAGCTGCAAAACACCATATCTATGTATGGAAAGACATTAAGCAGTAAAAATAAGGGTTTGCTCCATATACCAATAGACAAGACAAGAACAATTTTTGAAAGAATTTTTGTATTAATGGGGCACCTGTGAGGAAAACTAGAAGGAGTATCCAATTCCCCTCAGTGGGATGGGTTCTTGGAAGTCCTCGGCACTTCAGATCTAAGATTTATCTCTCTAGTTGATGTAGAAAACCCAATGCAAAGAGTAGAGCTCAATGGGAGCAAATGATGGAGATATGTGACCAAGTGTATAGATCCAGAGTGATCTAATAGGCAACAAAAGGTGAAGAATGGTAGGAAAATCCCTCCTATTTATAACAAAATATTGGGTCATTCTAGATCTTGGTGCATGGGTTAACGAGATCTAGATCCACTTTTTATGGAATATTTTATTATATTTGTTGGAGGGAAAAGGTATTTGACTTGGGTCAAATCCCTTAATTTGTCAAAAATAAATAAATAAATGATTTATTTATATTTTAAGGAAGCGGTTAGAGGATAATCAAATAAATAATGATTTATTTAATTATTTAAGGAAGTGGTTGAAAGATAATTAAATAAATAATGATTTATTTAATTATTTATGGGTGATTTGGTCATATTTAACAAGGAATATCATCTAAAAAAGGTTTAAATGATTATTCATAGAAAATAATAAGATAAATAAAGGTTTATCTAATTAATTTCTTTGATTTTGGGTTAAACATGACTAGGAATAATAATTAAATTATGGTTTAATTAATTATTCCATGAGGAAAATCAAACAAATATGGGTTTGTTTAATATTTCCTTTTGGGGTTTCCTATTTTAACATAGTGAAAGTAGTTTTACTTAGGGTAAAACTGGTCTTACATGGTGTACTTGGGTCCATCTAATGATAATAGGTTAGATGACCAAAAAATGGTGTAACACCTGCCATCGGTGCTCCCATTGCACACATTATTGTCATCCACTACCCACCTTGTGGAGTTCGAACTTTTGAAAACGGTGGGAAAATTTGGTTTCTTCAATTCCTCAGCAAATATGCCTCCTCGATGCGCAAATGTATAGGTATTCTACTTGTTTCTCAATAACTAAACGTTTTAGCAGATTAAATTTTGAAAAAAACTTAAAATTAACCATTTTTAAAAAAATGTATATTTTTGTAGGTGCGCTCGAGCTGTTTGGCTCGCACCGTTCGCGATGCTACCTATAAATTTACAGGCCACACCGTGAACGATGTTAATGAAAACCACACCGGGTTTCAGTGCGGTACCAAAAAACGTGCACCGTGACTAATTTAAAAAATAACATGGTGGTGCAGTCATTTAAACGACCGCACCGTTGACTATGTACAAGTGTCGGGAAGGCGATGTGTTGACCAAACTAACTACCCCGAGGCGGATAGTTAGGTCAGCGCAACTCTTTCCTAACAGCATTACATAGTCAATGGTACGGTCGGTTACAAGACTGTGTCGTTGACCATGTATTGTTTTTGGGAAGTGTGTTGAACAAACTATATGCCTCGGGGCTGATAGTTAGGTCAACAAATTTCCCGCCAATAGCAGTACATGGTCAACAGTGCAATTGTTTATAGGACTGCACTATTGACCATGTATTATTGTTGGGTGGTGCATTGACCAAAATATCTGCCCCCAGGCAGATAGTTTTTTCAACGCACCGCAAAAAAATATTTCCATCTTTCGCGGTGCGCGAACATTTTCCATGCGCACCGAGCGCAGTGCGTGATAAAAAAGTACGCATCGGTACCGGTGCGTGACTATTTTTTGGGGCGCACCGACTTTTTTTTTCATATATATATATTTCTCATTTAATAAAAAAAATGTATTTAATATGTGAATCATTCAGCGACGTCAACAGAGAGAAAAAATGGAACAACAAGAACATATGGAGGACCATTATAACGTGATTCAGTTGTTGGAGGCACGAGAGAGGGAGAGACTTATGTACCCTCGCCCTATTATGGTAGGCACCCAGTTGCTCCTAAGGAAGGTAGGCCTCCTCAAGTTCTACGAGGAGGCTACATCCCTGAAGGGCCATAGTGGGTTATTGGGATAGCTGATCTTCAGGTGGGATGCCCACCGTCAGGCTTTCCGGGTTGGTCCTAGCCAGTGGTTCACCCTCAATGAGGAGGACATATATTTTATTACTGGCCTATCTAGGAGAGGGAAGGATTTTTCCTAGTTCCCAGATATCCCCTTCGGTTATGCAACAGGGAATCAGTTGGTATAATCCCATAGATACATTAGGGACGATATAGTTTCTCCTAAAGATTTTCAGGTGTCTGGTGGTCAGTTACGTATTGTTGCATTTGGTGCAGAGGAGGTGAGGTGCCCCTCACTATTGATGATAACCATTGCACACTATACCAGTGACAGGAAATGCATTAGTTTCCTACTTTTATTTTATTGATTCTTTATTCCAGGCACCATGACTTGTGAGATGGTCTGCTATTTGTTTGCGGCAGTTTTGTATAGCATTAGATAGATGTCGTTCTCAGGCACGTGGGAGGTTGACCTTCCCTTTTGCTTCAAAGTTATTTTTATTTTATTTTTTGAGAGGTTTCCAGAGACTCTGCCTACTTTTGTTCGGAAACCTCGTAGGCCGATGTTACATGTACGGATGTAGTTGTGGGGCCAGATGATGCCCAAGAGGGGCCAGTCTGACTTTCCCGCAGGATGTCTCCTAATGCACTAGAGTTGTTATCCATTGTTGATGATCACTCATTTGTTCTGGTGCCATGTTCGTATGCCAGTTTGGATTGGCGAGGGTGTACGAATATCCTCTTCACAGAGGATGGGTCGTCGGATGCGAGAGGTAATATTAGTGTTTTCTTTAAATTAATATAGTTTCATTTTATTATCTTAATTAATTAATTAGAATTATCATATTTATTCTAACACGTTATTTAACTTGTTTTATTAAATTGTTTAATGAACATGTCTAATTATTGTTATGTACTATATATTTTGTATATATTGGGGCAATTATTGGGGACATAATTCCACCCCCACCGAATGATCCAAGTGTAGATGTTGACGAGGAGATGGCAGAGGTGGAGGATCAGGGTGACAGACCTGATCTTGATCGGCTGTAGATACCCGCGAGGGTGAGGCGTAGGTCGAACACCCGATTCAGGATGGAGTTGGGAAACCAAATCTATCGACTCCTAGTTGATGAGGGAGTTATCTTGGATATGATCAAAGAGATCTAGGCTGATCATAGGCTCACGTAGCTCTAGAGAGGCATGCCCCGCGATATGATGACCCTCATGCATCATATCATTGGAGCTTCTAGAGCACTGTCATGGGCTAGTAGGGGTAGGCATCGTGGAGATGCACGACAGAGTATTGTCTGATCTGATGATCATGATCATGAGGGGATTGATCATCAGTATAGTACTCCACCTCCTCCTCCTTCATCTTGCGTCAAATATCATGATGAGTAGCCAACATCCAGTCCTGATTAGCAATCATTCTATGACCAGTCTGCAATCTCAGAAGACACCTAGTCCTGAGTAGGCACCTGATCCTGACTAGGTAGATCCATCTAAGGAGGCAGGTCCATCTGATCACATCGCACCATCCACTGAGCAGGTTGCGCCATCGACGAGTCATCAACAAGTAGTTCCTGAGTAGACTGCACCATCGACTGATCAACAAGCACCTCCGAAGCAGGCATGTCGTCTATCTGAGCATGAGGTTGCACCATCGACTGAGCAGACCTTCACTAGTACTAGTATTGATGTACCACCATATATTTGAAATTTATATGGAGTTATATTACAGTTGTATATTTTTTGATATTATATATATATATATATATATATATATATATATATATATATATGGTCCATGTATTTTACGTTCATGTTGATGTACTTAATTTACATGTTGGTGTTCATCATGATGTGTATATTTTTAGGTCATGTTAGATATGTTCATTTAATGTGCTTGCAGATAGATGTGTATGTTATAGCAGTTATTTGACATGAGATGCATATTTGATGTTTGTGTTGTGATGATGTTATACAATGCTTGTGTTTTGTTAGACGATCATTATCAAGATGATTACATGATGTTAGTGAAGTTAAATGTGTACTTTAGTCGAATATGATGTTTGTACGATGGTTATCATGATCGTGATGGTATTTTTAATATTAAATCATGATATTTATTAAATATTATGCCGTGATTGTAATTGAAATTTTAATAAAAATTGTATGTAAAATTGTAATTGTAATTGTAATTGTAGTTGTAGTTGTATGTAATTGTATTGTGAAATTGTAAAATTCTAATTGTAATTGTATGTATTCATGTCATGATTCAATTTTATTAAAATTGTAAATTTTGTAAATTTGTAACATTCTAAAATTCTAAAAGTGTAATTGTAATTGTATGCATCGTGATTGTAATTGTAATTTTAATTGTAATTGTAAGTGTAATTCTAATTCTAATTCTAATTGTATGTAAAATATATGTAAATTTGTAATTGTAATTGTAATTGTATTGTGAAATTATTGTAGTTTTTATTTTTATTGTAATTGTATGCAATATTGTAATTGTAATTGTAATTGTATGTAAAATTGTAAAATTGTAATTGTAATTGTAATTTTAATTATAATTGTATGTAAAATATTTGTAAAATTGTAATTGTAATTGTATGTATTGTCATCATTCAATTTTATTAAAAATTGTAAATTTGTAAATTTGTAAATTAATTGTCAATTTTGAACCATAACTACCGTAAGTAAAATGTATACTGTAAATATTGTTAAATTACCATAATTGTAAATTTGTATAAATATAAATAATTGTAAAATAATAAATCTAGAATAATATGAATTTTTGTAACATAATAAAGTTTAGAAAATAATGCAAATAAATTCATGTTTAGAATTATCATTATTTTGCTATGATCTTACATATTAAAAATAACAGTATACATTTTGAAGATATCATTTACAGACATTTAAAGCAATCAAGTAGTTATATTATTTTAGGAATTGACGTTATATAAAAAAAAAAAAAAACTTGATGCAGTGCGCCATTGTCATACCTTCTTTTTTTATTTATCATACTTGTCATGCCCACATTTTGGTAATATCTCTTTGTCTACATATTCTCCTCTATATAGAATACAATCATTTGGACATGCATGATATGATATGTACTCAACACCCAACATTTTCAACAATTTCTTTTCCTCTTCGCAGCTACTGAGCAAGACATTATCACTCGAAAGAACCTTATCTTTGAATAACCTATAGTTGGTCATGGACAATATTAAATGTACATTAATGCCGATATAATTATTAACGTTCGTAAAATTGAACATTTGTAACGTTCATTGTGTGATTATATTTCTCAAAATATAAGGGAGGACTTGATGGTCAATTACCTCAAAATTTCCGAGAAACATGCATTCGACGAGACAAACTTTGCTTTCAAGTTGTACAATAACATCGTTGTCCCCAACTAGGTAGACTTTGACTGACCGCCAGGTCCAAAGAGGGGCATGGTGGAAGACAATTTAAGGCTTTCGAAAAAGGTATCAGTGATATGAGCATCATCCCCTAGCTGATCATCATTTTGGATTGCATCTAACAACATTGTCTCCATGGCAGTCATATCCCTTAATTAATCATCCATACCAACCTCTATTTGATTGCCTCCCTTTCTAGCTTGTGAAGAACTACTATTGTTGTAGTCATTCCTAATTGGTGAATCTGGACGTAGTGGGAATTGAATAGGTGGTTGATTCAACCATTCTTGGTACGTTCCTCTCCGAGTTTTTCTCTTAATTCAGCCTTCTCTCGATTTTACATTGTCGTGGGGTGCAATGGAAGATGGTAGGTAGGTCGCTCATCATCACTAGAATCCTAATAATTTCAAAAAATATATTTGAACATGATTAGTACAAAATCAATGATATAAATTAGTAAGCACATCGAAAATGCATGATTAATTGGTTTGACGTTAAAATAATTACATTAATCTACCAAAAAATTATTATTACCATCAATGTCCCAGGATTGTGGCTAGAATATGCAATGTTACAATTGGCAGGGTGAAGTGGTTGTCCATTTTAATCTACCAAATGCGCCTTGCAGTATGTTGCTCCTGATAAGAGCTTCAACGTTTTGGAGTTGTTTGAATATTTTGTGCATCTGAACTCGATTCTGAATCTGAATGAACCTGAAAATTTGTATACATTTATTTTATCCATCTGATTGACATGGATAAAGTAAATGAATTTGATTAGATAATGAAAATATAAATAAAATATGAAGCAATTACGTCTGGAGATGGATAGGGAGAACTGCATGATGGGCTTTGAGAAATATTATGGAACGAGCTAGATTTTGAAGAATTGTCCATTTGATACAATTGTGAGATTTTCTCCCTGCATCTGAGAAAAATCAACAATAAATTTTGGTGTACATACCTAAAAGTAATTTCGGTGCCTTAAAAATGGACTTATTGTTATCAGTGATAATGTATAGTTAACTGCATTGGTGTGTTTTAGTTACTGCACACTGGTGTAGTGTTATTAATTGACGCACTGGTGTGGTTAGTTAACAAACACACCAAATATCCCGGGAAAAAAAAAAACAACTTTATTTTTTTAAGTGAGAAAAAAAGCGGTAAATTGAAAAATGGGCGGAAAATTATTTTCGGAAATCTAATTTTATAAAAAAATTCTTTAAATAGTAAAAGTCGGCTCAGGCCTCCTTGGAGAGGAAAACAACCATGAGTCCTGTCAAAGAGTTTCATATATAGTCTATGAGCGAGAAAAAACATAAGCAAATATATACAAGAAACAGGAAAAAAAAACTTTGAACTGTGATTTCACTACCACTGGTCAAAAACAAGGGGGAGCAATTGGCCTGGCCACCCCGTCTATGACTTCTTCTACCGTCCATGCGCCCAGAGCCTATTCAGTGCCAGCTTTAGAGAGGTGATCTGCCTCCGAGTTCCGCTCCCTGTAAATATGGCAGATTGATAGCTCAGTAAAAAACCTTTTAAGACGTGCAATCTCATTAAGTAAAGGAATCAAAATATAGTTCCTGCAATGCTGCAATCCATTAACCCATTTAACTGTATTCAGAGAATCACCAAATATCTGAGCCTCTCGCACATGACAGAAAGACAACCAACAAAGAAGAAGATGGAGGGCCTTAAGCTCGGAAAAATTGTTTGATCCAGGACCAAGGCCAATGGATTCTCTAAGGAGTTTTCCAGAGGGGAAAAAAATCACCAAACCAGCTCCACATGTTCTTTTTGGATTTCAAATAGTAAAATTTATTCATTACTTCATTATTTTTGCAAAAAAAATCAGGGAGGAATTTTCACGAGAGACATACTTGGAGCAAGAGAGCATGAGAGCACTGTGGAGCAGTAAAATAATTTCAAACAGTAACACTATTCAGAGAATCAGGATTTGAAACATCTGGTGATTCGCACAAAAACCCTGTAGTATAGTAAAATTGTTAAATTTTACTTTACTGTAATAATTGTTTTTTTTACAATTTCTGTTGGATTTAATACATGCATAGTAAAAAAAATAATTTTTATTGTGCATTTTTTGAATAAAAAACAAAAACAAAAAAATCCATTCTTACGTTAAACCCTTGCTTCTTCTTGTTTCAGTGACTTCACAATTAGGGATTTTCATTTTAGATTTATAGGGTTTGTATTGCTATATATATAGGCATATGACATCTAACTCGCATAACCACTTGTAGAGTTGGATCCCAATCCATGTCGACCCTTGCATGATTTTTTAAAAAACATATTATTTTAATCAATGCACCCTGTTTAAAATAGCGCACCGGGCGTGTACTGACAAAAAAAAACTATTTGATAAAAATAGTTTTTATTATTGGGAAGATATTTTGTCAACACATCAGCTACTAGTTCATGTGTTGGCATGTACTATAGCTTCACGACCCCAACCAATATCAAACTTCCAGTGTATATGTTCTTGTATGCTAGCATGAAACTCCAAGGTCTTAAACCATTATGATCTTGCTTAGGTTATCAAAATATCCAAATACATATTGACGGAAACTTCCTTCTTCAACTTCTCTAGCAACACCAAAATCAACCTTAAGACTTTATAAAATATCCAATTTTTTGTCAATAACTTCATCAATCACAAATAACTATTTGTAGTGCTTTAGCCTTTCTCCGATCTTAATCTTTATTCAAGGTTTTGACCATAGTTGTCACAATATTCCCTCCTTCTCAACTAAGGAGATATAGACTTTCTTTATCCAAGCTTATTATCTATTAGGGGACAAATTCATCAACTTCAACCACACAAGCTCTTTCTTTTGTAATGTCATATCATCGAAGAACTTCAACCTTTAGGAACATCATTCCTTCTAACTTCACATGGAAACAAGGTAATCTATTAATCAGTAAGGTAAACTTCAATTCCATCAAGATTCTTACAACTCCCTCTTTCCATCATGCTCGTTATCATCGTCATTAAGTTATTATAAAAAATAAGGTACATGTAAATCTTCAACAACAAGTTCAACCAAGAACAAATATAGAGCATGAAGTAAATTTTATCAATATAGGGTTAGCATGTCAACACAATGGGAACATAATAAATAAGGCTTTAGATATCAAGACCTAAATCTAGATATGTTTACAATCAACAAGGGTTACACTTTTCATGTCCTATAATTTGACAACAATCTATGCTAGGGTTTTGTCACAAACCCTAGATTCCTTTCCAAAACTAAAGATATTAGAAATAGAATTCAATCATAGCAAAAGCTTTTTACATATAAGGTTTCATCATCCTGCCCTATAATCTCATATCAATATCTACTAGGGTTTTTATCATAAACCCTAGGTACAAATATAAAAAATTCAATGTTATATATTCAACAATTTTTACCAAGTTAGGGTTCCAATCATACAGAGGCACATACACATAAGGTTTCATTCCTAAGACCTTTCATTATCACAAGGGTTTTGTTATAAATCCTAAATCATCAAAACCTAAAAATCTAGGGTTTCATCATATATCCTAGACATCAATAACAGACCCTGAAAGGTTAGGGTTTTATCATAACATTACCAAAACCCTAAACATCAAGAGAGTAGGATTTCATCATGTGTTTTATAATTTATCAACAAACCCTAAGTATATTATGGTTTTATACTAAATCCCAAAGATCATGGTTTTACCAAAGTTAACAAAGATAAATAGCATGACAATGGTTGATTTGATCTAAAGATCAATCATCCTCAACAACATAAGAATATTTATAATGCAACCCTAGAAACGAAAGAGTTAGTAATATAAAGAAAATGAAAAATGATCATACCTTCTTATATGAAGAATACTTGATACAAGTCTCTATACACAACTTGATTTGTTCCTTTTACAAACCTTGTAGGGCTTCTTCTGTAACACGGCTTCTTTCATGATACAAATCTTTCCTTTGATGTCATCCTTTGAATCTCGCCATAATTCATATACCTACAATATTATTCCTTCCAAGGAAAGGATAATGATCAAGTATCAAAGATAAAGCTAAATATATAACAAATAAAAAATAATACTTGTCTTTTATGTGAATGTGTAATCTTAATTTTGAAGAGCTCCCTATTATCATGAAGCACGGAATAAGATCAACTTTTTTTTATGCATGTGCAACATTTACTTGACAAGTACGACCAAAAACATACAAGTACAAGTGTAGGATCATAAACTAGGATTTTTTTTCATATCCAAACCCTAAAATATCAATTCTAGGGTTTTACTTGCAATTATATATTTACTAGGGTTTTTCATTTCACCCTAGACTACCTACAAACCCTAGACCAAAATCTAGGTTTCTTATAAGGGAACAAAAATAGAAATTAGGATTTCAACAACTTTCAACATTATAAACCCTGGAATCAAAAGAGATTTCAAAATCCTAATTTTAATGAGGATTAGACTATTATATAGATAAAACAATTATACTTACCTCAAGGGAAACTTACCTTGGTCCTCCACTATTACAATAAGTCTACAGTAAAAGTTTCTTCAAGATGTCATGATCTTCTATAGTCCTTTAAGCTATGCTATATTTTTTTGAGATTTTGTTATTTCAAATTTGAATAGCTTTAGTATCAAATGACCTTTTCTAGCCTTGATCCTCCAAGGGAGTGCAATATTCTAGACTTGAAATGATTAGTATAGACCTGCAGTTGTAATCCTCTGGATAGGGCTCTCATAACCATTAAAATGGATCTCTCAAATGACCCAATATACTTTACAAAATCACTATGATTCTTCTATTCTTCCTAGGTCAGCTTCTTTGCTTCTTATAGGTCTCAACTCCAATATATATATATATATATATGCACAAATCTCTTTTTAGGTTATTGTAGCTTCTAATCAGGCCTCCAATGAACTTAATAATGCCTCTATAAAGTTCATTCCTTAATCCTTTCAAGAAGTGAATTGTTGGTTATAAAAGACACTCGAATCTTGTGATTTGGTCACCCTTATATATTGTGCTTAGAACCTTTAAACTTGGATCTTTGTTGTAAATTCAAACCTTAACTCTATAGACAGACCTCCGCTCTATCTTTTATAGATCTTGATTAGGTTAAGGCTCATATTTTGACTTTCTTGGATCCCAATTAATGCTTCACAGCTCTTTTTTTCTTCTAGTTCAGGCCTGCGTCCTAATTATTGAAGTGTTGACTAATAATTAAGCCCAGAATATTTGATATTTCAATTCGGTCCTTCTTCTAGGTAACTTGGTTTTGAGAGTGAAACTTGAAACTTTTGTTTTCCAACCAACAATGATCTTCTAGATGCATCTTTTGTTATTGTCCTTAGCTCTGATACCATGTTAATAAATCCATTAGGGATACATTAGGACAACTTATTCTTAATTTCTCTTACTTAAAATTTACCTGTGATGTTATATTTTTCTTCTATTGATTATGTTAACTTTCTTATCATCAAATAAATTCCAAAAACATGAAGATGAAAAAATGAACACAAGATGTAGGCACTCAACCAGGGGAAAACTCCTCTACAGGGGAAAACCCAAAGAAATTCTTCTCTTCTTTAGAATTAGATCAAATGAAACAAACTAGACATTTTTTACCAAGAAATAGACTTCATCCAATCCAAAGTCAACTTCCATGCATTCAAGTCAAAATTCAGTCAAATTATTCACATGTAAACACAAATTATTCTCCAAAATATTAGTCAAACAATGTTTCATCCCTCTCTGCAGCATCTGAAGTCTCAGATTGCAATAGAATGAACCTACAGAAACCCTAGCTCACACGTGTGGCAAAATTTCAGCTCCCAAAGATCACTTCCTTCTTTGATGTGGTATTCATTTATAATGATAAAGACTCCTTATTAGAGTCCTTCACGCCTCCTTATTTACTTGGAAAATTGCAGATCAAATTTATTGATGGATGATCTCATAATAGGTCATTTTCTCAGTTGTTTATAGTGGTTTGAAGCTCCTCTATGAGGCCAACATGAAGAGGTAGACAGGATGACTTGATTCAGGAGGCCAATTGATCTATAAAATACCATGGATACTCTAATGGATAGTTCGTCACAACAGATCTGACAATAACATATTAAAATACTGAAATTTTACCTTATTATAGTTTTATTAAAATTCTAGATTTGTAGATTTAACTGTAATTAATGCATGCATGTGAATAGAAATTATACAGAAAAGTATATAACTACAAAATAAGCTCACACACACACATAAGACACAAGATATGCTCTTTGGGAAGCCCTTTTGGGAGAAAACACAGTTGGATTGTGAGGTCGCTTCGCACTCATTCTCTCTTTGGAAATTTGGATGCAAGTACAAAGAAGTAAGGCCTGTGGCCCGTGGGATGCTACAGTGCACAAAACCTCTCTGTGTGTTATACCCCCTATCCCCCTTGGCTATATTTTCTAAATTATGGAACAAAATTCTCTCGAAAGAATGGGATACCTCTTCCTCCTAGTGGCATGGTTATAACACAGTCTGATTGCCTACTAGTGGTTATTTTTTACTACATCAACTCTTAACTAGAGTTACAATATAGAATATTCTACAGTATTTTACATCATAATCATGTGGCTAGCCCCTTTTCCATGAATAATGGCGATTGACGTGGCATCCTCCAAAATTATAGGTGTGAAAACAGGAAGGTCAAATTATTAGTGGCATAACTTTTGCATACAGACTCTGATTAACACACTTCTTGCATCATTTGAAAGATCATTATGTGTAGAATAACTTTAAAATATGCTATGATAGATATTGAAATTTTTTACCCCCAAAAATGTCATTTGATGCCTCAAAACGCTCCTGGAATATTTCAAACCCCGTTTTTCCAAACTAGGTCGTGTCAGTAAAAATGGTCCCATGAGCTGATTCCTCCACTTTTCCACTCCAAATGCATCGAGATGAATGACAATCAATATAAGGATACAATATGGATCACACCTCCCCATTTTTTGAGGCTTTATTCCCCAAAATATTTTACTGAATGTGGTGAGGAAATTTTTCTTCTACCTTCTCTCTGTTGTACCAATTAGCTTTGCCTAGAAGTTATCTCTTCAACCCAATATGACAAAGGTCATGTTGTCCATGTATTGTAGTTTTGTACCTCTTCTGAAAAATTGTATCTTCGCCAACTCTTCCTAAGAATATGTAGCCAATTACTACACAAAATGTACGACCTGTTCCTCTTCCTGATCTAGCATGGAAGACTCATAGAGTTTCAAATTCTATAAATTCACAACTGAGTAAATGCGAATATATAGTGGTGATATGAGTTGATATGAATTCTAACCCACGTTTTCCAGTATCTCAAAGGGGTCATACCTAAGAGCCTTGATTTTCTTACCAGGTCCCTGAAACCTCTCCTTGTTCAATTGTAACCATACTTTGTCTCCCACCTTGAATGATTTTTATGTTCCGTGTTGATAATGTCTAGCCTTATACTTCTCTTGTGACTTTTGTTGTGTTTCCTATACCTGTAGATGGATTTTTTTTATCTTCTCTATAAATGTATCAACCCTCAAACCATCTCTTGTAAGATCTCTCTTCACTCCTCCTTACTTCCCATATGCAATGTCCAATGGTGAAGGTGGAAAATATCCAAAACAAGTTTCAAAATGGTACTTTCATGTAGAATTGTGGACTTCTCTATTGTAATAATGTTGTATATATACCATATTTTCATCCTAAGTCTTCGAATTCTTCTGGTTGTATCTAATCAGGATATCATGTCCAAGTAAAAAAATGCTCAAAAATGATAGTGCTCAAAAATGGTTGCAACCTGAACGTCTGGAAAGGTCTCGTCACAGCGATTTTGGTGCCATGAACGGTTCACAAAATAGAGGTCGTATGCAGAAGTTATGAAGGTTTGAAATCCAGTAAACTCCAAATATGTTGACCAAGTTTGACTTTATAAAATTTCAGAAAAAATTAAAAAGGAATATTCTAGGAATATTCCCTGGAGGGCGAATGAAATGAGGACAAGTGGCAGAAACCTATTCGGCATTGGTTTGACTCATTTGTTTGTGGCCAATCAGAGGCCGCCACGTGGCCCGAGGCCAAATGATTTTTTTTTGGTTGGAAACATATTTGTTACTCTGCAGGAGTCAAACCCGGGCCTTCTGCCCACGAGCATATAGGCCCGACCAACTCATCTGTGTGGTGGATCTTAACCACTATGGGTCACGTTTAATATTTGAAGATTGTTTTAAGTTCGATTGGCGGGAGGAAGGGCTAGCCCCATGTGAATCCATGACCATATGCCCCAGCGATGGCGACTGGGAGCTGAATCCCGACGGTTACGGTTAGTGGCGGGTTCTCCGTTCATGTGACCACGACAGGTGTTAGCCATGATGCCACGGTTGTTGTAAATGGCTCCTTCGGCGGTCAGGGCAGCGGTCACATGTGACCCTGCCCCACTCAACATTTAATGTAACAGTTATTTTTTCCACCATTTATGGAGCGGGTTCCGCCTTCTTAGCAGTTTGGCCAGTTTTGGTCGGGTTAACTGCAGTTCCTCCACATTTAGTGGAGGTTTTCAAGGGATATTGGGAAAAAAATTGTTTTTTCCATAACTCTTTCATTTTTCGACCAAATTGGATGCAAAAATAGTCAATTTTGGGTATTATCGACATTATTAACACATTGGAAAAGGTTTCAGAGCCAAAAAAGGTCATCTTCAGTAGGTTTATCTTCAGGGAAGATCAAGGAGCTATCAGGGCCACCATGGTGTAGGCAGTGTATTGGGCATCTTTTGTCTGTTTTATGCAAATGAATAGTCATCTCTAGCTATTTCATACATTATGAAGCTGATTTTATAGAGAGAACAACCTACTGAGGCTTATTTTCACTTGTACTAACCATTTTTTAGCAATAAGACATGAGGGACATGCCATTGGGAGTTGGACCAACAGATGTAGCCTAGGAGGGGTGAACTGCTTCATCAAATTTGTTGAGTAATGTGCTATGTGATGTTTTATTCTCTGTTATTTACTGCTATACAATGATAAAAAGTTAAAATACTTAATTAATCCTCACACAGAAATCTATTTAACAAAGATAAAACTATTTGTTTCCTGCAAACTTCACAGAACCTTATGCCAACATTATAATTATTGTTTGGATAATTAGCATAGAAAAACTAATACATTCCATTCCGATCAAGTTGGTATCAGAGCTAGAGTTCTACTCTCTGTATTGTTCTTGTGTAAGGTTTATTTAATTGTTTGCAAGGTTTTTGATGCTTACTAGGCTGAAGCTTAAGAGAGGAGAAGGTCAATTGGCAAGGACTTACAGTAATCCTCAACCAACGAGGGCAAGAGTGCCAGTATCTCCACCTTCAATTTCACCTCCAAGAGAAGCAGAAGAATCCATAAGCATGTCTTCAAGAGAAGGATAAGTTTATCCCAAAGAGGAAGAAAGGGTGTTTAGAAAAGCATTCCTTGATTTTACAGAAATGGTGAGAGTCCTTTATTAAGAAAGGCATGAAATACTTGAAGGAGAAGGATCCGAACTTCACAAGGAAGGAGAAGGATCGTTAGGAGGCCATAATGATGAGGATAAATCCAAGAAGGGTAATGGAGGAAATGGAGACAGTGGAAAGTCACCATCATCACCCTCATCTTCATCTTCATCATCTTCAACCTCTACATCATCTTCAGTACATCATTCTCACAAAGTCAAGAACACGGGTAAAATTCCTTTTCTTAAACTTGATGTTAAGTTTGAATTGCCAAAGTTTGATGGTGAAGTAAATGCAGAAAAGCTAGATAATTGGATTAGGCAATTAGAGGTCTATTTGAGAATTCAAAATTTTCATGATGACTAAACCAAAATCCAATTAGCTTCATTGAGAATGGAAGGTGCAGCTCTTGTTTGGTGGGAAGCCAAGACAAAGGAGGAGATCAAGAAATATGGTAAGATTATATTATCATGTTCCAATTTCATTTCTGCAATAAAACAACAGTTTTATCCATTAGCTCACATGCAAAAATCCATAATGGACTGGAAAAATTTTAAACAATTGAAAGGACAAAATGTTCAAGTTTATACTCAAGAATTTAGAAGAAGAGCTCTTTTACTAGGAATAGATTTGCATAGCCAAAACACTTTACTCAAGTATATAGGAGGTTTGCATACTTACCTAAGAGATACCATTCTCATGTTTAACCCTACAAGCTTAGATGAGGTTTGTGTTCAAGCCACACATTTAAAGGCAAGGGGTAAACAAAATTTAGATGGGAATGAAGAAAGTGAGTTTAAACGCAAAGGGAAGAAAAAGAGAAATGGAAATTCTAGAAAAGAGAAGGGAAATTTGTTTCTGCAAAAATTGTTCTAAAACAAGCCATGATGAGGACAACTGTTGGAAACTTCATCCAGAGTTGAAACTAGAAAGTTTAAAATCCAAAGATAAATCCAAAGAGAAAGGTAAGACAGTTGCAATAGCTGAACAAAACCTAGGGTCAAAATCAAGAGATGAAACAAAATCATAGCTATGGCACTAAAGAACTTGAAGGGGAAATAGAATGTAAATAAACCCAGTTCTAATATTTATAACTGTCACATAGAGGCTCCAATTAAAAAGAAGAGAAATGAACTGTTTCATGTGAGGGTCATTTCCAAACACACCAAGATTGACACACTATTTGATAGTGGGTCACAAGCAAACTTTATTTCTGAAGAATTAGTCAAGAAACTGAATCTTAAAACCATTCCACATCCTAAACCATATCCTCTTGGTTGGATTTGTAAGGATGCAAATTTACAGGTTTCAAAGAAGTGCATGTTGCGCTTTGCCATAACAGCACATTTCATTGACACAGATGAATTAGATGTTGTTCCACTTGATATTACAGGTGTGGTGTTGGGTAGTCCTTACTTGTATGACAGGAAAGCTATCTTCCATCGCCATGAGAACAAGTACCATTTATTCCAGGATGGCAAGGAGTTTATTGTGAGAGCACATCGCAAAAAACTAGACTCTTCTTTTGTGAATGCAGGGCAGATGAAAAGGCTTGTCAATGCAAGTTAAAATTTGACTTTATTGATGATTAAACAAAGGGAAATTGTACATAATCCTTTTCATGTTAATGCTGATGTAAATAATGAGTTGCTTCAATATGAAAGCAGGTTGTCTTTGAAAGAATATGACAAGAAGTTGCAGCAATCGTCTTTGGTGTCAATCAGTGCAGAAAAAAAAGTGTCAGTGCAAGGAGGTGAAAAGATCCAAGAGAGGATAAAGCATCTAAGCAGAGAAGGCACAAATTTTAGCAATGATCATTGTTGGTTTCAGAATGGCAGGGTACTATGGAGAGGAAACTTGGTCCGGAATTGACACAAGTACAAGGCTAATTCAGCAAAAAATTGCCATAAGGACAAGATGCAAGGTGAAAGTAATTTTTGTTTCCTTTGAAGATAGACCAATGTAGGAACAATATGTTTGCTGAAAATTTCAATTGATGTTCTGCAAGTTTCAAAAATGTGCAGCATGACAAGGTCAAAGTCAGCAACAGTTGGTCAACAGATTCAAGGAAAAAATTATCATTTCATGAGAAGCTCCAGTTAATGAAATCATGGAAATTTCAGTGGATTAAGATTGGAAGAGTGGAGATTCGGTCTCCTCATCTTCAGGTTCACTAGTCCAGAGAGCTTTTGGGGTCCAAAAGCTTCCCAGTGGGGAGGTGTGATCACGAGATCATGTCCAAGTTAAAAAATGCTCAAAAATGAAAGTGCTCAAAAATGGTTTCAACCTGAATGACCGGAAAGGTCTCATCGATGAAATTCTGGCCCCATGAACGGTTCACAAAATAGAGGTCGTATGCAGAAGTTATGAAGGTTTGAAAGCCCAATAAAGTCCAAAATATGTTGACCAAAATTTGGGAAAATTTTTAAAAAGAATATTCCAGGAATATTCCCTAGAATATTCCCTAGAGGGCGAATGAAATGAGGACAAGTGGTAGAAACCTATTTGGCTTTGGTTTGACTCATTCATTTGTGGCCAATCAGAGGTCGCCACGTGGCAAGCCCAGAGGCTGCCACGTGGTCCCAGGCCGAATGAGTTTTTTTTGGTTGGAAAAATATTTGTTACTCTGCAAGAGTCGAACCCGGGCCCATCTGCGTGGTGGATCTTAACCAGTATGGGTCATGTTTAATATTTGAAGTTTGTTTTAAGTTCGGTTGGCGGGAGGAAGGGCTAGCCCCATGTGAATCCACGACCATATGCCACAGCGCTGGCGACCAAGAGCCGAATCACGACAGTTATGATTAGTGCAGGGTTCTCCGTTCATGTGACCACGACAGGTGTTAGCCACGATGCCACGGTTGTCGTAAACGACTCCTCCGGCGGTGAGGGCGGCGGTCACATGTGACCCTGCCCCACTCAACATTTAATGTAACAGTTATTATTTCCGCCATTTATGGAGCGGGTTCTGCCTTCTTAGCAGTTTGGCCAGTTTTGGTTGGGTTAACTGGAGTTCCTCCACATTTAGTGGAGGTTTTCAAGGGATATTGGGCAAAAAAATGTTTTTTCCATAACTCCTTCATTTTTCGACCAAATTGGATGCAAAAATAGTCAATTTTGGGTATTCTTGACATTCTGAACACATTCGCACATGTTTTAAGGCCATTAGAGGTCATCTTTAGTAGGTTTAACTTCAGGTAAGATCAAGGAGCCATCAGGGCCACCATGGTGTAGGCAGTGTATTGGGCATCCTTTGTCTGTTTTATGCAAATGAATAGTCATCTCTAGCTATTTCATACATCTGAAGCTGATTTTACAGAGAGCACAAACTATTGAGGCTTATTTTCACTTGTACTTACCATTTTTGAGCAATAATATATGAGGTACATGCCATTAGGAGCTAGACCAACAGATGTAGCCCACGAGGGGTGAACTACTTCATCAAATTTGCTGAGTAATGTGCTATGTGATGTTTTATTCTCTGTTATTTAATGTTGTACAATGATAAACAATTAAAATAATTAATTAATCCTCACACATAAATATGTTTAACAAAGCTAAAACCATTTCTTTCACCTGCAAACTTCAAATAACCTTATGCACACATTATAATTACTGTTTGGATACTTAGCACAGCAAAACTAATACATTCCATTCATATTAGTATCCCCTTAAAAGATTCACCAAATTCTCGTTGACTACTTATGTCTACACAAATATCTATGGATGGAATGTTGTAGATCTCTTCAACTTTGTGTCCATCTTATCCCAAAATGTAGTCCAAAATGCACTGAGAAATCTTGTATCCTTTTCTGAAATGATGCTCCTTGGTATCCCAAAGTGAACCCAGACTTGTCCAAAGAAAAATTTTGTTGCTTCTTTCCCACTTATGGTCTTTTTACAGGGAATCAAAACACACAACTTGTTGAACCTGTCAACTACCACGAATAGGTACTCATGTCCCTTCTTGGTTGTCGGTAAACCTCCCATAATTTCCATGGAAATGATTTCCTAAGGATGAGTAGGTACAAGTAAGGGATGATATGGATGTTATTTCTTATAGCTATAACTATTCTTACAACAAAGCATGCATCCTATTAGGAACCTAGCTACCTGCTCTTGCATTTTAGGCCAATACACACACCCTTGCAAGTTACCCATGGTCTTCCCTACAAACTTGGAGTTGTGAGCCTCTCTAATTAGCTACAATTGCTCACCTTTAGGAACACAAATATTATCCAACCTGTAGAGTAACCCGTTCTAGGGATGGTAGTCAGAGGTGTTGTCGCCATCGTGCACATGACTCTAAATTTGCAACTATTGATGCACCTCCTTGAAGTCCTCATTCTCTGAATATGCCTCTCTGTATGCATAATGGGTCAATAGCTCCATGTGGATAATAGTCCCCAAAGTTGTAATCCTTGATGTGGGTTGCCTTAAAAGCATGTTTTCCAACTTGTTTGTGTTTCCCTTCTTATACTTGATCGCCAAATGAAACTGTTGTAAAAACTGCATCCACTTGTATTTTCTAGTCTGTTGTAGCTTACTCTGGGCCTCCAAGTACTATAATGGCTAGTGCTCTATGTGGATTACTATTTCCTTTCTGTTACACAATAATTTTTCACCGTCCCTGCAATTCCCCATCCCACACAATTGGAGGGCTCATTCCGTGACTTGTGAGCAGAGACAAGACTTGAAAACACTTTCATGACATCCCTATGAACATGAGCTTTCATTGCCCTGAAGACAACTCCTTGCAAAAAACCCTAAAAACACCCCTTTTTTCATTGGCGCGGGCAGCCAGTTCAGTACCCGCGCCAATGGGGGAAATCCTTAAAAGAGGGCGTGCCAATTGGCGCTCTGTCTCAGAGTCGCACTCGCGCCAACCATTTTAAGGAGTATTTTTTAAAAATAAATGGTGGAATTTTCGTCCTAACCAATCCATAAACTGGTTCCTAATTTGAGTTGGGAGGTTTGGCTCCAGATCTCCATGTAGAGGAAGTGGTTTGCCACCTCTCATGGAAGCTTCCTTGAGGATAGGACCAATCCCATGATTATAGGGATCCCAACTCCCCTTCCTCCATCTATAAAAGCTTGCTCATCTCCTTTGCAAGCTAGTCTCCAAGTTCCCAAGAGCCTTATGCTGCAAGAGCCTTGATTCATTCCCTTAAGGCCAAATCCAAGCAAGGATATTATTGTCAAGTATCCGAAGAGAGAGGCTTGTCTGATCCCTGACAGGCTTTATCGAGACGTGTTCTACTGACGACCCGCCGAAGGACAATTCAGCGTCGGAGCTATGGTTGTATTCTTCTTTTGATGAATTAATGATAAGCGACTACTGGTTATGGTTCCACTCTTGTTCTCGATTATGATCATGAGTTATGTCTTCTCCGACTGACATATAGTTGTATATACTGGATTTTACGCTTGCATTTGTTGTGTTTCTTGCGCGTGCAGGTGTCCGATCACGGAGATCGTGAGGATTGTGATCTTTCGGAGCTAAGGAACAGGAGCGCTACTTTCTCTACAAGTGACAGCATTGGATTCCAGGTAAGCCTTCATCGCAAGTTGGTTTATTTGCAATTAGGAACCTGCACTATAGCGTGTTCGATTGTTACTAGACCTGATCTGGGCTAGTAAGGATCGCCTCTATCCGCAGAGGGGATTAACCTCTTCAACAATTTGGCGACTCCACTGGGGAATCAGCTTGTTGTTTGCTTTGTAAACTATAGATGGAGCCTGAAGTACGGCCAGATAGCCTTCGAAATGCTTTTGCTCTGCATTAGCAAAGTAGATCAACACTGCTTCAGTCAATCTCCGGTTTAGTTTATAAACTGAACGACTTGGAGTGTTGTCTTGTCTTTTCGGTCAATTCTTGGCCTTGCTTGCTTGGTCAGCTCTTTGGGCTGGTTTTTTCTACTTGTTTGGCTTTTGTTTGGCCTTTTCATCAATGCTCTGTGTCTGGGACTGTTCTTTTTTATTTTTCCATAGCAAACTCGACTGGCGCGCTTTAAAGCCTGACAGTCGCGCCCATTGGCGCAGGTTGCTTGTGTATTACCCGCGCCAATTCGTTTCTAGTGCTAGTTTCAGCCCCACAGTCGTGCCAATCCTGTGAGGTACTAGGGTTTGTCTTATTCTGAGCTTTCTGAGCTTGACCAGTGTGTTTGGTTTTGTTTTTACGACTGCTTGAGTGTCTTGGAGCTTTGTTTGACTGACTGTGACCTCCATCCTTTGGTTGTTAGCCCATTTCCATCGATTTTGCATTTTAGCCCTAGCGCATCTAGGTGCTATTGTGTGTCGAGCCTCCCTTGGGAGTTCTTGGTTTTTATCAGTTCAGTCAACTTTGTGATTGCTTCCCTGCATTCGTTTGTTAGTTGTTTATCGTTTCATCGCGCTATTTGAGTGATTGATTCCTCCTTCATTCGAATTATGCCTTGTCTCGCTTTGGGCCTAGATTACACAGCTCATTTGTGTCTTTGGGATTTTCTTGATTTTGAGGGACTTTTGGTCGATTTGAGGTCTGATTCTGATTGTTATTGAGTGAAATTTGCTTGTTTTTGCTCTCTTATCGTCAATTCTCAAATTTCTCTTTTCATTAGTTTTCAGTTTGTTTAGTGCATCTAGCTCTTAAACATTGAAAATAAAAATAAAAATCTCTTTTGCTCTTGATTAGTTAGTGCGAATCAAAATCTTTTCGGTGTTATTAGTGATTAGTAGCTTTGAAAGAGAAGTTTGTTTCCATTAGCTGCATTAGAGATACCATTGGTTGTTTCCTGATCATTTTGTTTGTGTGAAAATCTCTTAACTCTCTTGTAATTAGCATTCATCGAACGAAATGATATACTGTGGCATGTAGTTTTGCATTTAGGATATTTTGAGACATTACATTCGCTAGGGCCTGAAAAATGAAACGTAATTGAAGATAAACATTAAAATTTATTCAATTTACACTAAGGCAGCATTGAAACATTAACAAAATATTTAGAGGTCTAGGCTAGAGACGTGTTCCGGTGTCTTTAAACCTAGTAGTTGTCAAGCCGCCTCTTGGCTCAGACAAGACTAGTACGACTGTGCTCCCCGCATCGTCGCGTATATAAAGGGAGACCCCACTAGGTTTCTATCCTTTATCCATAGGAAGCCGAGTCTACCGCCCTATACCCGTGATACACCGGACACAGCATTCGGGGAGATTGCCTGCACGTACAGAAAGTCCTTGGTTGATTTCTCTTTCATTTTGAAACCAAGGTGTACATTGCAGTTCACGGTTATTTGGTACACCCTTTGCCTAGTATTCCTAAGTAGTCATTTGATCTTTTCTGACTCCTTAAATTTGAAAGGATCACCAAGCGCTTGTCCTTTCACGCTTTCTTCAAAACTGAAAGAGATAGAGTCACCTTTTATCCGTTTCTCGACTCTTAAAACATGAAACGGTGAAGTTTCTAGTTTTCAATGTGGTAAAATAAAACACCCGCGATCACACGCCCTGTTAGATTTTGCTTGTTGGCCATTTGATTGTGTTCCTTGACTCTTTCAGCCTGTGTGTGTGTTTGATATTTTTCTCTTGTCGTCATTACCACAGTGGCGGAACCTTCGGTTTCGTCTACTGGTAGTCCATATACGGAGGATTCATCAAAGGTTTCTCAATCTTCTGCTGAACCACAGCAGCCCATTGTTTCTGAGTTTCCCGACGGGGGACCGGTTCTGTCTGAGCTTCCCTTTGGAGGACCAGTTGAGTTCAATTGGCCCTTTTCCGACCCTTGGTCTGGATTTTGAGTAGGGGAAGATTTCGCTCCTCTTACATCGGGTCACCTTTTATAGCTGTTGTTATTCCTCCTAGTCCTCGCCGTCTATTACGAGATCTAGCGGCAGGTTTAAATATGAGTGATTCTCCTAGTGAGGAAATCCCTACGTCTGGTGAAGATTACCAGTTGTTCCCTCGACAGTTATTCCCAGAGGAAAACCTTGAACCATCTGTTATCTCATCACCCGGTCCCTCATTACCAGTAGGGTATAGATCTTTGGGTCAGATTATTGCCGCTGCTACCTCTATGGGAGTATCAGCTCCTTCTACGAGGCCAGTTGTTCCTTCTTTGGGGATGTCTCCTAAGACACCCATTACTTCATCCCCTTAGGTCACTTCTGTACCCGTCAGGCCCACTGTTTGTGTGGCCCCGTCTGCACCCGCTGTTACCACTCAGTCCGTAAGGGCCACATCCCTTCCCGAAGACGTCTATATAGCATCCGCTATACCGGAGAACATCTCTCCGGAGGAGTATCGGTTGTCCTTGCAACAACCGAACCCCGAGGTAGGACAATCCTCTCAAGACCCCAACCGCTCGTATTTTTCGCATTATGCACAGGATGGTACACCCGTGTACGCTTTTCCAAATCAGTACGATGAGCACGGGAATATATTGCGTTTACCTGCTCCAGGGGCTCACCTTCATGCTCAAGGTTTACCATATAACCAGGCTGGATAGGCATATAACCCGCAAGGACAACCTTTTCAAGGCCAACCTTCGGGCCAGCCTGGCTATCCTTATGACCCGCGAGGACAACCCTTACAAGTTTACCCTGCAAGCCAACAAGGGCCATCGTACGGTCCGCAAGGACAGTATTATAACCCTTCCGGTCAACCTATACAGCCTCAGCCAGGGTACCAACCGGGACCGGTCTATGGTCCTGGGGGGCAAGTCCAACCTTCTCAACCCATGCAACCTCAGTATCCTGTTGGTTCCAACGTTGCATATCAGCCAGGATCATCTTATGGTCCTGCTGCAGGTCAAACCGGTTATCAGCCACCACCTGGTTCCATTCCGCCACCAGGCCAACCGGCCTATCCGACACAACCTGGTGTCCCTCCACCTGGCCAACCGGCACATCTTGCACAACCTGGTGCTCCTCAACAGCCAAGTCAACCTGCACAACCGGCGCAACCTGTTCACTCGGGTCAACCTGTTAACCCAGGACAGCCTACTCAACCAGGTCAGCCTATCCAACCAGGTTGGCCTGCCAATTCTATCAACCCCGCTCAGCAGCTGATTTATTCCATGTCGCAGCCAAATCAAACGTTGTGCCCTAATTATCAGGCTCCGCAGGGTTCCACCTATCAGCAGCCCACTCAACCTCAGGGCAGTTACTATTCTCATGGTCAATCTCAACCGAATTATAACCAGCCCCAAGGTTCTCAATATTATCCTCATCAACCCGGCTCCACCTATACTCAGCAGCCAAATCCAAATGCTGCTTACACAGGGCCAACATATAATCAGAATCCATACTTTGGTTATCAAGCCCCGTACGCTGGTTACCAGCAACCAAATCAGACTGGCTACACGACCTATACCCCCTACAATCAGAATCCTACGGGACAAAATTCATGGGGGCAAGGATATTCGCAACCAGCGTGGAGTGCAGGTACCGGTCCTTATCAAGGGCCTGGCATGCCGTCCAATCCGCCATTTCTCTTCCTGGCTACCTTGGAATTACCGGATGTTTCGAAATTAACCAATGATCCGATTTTGCACAATCCTTATTGGCCCCTGGTTCCTACCAAGGTGCCCGGTGATTGCCCCAAGTTTGAGGGTAAAGATGGGGAGGACCCCCAAGCTCATGTGATGACTTAACATCTTTGGTGTTCATCAAACTCTTGGGTGGATGATTCCATTCATCTGCACCTCTTCCAGCGTACTTTGACTGGTGCTGCCGCTAAGTGGTATATCGATTTATCCCGTGGAATCTTTCAAAATTTCAATACATTAGCCATGGCTTTTCTGACTCACTTTCAGTTACCGGTTCGCTATGAAGTCGAGATGCACCTGCTGATTTCTTTGAAGCAGGACAAAGACACCCACATTTCTGATCACATTCATGAGTGGCGACGGCGTCGTAGACTGATCAAGTTTCATATACTTGATCAGATACTAACTCATTGGTTCACCACCTCCTTCGTTAACAAAATCTCCCAAGACATTTCTATGGGAGCGTGTGTGATAGAAGAACAAGCCATAGCGCGTGCCCAATATCTGGATCTCGTATATTCTCAGTCCGGCACACTTTATGATATTTTGCCCGATGCTCCACAGAATGGAACCTCTAAAGCTCCACCTACCCCAGTGGTGGATGGTGTTATTGGTTTCGTGTCTCAAAATTCGAAGAAATCTTCGAATGGGAAGCAGAAGTCCAATTCATCGAATAATTCTGCTCCTCCCGCCCCTCCCGATTCTGGAAAAACTGCAGAGGTAAACGCCATTCAGGCCAATCCTACGGAAAAAGCCTCCAAAGGAAAGAAAAAGGGCAAAGGTAAATCCAAATCCGACGCCCCAAAGCCAGAATCTTCCAAACCTCGTACCGAGGATGGTTCCCAACGCAAACCGAAGTACCCCTGCCTCATTTGTGAAGGAGACCATTATACCAAATATTTTCCATGACGATCTGAAGTTATTCAACTTCTCAAAGGCTCCAAAGGGACTATGGCAGTTCTTAAAGAACCGTTCCCGTCTCAGCAGACCCAGATGGTTGAACAGCCTTCACCATATGCACCATTTGGGTCCCAGGTCTTTATGATGAACGGTGCTACACCTATCTCCATTGCTACGCGGTCGAAGGATTATAACGAATCGCGTCAGACAGCTAGGAAGACAATTGTGGATGGTCCACCTCCCCCACCTGTCTCCGGTCCATCGGAGATTGAGAAACCTACTGCTAAACCTGTTGTGAGGCCACCTCCTAAGGGTGTTCTACGAAGATCTTCCTACAACCCAAATGCCCGTGCCGCTCAGCACTACAGTATTGTTGAGGATCTGGCACAGGCACCTTATGTTATGTCTGCATTGGAAGTTCTTCAAAGTTTCCCGTCACAACGGAAAGCTTTATTGTCTGCAATTGGTGGGATCGATCCCACCGATTCTAATCTCCTCACCTTCGACTTAGAGAACTTTACCCCCCGACTTCCACATTAGATCGCTCTCATTATTCAAGTCGGGATCAACGGTCTTAACATCCATAGGGTCGTTGTGGATGAAGGTGCTTCTACCTGTGTCATGTCGTCCGCTTGCTGGAAGGCCATTGGCTCTCCGACCCTTTCATCATCTCCCAATTCCCTAGAGGCATTCAATGGTCGGGAATCAAAACCCTTGGGTGTTCTCGAGAGTTTTTCGATTACCTTACAGGGGAAGACAGTCAACGTAGAAGTAGAAGTAGTTGACGCCAAGCTTAACTACAATATACTTCGCAGTCGCAGTTGGACCCACGCCATGCTATGCGTGCCATCCACCCTCTTTCGACTTCTTAAGTTCCCTCACGAGGGAAAAATCGTTACGGTGGATCAGTTGTCTTTCTTCACCTCTACCTCTGAGAACAACGTTCCTTACGTGGATCAGATTCCAAATCCCCCTGACAGTGTAGGACCCGGTCTCTTTAAGGACCCTGTCCTCATGGGTATTTTTCCCGCACCGCCACCGCACACCGCTCAAGTTAATATGATCTCTAGATCTGATGACCCATGGCTCATCCCTTCGCCTGAGCAGGTGACTGAGTTTGGAGAATCGATGCCCTTAACTCCAGTAGATATTAGCTACTGTGAAATTGTCGCTGCATCTGATCCTCCCCCTCCTCAGCATGCTCCTTCGAGCATGGCTTTAGACATCTATTCTCAATCCCCCTGGCTTGGCGAGGCCGACTCGCCGAATCCTCTGAAAGAGATATTTCCTTCTGATGAAGCCATTTTTGAAACAATGTCTCTTAAGGAGCTGCCCTGGAGCGATGGACATCATCGTTCCTCCCCTATGCCTAGCTTGGGGGCAATGTCAGATTGTCTAGAAAATTTTGCATCTCAGGTTCCCACTCCACCTTTCCAGACGCCCATATTGACACATGAGGTGCTTTCAGAGGGAAACCTGAGCAACATTACTCAAACCATTCCGATCGACATCTCTGTTAAACCGGGGATAGTTGAGAACATACACGTGGAAGTGACTTGTTCTCCTAATGAGATACGAGTTTATACTGATATTTTTCAAGAATTCAGAGACGTGTTCACTTGGTCCTATGAGGAAATGCCCGAGATTGATCCCAGCATAGTAGTGCACGAGATTCCTACCTATCCTGGTGCGAAACCCGTGTGCCAACGCCTACGCTCGGTGCACCCTCGCAAAGCCGCTGCCATTAAAGCAGAAGTTGAAAAACTCCTGAAATCAGGTTTCATTTACCCTATTCCCCTCATAGAATGGGTCTCCAACATTGTCCCTGTAGATAAGAAACATGGTACTATAAGATTTTGTGTTGATTACCGAGATATCAATCGGGCCTGTCCAAAGGACAACTATCCCACTCCTTTCATAGATCAAATCATTGACGAATGTGCTGGGAGTGAGATTTATTCCCTGATGGACGGCTTTTCCAGGTATAATCAGATAAATATTCTACCTGCTGATCAACACAAGACTGCATTCATCGTCCGTGGGGTACTTTTTCTTATAAGAAGCTCCCGTTCGGCTTGAAGAATACTGGAGCTACTTTCCAGCGCGCTATGTCTTACGCGTTCCATGATATACGCCATATCATTCAGCCTTATCTGGACGATTTTCCAGCTCACTCAGCTCGGCGACAGGATCATCCCGAACACCTCCGCCAGATTTTCCTTCACTGTAGGCGCTATAATATCCAGCTTAACCCTCATAAATGTGTTTTCCGCGTAGATTCTGGCCATCTATTGGGGTTCATAGTCTCCAAGGACGGAATTCGTCTCGACCCTTTAAAGGTCGAGGCCATTGTCAATCTCCCATCACCCTCTTCGTTATATCAACTGCAGAGTCTGCAGGGAAAAGCTAATTTCCTCCGACGCTTTATACCGAACTATGCGGAGGTTGCCAAAGGATTCACGCGTCTTTTAAAGCAGAACATTCCCTTTCATTGGGACGACATTGCTCAACAATCCTTTGAGAAGCTGAAGACGTTACTTGTTAACGCTCCATTGCTTCGTCCTCCGAACTATCACCGTGATTTCACTCTATACTTGGCTGCCGCCTTTAGCACCATAGCTATGGTTCTGGTGTAGGATGACGATGATGGCAATGAACAAGTTGTTTATTATCTATCACGAAACCTTCTCGACATGGAAACGCGTTACGCTTACGTCAAGAAGCTGGCTTTAGCCATAGTGCAAGCCGTGCAACGTTTCCGCCACTACATCCTGCTGCGTATAGTAACCGTGTTTAGGATTGCAACCCCATGACATATATTCTCTATCGATAATTACTGGGGGGGAAAATACTCCAAGTGGATTGTTATCCTTCAAAAGTTCGACCTAGAGTTTACTACTGCTAAGTCGACCAAATCACTGGTTTTTGTGGATCTCATTTGCTCCCTCCTGACAGACTCCACACCCCCTCACTCCGAAGATCATATCCCGAATGAAACCCTCTTCCTTATCAGTACTCACGACCCCTGGTACGGAGACATTATTATGTATCTTCAAACATCAACGTTCCGGTCTGAGTTGACCAAAGATGCCTGACGTCGGATTCGGCATCAGTCTCAACCCTACCGCATTGTAGGAGATACTTTATACCGCCTTGGAGTAGATTCGGTGCTCCACCGGTGCTTAACGTTGGAAGAGGCCAAAAAAGTCTTGAATGACTGTCACAGTGGCGCTTGTGGCAGTCACATGTCCGGATATTCCACCACCTAGAAGATTCTGTGTGCAGGCTACTTCTGGCCGTCGATATTCAAAGACTGCATTGTTGTAGTCCGAAAATGTCATGTGTGTCAGGTTTTTCAGCGCAAGATGTGCGCGCTGCCTCTCCCCTTGCACCTTGTCATTACCGTCAACCCTTTCGGAAAATGGGGCATAGATTTCATGACGTGTAACCCTCATTCGGCTAGGGGGAATGCATATATAATCGTCGTTGTCGACTACTTTACTAAGTGGACCGAAGCGATGCCTACACTAGCCATCGATGGTAAAACAACTGCCCAATTTATCTTCAACCACATTATTGCACGTTTCGGGGTCCCTCAGGCCATTGTTACTGATCATGGTACACACTTTCGAGATTACATGATGGCCGAGCTGACATCAAGATTGGGCTTACGACATGATAGCTCAACGCCATATTACCCCCAGGCAAATGGCCAGGTTGAGGCTGTGAACAAGGTCTTGGTCACAATGCTTCAGCGAACAGTTGGAATTCATAAGTCCAATTGGCACCTCCAATTGTTCTCAGCTCTATGGGCCTACCGGACGTCAGCAAAGAGTGCAACTGGATTCACACCATTTCAATTGGTGTATGGTCTGGAAGCAACTCTTCCGGTTGAGTGCGAAATTCCTTCCTTAAAGTTAGCTGTGGAACTTTTTCCCAACACTTCTCCTGAAGAAGAGTGTCTTTTGTATCTAGAACGGTTGGATGAAACCCGCTGCTTGGCTGCCTTAGTCATTGAGGCACAGAAAAAGCAGGTCAAAGCGCACTTTGATCAATTTGTCTCTCCACGTTCTTTTGTCGAAGGGGACCTTGTCCTCCTATACGACCAAGCGCACGATAAACTAGGGGCCGGAAAGCTCCAACCCATGTGGCATGGGCCCTACATAGTAAAACGAGTTTTGAAAAATGGGGCTTATGAGCTCATTGATTATGAAGGAGTTCTATTGGTGCAGCCTAGAAATGGGTTGTACCTTAAGAAATACTACGCTTGAAGTTATTTTTAGTGTGGTGTGTGTACATAGGTGTGTATATTCATTTGTGTGCATGTGTGGTGTGGTGTGCAATGTAAGCATCTTTCTGCTGATCGGGTCTTCCTGATTGTGCAGATGTCCATTACTCCGTTTGTGGGTTTCGCGGATGGTGCCTCCCGCAGTACCAGGAATCTGTCTTCGGCAGCCCGGGTAATCTATGATCCTGCTGGTGAATTGGTTAACCTGCAAGGTGTGTGTCTGGGTCCTACTAAAAATAATATCGCAGAATATAGTGTTGTATTGGAATTATTAACCGAGGCTGTGGACCTCGGCATTCGTGAATTACTTGTGTATCTAGACTCACAACTTGTAGTATTACAACTTAACGGGAATTATTCAGTAAGAAATCCATCCATTTTACGTCTGTATCTGCGTATTCATCTGCTGGAAAGAAGTTTTGACTATATTACATATCAACACATACCCAGACATATGAATACATTAACAGATGCAGTAGCTAATTTGGTTCTAGATAGACATTTGCGCAATTTATAAACAAAAACATCATCACATGTAAAAATATCCATCCAGAAACAGGTATATATATATGTGTGTGTGTGTGTGTGTGTGTGTGTGTCGAAATGTTTACATAGTGTGCATCACATAAATCAAAAAATATACATGTTCATCTTAATACATCCGGAGACGACATGTCTCTCAAACAATATGCATGAAAGAAGCCCTAGGTGTCTAATCCGCATGGTGCTCATGGTAACATGCTACCGCGCGCACTAACCATCTCAAAAGTCGGTGGAGGCAACTAGGCACTCCCACCGTATGTCTCTGATATTCCATCGGGACATCTGCCAGTCGGGCGTAGTCTGGAATCCCCTGAGCGATCCCCTCAAGGTTCTGGACCAACTCTCCTCCCTCGGCACCCTCCGCCTGAGGGTTAGCTGTGGGCTGAGTTCTCCGTGCAATAGGAGACATACCGACAGGTCTCTCTGGGCCGACATCTGCATACATATAAAATTGTTGTTAGAACAGAAATGTATTACCAAAAAAAACATAAAACATAAAAATCAAAAAGAGAAGGATCATACCCAACTCCTCGTCCCAGTCATCCCCCTCCGAAAGTGGGAGATCTGGGTCTCCAGTGAAATCGGTCTCGACGTAGGGCCAATCCTCGACCATGATCAACTGGCGTCGTAACCATCCAAAAAACTCCGGCCTCCAGGACATCTGTTGGCCTCCTCCTGCCCTGGGCATAAGTGCTGCCCAGCGATCCATCCTTGGCTCTCGTGGTATCGGCTCAGCAACAATGGCCCCTTGGCCCTGAAAGATAGGTAATCGTTCTAGGATGAACGATACCAAAATGGAACCGTAGCCAAACTGTTTCAGTTTGACTTGCTTGCACCTCGTGAGCTGCCTCTTGATATTTGTTGTCACTACAGTAGCCCAGTCGAACAATGTGGGGCTCATACACTCGGAGGCTAGGAGGAGTTGGGCCTTGGTTGCCTCATGCGGTGCCTGCGACCCCACAGCCTGCGTGATGGTGTGAAGCACTACCCTCAGTGCCAGATCGCGGACAGTGTGGATATCCACCTTCCCGCTGTCTGATCCCAATCGTGCCCCTAGGCACACTCTTGCCATCACCTGCTCCATCTTTTCCCTAGACGGTCGGCTGCCTGTCAAGATGGGCACCGGGCCTCTGTGCGACAGTCCGGTTATGAAACATATGTCTGAAACCTCGAGTTCCAGCACTTGGTCTCGGAGTCTAAAAACTCCTTCATTTTCGTCCCAGATGCTGACCAAGTACTGTAGCAGCTCTGGCTAAGCTCGTAAACATGGTGTCAAGAAGAATTTCTTAAGACCATAGTTCTTAAGTGCAGTCATGCAGGCTTCATTCTCTATAGCCAGTTCATCCTCTTCCCTGTGCTCCCTCTCCTTTCATTCGATAACCATTTTGCCTTTATATCTGCATCAATACAAGCAAAAAATACATTGTTAGATCTCTGGTACATTTCAAAATCCACATAGATGGCTCAAATTTTCGAAATTTTAAACGGAAAATTGTGTTGCGCCATTGGCACAACTGTTTTCCTAACAATCGCGCCAGTTGGCGCGACCTCTTTGTGGAGAAATATCCATTGGCGCGGGTCCGTGCTCGATACCCGCACCAATGGAGCGAGCCCTAAATATTCAAAATGGGTCGCCCAGAAGTCTAATAAACAATAAAAACACATAAAAAATGGATTGAAATGGAGCTTAAGGGAATGCCTTTTAACTGGAACAAACGCGGAGCTGAATGACGTCCCGGAACAGTCGCAATCGCCGTCAGAAAGTTTGCACACAAATGGACCACTGCTGCTCTCCAATGAGGTAAATAGTAAAAGTAATTTTGTTTTTACCATTTGAGACTATTTATAACTTTTTGAAATCTAATTAGATTTTAAAAGGCATTTTTTATGGATATTTTGATGTATTTTGTCGAAAATGGATTTTACACTTGCCTTCATGTGCAGCAACAGGTTTTTATGCGACTTAAACGGTGATACGAGTTGTATTTTATACTTTTTCGGACTCGGTAAATACACGAAAAAGTCATTTCGGAGTCATCTTTCAGCTCTTTTCTGACTCTCTAAACATGAAAAGATTGTCGAGGCCCTTGTCGTTTCGATCTCGTTAAAGTGGCCACGAAACGACATCAACCCAGTATACGTTTACCCCTTTTTCGGGCTGGGATAGATTATTTACGAAAAAGGAATACCCTAGCCTATCGTGACTAGGAGGTTTTCTCGGATATTGTTTTCTACCTTTTCAGATCTGAGGAACTATTTACAAAAAGGGACCATTGGATTTTACTTTTCTGTTGTCTCTAAACATGAAAAGACGTTGAGTTCTTCCTTTGTCAGACTCCTTAAACCCTGATGACATCGGATTCAGTCGTAATGACGCTATTCGAGTCTCTCCTTCCCAGGGCTCGTTAAATGTACTAGGATGGGCTTATGCAGCAAGCACATGGTATCCTCTTTAAGCTTGTGTAAAAATAAAGAGGTACTCGCCAGAAATGGTGGGGAAAAATGGGACCAACAACATTGTCATGTCGACAGTATGTCGCTCTTGAACATGGCACTTGTCTGCATTCGTGTCGGGTTGTGGACATCTCATCTCGTTTTTCACTTGCCTCCATGGGTTTGGGTAATCCCTTTTGACCTCTCATCTACTCTTTGCCTCATCACCATGACCTTTGATCCGTTGATGTTAAAATGCTACCAAATCCACTGTCGTGCCGCCGATATGTTCAAGAGAAGTTGACCTCTGCAAGTATCAACCTTCCTCTAATTCTCATCTGATCCTGATTCACAAAGACATTATGTTCCTCTATCTCGTGTCGATGATGTGGGAAACACTATGGCCCACCTTCGATCAAGGTCACTTCCTGTCGACTCCAGCTCATTATCCAGGAAGCTGATCTAGAGACTCCCTTCTGCTGCCTTGGAGCCTGCATGCCTCAATGGCAGGTTCTTCGCATTCGACGTGAGGTTTTCATCATTGGCCTCCAATCGAGTGATTCTACGGGTGTTCGATGCCAGCTCATTAATTCACATGCCGTAGATTGTACCTATAGTACCTTGAGGACCATTGGTATTAATGGTGGTACCTCTCGCGTCTGTTAACAGCTTTCATCATTGGCTGGTAATCAGACGATGTTCTTGCATGTTCGACTCCAGCTCATTTATTCGCATGCTTGAACTTGTACTTTTTTCGGGTCGAGATGGAGCGCAAGACCCTGGATTTTGTCTGTTGAAATCCAGGCTGCGATTTTGTGGATTATTATGATTAGTTACATGACTCACTGATTGGATGGTTGCGACCATACCTGAGTCTATTTATCGATCCTCACTGGATGGCTGCGTCCATGCCTCGGATCTGGATTATTACATACTCTATTATGGATGGTTGCGCCCTTACCACATATATATCATGTATTTGAGATATCAGTTGTACTTCTCTACGCAGGTTTTTCCGACGGTGGTGTTTTCAGTTGGACACGTTCTCGTAAAGCATTTCACCCCTCTCTCTCTTTCGAGCCTCATGCTTTAGGGGGCATCTGTTACATAGTAATTTGTCACCGTCCCTGCAATTCCCCATCCCGCATAATTGGAGGGCTCATTCCGTGACCTGTGAGTAGAGACAAGACTTGAAAACACTTTCATGACATCCCTCTGAACATGAGCTTTCATTTCCCTGAAGACAACTCCTTGCAAACATTAGGGAAATTTTGAGGTCTAAAATGGGCCTCCTAAGGAAATAATAAAATAATAGCTAAACCAATAAAATAATATTATGAATTTTCAATTCACATTTTGCACCACAATCCATTTAACGATAGTTAAATTCAATTCAAAATTTGTACCAAAATAGAATCAATAAAAAAATTATGTTGATGTGACTATAAATAAGAATGTGTTTTTCAAGAAAAAGTCATTATCATTGAACAACTAATGCATTTGTCCTTTGTACTTAAATAACTTGTAATAAAATATAAATATAAATTTATAAATTCTTATTTATATTATATGCTATTAATTAAACTTTATATTATTTAAATTGTCTAATAACATGTAATTAATATACTATATAAAAATAATATAATATAACATAATATAATATAATATAATAAATGTATAGGGATATGCATTGTTTCTTTCAAGAAATATGAAATGACAATAATATATTTTTATTCAAAAATTGTGAAATTACATTTATTATGAGTACTTTACTTTGAATTTAAAAGTACTTAAAGCACTACAATGGTTAACCATGATTTTTTGTCCACCATTGAGAATGTAACAAATAAGTATCTTTAAATCAAGCAATGCCACCTCAACCATTAGGGATGATGTCATCCCCTAAAATGTGATTGGTTCTCATAAAGTGAATTTTGATTGTACATTTTCCTTAGGAGGCCCATTTTAGACCTCACAATTCCCCTAATGAAACCCTAAAAACACCCCTTTTTGCATTGGCGCAAGCAACCAGTTCAGTACCCGCGCCAATGGGGAAAATCCTTCAAAGAGGGCGCGCCAATTGGCGCTCTGTCTCAGAGTCGCACTTGCGCCAACCATTTTAAGGAGCGTTTTTTTTAAAATAAATGGTGGAAGTTTTGTCCTAACCAATCCATAAACTAGTTCCTAATTTGAGTTGGGAGGTTTGGCTCCAGATCTCCATGTAGAGGAAGTGGTTTGCCACCTCTCATGGAAGCTTCCTTGAGGATAGGGCCAATCCCATGATTATAGGGATCCCAACTCCCCTTCCTCCATCTATAAAAGCTTGCTCATCTCCTTTGCAAGCTAGTCTCCAAGTTCCCAAGAGCCTTATGCTGCAAGAACCTTGATTCATTCCCTTAAGGCCAAATCCAAGCAAGGAGATTATTGTCGAGACACCCGAAGAGAGAGGCTTGTCCCATCCCTGACAGGCTTTATCGAGGCATGTTCTGCTGACGACCCGCCGAAGGAGAATTAAGCATCGGAGCTACGGTTGTATTCTTCCTTTGATGAATTAATGATAAGCAACTATTGGTTATGGTTCCACTCTTGTTCTTGATTATGATCATGAGTTATGTCTTCTCCGACTGACATATAGTTGTATATACTGGATTTTACACTTGCGTTTGTTGTGTTTCTTGCGCGTGCAGGTGTCCGATCACGGAGATCGTGAGGATTGTGATCTGTCGGAGCTAAGGAACGGGAGTGCTACTTTTTCTACAAGTGACAGTGTTGGATTCCAGGTAAGCCTTCATCGCAAGTCGGTTTATTTGTAATTAGGAACCTACACTATAGCGTGTTCAATTGTTGCTAGACCCGATCTGGGCTAGTAGGGATCGCCTCTGTCTGCAGAGGGGATTAACCTCTTCAACACTTTCCCATCAGATAATGCTTCCACTTATTCACAGCTTCCACCATGGCATAAAGCTCCTTGTCGTAGGTGGGGTAGTTAAGGATTTCCCTATGAAATACTTCAGAATGGTACCATACAAGCCTTCTTCCCTGCATCAATACAACTCCCATATCATACACACTTGCATTTGTCACCACTTCAAAGGGTCTCTGTAAGTTTTGTAATTCCAGAACTAGTGCTTGGCTAGCCTTCTTCTTTAGCTCCTCGAAATCCTTTTCTTGACCTTTTCCCCGCTAGAAACTCTTACCACTTGTTGTTATGGCGTGGATAGGTGTTGTTACCACTGTAAATGAGGCTATGAATTTCATCAGGTAGTGTGCTTCCCTAATCAAACTCCTAACCTCAAAAACATTATTAGGCACCGACCATTTCATGATGGCATCCGTCTTGGAAGGATTTATCTTTAGCTCTCCTCCATTGATCACATACACCTGATACACCAAATATTGATGCATAAACTCCCACTTCTTGAGATTTGCTAGCAGTTGGTGCTTATTTAATGTTTCCAACACCTGCACTAAATTTGAAACATGCTCCTCCCAAGTAAAACTATATACCAGTATATCATCCAAATAGATAATAAAAAATAAATCTATAAAAGGGCATAGTATATCATTCATTAATATCATAAATGTAGCTGGTGAATTACATAGGGAAAATGGCATGACTAACCACTCATACAAACCTTGCCTAGTTTTGAAGGCGGTCTTGCATGTATATTCTTCTTTGACTCGAACCTGGTGATATCCAAACTTCAAGTCTAGCTTGGCGAAGTATTTTTCTTGATGTAGCTAATCCAAAAAATAAAATATCCTCGGCAGTGGGTATATGTTCTTTAGCGTGATTTTGTTCAACGCCATGTAATCTATACACATCCGCCAAGTCCCATCCTTCTTCGACACAATTGTGATGGGTGACCCACATGGTGATGTACTCGGTCGAATGACACCATGTTCCAGTTGTTGTTGCAACTGTTTATTCACCTCGCTTGCTTCTATAACATATTGCCTGTATAGATCAATATTTGGAAATGGGGAGTCTGGTAATATTTGGATCTCATGCTCCAATTCTCGCTTAGGTGGTAACCCTTTAAGCTCTTAGAACACATCCTTGTATACCTGTTAGTGTCAATATTTGCATCCTGCCATCAATTATCAAAATCCTCTTTTCATATCATTTTAGGAGTCCCACTCAGAAAATTTTATTCATTCCACTACGTCATGAAAAAATTTATTCACTGATGGTAGCCCTAAGTAAAAAACTTTCATTTTTTCTAAATTTCCATTACTTTCCAGCTCAATTTCATACCTTGCTGACTGTACATCATCCATAAATTCAATATTAGTCATGTCATCTTGAAATTTAGTCTTTCAAGTTCTCATTAGGTCTTTTAGGGTTTTTCAAGGTTCCATTAGGTCATTAGGGTCTTCATGGTCCAATAAAACTCCATTCCATTGCATAAGGTCAGCAAGTGAAAGGGTGATCCAATAAAATTATCTTCGCCATGTGAAGATGACCTGTAAATAAAAGTTCTTGTTTCAACATGTAATTTTTATATTTCCGTTATATAATTTTATGTCATTTAAATGTAATAAGTTAATCATCCCAAGTTTTTAACTCAGTGTTCCAAACATGCCAAAGCACCAAAAAGTCAAATTCATAAATTTCTCAAAGACCATCAAAAGATCAATTTGTCAAAGGAAATAGTCAAGTGAAAGGGTAAAGTTTCAAGGTTAAGAGAATGCCAAAGGGAGTTGTCTTTTCCAAAGGGTGCCAAAATCATCATTGCAGAAGTTTGCTTCAATAATTTCATGTTCCATAAGCCAAATTATTCAAAGTTCCAAAATTCATCAGTGTTCCAAAACACTTCCCATCACTCCTATCCCTCAAAATCATCATTTTCCACAAGCACTAAACCCTAATTTCCTCTCCCACTGAGTTAGGGTTTGAAATGGAATCAGAGACATCTTATCAGAGGAGGCATAAGGGAGTTCATACCAGAAAGTATGAGGTATGTTCATCTCATAAACATCATGTCTCCATCATTTTCCAAGAAGTCATTCCAAGGGACAAATCATTTGCCACACATAGGGACAGTTTTTCTTAAAACTATTTTTATGACCAAATGGTGATGAATTTTACAAAACTGAAAGAGTTTTTTGTCCATAATAGGTCAAGGAAGAAAAAATTCCTTCATTTTCTACACAGGTGTCATGGTTTTGGATAAACGTCAAAAAAATAGTTGCTACAAGAGAGTTGTTGCACTTCTGGAGTAACCTTAGGAAAATCAATTTTTCTCCCTGATGGAGTGTCCAAATGACTTTATTGATAAGTCAAATGATAACTAGACAGAGATATATTTCCAATGACATATCATGAGGTAAATTTCAAGTTGAGGAAGGCCACCAAAATTTTTCTGTAAAAGCACACTGCATTTTTTCACCCCCATTATGCACTTTTTGACTAGTCTTGGGAGAATTGATTTGTTAGGGGCTATACTTGATAATTTTCAATGCTTTATAGGTCCATTGTGTAGCCAATAGAGAGATATTTCCAACGATCTATCATGAGGTCAATTTGGACACTGGGAAGGCCTCCAAAAGTGGCATGAAAGTTGGTGATGTGCACCTAACATTGGCACTGTGCACCTGAGCAGTCTTGGGAGAATCACTTTTTGGGAGGTCAAATCAAGTCAACTCTGAAAAATAAGTACATTTTTGGAAACTAGACAGGACCATATTTTCAATGAGGTATCCTGAGGTCAATTTTGACACTTGTAACACCCTAATAAATGGAGCTAAAGTTGGCATTGCACGTAGGGAAGTGGCTCTGTGCATAGGACACATTTTCTCAGTTTGCAGATATTTTTCAATTTTCTCAATTTTTTCCAGTTTTACCATGGTCAATGAGATTTTTACCAATGTAATTGATGGAAGTAAATGTAATTGTGATGTTTTTACTCTTATCTAGGGTAAATACATTAGGTGAAAATTTTGATGACATGTATTGAATCAGTTTGCAAAAAGTGAGGGATGAGTCAGTTTGACCTCCCTACACTCTAGGTATTCAGCTCAGATTTTTGTGGAACTACTCCTCCTCTCATGGATTCGACCCCTAAGGATGGGAGGAGTTGTTTTCAGGTCTATATCTTGTACTTTTTGCCTCATTTTCAGGGGTTGGGCATTGTTGGATGTTGATGCATTGATTAGAGACACTAGTGTAATAATTTTTGGTAGGAACTTAATGAAAAGGTTACAACTATTTCTTTGGGAGGCTTATGGTATGGAATTTAGCATTTTTCTTCTTATGTATCATTAATTATGAATGTTTTGTTTCATGATCCATTTCATTTCTATGATATGCTGGTTTTCAAGTTGATAAGAAAAATTCATCTCTCATGCTCTATCTTTGGGAAAACCTTCATAGTCTATTCATCTTCTTCAATTTAGAAATAATTCTTGCTTATCCTTGCTCTTTCTAGCTCCTCACCTGTCTGATCCATCCCACTCAAGAAACTGTAAGTGTTAGTTTTTCTACCTACCTTGCTCCATTGAATATCTACAACCCTAATCTTATTTTCCCTAGCCTACCTTCTTTGACCTAATCCTCATCCAGCAATACAATTACAACAACAAACCCATGTACTCATACCTAGCCTAAAACCCTGATTCATCCAGCCCTGTTGGATGGAGATAACCCTCTTCGTCTTGGTAGGGCTAGCTACCAAGCCAAAATATTGGTCTGTGGTTACCTCTGTTGGGATTTCTTCTTCAGCCTTAGAGATCTAGTGGAGTGATAACATATTGGCATCGTTGTCGGGGAGGAAAAAAGCCTAGTCCAAAAACATCACTCTTCCTCAAATTTTATTACTTTTTGGCATAGTTTCATACCATGCTGACTGTATACTATCCATAAAGTCAATATCAGTCATGTCATCTTGAAATTCAATCTCTCATTAGGTCTTTTAGGACTATTTCAAGGTTTCATTAGGTCATTAGGGTTTTCAAGGTTCAATAAAAATACCATTTCCATTTCATAATACCAGGAAAGTAACAGAGTCAACAAAATAACATCTTTTTACCATGTAAAGATGATTTGCAAATATGTAATTTTGGTTCCAAAGTTGTGATTTTCATCCTAGAATGTAATTTTTATTCCAAAAAGATGTAACTTTTATTTTTATTTTGTAATTTTATGTCATTTAATATGTAATAAGTACAAGGTTCCCAAGCTACCAACTTAGAGTTCCACATGCCAACAAAGCAAATATTAAAGTGCAAAGAGTTCCAGGTCCATCAAAATGATCAATTGTCAAAGGAAAGAAGTCAAAATGAAAGGTATAGTTTCAAAGGTTTAAAGTGAAAGCAAGAAGGAAAAGTGGGTCCCAAAGCTCAAAACATCCAATACATCAAGCATAAAGCCCATCCAAAGATCAAAATACATTCATTTGCTCTCTATTCCATCGAGCCATCACTCACACTGCCCAAAAAATCAAATTTGAAAGGTGAAAGGTCGAATTTCTGGGAGGCAATGCTCACCTGGAACAAGGCACTGCTCACCTGGAACAAGGCGTTGTTAAATCCCTATCCCAAAGCCCTTTATCCCCTAAATCCTAAGACCTAGGTATTTCAAATTCCTAGGCTCCCAAATCCCCATACCTGTAAAAAAAATTCATATCCCCAAATCCCACAACATTTCTACTCCATGTCACCTCCCTCAATTTAATAATCCCTTCCCCCAATCTCCCTAATTTTTTCCATCCCATTCCCCACTCCCTAAACCTACATTTCACTCCCAATTCATCTCCCTAGGGTTTCTAGCCAAGACATTATGGTAGAAGAAAATAGAGAAATTAGCCAGGAAGTAGAAAGGGAAGAGAGGAGGCCACACAAAGGATGGAAGATCCTCATACTTGAGCCTACAAACACCAGAGAACTCATGGCCTCTCCCATGACTGTGACATGTTTCAAACATGTAGGATGCTTTGACTTTGTGAAAAATACAAAGGGTCCAACGTCACCCTGTTTTGAGCAGGATTTTCATCTCTAATATTCATGACAGCTAGGTAACCCTTACTGCTGTCACTTTCACAGTATCCACAACCATCATAGCAAATTCCACTGAAATTCCAAATGTTGGTGAAAAGTGGTACAAGGCAAAAGACTTGGAGAATCATTACTATGAGCCATATATCAAGCCAAGGTACAAGAATGAAGGAAAAAGGTTCTTTCCTTTCTCTTTCCTCCTAGATAGGTATGCCCCCGTGATGAAAATCATCATGAGGTACTTTTATTGTGAAGGAAGGTTTTCTAGACTCTACACCTACCATATCAAGTTTGTGGTTGTATTATCTGATATTTTTACCCTATTAGTTTCTCCTGAAGTCAATTTGTGCACATTTCCTTTTTTGTTATCGGTTTGATCCTCTAATTTTCAGCTAAATTCCCAATATTACTTGTTCCAAGTCGAATCCCCCCTTGAAAGCTTGATTTCCTCTTCATATCGCAACTGACCCAATCTCCAACTAGTTGGAGGGATAAGATTGATTTTCCACTCTTGAGATCAATGGTCACGACTTAATCAGTCATTGACCTTGTTTACTTTATAAAGACTTGGCCAATGAAGTCAATAATTAAATTATTGACTTTATCTTGAGGTTTAGACTTAGGAAATACTTACATTTAGTTGTAGAAGTGAATTTAGGTGATTGACGACATGTCATGGCACCTCAACAATGCATAATTAGATTCCAAGTTACAGTGTCAACAAGATACAACGTTGTGTTTTTTTTTTTTTATGTGAGTAAAATTGATCGGTTCAAATTGTGATTTATACTCTTTTAGTTCTGTTTTAATCGTATGCCTAGAAGTTGAAGAGTAATATTTTGCATATGTTGATCCTAATTCATCCTTTTAATCACCAACATCGGATCACCATAAATTTGCAACTTATTGAACCCTTTTGAACTTTCCAACAACATTAATGATCTTGGAGCCATAAGCTCAAAAAAAATATTAGATACAATGCCCAGATGTATCTTAAACTTATGGTGGTGCTTGTTGAAATTATATGGAAAGTGTAGTAGAACACAATTTTCTACGAGATGATTACTTCCTAATGATTTTCAAACAATATTTTCATGCCACTCTTATCATTTAATAATTATATTCACAATATCTCAACATTAAATGTAGTGAAAACAATATATATCATAGAAATACAACCGTGCACAATAGAGACAATAATTTTACCCTGGGAGAAATCCCAACAATATTTTCTTGAGGAGAAATTGTCTTTCAACAAGGCTTACAAATCATAACTTGTCTAGAAATATATGCCAATAATCTAAGTCAAATATCATTCAAACCTGGTTAAACAACAATAAGTCAATGATGGTCAAACTAGTCAAAATACTTAGAAGTCAATGTTGGTCAAACAACCAACTATGTGATCAAACTTCACCCCTGTGGTCAACCCACACGTGCAGACTGTTGTCAGCTTGCATTCAACTCACACATGTGGATCCATGCATACTACAGTCAAATATGGTCAAACAAGGTCAGCGACTAGTCAAACTCGGTCAATTAAACTCCAAACATATATGGTCAACACTCAATGCGGCCTGGTCAACTCGTCCTTCTTCCTCACACGTGCAACTATCCAAGACAAATAAAATGATGATGAAGAAAGATGAAGATGATTCTCCAAAACAAATTTATCCTTTAGCTAAAAATCCTCCTTCACTATAAAATATTAATGAACTTACTATGAGGATTTCCTTACCCATCATAAGTATATCTATTTATATAGAGCTCTAATGTTAGTGGACACTCATAGAGGTGGCTCTTCACCCCCTCACTTATAGATCTTACATGACAACTCAACATTAGACTACAATTGTTAACCCCACTAATGGGTGAAAACCTCATTAGATAAATAATTCAAACCAAATCCTTAAAATATATCACTCCCCCGTGGAGCTAGAAATCTGAGTATTGTGGTCCATTTACCCCTAGCCAAATCAAAATGGACCCATGGGTAAATGTATAAATCTCCCCTATTCAAATAAGCTTGACCCCATGGGAGATGTCTACCCTTAGACCATTCACCCCATGGGAGAATGTCTACCCAATGCTAGAAAAACATCAAAATTCCCCTCTCAGTAAGGGAGACATTCTACATCATGCCAAGCTTGTCTCTTCCATCTCAGCCCACAGTACCTACTTCTTCATCAGCTCAAACTACTTCACCCATTTCACCACCATCATCACCATTTCACACTCAAATTGGGTCATCTAGTATAGCTAAGACCAGTGAGCTTAAAACGACCAAAGTGGCTAAGATAGAGACATTGGAAAAAACATATCAAAGAGGTCATGGGAAAATGTTTTCTCCATAGATTGTGGAAGGGGCCTTGCCTTCTTATCAGCAAAACAGGTAGACAAAGGAAAGGAAATGATGACAGAGGCAGATATTCAGGAAGAGATTAGGCATGAGGAGGGGAATCTTCATGAAACGGAAATGGAGTTTGATCTTGTTGACTCGAATCAGCAAGATCATTCTGAGATCACTAGCACAGTCATCAAGGGAAAATAGGCCAAGATTAAATATCTACAAACTAGTATTGATAGATCTAAATTTTTCATTACCTTTCTTGAGCAGGAGAACCAACAGCTAAAGACCAAACACTTTTTTGATGACATGAAATTCATCAAAGCTCAAAGAGAGGCATAAAAAGCTAAAGTCTTGTTTGAAGAGACACTGGAAAAATATGGTGTGCTAGATGAACCAGAAGAACAAGTGCCAAGAAGAAGGCCAAGGACTAGAGGTTTGAAAAGAGCCCTAGAACTAGAAAGGCAGAAAGAAAGAGAACTAGCAGATGAAGTCACTCTTAATGAAAAATTCGGAGTGGTAATAAATGAGAACTGGGAGAAATAGCTTGATAGGGCTAACCAACATCTTGAGAAGCTCCTGGATAAATCAAACAAGGACAATAAGATTCAAATAAGGATGGCAAACCACTATGCCAAAAGAAACAAAATTGCAAGGTCAAAACTTAAACAAGCCAATGCAAAAATTGAAACATTGACCATGCAAAAAGAGAAAATAAGGCTTGATATCCTTGATGAAGCCTCACTCCATGGCTAATCCTCATAATAAGCCACCATTCAGAAATTTTTTGAAATTTTTGATACATTTTTGCAATTTTTTGAAGTTTTGTGCATTCTTGGACTGTTAGGTGCGCAGCGCCCTAGGCACTGCGCACATGTTTGAGGCATATTTTGGTCAAAAGGAGACCATCATTAGATTCAGAATAGAGAAAAAATTGAATAAAACCACTTTTCTATTATTGTTTGGTCAAACTGGCAGGTGAAAAAGTCAGAAAACCTTCAAAAAATCACAATTCGGCCTCTTTTTTCACCTTGGCGCTGCACATAGAGCAATCTTGGTCAAATCACTTTTTGGGAGGTCAAATCAATTCAACTCTATAAAACAAGCACATATTTGTAAATTGGGCTCGATAAGATTTCCAATGAGCTATCAATAGCTCATTTTGGACATCGAGAACTCCCTCAAAACTTGGCTTGAAGATGGTGTTGTCCACATGACCAATGTCTGATTTTTTTGAGTTTTCTCTGCAATTTTGATTTTCACCTTGAGAAATCATGTTTTTACTGATGTAATTGATGGAAGTAAATTTAATTATGATGTTTTTACACTTACCTAGGGTAAATACATTAGGTGAAAATTTTTGATGACATGTAATGACTCATTTTGCAAAAAGTGAGGGATGAGTCACTTGGACCTCCCTACACTCTAGGTATGCAGTTCAGTTTTTTGTGGAACTACTCCTCTCATGGGTTCGACCCCTGAGGATGGGAGTAGTTGTTCTGAGGTCTATATCTTGTACTTTTTGACTCATTTCCAAGGGTTGGACATTGTTGGATGTTGATGCATTGATCAGAAACTCTAGTGTAATCATTTTTGGAAAGAACATAATGAAAAGGTTGCAACTATTTCTTTGGGATACCCATGGTATGGAAATTTAGCATTATTCTTCTAATGTCTCATTATTTATTAATGTTTTGTTCCATGATCCATTTCATTTCTATCATATGCTGGTTTTTAAGTTGATAAACATAATACATCTCTCATGCTCTGTTTTGGGAAAACCTTCATAGTTTGTCCATCTTCTTCAATTTAAAAAGAATTCGTGATTAGCCTTGCTCTTTCTAGCTCCTCACCTGTCTGATCCATCCCACTTAAGACACCCTAAATTTTTAGGTTTTCTACCTACCTTGGCGCATTGAATCTCTGCAACCCTAATCTTATTTGCCTTGACCTAGCCTCTTTGACATAATTCACCCATCCAGCAACCTAATTCAACCAAAACAAAACCCCTGTACTTATACCTACCCTAAAACCCTAATTCATACAGCCCTCTTGGCTGTGACTTTGTGGAGAGATCCCTCTCCGATTTGGTAGGGCTAGCTATCAAGCCAAAATATTTGTCTGTGGTTACCTTTGTTGGGATTTCTTCTTGAGCCTTAGAAATCTGGTGGAGTGATAACAATACCTATAAAAACTCCTCCAATTGTTGTTTTTTTTTCTTAGTACACCCCTCCAAAGATGCCTTGCCTCTTATTGACTCCTCTCCACACTGAATTTCTCTTGAATACAATAAACATACTTCTTACTGGAACTGATCAATTTCTTGGCTTGGTTGGCACTTACCAGTGTAATTTTTGACTTGCCTTTGTGTGCATTGATGTTGAATGGTTTTCCATCCTTGACGATCTGGTATTGGTTGGATATCCTCATGAACATTGCATCACACATGTACATGTATGGAATCGCAAACATGACTCCACATACATAAAGGGGAACGACATATATATCTATGATGCAGGAGCATCCTGCTTGGTTTTTATTAAAATATTGTGTAATTAGGGGGGTGATGATTTTTTAATTATTTTATAAATTATTGTGCTTATTTTAATAAATTAAGAGAGAAAAATGTAAGTGAGGATTATTGTAAATATTCTTTAAATAAATTAAAGGATATGAGTGGATTTGAATTAGGTAGATAATCTAGGGATTAGGAATTCCTTAAACGAGACTTAGTTGAGTCCAAAAAAAGGATAAATCTAATTTAGATTTTAGTTGAGATTTGTGTGGAGGAAAATATGGATTGGAATAAATTCGTTATTATGTATAAATATGAGGAGTGTGTGAGGATAGAAGGACAGTGAGGAATACAGAGAGAGCAAGAGAAATGGTTTGAGAGCTTTTATAAAAGGGTCGAGAGCCGAGAGGCCATCCATTGTAATATTCGGCCAAGGAATTTCTTGTGTTATTATATTTCAGTATTTTTGGTTGTATGGCTCTCTTTTATTTATGTATATTTTGAGCTGAATCATAGTTTTAATGAAGAGTTTTCTTGAGGATTTTCATTTTGAAGGAAGCACGCACAATATTATATGCTAAGATCTATTTTATAGCAGAACCCTGGCATCATTTGGTATCAGAGCCAAAAGATCACATTCATCCGTGCAGCCACGGACAAGAGATAAATGAGTGAATTTAATCTCTGCAGATTTATATATATATACGATGTATATTTCAACATGTGAATGCAGGAACAAGAGTGTGTTCGAAGCAAGAACACAGACTTGTGAATTGGGTGTGTGACCTTAGGATCGTGGAGTCTGTGTGAAGGGCTTAACACATTATGTGAAGGCAGCATCAGGCATATGATATCAGGCATCGATATCGTGGCATAGATACCACAGGTGACGTATTTTATAGCAGTGAATAATGTGTGCCTTGTTTTATCACAGTCCATATGATATAACAGGGGTGCGAAATATATAACACAACATATAGCGATGGGTGAACAACACCTTGTTTTTATCACAGTCCATATGATATAACACATGGGTGAACAACGTATAACATCGTATAACAATTTGGTATAAGATGGCATGTTTGGTATCATATGTGGAATGATATAACATCGTATAACACATGGTGAGCCCGCATTGTTTATCACAGGTGTAATCGATGGGAGTCTACGGCATCAGTAAACCTCATCCCTACGTTAATTAAGTTTTGTAACGTGGGTATGGTATATATGACACAGCATGAAAACCACGAGCTTGAATCGTATTCTTGGTCACATTTGTTTGTCAAACCAGCATAAAGATTGGAATTCTGAATCGAGATTAGGAGGAGTTGACCACCATATCAAGGGTTCTAGGATCCCTGCCTGCCACCGCATGAGAAGAGAACGCCGCCGAGAGACCAGACCTACTGTCGTGAAGAATAAATTTTGGATTGAGAAGAGATAGAAGCCAAGGCAGTCACTTAGGAAAGAGGCCAAAATGACCAAAGTTGATAATAGATTCAAGAAGGATGAAGCCATTATCGATGCATGAAAGAACAGTGAAGAAGACCCCGCAAAAGCGTAAACTAAGTTATGGAACCTTGTCGTGTTGGGAACCATAAGTCAATGGCAAAAGAGAATGGTGGACGGGTTTTAAAAAAACCAACAAATGGATTTCGTGCGGACTGAAAGAGGTAAGCAGTAATAAATGGGTGATATGTTATATAGGTTTGTGACTATATACAAATGAATTAAGAGCTTCCGCATGCGAGAGTTTACCTCTATTTGGGTTTTAAACCAAAGTCTATTTCGTAAGTTCGATATTCATAAAGCGGAGTTTATGGTTTAGACCATAGTTTGTAATAAGAGTCCCATAGTTTGTAATAAGAGTCCGCTCAAGGTTTATGAAAGAGATAAATTTTGTTTAAGGGTAAATATCTTTGATAAAAGATACAATGGAATGGGAGGTAGAATTTGGATTAAGAGGGTGTCACTGAATTTGATTTTATAAAATTACTGGGCATAATGATAATGGCACTTTTATATGCATAAGGTTTGGTTAAACGCAGCTTGGCTGCATCATTTTGGTATCAATGATGCAAGCACAATCATGATCTGCGATAATTAAAGGCCATGGAGCAGTAAAATTGAAATTGCAAATTTGCAATTCGCATAGACAGAAATGTTGGAAGCGCATTTGGAGATCTTTCTTGTGAAGAGACCAGTCAATGGGCTAAGAGTGTGTTCACTCGGACAAATTAGAAGGGCGCAGAAAATTGGAAAGGTATGTTAAGTAAAATTGTGGGGCAAGCATATTATATGTTGACATCTTTGGTTTTTTAACCAAAATCAAATTTATAGACAAGTATTTTTGCGGGAATGATATGTAAACATGTTGTTCAAAATTAAAGTAAAAATGTTGCAAATGCAAAGGTATAAGGTTTTATCACCACAGTAGCTTTAAAGAAATTTAAGTTTCGCTTAAATGAATGGAAAAGGAGAATGTACTAACCCCGGGTGATATGAAGAGAAACATGCATTTTTATATGAGGTGGTTTATTATGCATAGTGTGAGTTCTTCGTACTTTTGGCTAAGTCATTGTGGACCAAAGCTTGTAGTTGGAAAAGGGAAAATTATTTTGATTTGTGTTTTAAGATTGAAAACACAATTGCTCAATGTTGTAGAATATTTGTTTTTACCATCATGTGGTGGCATCTAAGGAGGAGTTATTCAAGATGGACACAATGTACGAGTTGTACATTATTCATCAAAGAGGTTGAAAACATGTTCTCTATACACAGGTGAAGAGATGTGAATTGATGTTGTATGGTGCATAAAAGTGCAGGAAAAATGTTTGCACTAAAATGATGAGCTTATGGTATGAAGGGCATGCGAGTATTCACAGTAACAAAGACGGCACAGAAGAGTGGAATCCAGAGAGTTGCAAATGCAAGGGAAAGGTTTGTTAATAACCTTAACGGGAGCATAAGGTATGATAATTCAGAAAGGTATTTTTGAATGTTGAAAATTGAATGGTTTATTTATTTTCACCATAAAATAAATCTTGGGAACATGGATTGCATTTCAAGTTAAAGGCTTCAGTATCATGTGTTATGATAATGGGAAACTGATGATCTTTTCATAACAATGGAGTATGAGAGAGAGTGAAAATTTTACATCATAAAAATTTATTAAGGGTGGATGTTCGTGGGTAGATTGTATAACTTGAATTAAGTCAAAATATCCACTATTGTAATTATTGGGCCAAGCCTTGAAGTCAAAAATATGTTAAGGTCGAATGAAAATTTGGATAGCTTGAGTCAAGATTGAGTTATTGTACAAGAGAGTGTATTTTTCATCCAAGATGAAGAGTTGATGTAAATTCTGAGTCAAACAGTCGTAAACCAAGTCAAAGGTTTGAATATAATTGGGTGCATGATCGGTAGAGCCCGACACCCAAAGAGTTTGGTCATTGTAACACAAACATTACTAAAGTGTTGGTTGCAGCAAAGTGAAGCAAGAGAGTTTCCCATAGATGATTACAAGACAGAGAACCGAAAGAGGTAAAGCTCAGGAAGAGAGCTTGCATTGTTGAATGGCAAGTATGGAGGCTTGCTGAAAAGGGGATTCAAATGAAATCCACACGTGAACAGATGAATTTCACAAAGGAGGATAAGATGATTAGTGTCAGTCATTTCAAAGGTTCTGAGAAAGACCGCAACAGAAGAAAGAAGAAGGAGGATGCCAAGGAAAATGGCATATGTAAGCAGTTGACTGATGAAGAGTATGAGCGGGAGAAAGCTAAGATAGCAGTTCACCTTGAGTTGTTGATGGAATTTTTACAAAGAAATAAGGTCCATAGACATGGTTGGACCATGAAAAATAAAGTGAAGTGGCGGAGACTACATGCAAAGTGGGAACAACAGGTAAAAATAAAATTGACAGAGGAGCTGAGGAAGCTTGAGCAGATGATAAGTGTGCAAATGAGATGTGAGGAACTCAGAGAGGATGAGTTGAAAATGGAAGTTTCCATTTATGGCCCAGAGCAGGGTGAAATTCTGGGTGAAGAGATCAATGAGGAAGATCTCATGAACTATTGGAATAGTTCATAAGAATCTGAAGATGTGTTGACGAGAGAAGTAGATGAGGCTATGAAGCCTTGCATTTTTTCTCACAGTTTATGTATGTTTGCAGGATGTGCGAAAGATGGTGGACAGTTTGGTGAAACTATCACAGAGATGAATGAAACTCTTGAGGTGAAGTGTGATGGAGAATGCATTTTAGAGGAGGAAGGTATTGATTTGTTGCATCAGGAAGAAATCATAAATGAGTTCTTGTTTAGTGTAAGACAACCAGTTGAAGTTGTTATGGAGCAAAAGCATAATGAAAATGCCGAAGTGATATTCCAAGGAGGTAAACAAATGAATTTGTTTAATGAAATTGCTGACAGAATTTTGCAATGTGATGATATAGAAACCAGGATAACTCAGGAAGATTTCCAGAAGAAGAATGAAGCTGCGAATGAAGGTTGTGATAAAATGTTGGAAAGATTTCACATGGAAATAGAGTTCTTGGAACGATGGCTTAAAGAACCTGAGAGAGAAATGAAGCTTGCGGAACCTAATCCAGAAGAGATTACAGTTACTATGCATAATAGGGATGAAATGTTTTTAACCTTTATAGAGTTGAGTGAATGTTATAACTTTTCAAATAATAATGTGATTGTAGATACAAAAAACGACATTAACAGATATGATTTCGAAATCAGATAAATTGAACAGAAAGTATTTGGAGTTGAGATGAAAGATCAGGGGCAACAAGAAAGTTATGTCTGTAGAGACATAAAGGAGACAGAAATATTGGTCCAGTAGGATAAAAATCAAAGCAGCCAACAATTCAAAACAAGATCTACTAAAATCCATAAAGTCGATGATGGGAAATTGGTGCTTGAAGTATCAAAAGAAGCTGAAACATCTTATCTTTTTAAAACTAACAGTTTGTTGATGAAAGCAGGTACAACACCGAACGAGAAATTTGTTGCTATAAAAGCAATCAATGACTATAGTTATGGTCAAGAAGAAATTCTTGATTATTCTTCACTTCAGAAATTTGAGTGTTCAGCTCAGTTGGAGACGAAAGCATTAGACAAAGAGGAATGACTCTGAGGAATTGGGGGAAGCAATTGTTGTAAAGGCTGATGGAATCTGATTGACAGAGTGCGTGATGAGTTACCAAACAGAGTTGATACTTTAAAGGACCAGCAACAAAACAGAGTTTGGAATCCTGGAGGGAGCAAGTCATTTAGACTTGTGGTTGTCGCATTATTACAGAAAAGCGACAGACCTCATAGACATGAGTCTATGGAATTCCTTAAACGAGACTTAGTTGAGTCCAAAAAAAGGATAAATCTAATTTAGATTTTAGTTGAGATTTGTGTGGAGGAAAATATGGATTGGAATAAATTCATTATTATGTATAAATATGAGGAGTGTGTGAGGATGGAAGGACAGTGAGGAATACAGAGAGAGCAAGAGAAATGGTTTGAGAGCTTTTGTAAAAGGGCCGAGAGTCGAGAGGTCATCCATTGTAATATTCGGCCAAGGAATTTCTTGTGTTATTATATTTTAGTATTTTTGGTTGTATGGCTCTCTTTTATTTATGTTTATTTTGAGCTGAATCATAGTTTTAATGAAGAGTTTTCTTGAGGATTTTCATGCTGAAGGAAGCACGCACGTTATTATATGCTAGGATATTTTTTATAGCAGAACCCTGGCATCAATCTACTTCATCAATAAAATCAACATTGACAGCAAATATAATTTTGCACTGTTTATTTACCTTCATATCTGCATCCTTATTTACCAATCCCAGTGGATATGGGATTGGATGATCATGAACTTCCAACCCCAACTTCTTGACCAACTCTGCTGCAATGAGATTCACATGCGATCTTGAGTCAAATAGAGCATCAATATTTGTCTTCTTGACTAGTTTCTTTATATGGAAGAGTTTGGACATTTCTTTCTCTTCCTACAGCTGAAGGTTACTTAGATTCACCTCCTTCTGCATTGATATACATACGATATTCTCATCCATGTCTGAGTTGCTTTCAACTTGGTTGCTTAAATCTGTGGCCATGAGATTATTCTTCTTGTTCTTTGGGTTTAGCTTTGGATGCAACTTCCAATGCTTCTCCTCTGTATGGCCATCAATGTTGCGGTGGTTATTGGGATCTTTACACGGGTGCATTGTGGCTTTCATCTTTTTTATCTTTTCCCCATTTTTTCTTATTCTTTCCCTCCTTAGAAACATCATATTGTTCTGTTTTATTTCACCCACTTAATTTCGCTCTCTTCAGGTCTGTGTTCTCCGGGTATTGTGCCTGTACACAAGCCTCATCCACCGATTTGGGCTTGAACAACATCACTTGCTCACGCAGATCGCAGTGGAGACCTCCCAGATACTTGTGGAGTACACTTGTGTACTTTGGAGAGATACCAAGAATTATAGCCATCTTCCTTAATTTCGTGGTGTACTCCTGAACGCTTTGGCCTGGTTTTTTCTTAAAGTAATGCCACCGGATCCACTGATCCTCCACGTAACCAATGGGATAAAGTTGTGACTTAATGAGGGTTTTGAAATATTCAGACTTAGTCACTAAATATTCTCCCTCCAACTTCAGGGTTTTTGTGTGGCTCTCCCACCAAGTCAGTGCATGGCCCTCTAATTTCAGTCGTGCAAATGAGATTTTTTTTCCTTCTTCAATCTGATGGACGCTCAAATAGACTTCCAGTTGCTGCAATCAATGGTTTAGGTTCAAATCATTTATCTCGTCGTGATATGTCTTGATATCAACTTTTTCTTCCATTCAAGACAAGATCGTGATTGGTTCACGACACTTGAACTGGGTTGGATTTTTTTGAGCTCTTTATTTGACTATTTCTTCGTTTCTCCCCTATATAGTGATCCTCGTTCTAATTTTCCATCTGCATTCAAACTCCCATATTCTCCAAGTATCCTCAGGTTGATATTCAAGGCTACAATGAGGATTTTTACATTGTGGTTGATATCTGTGACTTGTTGTTCCAACTGCGTAAACCTCACCTTTGCAGGATCACGAGGTTCGTTTACAGATTCATCACCCATGATTAAGGTTTTATGATTTTCGGCCCCACTGATTTAGATCCCTGCAATCTCCACAAAATACACAAAGAAACTTGCTCGGATACCAAATTATCTGTAAACTACGGTGGATATTCCACTAGACAGTTCATCACAACAAATCTAATAATAACATATTAAAATACTGAAATTTTACACTATTACAGTTTTATTAAAATGCTAGATTTGTAGATTTAACGGTAATTAGTGCATGCATGCGAATGAAAAATATGCAAAAAAGCGGAGAATGAAAATATAAGCTCACACACACACATAAGACACAAGATATGTAGCCCCAAGGGTTATCTCAATTGGTTGAGTCCCCGTTTTGAAGTACTCCCAGATTGAGAGGTCACAGGATCGAATCTCCTAGACACCCACGGAGTTAGGCCTCAATGTAAGGCCAACAGTAGATCCCTTCGGGAGGATTTACTGCGATTCATTAATACTGTGGGTGTAGCTAGTACATGTACGTGGACACATAGGAACATGAACTACTTGTAAAAAAAAAAAATTCACACAAGATATGCTCTCTGGGAAACCCTTTCGAGTGAAAGCACAGTTGGAAGGTGAGGCCTCTTCACTCTCTTTCTCTGTTGGAAATATGGCTGCAGGTACAAATAAGTAAGGCCTCTGGACCGTGGGATGCTACAACGCACAAATCCTTTCTATTTTCTCTACCTCCTATCCTCCTTGGATATATTTTCTTAGCTATGCAACAAAATTCTCTTGAAAGAATGGAATGCCTCTTCCTCCTAGTGGCCTGGTTATAACACGACCTGATAACCTACTAGTGGTTAATTTTGACTACATCAACTCTTAACTAGAGGTACAATATAAACTCTTCTAAATTCATTTACATTATAATCATGTCGCAAACCCATTTTCCATGAATAATAGGAGTTGATGCGACATCCTCCCAAATTATAGGTGTCAAAACAGGAAGATCAACTTCTAAATGACATAACTTTTGCATTTGGACTCTGATTGACACGCTTCTTACACCGTTGGAAATATCTTTGTCTGTATAATAGCATGAAAAAAATTTATGCTTAAGTGATATATTTTAAGCCCCAAAAAACATCATTTGATGCCTCGAATCGCTCTTGGAAGGTTTAAGACCTTATTTTTCCAAACTAGGTCCCGCTGGTAAAAAGATTCTCGTGAGATGATTCCTCCACTTTTTCCACTCCAAATGAATTGATATGGGTGAAAAAAAATATAATGATCCGATCCAAAACTAATCTTACAATATTTATTGTTTTACAAATTTATTCTCAATATACAAATCCCAAGAAGGGTTTATAACATTATGACATGGACAATGACTTATGACTCAATCCTAGAAGCCTTCAATGGAGGATTGATCTATAAAAAAATAAATAGAGCATGAAACCCATGCTCATAAATGTTTTTTCTTTTATAAATTTTTTTGTTTCTTTTTTACCAATGCATTACATCGTGACTCAAATACAAATATGAATACCGATACTAGTTACATTTCTCGACAAGAATCTCCTTGAACATATTGAGTTCTATGTGGTGAACATGGGCCATCCTCTTGTGCCATAACTCCACCAACCCTAGGCTTAAAATTACTAGTGCCTATGCTAGCTCAACTGTAGTTTGAACAAGTTTCACTTTCTAACTCCTATCACCTTGACCATATTGGAATTCTTATGTTGAATGTGTAATTTTCCCTCATGAAAGGTCATGATGTAACCCTTGTCCTGTGAGGTAGCCATTGAAATTATACTCTTAGTCATTCCTAAAATGTATAACATGTCCTCCACCAATAAGGGTTAACTAGACTCCTTCTAAAACTTGATAGTGCCAAATCTCACTACATGTGACTTGTCATTTCCCCCCAGTTATATAGAGAAGTCCATGTATTTCTCCTTCATATTAGTGAACTACTCCTTCAATCCTATCATGTGGCAAGAAGCTCCACTATCAATGTACCACATTGATGGTTATTGATCTGGAGAGACAAGAAATGGGTGAGAACTCATTTTCAAACATTGCTGCAAATTCGTCCACTTTATCTAAGTCCACAACCTGCTTCTTCTGTTTGCCCTTTTTGTTGTTAGGGAATTGGCTGGTGAAGTGTCCTAGCTGATGGAAACAAAAAAACTTAATATTTCTTAGGTCTTTCTTCTTCTCACCGTTTTAAGTAGACCCGTCACTTGGACCCTTCTTGGACTTAGACTTTCCCTTGCATATTGAGGCAAGATTCTCCTCCTCCTCAAACCTCTTCTTCTTGTCACAACGCTCACCTCCTTCTTTGATTTCCTCCTGGATGACATTATCCCACATTCTATCCCGGGAGGGAAAGTGAACTCAACCAACAATGCACTTCATGAACACCTCCCACTGTTTCAAAAATCCATTTAAGGTTATATGCACAAACTCTTCTCTAGGGATTGTATCCCTAATAGCCACCATCTCATCCATCAACTGCGTGATATTGGTCAAGTAGGAAGCCACACCTTCGCCCTTGGACATTCTAATGTTGTGAAGTTTGTCCCTCATCACCATTTTACAACTCTAATAGTCAGTCTTGTACATTTTGGTGATCATATCCCGCATATTTTTAGTAATATCCTTTTATGACAGATGGGGTATCAAGTGGTCTTTGACCCCATCTAGAATGATTCTATGTGCCTTAGCCTCTTTAACCTCATGAAGATCTAGGGGAATGGGATCTGAAATTGGCAAATCCATAGTTGGGTTGACAAATTTCGAAAAATTGTTCTCCTTGATAATTGTTTTGATTCAAACCCTATATTGAATATAATTCAAGGAGCCTTCTAATCTATATTTTGTACCGAATGTTGGTAGCCATGGGAAAATAAACCTTAGAAAAATCTTCTTCGTTGAAATCTTGATCACCTGATTTGGTAATCTATGTCATATCACTTGGATTCATACTCATAATGTTATATCTCTAATACCTACATGTTAGTTTCTTTTGAACCGATATTGAAATTTAGTGCCCAATAAAATATGCTCGGAACATAAGATAAAATTTAGATTCGGTATTTATTCAACAAACACACTAGGTTCCTAACTTGACATGCACAGTAGAAGCAAAAACAACAATCAAACCAAACACATAAACAATATGACACAATTTTATCCTGAAACCCTAATTTGGGGGAAACCATCAAACTTGGGCTTTATTTAACTTCCGAAAATGGTTATTACAGCAAGGGAACTTTTCCCCATAAATTATATCAGCATAAAACTTAGTATTTTCCTTGTATTTCCCTATTCATAACAACTCATGTGGCCCAAATAAATAGTTGTACGACCCAACAAATTCATCATGTTCAGCCCTAGAAATTTGTGGTTGTATTATCTGATATTTTTACCCTATTAGTTGCTCCTGAAGTCAATTTGTGCACATTTCCTTTTTTGTTATCGGTTTGATCCTCCAATTTTCAGCTAAATTCCCAATATTACTTGTTCCAAGTCGAATCCCCCCTTGAAAGCTTGATTTCCTCTTCATATCGCAACTGACCCAATCTCCAACTAGTTGGAGGGATAAGATTGATTGTCCACTCTTGAGATCAATGGTCACGACTTAATCAGTCATTGACCTTGTTTACTTTATAAAGACTTGGCCAATGAAGTCAATAATTAAATTATTGACTTTATCTTGAGGTTTAGACTTAGGAAATACTTACATTTAGTTGCAGAAGTGAATTTAGGTGATTGACTACATGTCATGGCACCTCAACAATGCATAATTAGATTCCAAGTTACAATGTCAACAAGATACAACGTTGTGTTTTTTGTTTATGTGAGTAAAATTGATCGGTTCAAATTGTGATTTATACTCTTTTAGTTCTGTTTTAATCGTATGCCTAGAAGTTGAAGAGTAATATTTTGCATATGTTGATCCTAATTCATCCTTTTAATCACCAACATCGGATCACCATAAATTTGCAACTTATTGAACTCTTTTGAACTTTCCAACAACATTAATGATCTTGGAGCCATAAGCTCAAAAAAAATATTAGATACAATGCCCAGATGTATCTTAAACTTATGGTGGTGCTTGTTGAAATTATATGGCAAGTGTAGTAGAACACAATTTTCTACGAGATGATTACTTCCTAATGATTTTCAAACAATATTTTCATGCCACTCTTATCATTTAATAATTATATTCACAAGATCTCAACATTAAATGTAGTGAAACAATATATATCATAGAAATACAACCGTGCACAATAGAGACAATAATTTTACCCTGGGTGAAAGCCCAACAATATTTTCTTGAGGAGAAATTTTCTTTCAACAAGGCTTACAAATCATAACTTGTCTAGAAATATATGCCAATAATCTAAGTCAAATATCATTCAAACCTGGTTAAACAACAATAAGTCAATGATGGTCAAACTAGTCAAAATACTTAGAAGTCAATGTTGGTCAAACAACCAACTATGTGATCAAACTTCACCCCTGTGGTCAACCCACATGTGCAGACTGTTGTCAGCTTGCATTCAACTCACACATGTGGATCCATGCATACTACAGTCAAATATGGTCAAACAAGGTCAGCGACTAGTCAAACTCGGTCAATTAAACTCCAAACATATATGGTCAACACTCAATGCGGCCTGGTCAACTCGTCCTTCTTCCTCACACGTGAAACTATCCAAGACAAATAAAATGATGATGAAGAAAGATGTAGATGATTCTCCAAAACAAATTTATCCTTTAGCTAAAAATCCTCCTTCACTATAAAATATTAATGAACTTACTATGAGGATTTCCTTACCCATCATAAGTATATCTATTTATATAGAGCTCTAATGTTAGTGGACACTCATAGAGGTGGCTATTCACGCCCTCACTTATAGATCTTACATGACAACTCAACATTAGACTACAATTGTTAACCCCACTAATGGGTGAAAACCCCATTAGATAAATAATTCAAACCAAATCCTTAAAATAGATCACTCCCCCGTGGAGCTAGAAATCTGAGTATTGTGGTCCATTTACCCCTAGCCAAATCAAAATGGACCCATGGGTAAATGTATAAATCTCCCCTATTCAAATAAGCTTGACCCCATGGGAGATGTCTACACTTAGGCCATTCTCCCTTGACCAAATCAGCCTTAGGCCATTCACCCCATGGGAGAATGTCTACCCAATGCTAGAAAAACATCAAAATTCCTCTCTCAGTAAGGGAGACATTCTACGTCATGCCAAGCTTGTCTCTTCCATCTCAGCTCACAGTACCTACTTCTTCATCAGCTCAAACTACTTCACCCATTTCACCACCATCATCACCATTTTACACTTAGATTGGGTCATCTAGTATAGCTAAGACCAGTGAGCTTAAAACGACCAAAGTGGCTAAGATAGAGACATTGGAAAAAACATATCAAAGAGGTCATGGGAAAATGTTTTCTCCACAGATTGTGGAAGGGGCCTTGCCTTCTTATCAGCAAAACAGGTAGACAAAGGAAAGCAAATGATGACAGAGGCAGATATTCAGGAAGAGATTAGGCATGAGGAGGTGAATCTTCATGAAACGGAAATGGAGTTTGATCTTGTTGACTCGAATCAGCAATATCATTCTGAGATCACTAGCACAGTCATCAAGGGAAAATAGGCCAAGATTAAATATCTACAAACTAGTATTGATAGATCTAAATTTTTCATTACCTTTCTTGAGCAGGAGAACCAACAGCTAAAGACCAAACACTTTTTTGATGACATGAAATTCATCAAAGCTCAAAGAGAGGCATAAAAAGCTAAAGTCTTGTTTGAAGAGACACTGGAAAAATATGGTGTGCTAGATGAACTAGAAGAACAAGTGCCAAGAAGAAGGGCAAGGACTAGAGGTTTGAAAAGAGCCCTAGAACTAGAAAGGCAGAAAGAAAGAGAACTAGCAGATGAAGTCACTCTTAATGAAAAATTTGCAGTGGTAATAAATGAGAACTGGGAGAAATAGATTGATAGGGCTAACCAACATCTTGAGAAGCTCCTGGATAAATCAAACAAGGACAATAAGATTCAAAGAAGGATGGCAAACCACTATGCCAAGAGAAACAAAATTGCAAGGTCAAAACTTAAACAAGCCAATGCAAAAATTGAAACATTGACCATGAAAAAAGAGAAAAGAAGGCTTGATATCCTTGATGAAGCCTCACTCCATGGCTAATCCTCATAATAAGCCACCATTCAGAAAATTTTGGAAATTTTTGATACATTTTTGCAATTTTTTGAAGTTTTGTGCATTCTTGGACTGTCAGGTGCGCAGCACCCTAGGCACTGCGCACATGTTTGAGGCATATTTTGGTCAAAAGGAGACCATAATTAGATTCAGAATAGAGAAAAAATGGAATAAAACCACTTTTCTATCATTGTTTGGTCAAACTGGTAGGTGAAAAAGTCAGAAAACCTTCAAAAAATCACAATTCGGCCTCTTTTTTCACCTTGGCGCTGCACATAGAGAAATCTTGGGAGAATCACTTTTTGGGAGGTCAAATCAATTCAAATCTATAAAACAAGCACATATTTGTAAAGTTGGCTCGATAAGATTTCCAATGAGCTATCAATAGCTCATTTTGGACATCGAGAACTCCCTCAAAACTTGGCTTGAAAATGGTGTTGTGCACCTGACCAATGTCTGATTTTTTTGAGTTTTCTCTGCAATTTTGAATTTCACCTTGAGAAATCATGTTTTTACTGATTTAATTGATGGAAGTAAATGTAATTATGATTTTTTTACACTTACCTAGGGTAAATACATTAGGTGAAATTTTTTGATGACATGTAATGACTCAGTTTGCAAAAAGTGAGGGATGAGTCACTTGGACCTCCCTACACTCTAGGTATGCAGTTTAGTTTTTGGTGGAACTACTCCTCTCATGGGTTCGACCCCTGAGGATGGGAGGAGTTGTTTTGAGGTCTATATCTTGTACTTTTTTACTCATTTCCAAGGGTTGGACATTGTTGGATGTTGATGCATTGATCAGAAACTCTAGTGTAATCATTTTTGGAAAGAACATAATGAAAAGGTTGCAACTATTTCTTTGGGATACCCATGGTATGGAAATTTAGCATTATTCTTCTAATGTCTCATTATTTATTAATGTTTTGTTCCATGATCCATTTCATTTCTATGATATGTTGGTTTTTAATTTGATAAACATAATACATCTCTCATGCTCTGTTTTGGGAAAACCTTCATAGTTTGTCCATCTTCTTCAGTTTAAAAATAATTCGTGATTAGCCTTGCTCTTTCTAGCTCCTCACCTGTCTGATGCATCCCACTTAAGACACCCTAAATTGTTAGGTTTTCTACCTACCTTGGCCCATTGAATCTCTGCAACCCTAATCTTATTTTCCTTGACCTAGCCTCTTTGACATAATTCACCCATCCAGCAACCTAATTCAACCAAAACAAAACCCCTGTACTTATACCTACCCTAAAACCATAATTCATACAGCCCTCTTGGCTGTGACTTTGTGGAGAGATCCCTCTCCGGTTTGGTAGGGCTAGCTATCAAGCCAAAATATTTGTCTGTGGTTACCTTTGTTGGGATTTCTTCTTGAGCCTTAGAAATTTGGTGGAGTGATAACAATACCTATAAAAACTCCTCCAATTGTTGTTTTTTTTTCTTATTACACCCCTCCAAAGATGCCTTGCCTCTTATTGACTCCTCTCCACACTGAATTTCTCTTGAATACAATAAACATACTTCTTACTGGAACTGATCAATTTCTTGGCTTGGTTGGCACTTACCAGTGTAATTTTTGACTTGCCTTTGTGTGCATTGATGTTGAATGGTTTTCCATCCTTGACGAGCTGGTATTGGTTGGATATCCTCATGAACATTGCATCACACATGTACATGTATGGAATCGCAAACACGACTCCACATACAAAAAGGGGAACGACATATATATCTATGATGCAGGAGCATCCTGCTTGGTTTTTATTAAAATATTGTGTAATTAGGGGGGTGATGATTTTTTAATTATTTTATAAATTATTGTGCTTATTTTAATAAATTAAGAGAGAAAAATGTAAGTGAGGATTATTGTAAATATTCTTTAAATAAATTAAAGGATATGAGTGGAGTTGAATTAGGTAGATAATCCAGGGATTAGGAATTCCTTAAACGAGACTTAGTTGAGTCCAAAAAAAGGATAAATCTAATTTAGATTTTAGTTGAGATTTGTGTGGAGGAAAATATGGATTGGAATAAATTCGTTATTATGTATAAATATGAGGAGTGTGTGAGGATAGAAGGACAGTGAGGAATACAGAGAGAGCAAGAGAAATGGTTTGAGAGCTTTTATAAAAGGGTCGAGAACCGAGAGGCCATCCATTGTAATATTCGGCTAGAATTTCTTGTGTTATTATATTTCTCAGTATTTTTGGTTGTACTTTATTTATGTGTATTTTGAGCCGAATCATAGTTTACCTTCTTCTATATTTTTCTGAGGATTTTCATTTTGAAGGAAGCACACAAGTTTTTGTATGCTAGGATCTATTTAACCCAGTATCCTGGCATCAATTTGGTATCGGAGCCCAAAGATCACAATCATCTGTGCAGCCATGGACAAGAGATAAATGAGTGAATTTAATCTCCGCGTATTTATATAGATATTTGTTGCATATTTGAGCATGTGAATGCAGAAATGAGAGTGTGTTCGAAGCAAGAACACAGACTTGTGATTTGGGTGTGCGATCTTAAGTTCATGGAGTCTACGTGCATTGTGTGAATCTAGCATTAGGCATATGATATCAGGCATCGATATCGTGGCATAGATACCACAGGTGACGTATTTTATAGCTGTGAATAACTTGTGCTTTGTTTTATCATAGTCCATATGATATAATGTGTGTGCGAAATAGATAATACAACATATAGCGATGGGTGAACAACACCGTGTTTTTATCACAATCCATATGATATAACACATGGGTGAACAACGTATAACATCGTATAACAATTTGGTATAAGATGGCATGTTTGGTATCATATGTGGAATGATATAACATCGTATAACACATGGTGAGCCTACATTGTTTATCACAGGTGTAATCGATGGGAGTCTGCGGCATCAGTAAACCTCATCCCTGCGTTAATTAAGTTTTGTAACGTGGGTATGGTATATATGACGCAGCATGAAAACCATGAGCTTGAATCGTATTCTTGGTCACATTTGTTTGTCAAACCAGCATAAAGATTGGAATTCTGAATCGAGATTAGGAGGAGTCGACCACCATATCAAGGGTTCTAGGAGCCCTGCCTGCCACCGCATGAGAAGAGAACGTCGCCGAGAGACCAGACCTACTGTCGTGAAGAATAAATTTTGGATTGAGAAGAGATAGAAGCCAAGGCAGTCACTTAGGAAAGAGGCCAAAATGACCAAAGTTGATAATAGATTCAAGAAGTATGAAGCCATTATCGATGCATGAAAGAACAGTGAAGAAGACCCCGCAAAAGCGCAAACTAGGTTATGGAACCTTGTCATGTTGGGAACCATAATTCAATGGCAAAAGAGAATGGTGGACGGGTTTTAAAAAAACCAACAAATGGATTTCGTGCGGACTGAAAGAGGTAAGCAGTAATAAATGGGTGATATGTTATATAGGTTTGTGACTATATACAAATGAATTAAGAGCTTCCGCATGCGAGAGTTTACCTCTATTTGGGTTTTAAACCAAAGTCTATTTCGTAAGTTCGATATTCATAAAGCGGAGTTTATGGTTTAGACCATAGTTTGTAATAAGAGTCCCATAGTTTGTAATAAGAGTCCGCTCAAGGTTTATGAAAGAGATAAATTTTGTTTAAGGGTAAATATCTTTTATAAAAGATACAATGGAATGGGAGGTAGAATTTGGATTAAGAGGGTGTCACTAAATTTGATTTTATAAAATCACTGGGCATAATGATAATGGCACTTTTATATGCATAAGGTTTGGTTAAACGCAGCTTGGCTGCATCATTTTGGTATCAATGATGCAAGCACAATCATGATCTGCGATAATTAAAGGCCATGGAGCAATAAAATTGAAATTGCAAATTTGCAATTCGCATAGACAGAAATGTTGGAAGCGCATTTGGAGATCTTGCTTGTGAAGAGACCGGTCAACGGGCTAAGAGTGTGTTCACTTGGACAAATTAGAAGGGCGCAGAAAATTGGAAAGGTATGTTAAGTAAAATTGTGGGGCAAGCATATTATATGTTGACATATTTGGTTTTTTAACCAAAATCAAATTTATAGACAAGTATTTTTGCGGGAATGATATGTAAACATGTTGTTCAAAATTAAAGTAAAAATGTTGCAAATGCAGAGGTATAAGGTTTTATCACCACAGTAGCTTTAAAGAAATTTAAGTTTCGCTTAAATGAATGGAAAAGGAGAATGCACTAACCCCAGGTGATATGAAGAGAAACATGCATTTTTATATGAGGTGGTTTATTATGCATAGTGTGAGTTCTCCGTACTTTTGGCTAAGTCATTGTGGACCAAAGCTTGTAGTTGGAAAAGGGAAAATTATTTTGATTTGTGTTTTAAGATTGAAAACACAATTGCTCAATGTTGTAGAATATTTGTTTTTACCATCATGTGGTGGCATCTAAGGAGGAGTTATTCAAGATGGACACAATGTACGAGTTGTACATTATTCATCAAAGAGGTTGAAAACATGTTCTCTATACACAGGTGAAGAGATGTGAATTGATGTTGTATGGTGCATAAAAGTGCAGGAAAAATGTTTGCACCAAAATGATGAGCTTATGGTATGAAGGGCATGCGAGTATTCACAGTAACAAAGACGGCACAGAAGAGTGGAATCCAGAGAGTTGCAAATGCAAGGGAAAGGTTTGTTAATAATCTTAACGGGAGCATAAGGTATGATAATTCATAAAGGTATTTTTGAATGGTTAAAATTGAATGGTTTATTTATTTTCACCATAAAATAAATCTTGGGAACATGGATTGCATTTCAAGTTAAAGGCTTCAGTATCATGTGTTATGATAATGGGAAACTGATGATCTTTTCATAACAATGGAGTATGAGAGAGAGTGAAGATTTTACATCATAAAAATGTATTAAGGGTGGATGTTCGTGGGTAGATTGTATAACTTGAATTAAGTCAAAATATCCACTATTGTAATTATTGGGCCAAGCCTTGAAGTCAAAAATATGTTAAGGTCGAATGAAAATTTGGATAGCTTGAGTCAAGATTGAGTTATTGTACAAGAGAGTGTATTTTTCATCCAAGATGAAGATTTGATGTAAAGTCTGAGTCAAAGAGTCGTAAACCAAGTCAAAGGTTTGAATATAATTGGGTGCGTGATCGGCGGATCCCGACACCCAAAGATTTTGGTCATTGTAACACAAACATTACTAAAGTGTTGGTTGCAGCAAAGTGAAGCAAGAGAGTTGCCCAGAGATGATTACAAGACAGAGAACCGAAAGAGGTAAAGCTCAGGAAGAGAGCTTGCATTGTTGAATGGCAAGTATGGAGGCTTGCTGAAAAGGGGATTCAAATGAAATCCACACGTGAACAGATGAATTTCACAAAGGAGGATAAGATGATTGGTGTCAGTCATTTCAAAGGTTCTGAGAAAGACCGCAACAGAAGAAAGAAGAAGGAGGATGCCAAGGAAAATGGCATATGTAAGCAGTTGACTGATGAAGAGTATGAGCGGGAGAAAGCTAAGATAGCAGTTCACCTTGAGTTGTTGATGGAATTGTTACAAAGAAATAAGGTCCAGAAACTTGGTTGGACAATGAGGAACAAAGTGAAGTGGCAGAGACTACATGCAAAGAGGGAACAACATGTAAAAATACAATTGACAGAGGAGCTGAGGAAGCTTGAGCAGATGATAAGTGTGCAAATCAGATGTGAGGAACTCAGAGAGGATGAGTTGAAAATGGAAGTTTCCATTTATGGCCCAGAACAGGGTGAAATTCTGGGTGACGAGATCAATGAGGAAGATCTCATGAACTATTGGAATAGTTCATAAGAATCTGAAGATGTGTTGACGAGAGAAGCAGATGAGGCTATGAAGCCTTGCATTTTTTCTCACAGTTTATGTATGTTTGCAGGATGTGCGAAAGATGGTGGACAGTCTGGTGAAACTGTCACAGAGATGAATGAAACTCTTGAGGTGAAGTGTGATGGAGAATGCATTTTAGAGGAGGAAGGTACTGATTTGTTGCATCAGGAAGAAATCATAAATGAATTCTTGTTTAATGTAAGACAACTAGTTGAAGTTGTTATGGAGCAAAAGCATAATGAAAATGCCGAAGTGATATTCCAAGGAGGTAAACAAATGAATTTGTTTAATGAAATTGCTGACAGAATTTTGCAATGTGATGATATAGAAACCAGGATAACTCAGGATGATTTCCAGAAGAAGAATGAAGCTACGAATGAAGGTTGCGATAAAATGCTGGAAATATTTCACATGGAAATAGAGTTCTTGGAACGATGGCTTAAAGAACCTGAGAGAGAAATGAAGCTTGTGGAACCTGATCCAGAAGAGATTACAGTTACTATGCATAATAGGGATGAAATGTTTTCAACCTTTATAGATTTGAGTGAATGTTATAACTTTTCAAATAATAATGTGATTGTAGATACAAAAAACGACATTAACAGATATGATTTCGAAATCAGAGAAATTGAACAGAAAGTATTTGGAGTTGAGATGAAAGATCAAGGGCAACAAGAAAGTTATGTCTGTAGAGACATAAAGGACATAGAAATATTGGTCCAGTAGGACAAAAATGAAAGCAGCCAACAGTTCAAAACAAGATCTACTAAAATCCAGAAATTCGATGATGGCAGATTGGTGCTTGAAGCATCAAAAGAGGCCGAAACATCTTATCTTTTTAAAACTAACAGTTTGTTGATGAATGCAGGTACAACACCGGACGAGAAATTTGTTGCTATAAAAGCAATCAATGACTATAGTTATGGTCAAGAAGAAATTCTTGATTATTCTTCACTTCAGAAATTTGAGTGTTCAGCTCAGTTGGAGACGAAAGCATTAGACAAAGAGGAATGAATCTGAGGAATTGGGGGAAGCAATTGTTGTAAAGGCTGATGGAATCCGATTGACAGAGTGTGTGATGAGTTACCAAACAGAGTTGATACTTTAAAGGACCAGCAGCAAAACAGAGTTTGGAATCCTGGAGGGAGCAAGTCATTAAGACTTGTGGCTGTCGCATTATTACATAAAAGCGACAGACCTCATAGACACGAGTCTATGGAATTCCTTAAACGAGACTTAGTTGAGTCCAAAAAAAGGATAAATCTAATTTAGATTTTAGTTGAGATTTGTGTGGAGGAAAATATGGATTGGAATAAATTCATTATTATGTATAAATATGAGGAGTGTGTGAGGATGGAATGACAGTGAGGAATATAGAGAGAGCAAGAGAAATGGTTTGAGAGCTTTTGTAAAAGGGCCGAGAGTCGAGAGGTCATCCATTGTAATATTCGGCCAAGAAATTTCTTGTGTTATTATATTTCAATATTTTTGGTTGTATGGCTCTCTTTTATTTATGTTTATTTTGAGCTGAATCATAGTTTTAATGAAGAGTTTTCTTGAGTATTTTCATGCTGAAGGAAGCACGCACGTTATTATATGCTAGGATATTTTTTATTGCAGAACCCTGGCATCAATCTACTTCATCAATAAAATCAACATTGACAGCAAATATAATTTTGCACTGTTTATTTACCTTCATATCTGCATCCTTATTTACCAATCCCAGTGGATATGGGTTTGGATGATCATGAACTTCCAACCCCAACTTCTTGACCAACTCTGTTGCAATGAGATTCACCGGCGATCTTGAGTCAAATAGAGCATCAATATTTGTCTTCTTGACTTGTTTCTTTATATGGAAGAGTTTGGACATTTCTTTCTCTTCCTACCATTGAAGGCTACTCAGATTCACCTCCTTCTGCATTGATATACATACGATATTCTCATCCATGTCTGAGTTGATTTCAACTTGGTTGCTTAAATCTGTGGCCATGAGATTATTGTTCTTGTTCTTTGGGTTTAGCTTTGGATGCAACTTCCAATGCTTCTCCTCTATATGGCCATCAATGTTGCGGTGGTTATTGGGATCTTTACACAGGTGCATTGTGGCCTTCATCCTTTTTATCTTTTCCCCGTTTTTTCTTATTCTTTCCCTCCTTAGAAACATCATATTGTTCTGTTTTATTTCACCCACTTAATTGCGCTCTCTTCAGGTCTGTGTTCTCCGGGTATTGTGCCTGTACACAAGCCTCATCCACCAATTTGGGCTTGAACAACATCACTTGCTCACGCAGATCGCAGTGGAGACCTCCCAGATACTTGAGGAGTACACTTGTGTACTTTGGAGAGATACCCAGAATTATAGCCATCTTCCTTAATTTCGTGGTGTACTCCTGAACGCTTTGGCCCGGTTTTTTCTTGAAGTAATGCCACCGGATCCACTGATTCTCTACATAACCAATGGGATAAAGTTGTGACTTAATGAGGGTTTTGAAATATTCAGACTTAGTCACTAAATATTCTCCCTCCAACTTCAGGGTTTTTGTGTGGCTCTCCCACCAAGTCAGTGCATGGCCCTCTAATTTCAGTCGTGCAAATGAGATTTTTTTTCCTTCTTCAATCTGATGGACGCTCAAATAGACTTCCAGTTGCTGCAATCAATGGTTTAGGTTCAAATCATTTATCTCGTCGTGATATGTCTTGATATCGACTTTTTCTTCCATTCAAGACAAGATCGTGATTGGTTCACGACACTTGAACTGGGTTGGATTTTTTTGAGCTCTTTATTTGACTATTTCTTCGTTTCTCCCCTATATAGTGATCCTCGTTCTAATTTTCCATCTGCATTCAAACTCCCATATTCTCCAAGTATCCTCAGGTTGATATTCAAGGCTACAATATCTGCGACTTGTTGTTCCAACTGCGTAAACCTCACCTTTGCAGGATCACAAGGTTCGTTTACAGATTCATCACCCATGATTAAGCTTTTATGATTTTCGGCCCCACTGATTTAGATCCCTGCAATCTCCACAAAATACACAAAGAAACTTTCTCGGATACCAAATGATTTGTAACCTACGGTGGATATTCCACTAGACAGTTCATCACAACAAATCTAATAATAACATATTAAAATACTCATCAGTTCAGCTTGCATTCAACTCACACATGTGGATCCATACATACTACAGTCAAATATGGTCAAACAAGGTCAACGACTAGTCAAACTCGGTCAATTAAACTCCAAACATATATGGTCAACACTCAATGCGGCCTGGTCAAATCGTCCTTCTTCCTCACACGTGCAACTATCCAAGACAAACAAAATGATGATGAAGAAAGATGAAGATGATTCTCCAAAACAAATTTATCCTTTAGCTAAAAATCCTCCTTCACTATAAAATATTAATGAACTTACTATGAGGATTTCCTTACCCATCATAAGTATTTAGAGCTCTAATGTGAGTGGACACTCATAGAGGTGGCTCTTCACCCCCTCACTTATAGATCTTACATGACAACTCAACATTAGACTACAATTTTTAACCCCACTAATGGGTGAAAACCCCATTAGATAAATAATTCAAACCAAATCCTTAAAATAGATCACTCCCCCGTGGAGCTAGAAATCTGAGTATTGTGGTCCATTTACCCCTAGCCAAATCAAAATGGACCCATGGGTAAATGTATAAATCTCCCCTATTCAAATAAGCTTGACCCCATGGGAGATGTCTACCCTTAGGCCATTCTCCCTTGGCCAAATCAGCGTTAGGCCATTCACCCCATGGGAGAATGTCTACCCAATGCTAGAAAAACATCAAAATTCCCCTCTCAGTAAGGGAGACATTCTACGTCATGCCAAGCTTGTCTCTTCCATCTCAGCCCACAGTACCTACTTCTTCATCAGCTCAAACTACTTCACCCATTTCACCACCATCATCACCATTTCACACTTAGATTGGGTCATCTAGTATAGCTAAGACCAGTGAGCTTAAAATGACCAAAGTGGCTAAGATAGAGACATTGGAAAAAACATATCAAAGAGGTCATGGGCAAGTGTTTTCTCCACAGATTGTGGAAGGTGCCTTGCCTTCTTATCAGCAAAACAGGTAGACAAAGGAAAGGAAATGATGACAGAGGCAGATATTCAGGAAGAGATTAGGCATGAGGAGGGGAATCTTCATGAAACGGCAATGGAGTTTGATCTTGTTGACTCGAATCAGCAAGATCATTCTGAGATCACTAGCACAGTCATCAAGGGAAAATAGGCCAAGATTAAATATCTACAAACTAGTATTGATAGATCTAAATTTTTCATTACCTTTCTTGAGCAAGAGAACCAACAGCTAAAGACCAAACACTTTTTTGATGACATGAAATTCATCAAAGCTCAAAGAGAAACATAAAAAGCTAAAGTCTTGTTTGAAGAGACACTGGAAAAATATGGTGTGCTAGATGAACCAGAAGAACAAGCGCCAAGAAGAAGGCCAAGGACTAGAGGTTTGAAAAGAGCCCTAGAACTAGAAAGGCAGAAAGAAAGAGAAGTAGCAGATGAAGTCATTCTTAATGAAAAATTTGCAGTGGTAATAAATGAGAACTGGGAGAAATAGCTTGATAGGGCTAACCAACATCTTGAGAAGCTCCTAGATAAATCAAACAAGGACAATAAGATTCAAAGAAGGATGGCAAACCACTATGCCAAGAGAAACAAAATTGCAAGGTCAAAACTTAAACAAGCCAATGCAAAAATTGAAACATTGACCATGCAAAAAGAGAAAAGAAGGCTTGATATCCTTGATGAAGCCTCACTCCATGGCTAATCCTCATAATAAGCCACCATTCAGAAAATTTTGGAAATTTTTGATACATTTTTGCAATTTTTTCAAGTTTTTGTGCATTCTTGGACTGTCAGGTGCGCAGCGCCCTAGGCACTGCGCACATGTTTGAGGCATATTTTGGTCAAAAGGCGACCATCATTAGATTCAAATAGAGAAAACATGGAATAAAACCACTTTTCTATCCTTGTTTGGTCAAACTGGCAGGTGAAAAAGTCAAAAAACCTTCAAAAAATCACAATTCGGCCTCTTTTTTCACCTTGGCGCTGCACATAGAGAAATCTTGGGAGAATCACTTTTTGGGAGGTCAAATCAATTCAAATCTATAAAACAAGCACAGATTTGCAAAGTGGGCTCGATAAGCTTTCCAATGAGCTATCAATATCTCATTTTGGACATCGAGAACTCCCTCAAAACTTGGCTTGAAGATGGTGTTGTGCACCTGACCAATGTCTGATTTTTTTGAGTTTTCTCTGCAATTTTGATTTTCACCTTGAGAAAACATGTTTTTACTGATGTAATTGATGGAATTAAATGTAATTATGATGTTTTTACACTTACCTAGGGTAAATACATTAGGTGAAAAATTTTTATGACATGTAATGACTCAGTTTGCAAAAAGTGAGGGATGAGTCACTTGGACCTCCCTACACTCTAGGTATGCAGTTCAGTTTTTGGTGGAACTACTCCTCTCATGGGTTCGACCCCTGAGGATGGGGGGAGTTGTTTTGAGGTCTATATCTTGTACTTTTTGACTCATTTCCAAGGGTTGGACATTGTTGGATGTTGATGCATTGATCAGAAACTCTAGTGTAATCATTTTTGGAAAGAACATAATGAAAAGGTTGCAACTATTTCTTTGGGATACCAATGGTATGGAAATTTAGCATTATTATTCTAATGTCTCATTATGTATTAATGTTTTGTTCCATGATCCATTTCATTTCTATGATATGCTGGTTTTCAAGTTGATAAACATAATACATCTCTCATGCTCTGTTTTGGGAAAACCTTCATAGTTTGTCCATCTTCTTTAGTTTAAAAAGAATTCATGATTAGCCTTGCTCTTTCTAGCTCCTCACCTGTCTGATGCATCCCACTTAAGACACCCTAAATTGTTAGGTTTTCTACCTACCTTGGCCCATTGAATCTCTGCAACCCTAATCTCATTTGCCTTGACCTAGCCTCTTTGACATAATTCACCCATCCAGCAACCTAATTCAACCAAAACAAAACCCCTGTACTTATACCTACCCTAAAACCCTAATTCATACAGCCCTCTTGGCTGTGACTTTGTGGAGAGATCCCTCTCTGGTTTGGTAGGGCTAGCTATCAAGCCAAAATATTTGTCTGTGGTTACCTTTGTTGGGATTTCTTCTTGAGCCTTAGAAATCTGGTGGAGTGATAACAATACCTATAAAAACTCCTCCAATTGTTGTTTTTTTTTCTTAGTACACCCCTCCAAAGATGCCTTGCCTCTTATTGACTCCTCTCCACACTGAATTTCTCTTGAATACAATAAACATACTTCTTACTGGAACTGATCAATTTCTTGGCTTGGTTGGCACTTACCAGTGTAATTTTTGACTTGCCTTTGTGTGCATTGATGTTGAATGGTTTTCCATCCTTGACGAGCTGGTATTGGTTGGATATCCTCATGAACATTGCATCACACATGTACATGTATGGAATCGCAAACACGACTCCACATACATAAAGGGGAACGACATATATATCTATGATGCAAGAGCATCCTGCTTGGTTTTTATTAAAATATTGTGTAATTAGGGGGGTGATGATTTTTTAATTATTTTATAAATTATTGTGCTTATTTTAATAAATTAAGAGAGAAAAATGTAAGTGAGAATTATTGTAAATATTCTTTAAATAAATTAAAGGATATGAGTGGAGTTGAATTAGGTAGATAATCTAGGGATTATGAATTCCTTAAACGAGACTTAGTTGAGTCCAAAAAAAGGATAAATCTAATTTAGATTTTAGTTGAGATTTGTGTGGAGGAAAATATGGATTGGAATAAATTCGTTATTATGTATAAATATGAGGAGTGTGTGAGGATAGAAGGACAGTGAGGAATACAGAGAGAGCAAGAGAAATGGTTTGAGAGCTTTTATAAAAGGGTCGAGAGCCGAGAGGCCATCCATTGTAATATTCGGCCAAGGAATTTCTTGTGTTATTATATTTCAGTATTTTTGGTTGTATGGCTCTCTTTTATTTATGTATATTTTGAGTTGAATCATAGTTTTAATGAAGAGTTTTCTTGAGGATTTTCATGTTGAAGGAAGCACGCACGTTATTATAAGCTAGGATCTGTTTTATAGCAGAACCCTGGCATCATTTGGTATCAGAGCCAAAAGATCACATTCATCCGTGCAGCCACGGACAAGAGATAAATGAGTGAATTTAATCTCCGCAGATTTATATATATATATACAATGTATATTTCAACATGTGAATGCAGGAACAAGAGTGTGTTCGAAGCAAGAACACAGACTTGTGAATTGGGTGTGTGACCTTAGGATCGTGGAGTCTGCATGAAGGGCTTAACACATTTTGTGAAGGCAGCATCAGGCATCGATATCGTGGCATAGTTACCACAGGTGACGTATTTTATAGCTGTGAATAACGTGTGCCTTGTTTTATCACAGTCCATATGATATAACAGGGGTGCGAAATAGATAACACAACATATAGCGATGGGTGAACAACACCTTGTTTTTATCACAGTCCATATGATATAACACATGGGTGAACAACGTATAACATCGTATAACAATTTGGTATAAGATGGCATGTTTGGTATCATATGTGGAATGATATAACATCGTATAACACATGGTGAGCCTGCATTGTTTATCACAGGTCTAATCGATGGGAGTCTGCGGCATCAGTAAACCTCATGCCTGCGTTAATTAAGTTTTGTAACGTGGGTATGGTATATATGATGCAGCATGAAAACCACGAGCTTGAATCGTATTCTTGGTCACATTTGTTTGTCAAACCAGCATAAAGATTGGAATTCTGAATCGAGATTAGGAGGAGTCGACCACCATATCAAGGGTTCTGGGAGCCCTGCCTGCCACCGCATGAGAAGAGAACGCCGCTGAGAGACCAAACCTACTGTCGTGAAGAATAAATTTTGGATTGAGAAGAGATAGAAGCCAAGGCAGTCACTTAGGAAAGAGGCCAAAATGACCAAAGTTGATAATAGATTCAAGAAGGATGAAGCCATTATCGATGCATGAAAGAACAGTGAAGAAGACCCCGCAAAAGCATAAACTAAGTTATGGAACCTTGTCGTGTTGGGAACCATAAGTCAATGGAAAAAGAGAATGGTGGACGGGTTTTAAAAACCAAAAAATGGATTTCGTGCGGACTGAAAGAGGTAAGCAGTAATAAATGGGTGATATGTTATATAGGTTTGTGACTATATACAAATGAAGTAAGAGCTTCCGCATACGAGAGTTTACCTCTATTTGGGTTTTAAACCAAAGTCTATTTCGTAAGTTCGATATTCATAAAGCGGAGTTTATTTATGGTTTAGACCATAGTTTTTAATAAGAGTCCCATAGTTTGTAATAAGAGTCCGCTCAAGGTTTATGAAAGAGATACATTTTTTTTAAGGGTAAATATCTTTGATAAAAGATACAATGGAATGGGAGGTAGAATTTGGACTAATAGGGTGTCACTGAATTTGATTTTATAAAATTACTGGGCATAATGATAATGGCACTTTTATATGCATAAGTTTTGGTTAAACGCAGCTTGGCTGCATCATTTTGGTATCAATGATGCAAGCACAATCATGATCTGCGATAATTAAAGGCCATGGAGCAGTAAAATTGAAATTGCAAATTTGCAATTCGCATAGACAGAAATGTTGGAAGCGCATTTGGAGATCTTGCTTGTGAAGAGACCAGTCAATGGGCTAAGAGTGTGTTCACTCGGACAAATTAGAAGCGCGCAGAAAATTGGAAAGGTATGTTAAGTAAAATTGTGGGGCAAGCATATTATATGTTGACATCTTTGGTTTTTTAACCAAAATCAAATTTATAGACAAGTATTTTTGTGGGAATGATATGTAAACATGTTGTTCAAAATTAAAGTAAAAATGTTGCAAATGCAGAGGTATAAGGTTTTATCACCACAGTAGCTTTAAAGAAATTTAAGTTTCGCTTAAATGAATAGAAAAGGAGAATGCACTAACCCCGGGTGATATGAAGAGAAACATGCATTTTTATATGAGGTGGTTTATTATGCATAGTGTGAGTTCTTCGTAGTTTTGGCTAAGTCATTGTGGACCAAAGCTTATAGTTGGAAAAGGGAAAATTGCTCATCTATGGATATGAACTAGAGCTTCATTGCTGCTCCTGCACCATATCTTGGATGAAGTGATATTTTATCTCAATGTGCTTATACCTATCATGATAAAATCGATTCTACGAAAGCTTAACATGAATTTTATTGTCACAATATATCAAGGTCGTCTCTATCTCCTAATCAGATAGCCTTGCAGGTAGCTTTCAAAGTCACACTGCATATTAACTTGTGACATTGGTTGCGATATAATTTGCCTTTGTTGTACTGAGTGCAACAAAAGTTTGTGTTGAAATTGTAGGAAGGAATGGCTTATCTGAAGTTTGCCTTAGTGAAATATGCTAATTTGAATTCAACCATAGATATTTGAGTTAACTATGAGTTAACATGTGTGATGTGTCTTATCACTAGTTTATTGTCATTTAATTCGAGTTATATGGCATGCAATGAGTTGTGGACTCATTAATGGATAAAATTAGATATATATTGTAGTTAACTCTAGTGTCTCTTAGTTAATTGATCTCTAGTTATATAATAGAGATAGTTTTAAGTTTAGTTGAGTAGCTGACTTTCTATTAACTCAACTTACTCTTAGTTAACTGGTTGCAACTACTAAAATTATCCCTAGTAGGTCATGCAATTGGAATTACCTAATGAGATTGAATAAAGGCACAAATCGTATTTATTAAGATACACAAGTGTTTCTGAGAATCAAGTAGAGCAATTCTCTTGGGAATTGCACAAGGAAATAGGAGAAAATCCTCTTTTTTAGGGTCATATTTGCACTAGGAAATGGGACCTTCCTAGCAGGCCTTATTTGCATGAGTGTTGTGCTAGTTGTTGAGAATTTGGAGGGCCAGAGATTAATTCAAATTCTCTTACTTGATAATTACTTATGAGCTTATTTCTTAACTTATTTAGTCTTTCATCAAGTCAATTACCAAAATACAAGAGACACACAAGTAGGCTCCTCGAGCCAGGGAAAAACCTCTCCCCTCTTGGAGAGGAAAACCTGAAAGGAATTCTTCTTATAGATCTTCAAATGACAAGTACCATGACCAAGACTCAGACCCTTGACCTATGGATGACTCCAAGACCTTGTCACTGCTTCTAAGACTTCTTTCAACTTTGATCCTTCTTTTCTTCATCAACCTGCACAAATGGTATCATATCTCCAACGAATAACGTGTATATGGATGACATTACATTGCTTGTTTCCGAGTCACTGTACTACTGAAAACTTGCATCATCTTGGCACCTAACATCTTTGTAGACCAGCATTGAGTCACAATTAACTTACACTAGATCCAAGCACATAAAAGAGATAATTTACTTATGATAGCACCGAGTTAATGTGCCACTTATCTCTAAGGTAAATCTGCATCTTATCATTGTGATAAACCCTGATCACATCCTCAGAAAATCTGCACTGTTGACTCCTAAAATCCACACTGTTGACTTTCTGAAATGCACATCTCTTGACTCCTGAAATCCGCATATATTTGTCCTCTGAAATATGAACTTATTTCACATAATCTTCCGCAAATCCTTCATGTTGTAGCTATCTTAGAGAGGCCCGTACTTTTTTTTGTCTGAAGACCGCACTTCTGACATTCTCTGAAATTACATGCGTATCTGAATTCCATTTTAGAAAAATATGCAATTGTTGTGGATGTAAAATGAGCCACAATTTCAAGTTATATATATGGCACAATTCATGACTTTAGGCCGACCATATATACTGGCTAGTATGCCGACTTCACATATCATAGGCCGACTTGAAGGAGTATATTTTCCAACTTTGGTGAGGGTTGTTGCAAGACATTCTTCCAAAATATATATGACAATATCTTGGAGAATTTTAATGATGACTAGGCTCTCCATATACATGATACTAATTACACTTATAAACAGAAGACAAACCCTAATAGACATCAAGAAGAGGTCTATCAACCTATAATAAAATTCTTTCTCATGAAATGCATGAAGCAAGTACAACAAAATAAATTTTATTATCTTTGTCTTCTTCTTTACATAAATACATAATTACATAGTCAATATGAATACTGATCCTAGTTACACTTTTCAACGCTCCCTCTTGACTAGGGAGGTATTCAGACAGGTACATGGTCGCTTTCAAAATAAATAATCTCATAAGAAGAATCAGATTGGTAATCGCATTTTTATAGCATCATATCAACCAACATTGTCCTAGTGCAAGGCCTTTACTAACAGCCCCATCTCTCAACGAGACAATGGGCTACCTTGCTATCGAGACACTTGACTTATAAACACCATATTCATTGTCTCTCCAAGATACATACTCCACCCGGGTGTTCCCAAAGTATGCCCTTCTTGGATTGTTCTTCTCTTGGGTAGCTAGCCCACAAAGAATATCAGTCCCCGACTAATATTATCTTTAATTCCCTAATACATTCTCAAAGAGTATCGAATTCCAGATGATTACCCAATCCCCCATTATGTCTTCCCAAGTGAAGACCAGAATGATGTGTTTATCTCTCCCTCTCAACCTGGGAGGATCTATTCCACAAGGGAATGTACTGATTCCTATATAAGAAATGTACCTAAGCTCATTCGTAGGAATCACCCAGTTTCTTCCAAGTAAGAAACTAATCACCAGACTCCCTCTCAATCAGGGACCTGCAACAGCAATATTGAGACACCCAACTACTCATGAATAATTCCTCCCCTCGATGTCATGGATTTCTATCTTTGAGGAATCTTCAAATTTAGCTCCATAGGGTACAGATCATCCATCACTTTCATTCATGAGTCATGTCATCTAACAAAAAGTGATTCATATGTCTTTCTTATATGGTCCACCTTATATGCCATGTTGCTTTCTTTCGAATCATCTCCAAGGGTCATACATCCTTTCTCATGATTAGCAGCCCTGCACAAATTCAACTGGATAAACATATACATATGAAATTTTAAAACAAAATTTACCTTAGTGATGATATTTGACCATGACATCTTCCTATAGGCATCGACATCCTTTATTTAGATTGACACATCTCCTAATGATATGTTTTGTCAAGGGTCTTCTTCATTACCAGACTTCTATTAGAGTCTACATATCCTCCCAGGAGATATTCTAGTCACATATTCTTGGCTTCCGGATGATAACTGCCTCTTGACATGGTTGCACTTCATGATCTCTTCCGTTTTGCACATCTTCATTCCTAGGAACTTCCAATTTCCAGTTCCTTGTTCATATAAAACCACCTCATAATCCATATGAGGATATATTATGTTGATTTCATCTGTCAGTGCACTGTGAGATATCCTTCTCCATATATCATACTTCTAAATATATAAGTCCATTACCTGCAACCATATGACATGAATTCACAACATCCAGTGTTGGCATAAAAATATATATACCTCATACATTTTTCCTTTGTGTCATCATGTAGCAGTTTTACTAGAATGAGGAACTTCATTCCATTGACCTTTTTCATCAATATGTCATCACATCCTAATCCCAAAAATTTGTAGCATAGAATTCTTTAAAGAAACTTTTTTGCTTTCTTTCTAACCAGTGAATTCATATAGAATTCTATTAGAAAATGTCAGCACATGTTTCCATGATGACCCTTGATCTTGATGACTACCTTCCATCAATATTTTTATCAGTGAGGTTTTCTAGAAGTTGTTTCATCGAGAACTCCTGCCATGCTTTGATCATGATGTTATAATTCTTCCTATCACATTATTTTACAGCCAACAGGAAACACTTAAAGGAGAATATGATCTCAATCATAGTGGAGATGCCTCACTTCTTATTTCTTAGATTTCTTTGCATCAGGTCCTTCCATCATTTTTGAGACATGGGATTCTTCCCTTTTTCTCTTGCCCTTCTTAGGTTTAGGACAATCTCTTTTATAATGCCCAAGCTCATTACATCCAAAGCATCGTTTTTTGTCCATATTTCTTCTTTTATTCTAAGGACCAAATTTTTTGTATCTTCCTTTCTTCCTGTACATGGCTGTAAAGGTTTGATTCCCTTCACTTCGTCATGCATCAGCTTTGGCTTTTAGTCTTGTTTCCTCTATTGATTCGGATTTATGCAGGAACGCAACAAAATAAACATATAACCATAAATACAAAGATGCAGCGGAAATAACACTTCATTTCATTAATATCAAAGAACTGAAATTTGCTTACAAACAGAATGGAAATAAACTAGCTAGGGCGCTGGTAGCTATCTCTGAGAAGAGATGTGGCAGATACAGGCCTCTGAACTGAGTTACAATGAGGCTCGAGGGCCTATTTATTATTTAGAAACAATGGAAAACCCTAAACATCCAAAACACTAACCCTAGGATATGAAGCGCCAAAACTATGGGCCCCTTTTGGGTAAATTGGTGTTTCAACTTCCTGGGGACGTAACTTTGGCATACGATCTCCGTTTGACGCGAACCATACCTTGTTAAAAAGATCTATCCGAGGAATACAAATTTTTAGTGAGAAACATCAATCCATGAATCCATGTTTCTCCCGTTTTTCCCAAAAAAACGTCGTTTAGGGCCTCGAAACGGCTCCAGAAGTTCAAGACTTGAAAAACTGCTAAAAATAGTAAGTTGTGCCGAAACTGAAAAACTGAAATAGACAATGGTGGGGCCCCAAGTGGAATAGGCGGGTGACCACCAATATCCACTTGGATCATCTATTTTACATAGAGACCATAAATCATGGAATGGTGTGGCTTCTTTCTTCCCATATAAACTTGAAGTGAAGTTTCCCCATTCTTCTGGTAGAGCATTCAGCACCACTGTAGTCATCTCAGTGTCAGACATTACTTCTCCTAGTTCTTGTACTTGATCTCTTATTTCAGAAATCCTCATAAAGTATGGAGTGATTCTTTCTTCCCTTGACAATTTCAATTTATATAGTTCTTGTCTCAGAGAGATTCCTTCTCCTGCAGTACTCACAGAGAATAGCTCCACCAGTTTCTCATATATTTCTTTAGTAGACTTTAGTTTTGATACATAGAGAATGAGTGAGTCCTTAATAGATCTGTGAGAATCCTATGGGCTCTAATTTCTCCCTTCATGTACTTGGAATGAACTGAAGCATCTTATTTTGGTGGTTGAATTGTCAATCCTTCGATGTAATCCATAACTTCATCTTCAATTAAATTAAATTTGTCCTCTTCTTCCATGCACTAAAGTTTGATGACCCAACCAGCTTGTTGCTTTCTTTACAATAATTCACCTTGACATACTTAAGTAAGGTCATAGATACTTACTTGAGTAGAGTGGCTTGCAGCTTCCTTGATGATGACGAAGAATTTAGGAGCTTCTTCTAAGATAGAAATCTTCAACCTAGGTGTTCTTGGATCCTTGATGGTAAAGGATGATGACCTCTTCTAACAATGTATTGAATGTAAATATTTGATGGCAAAGATTATTTTCTTGAAAATTTGATCCTTTGAATGAGATGAATATCTTTCTCGAAAATAGCTTGACAGTATTTCTTGCAAAATGATTTGACTTTTCACCCAAATTTTGATTTTGCTTCATGGAGTGTCTCTTTGTCAAGTAGCCCTTGAGTTCAACACCTTATCTTTGATTCCATTTTGAGAATTTGGAGGGTCCGAGATTAATTCAAATTCTCTTACTTGATAATTACTTGTGAGCTTATTTATTAAATTATTTTGTCTTTCATCAAGTCAATTACCAAAATACAAGAGACACGTAATTAGGCTCCTCGAGCTAGGGCAAAACCTCTCCCTCTTGGAGGGGAAAACCTAAAACGAATTCTTCTTATAGATCTTCAAATGACAAGTACCATGACCAAGACTCAGACCCTTGACCTATGAATGCCTCCAAGACCTTGTCACTGCTTCTAAGACTTCTTTCAATGATGATCCTTATTTTCTTCATCAACTTGCACAGATGGTATCATCTCTCCAACGAATATTGTGTATATTAATGACATTACATTTTTGGTTTCTGAGTCACTGTACTACTGCAAACTTGCATCATCATGGCACCTAGCATATTTATAGACCGGCATCGAGTCATTGTTAACTTACACTAAAACCAAGCACTGAAACGAGACAATATACTTATCATATCACTGAGTTAATGTGTCACTTATCTTCGAGGTAAATTCGCATCTTATCACTGTGATAAACCCTGATCACAACCTCAAAAAATCCTCATTGTTGACTCCTAAAATCCACACTGTTGACTTCCTGAAATCTGCATCTCTTGACTCCATAAATACACATCTCTTTGTCCTCTGAAATCCGCATCTCTTTGTCCTCTGAAATCCACACTTATTTCATAGAATTTTCCGCAAATCCTTCACATTGTAACTATATTAGAGAAGCTCGCACTTCTTTCTGTATGAAGACCGCACTTCTGACCTTCTCTGAAATCTGCATTAACTACATGAGTATCTGAATTCCATTTCAGAACAATCCGCAATTGTTGTGGATGTCAAATGAGCCACAGGTTCAATTTATATATATGGCACAGTTCATGACTTTAGGCCGACCATACATATTGCATAGTAGGCTGACTTCACATATCATAGGCTGACTTGAAGGAGTATATTTTCCAGCATTGGTGAGGGTTGTTGCAAGCCATTCTTCCACAAGATATATGACAAGGTCATGGAGCATTTTAATGAGGACTAGGCTCTCCATATACATGACACTAATTACACTTTTAAACAGAATTCAAACCCTAAATAGACATGAAGAAGAAGTCTATCAACCTATAATAAAATTCTTGCTCATGAAAGCAATGAAGCAAGTACAAAAAATTACATTTTATTATCTTTGTCTTCTTCTTTACATAATTACATAGCCAATATGAAGACCGATCCTAGTTACACTTTTCAACACTAGTCTTGTAGAGAGTTGATCAATATTGCAAGGAGCTTCAAGCTTGGAGAAATTTCTTTGTAATATATCAAACTGCTCAGTTGATAATACAAGCAAAAGGAGTTTTTCCCAATGGAGTTCCTTAGATAAATGTTATTTTTTATGTGTGATTGATCTATTTGTGTGATTTTGTTTCTATTCATTTTTTTATTTCCACATAATTTTGGTAGATAAATCTTGTTTATTTTGTAGATCAGTTTACTCTCATTAGTTGTTGCAATATTTCAAGGATTTTTTGCAGTTTGCTTCCTACTAAACCAAGATATCATAGTTGATCCCAGGTTGAAGCAACACCCCAAGGTGGTAGTTCTATCCCCTGCACTCCCGACCGAATCCAAATTGGTATATCAATACAACCTCACTTCACCACCCAAGACTTATATCAAACCATATAAAATTGTACCACGTAGGTACCTCAACACATGCTTCGCCACAACACAATGAACATGCCTCAGCTCAACCATATAATGGCTCAGCTTTCTCACCGCAAAGGAAATATTTGGCCTAGTGTTAACCAGATACATCAAGGATCCAATTAACGGCTTGTACATCGTGGGATCCAAAAAAATTGAATCTAAAGTGGAATCACTAAGCTTCTTAATATTTGTCGTCATAGGTGTAGCCATGGACTTGCAGTCCATCACGTCGAATCTCCTCAAAATATTAATAATGTGCTTCCCTGGTCTGAGTAAGATCCCATCTTATCTCTACCACAATTCCAATCCTAATAAATAATGCATCAATCCAAGATCCTTCATCTCTAACTTCGAGGCTAACTCCCTCTTGCACCTGATGATGAACCTCTCTACCCAAGTAAGGAACATATCATCAAAATATAACACCAATATCAAAGGATCACCATCAACAACCATGAAGTAAAGGTAAAGATCCACATCACTCCTGGTGAAGCCCAAAACTCATCAAGTATCCATTAATCCTAGAATACCATGCGATGGGTGCCTGCCTGAGTCTGTACAAAGCCTTCTTCAATCTACAAACATGGGATTCATTCCCATGTGCCTAAAATCCCTAAGGTTTCTCTATGTACACGTCCTTTTCAGTCACACCTTTGAGGAACATGGGAGGCAATGGAAATAATAGTCCTAATAGAAGTGTACCTAATAACTGGAGCAAAAGTCTCCTCATAGTCCCTCCCTCTTTCAGGGAGAACCCTCTCGCAACAAACCTCACTTTGTACTTCTTGATGCTACCATCAACTGCATGCTTGATATTATAGATCCATTTGGAAGTCACTAATTACTTCCCATCATATCTTGGTACTATCTCGCACACATCATTCTTCATGGTGGAGTAATACCCCTACATCATGGCATACTTACAAACATACTGGAATGTTGCCTCCTCATAACTATAAGGCTTAGAATAAATAATGTGACTCATCAATGCCATATAATTTGAGTACCTCTATGGTTTTTTTCTTTCCCTGAAGGTATCTATGGAGTTTTCATGTCCTTCTACATCTTGCAACGTGTCACGAAGCCATGCTGACCTCTTCCCAGTCACAACAACATATCTAGGTATATCCACTAGCTCTGATGGCTAAACTGATGCCTCCTAATAATCTGAAGGATGATCAATTGGAATAGAGGGACCTCTACTTTAATCCTTTGAAGCCTCTTTCTCCTCGCTATCAATCTCCATGTACGACTCACTATACATCTTAAAGGACACCTCCTCATCAAAAGTAACATCCCAACTAACCTGGATTTGACGTTGTCCTGGAATATAGATCTTGTATGCCTTCAAAGTCTCGTTGTATCCCACAAAAGTACCCTTCTTTCTAGAATTTTCTAACTTCTTCCTTTTATCCTTGGGCACGTGAATGTATACTAAATAACCAAATATCCGCAAATGATTGACCTCTAGCTTCACTCTTTTGAATGCCTCATCGGGAGACTTGTCCTCCAATATCTGATGAGGACCCATGTTTTGAACATAAACAACTATGTTGGATGCATCTGCCCATAAAAACATGGATAGATCCTAATCATGAATCATTGCCTTCATCGCTTCCATAATGGACCTATTCTTCCCTTCCGCATGTGAGAATTTCTTACACTTAAGAAACCCTATTGTTAAATATTTATTTACTTCTACTTACATAAGTTGTTAATCTGAATTCCAGAATTAACATCGAAGTAAATAGAGTTAAAAGCCTACACATGTAGATCAAATACTGAATAACATGCTCAAAAAAAGTGACACACAAGGATTTTCTGGACAAATGTCCCTGGAAAAACCCAATGTGGGAAAACCGGTGTTGCTAGCTTCCAGAGGGTTTTTATTACTATGCATATTCTAAATACAACAATCATGAGCACCAAAACTAGTTAACCTGATAGAGAAATAAAAATGGCAGCAATACCTCTATCCTGGAGACAAAAATATATGACTGATTCACACCCTCAAATGGGATTTATAAAACTCAGCCCCTTTTCGGCCTCTGGAAACCCCAGCGCTGCTTTGAAGCCCTCTTCATCAGCTTGACTGGCCTGCGTCAACCTCTACGCTGCTTAGGAAGGGCATGCATCACCCTAGAATGGGTTACACTGCCCCTGCGTCAGCCTTTATTGGCTCCTTTTGCCTCTGCGCTACCCTTGCTAGGCGCTTGGCTAGTATGCATAGCTGATGCCTTTGCGCTGCTCTGGAATACTCCTCCTCTGCCCTCGTTGTACTCTTGGCCTGGGATCAAACCATCCCGCTTGCCAATACTACCCCTCACTGCAGTTGAAACACTTCTAAAATTCTTAACAAACCACACCCTAGAATCTCAGCTTAGCTTTAGTGCTCTGCGAGTGTGTGTGTCCTCCAACTGACCCCAAGCCCTTATATTATACTTTTCTCGTTGAAACATCAACATCCGTGATCTAATCTCTAATCGATGGCTAAGATTAGAAGCTACTTGATCCGCATCACTTAAGTCATTCTCATCACATGTTTAATTTAATTCACTTTAATCTTTTAATTTTCCTAAGTTAGACTTAGGGTCATTAATTAAAAAGATAAATTATTTGAATAAAAATTAAACCTGATAGAATTATTCTAAATACTTTTTGGGTCTTGGAGATCTCATGCATTCCAACTCCTCCACAAATTTTGGGAGCTATAGCACATCCGATGCTACCTTAACACCCCAAAATCTCAACACCGCAACCCCGTTATACTGAGCATTCTAAGGAACTATCCACTCCCTCTTGATCCCTGCCTCCTTGCAGAAATCATTGAAGTCCTTGCAAGTATATTGTCCTCCATTATCTGACCTCAACATTTTCATCTTCTTGTTGAAAAGTGTAACTAGGATCGGTTTTCATATTGTCTATGTAATAATGTATTTATGTAAAGTAGAAGACAAAGATAATAAAATGTATTTTTGTTATTCTTGCTTCATGGGATTCATGAGAAAGGTTTTATTATAGGTCAATAGAATTATTCTTGATGTCTATTAGGTTTTTTCTTCTAGTTATAAATGTAATTAAGGGTCATAAATATGAAGAGTATAGTCATTAAAAATGCTCCAAGACCATGTCATGTCCACCCTCATCAACACTGGAATAAATGCACTACATGTTGGCCTATATATTCAGTGATCAAGTCGGCCTAATATCATAAGGACAAGTTGGCTCATTTATAGACATGAACAACTATATATACCTGAGTATACTGCGCAGAAAAACAATGACACAGATTCGATTGGTCTGAGTTTTTCGGACAGAGTTGCAGGATCTTAGGACATGAGAAATGTGTGGATTGCTTTGAAGAAGATTGCGGATTTCATAGAGGATTCAAGTGCAGGTTAAAGGAAATAAAATTGCGGATAAATGTAATTCTATACAACATAATAAAGTCTGGCATAAGTGTGGGTTAAAGAATAGAAAAAGGTGCGGACTTATCTGAATATTTTACAGTGGTTAAAATGTGAATATCTCTAAGATAAAGTGTAGAAAAAGGAAAAGATATAGTGAGGACTTCGGGACAGAAATCAGTACAGGTTCAAGCACAAAATAAGCTTTATATCATAACGTGTTATCGTAGCAAGGAAGAAGAGACTTTAGTTCGATAAAGAAAGGAAGGTAAATATATGATTTACCTTCCTGTTCTATAGTGCGTAAAAGGAAATACCACTCCTCTATTGAAGAAGCTTCAGTGTCATCCAAAGTGAAAGGTTCCAAGTGATTTTGTCTAAGAGCTATCATAAAGATGTATATGGAAATAATAATTCTATGCAAGGTACAAATACATCCTAGAAGATAGACTTAGAGACCGAGTTCTCTAGTATTGGTGCAACACAGTGCAGGTTGATGCAGAAAAGAAGGGCCAACATTGATAGTCAATAAAGAAGCAATGGAAAGGTCTTGGATGCATTAATAGGTTAAGAGTATGAATCGTAGTCATGGTATTTGTCATTTGAAGATCTATAAGGAGAATTCCTTACGGGCTTTCCTCTTTAAGAGGGAGAGGTTTTGCCTTGGCTCGAGGAGCCTAACTTTGTGTCTTTTGTATTTTGGTAATTGACTTGATGAAAGACTAAATAAGCTAAAGAAGAGAATACATAAGTAAATCAAGTAAGCACACAAGTAATTATCAAGAAGATAATTTGAATTAATCACCAACCCTTTAAATTCTCAACATGGAATCAGACCTAAGGTGCTAAACACAAGGGCTACTTGACAAAGAAGACACTCCAAGAAGAGAAGATCAAAGTTTGGGTTGAAAAGGAAGACTCTCAAGCTATTTCAAGAAAGATCTTATATCTCATTCAAAGGATCAACTCATTCAAGAAAATAATCTTTGCCATCAAATATTTACATTCAATACATTGTTAGAAGAGGACATCATCTTTTGAAGATATCCTTTATCATCAAGGATCCAAGAACACCTACTTTCGAGTTTTCAATCTTAGAAGAAGCTCCTAACTTCATCTTCATCATCATCAAGGAAGCTACAGTCGACCCTACTCAAGTAATTATATATAACCTTACTTAAATATGTCAAAATGACTTATTGTAAAGAGAGCAACAAGTTGGTTGGGTCATCAAACTTTAGTTCTTGGAAGAAGAGGGAAGATTTTAATTTCATTGAAGACGAAGTTATGGATTACATTGAAGGATCTAGAATTCAACCCTCAAAAAAAGATTCTTTAGCTCATGCCAAGAACATTAAAGGAGAAATCAGAGCCTAGAGGATTCTCATAGAATCCATTAAGGACTCACTCATTCCCTATGTATCAAAACTAAAGTCTGCTAAAGAAATATATGAGAAACTAGTGGAGCTATTCTCTGTGAGTATTGCAGGAGAAGAAATCTCTCTAAGACAAGAACTATACAAAATGAAATTGTCAAGATAAGAAGGAATCACTTCATACTTTATGAGGATTTCCGAAATAAGAGACCAACTGCAAGAACTGGGAGAAGTAATGTTTGACAATGAGATTACTATGATGGTGTTGAATGCTCTGCCAAAAGAATGGGGAACTTCACTTCAAGTTTATACAGGAAGAAAGAAGCAACACTATTCTCATGATTTATGGTATATATGTAAAATAAAGGAAACAAGATTGAAAGAAAAGGTTGATATATGATCAAGTGAAGGGAATCAAGCCTTTGTAGCCATATCCAGGAAGAAAGGAAGATTCGGAAAATTTGATCCTTAGAATAAAAGAAGAAATATGGAAAAAGTACGATGCTTTAGATGTAATGAACTTGCGCATTATAAAAGAGATTGTCCTAAATCTAGAAAGGATAAGAGGAAAAAATAATAAGCCCATGTAACAGATATAAGGGAAGAACCTGATGCAAAGAAATCTAAGAAAGAAGAAGCGAGGTATCTCTATTGTGATTGAGATCGTCTTATTGTTTAAGTGATTTCTCTTGGTTAGTATGGTAGGAAGCAATGTATATTAATAGCATCATTACAGAAGCATCATAGGAGCTCTTGGTGAATCAGCTCTTGAAAAACCTCACTGACAACAATACTGATGGAAGGCATTCATCAAGATCAAGGGTCATCATGGAAACAAGTGCTGAAATTTTCTAATGGAATTCTCTATGAATTCACTGGTTAGAAAGAAAGCAGAAAGGTTTTATCAAAGAATTCTATGCTACAAAATTTTTGGATTAGGATGTGATGACATATTGATGAAGCAGGTCAATGGAATGAAGTTCCTCATTCTAGTAAAACTGCTACAAGATGACTCAAAGAAAAAAAGGTATGAGGTGTATATGTTTATATGCTGACATTGGATGCTTTGAAGTCATGTCATATGGTTGCAGGTAATAGACTTCTATATTTAGAAGTATTATCTATGGAGGAGGATCTCTCACAGTGCACTGATAGTTGAAATCAACATAATATATCCTCAAGTATGAGGGGTTTTCCGTAGTGCATTATATTAGATATCATTTTTGGGATTCAACTGCGTTAATTTAGTCATTCATCTATGACCATCTCCATGAGATGTAGTCATAACTGACTAATTTCTCATGATTTTTGAATAGTCCAATTAGCACTCATTGCATCAGGTGATGCTCATAGGGGTGAAGAAGTGGGATTGAAACTAGTGAAATGAATCACATAGCGTCAATCGTCACTTCCACTGAGAAATTAGAGTAAAGGGATCTCTTCTTGAATGGTTCATGAGGTACAATAGTTGCTAAGGTTTTGCAAATGGGGTAGCAAGCTAAGTGGGCTTGATTTTGGGGAAAACTCCATAGTTAAGCGCGCTTGAGCCAGAGGAGTTCTGGGATGGGTGACCTCCCGGGAAGTTCTGGTTACCGGGTGCAAGCCCCGGAAGTGACGATTGACACTATGTGATTCATTTCACTAGTTTCAATCCCACTTCTTCACCCCTATGAGCATCACCCGATGCAATGAGTGCTAATTGGACTATTCAAAAATCATGAGAAATTAGTCAGTTACGACTACGTCTCATGGAGTTGTTCATAGATGAATGACTAAATTAACGCAGTTGAATCCCAAAAATGATATCTAATATAATATATCCTCATATCGAATATGAAGTGATTGTATATGAACAAGGAATTGGAAATTGGAAGTTCCTGGAAATGAAGATGTGCAGAAAGGAAGATATCATGAAGTGCAACCATGTCAAGAGGCAATTATCATCCGGAAGCCAAAAATATGCAACTAGAATATCTCCTCGGAGGATATGTAGACTCTGATAGAAGTTTGGTAAAGAAGAAGACCCTTGACAAAACATATCATTATGAGATGTGTCAATCTTAATAAAGGATGTCGATGCCTATAGGAAGATATCATGGTGAAATATCGTCACTAAGGTAACTTTTTATTTAAAAGTTCATATGTATATGTTTTTCTGGATGGATTTATGCAAGGCTGCCAATCATGTGAAAGGATGTAAGATCCTTGGAGATGGTTCAAAAGAAAGAAGCATGGCATAAAAGGTGGACCATATAAGGAAGTAAGATGAATCATTTTTTGATAGATTACATGACTCAAGGATGAAAGTGATGGATGATCTGTGCCCTATGAAGCCAAAGGTTGAAAATTCCTTAATATTAAAATCCATGACATCGAGGGGAGGAATTCTTCATGAGCAGTTGGGTGTCTCACCACTGCTATTGCAGGTCCTTGATTGAGAGGGAGCCCAATGATAAGTTTCTTACTTGGAAGAAACTAGGTAATTCCTAAGAATGAGCTTAGGTACATTCCTTATACAGGAATGAGTACATTTCCTTGTGGAATTGATCCTCCCTGGCTGATAGGGAGAGATAGACACATCATTCTGGTATTCACTTGGGAAGACATAATGGAGGATTGGGTAATCATCTAGAATTCGATACTCTTTGAGAATGTTATAGGGCATTCAATATAAGAGTAGTCAGGGATCAATATTCTTTGAGGGCTAGCTACCCAAGATAAGAATAGTCCAAGAAGGTCATACTTTGGGAACACATGGGTGGAGTATGTACCTTAGAGAGCCAATGACTATGGTGTCTATAAGTCATGTGTCTCGCCAACATTGTAGCCCATTGTATCATTAAGAGATGGAGCTGTTAGTCAAGGCCTTGCACTAAGACAAGGCTGGTTGATATGATGCTATACAAATACGATTACCAATCAAATTCTTCTTAGGAGATTCTTCAATTTGAAAGTGACCATGTACCTGTATGAATACCTCCCTAGTTAAGAGGGAGCGTTGAAAAGTGTAACTAGGATCAGTCTTCATATTGTCTATGTAATTATGTATTTATGTAAAGTAAAAGACAAAGATAATAAAATGTATTTTTGTTATGCTTTCTTCATGGGTTTCATGAGAAAGGTTTTATTATAGGCTGTTGTGTAACCAGCTCCAAAAATAGAAGAAAAGAGATATTAACGCCTTAGAAATAAGCCACTTCGAGGGGGAAACCTCCAATACATTACATAAATGAACAATTCTTGGATGATACAATTTACAAAACCTCCTTTCTATATATAGGAGTCCATGGGGCCATAATGTAATCCTAGTGGGCCACGATGTAATCCTAGCCGACCTAACAATAATAATTTAAGGGCACAATAATAACAAAATGGGGGTTACAAGGGTACAATAATAACAATAAGGGGGTTACACTAACAACAATAAGGGACTATACTAGTAATATAGGGACCTAACATGCCCCTCTCCTTCAAAAAAATGTTGTCCTCAACGCTTGAGTAGCTTTGGGTGCTTCTGTATAAAATTCTCATCCTCCCATGTAGAATCTTCAGTGGGTAAGTTCTTCCACTTGATGAGATACTCTGAAATTGATCGATTCCGTAGTTGTCGAGTTCTTGTTTCCGTGACCGCTTCAGGTTCCAATATGATTTTTCCTTCCTCATCAAGTTCTGGAAATATTGTTTGAAATGGAAGATTTTCACCTATAACCTTCTTTAAGCATGAAACATGGAAAACTGGATGTACTCGCGAAGAAGCAGGAAGCTCCAATTTGTATGCCATAGTACCAATCTTTTGCAACACCTTGTCAGGACCATAGTACTTTGGCGATAATTTATTATCCTTCTTTGCTTGCTTGAGGGACATTTGTTTGTATGGTTGTAGCCGTAAAAATACCCAATCTCCTACATCAAAACTTCTCACGCTACGATGTTGATCTGCCTGTTGTTTCATTCGATTTTGTGCCAAATTCAGGTTATCCTTTAAGAGTTGGAGAACTTCTTGCTGATGCTCGATGTGATCTTCCACTGCTTGAACCTTCGAATTTTCCCTTAAAGATGATGTGATGGATGGTGGATGATATCCATAAAGTGCCATAAATGGGGTCATTTTCGCTGCAGTATGGAAGGAAGTGTTATACCACCATTCAGCAAGAGGTAACCACTTGACCCATTGTGTTTGTTTATCAGATACAAAAAAACGAAGATATCCTTCCAAACATTTATTTACGATCTCAGTTTGACCATCAGATTGAGGATGATAAGATAAGCTATGAGCTAATTGAGTACCCAAACAAGAAAATAACTCCGTCCAAAAATTTCCAGTAAAAATGGGATCTCTGTCGCTCACAATAACCCTTGAGCTTCCATGTAGCTTTTGAATTCTGTCCATAAATGTAGTAGCAACTGTACTTGCTTTAAATGGATGAGATAATGCACAAAAGTGTGCATACTTGGTAAGTCTATCAACTACCACCATGATGACACTCTTTCCTTCAGACTTAGGTAAACCTGTGATAAAATCCATTGAAATCTCCTCCCAACGTTGACTTGGAATGGGTAAAGGTTGTAGAAGTCTCGGGGTCTTAATTGTTTCCACTTTATTCTTCTGGAAAACCAAACATTCTGCCACAAACTTTTGAATATCAGATTTAAGGCCATCCCAAAAAAAATCTTTCTTCACCCTGTGGTAAGTTTTTAAAAATCCTGAGTGTCCTCCTAAAGAAGAAGTGTGCAATTCCAAAAGAATCTTTTGTTTTAGTTGGGAATTCTTACAAAGATATAAGCGATCTTTGTACCATAAGGAATCATTTTTCCAACTAAATGTATCAGATGTACTAGGATCTTGCCGCAACTTTTGAATGAGTGTCCATACATCTTTGTCCTTCTTCCATTCATCTCTTGCTTCAGTTATCCAATCTGGTTGGATAATAGAAATGGCACAAAGCAATGCTTCCACCTCTTCATACTTTCTTGAGAGTGCATCTGCAACAACATTAAGCTTTCCTTTTTTGTAGATTATTTCAAAGTCATAACCCAACATCTTTGTGACCCATTTTTGCTGCTCTTCTGAAGATAGTCTTTGTTCCAAAAAGTGTTTAAGATTATCATGATCAATTTTTACCTTGAAGTGTCTTCCCATTAGGTAAGTTCGCCATTTTTTTAGTGCATGTAGTATTGCTAACATTTCCTTCTCATAAATAGGTTTCTGTAAATACTTTCCTTTGATTGGACGACTTTCAAAAGCAATGGGTCTTCCTTCCTGCATTAAAACTGCACCAATTCCATTTCCTGAGGCATCACATTCCACAATAGAGGTTTTTGTGAAGTCTGGCGTAGCTAAGACCGGTGCTAGGCACATTGCCTCTTTAAGATGTTCAAAGGCCTTAGTTGCTTCAGGAGTCCATGAAAATGCATCTTTCTTCAATAATGTTGTTAGAGGTGCTGCTATTCTCCCATAATTCTTAACAAACTTGCGATAATACCCCGTTAACCCGAGAAATCCTCGCAACTGCTTTATGGTTGTGGGAACTTTCCATTCCTTAATGGCTTTAATTTTGTTAGGGTCCACTTTAACCCCCTCGTGAGATACAATATGACCCAGATATTCCACCTCTTGTACTCCAAAGAAACATTTGGACTTTTTTGCATATAATTGTTTCTCCTGCAACAGTTTGAGCACCCTGTCAACATGTTCAACATGATCCTTCCAAGACCTGTTGTAGATTAGTATATCATCAAAAAATACTAGCACAAATTTTCTAAGGAAGGGTTTGAAAATGGAATTCATCAACCCTTGAAATGTAGAAGGTGCATTGGTAAGGCCAAAAGGCATGACCATAAATTCATAATGACCCTCATGAGTTCGAAATGCTGTTTTTGGAATATCTTCAGTCTTCATTCTAATTTGATGATATCCTGAACGAAGATCCAACTTGGTCAAATAAATTGCTCCATGTAATTCATCCAATAATTCATCAATCACAGGAATGGGAAATTTGTCTTTAATGGTGAGCTTATTGAGCTCCCTATAATCCGGACACATTCACCATGATCCATCCTTCTTGTGTACCAATACTACAGGAGCAGAGAAAGAATTTTGACTAGGTTGAATTATACCCGGCTCTAACATTTCTGCAATCATACGTTCAATTTCGCTCTTTTGGAAGTAAGGATATCTATAAGGCCTGATGTTTGGAGGAACACTTCCTGGAATCAAATGAATAGCATGATCATGATCATGAATAGGTGGGAGTACTTTGGGAGTTTCAAACACCTTGGAATGATTGTCCAAGACTTGTTGGAGATCTGCAGAAATAGATGATTTTGATGTTGGAACTTCTAGTGAGCATAATTGTGCAATTACGCCGCGTTGTTCTTTCTTTAGAAGCTTTGTCATGCCATTAGAGCTTATTATCCTTCCTGGCTTCCCTTCAATACCCCGTAATTCGACTTCCTTTCCTTCTGAAAAAAAATTCAAGAAAAGTTCTTGAAAATTAAAAGCTATCGTCCCCAAAGATTGTAACCATTGTACTCCTAGTACAACATTAGCACCTCCCATAGGAATGGAAAGAATTGGACTAGTCAATACATATTCCCCCATGGTTAGCTTAATATTATGTCACTTTCCACAAAAATTTATAGTTCCTCCATTTGCAACCATCACTTGACATTCTGGTGCTGGGTATAGGAAATAATTCAATTCCTTGGCTACCTTACAATGAATAAAATTATGGGTGCTACCCGAATCAATCAACACTATTACCTTTTTCTTCTTGATATGTCCTTCTATCTTGAGAGTTTGAGGAGTGGTAATTCCTGCCAATTCATTACACGATATGGTCAGATTCATTTCTTCCCCTTCTATGGCTGGTTCCTGGTGTGTGTCCTCTTCTTTTTCATTTTCTTCTTCCTCTTCACAATCTATGTAAAATAATTTCTTCTCAGCACACTTATGACCTTTAGTGTATTTGCTATCACAACTGTAGCAAAGCCCTTTTGCTCTTTTTTCTTCCAATTGTTGTGGTGTCAACCTTGTAGGTTGTGGAAATCTAGGCATAGCAACACTTCCTTCTTTATAGAATTGAGTGATATGCTTCCTTGTCGTCATTATTTTACATTCAACTTTTCTTGCCAACCCGAATGCCTTCTCCAATGAATCCGGTTCCAAAACGCGAACTTCATGTTGGATGTTATCCTTTAAAGTGCCTATGAAGAGATCGATCATGTGTTCCTCTGGAATATCAGTTACCCTTATATTCAATTTTTGGAAGTCCTCAATGTGCTGCCCCACTAAACCCTTTTGTTTGAGATTTATCAATTGGCTAAAGAAGGTGTTGCTCTTTGTATCCCCATAATGTGCTATCATTTCCTCCGTAAAAATTGACCAAGTGACAATTTTTTTACGGGAGCAAAGCCATCGATACCATACAAATGCATTTTGTTCTAAATGTAAAGTTGCACTGTGTACCTTTTGTGTGTTTTGCACATTATGGAGATCAAAATATTGCTCCATCTGTAGTATCCATGTTACAGGATCCTTTCCATCAAACTTCCTCATATCCATTTTTGGAATATGGTGGTTCTTCCCACCAACATTAGAGGTTATGAAATCACGATTAACATTTATTTTGTTCTCATCATGAGGTTCTTCTACTATATTTCCACCATTAGGAATCGTTTCTTGTTTTAAGCTTGTCATCAAGCCTTCCATGTATGCTTTTAGATCATTCTTCATGTTTTCCATGTTGTCTTTCATGTTTTCATCGATCTTAGCTTCCATGTCATCAATCTTAGCTTCCATGCCCACTTCCATGCCATCCGTCTTAGCTTCCAAACCATTCATCTTAGCTTCCATGCCTTTCTTCAAAACTTCCATTTCATTTTTTGTTGTTCTTTGCAAGAGCGAAATTTGTTGTTGCACTTGCTCTTGTAATTTTGATATCTCATGTTGCCATTCTTCGTCTTCATGAGTCACAGTAGAGACTTCTAAAGGCTTAATGGGAGTTGAATTCTTTTTAGGGGCCATTTTAGAATCCAATACTTATATATATTCTACAATATTCCCTTGGAATCAATTCAACTTGATTCTTCAAACAAGACTTATGCAATTCGGTAAAAAAAATAAAAAATAAAAAAAAATAAAAATAAAAAAAATAAAAATAAAAAACACACCTTTTACTTGCTCTTTAGGAGCTCTGTATTGAAATTGAATTATCTCTGTAATTGAGAATAATAAATATCTGAAATTCACTATTGTATTAGCCTTCTGAACTGTCTTTCAAATTCCACAGGTATGATCTGATTTGGATTCTTCAAAGAAAATTTATTTCCAATCTCCCACAATGACCCAATTTTGGACTAGTTCAGTAGAGCGAACTTGTACGACTTTCCACGTGTCACTGTTTCATCCTTCGTCTCTGCAATTGATAGCCAAGAAACTGCAGTCCGTTTACTTGCAACCAATTTTTACGGGACTCCAATCCGATGCCCAGAGAGAGAGTTATTGAACTTTTCCCACGATCACCTATTTGAGATGAAATTCAGGAGCCTGAAAAAGCACTACCTTCCACAGATCATATCTCCAAAAATATTGCGAACCAAGCTCTGAAATTTTTTGACGAATTTCCTCAGGATTTCAGCTTCGCACCATATGAATTTCAGACTCTGAAACTTCGTAAAAAAAATTTATAGCGCAATTGCCACGATGACCTGTTTATGAGCCTGAAAAAATACCTAACTTCCACAGATGATATCTCCTCAAATATTGCGAACCAAGATCTGAAATTTTTAGACAACCTTCCTCAAGATTTCAGCTTCGCACTCTAAAAATTTCAGCTTCTGAAGCTTCGTAGAAAAAAATTTATAGCGAAAATGCCACGATGACCTGTTTGGAGCAGCGAAACCCTAGAATCCCAAACCTCTGATACCAAATGTTGTGTAACCAGCTTCAAAAATAGAAGAAAAGAGATATTAACGCCTTAGAAATAAGCCACTTCGAGGGGGCAACCTCCAATACATTACATAAATGAACAATTCTTGGATGATACAATTTACAAAACCTCCTTTCTATATATAGGAGTTCATGGGGCCATAATGTAATCCTAGTGGGCCACAATGTAATCCTAGCCGACCTAACAATAATAATTTAAGGGCACAATAATAACAAAATGGGGGTTACAAGGGTACAATAATAATAATAAGGGGTTACACTAATAACAATAAGGGACTATACTAGTAATATAGGGACCTAACATAGGCCAATAGACTTCTTCTTGATGTCTATTAGGTTTTGTCTTCTAGTTATAAATGTAATTAAGGATCATAAATATGAAGAGTCTAGTCATCAAAAATTATCCAAGACCTTATCATGTCCACCCTCATTAACACTGGAATAAATGCACTACATGTTGGCCTATCTATTCAGTGATCAAGTTAGCCTAATATCATAAGGACAAGTCATCTCATTTATAGACAGGAACAACTATATATACCCAGTATACTGCGCGGTAAAATAGTGACACATATTCGACTAGCCTGAATTTTTCAGACAGAGTTGCAAGATCTCAGGATAAGAAAAAGTTGTGGATTGCTCTGAAGAAGATTGCGGATTTAAGAGAGGATTCAAGTGCGGGTCAAAGGACAGAAAATTGAGGATAAATCTAAGTCTATACAGCGTAATAAAGTATGGCATAAGTGTGGGTTAAAGAACAAAAAAAGGTGCAGACTTATTTGAAGATTTTACAGTGGTTAAAATGCGAATATATCTAAGATAAAGTGTAGAAAAGGACAAGATCTAGTGCGGACTTCAGGACTGAATTTAGTATAGGTTTAAGGAAAAAAAAAAAGTTTAAATATCACAACGTGTTATCACAGTAAGGAAGAAAGACTTTAGTTTGAGAAAGAGAGGAAGGTAAATCTATGATTTACCTTGTTGTTCTATAGTACGTAAAAGGAAATACTACTCCTCTATTGAAGAAGCTTTAGGACCATCCAAAGTGAAAGGTTCCAAGTGATTTTGTCTAAGAGCTATCATAAAGAAGTCTATGGAAATAATAATGCTATGCAAGGTACAAATACATCCTCGAAGATAGACCTAGAGACCAAGTTCTCTAGTATTGGTGTAACATAGTGTAGGTTGGTGCAGAAAAGAAGGGCCGCCCTTGAAAGTCAACAAAGAAGAAGTGGAAAGGTCTTGGATACATTAATAGGTTAAGGGTTTGAGTCTTGGTCATGGTACTTGTCATTTGAAGATCCATAAAAATAATTCCTTACCGGTTTTCCTCTCCAAGAGGGAGAGGTTTTTCCTTGGCTCGAGGAGCCTAACTTTGTCTCTTTTGTATTTTGGTAATTTATTTGATGAAAGACTGAATAAGCTAAAGAAGAGAAGACATAAGTAACTCGTGTAAGCACACAAATAATTATCAAGAAGATAATTTGAATTAATCACCAACCCTTTAAATTCTCAACACTTCTTCCCTGTCAAGTTCTCTACCTGAGTAATGAACTCTTAGAACCTGCTAAATACCTCATCCTTAGCCTTCATGAAGTAGATCCAAGTCTTTTGAGAGAAATCATAAATGACCGTCACATAGTAAAAGAAACTTCCCAAATATGGAATTTTCATCAGTCCACATACGTCTGAAGGCACTAGATCAAAAATCCCCTTGGATCTACTATCAATACTCGAAAAATATCCCTTGGCATTTTTTCCAAGTGCACATCCCCTACAAACACCATCATGCACATCACTAATGGCTTATGCCCTTGGAAGAACTATGATCACAAAAGCTTCATGGAACACCTGAACAGGAGGAAGAGAACTAGATCCATAGCTAACAACATATTTAAATGAGACAAAACCTTTACTTGAAGCCAAAAGTGCTTTTAGACAACTTGTCACCATGGCATCCAAAGCAGATGAAGAGGCCGAAGAGGAAGATCAAAGCCTAGATTCAAAAATGAGAGGAATTGATCCTGTAAAAAAATGGGTGTTACCATCAATGAGGGGCCGATCTAGGAGGGCTGGGAGATGAAAGTGATCGGATAGGACTGAACCCTAGTTTCCACAAAATATAAATGCCACATATATAATCACTTCATCCCACCATCTTTAACAATATCCTTAATCTATGAATATTACAAGCGTTCCATAGATGAAGAGTTGTCATGAGTCGGAGACGTCAAATTTTCTAACCAAACTTCCAATCAGGCTATCTACAGATCTCTCCTGTGGAATTCTCAACATTAGACTCATAAGAGTAGAGTGTTGCAGGTGGTTAGGAAAACCCTAACAGTGGAGGGGCAGACCAGAGCTCCATCATTGTCCATATATTATGCTACTTGTGAATCCAGATTTAGTATTCTAAAGATGTCGAGGAAGATATTGGAAGGATTCATGTTTATGATGAAAGAGATATTTTATAAAGAAGAAAATTTAAAATTGACTGATTTGGAAGGGAAATTAAAGAGATTATTAGCTAATAGGTAAGTTAAGTGAAGACTAAAAAGTAGAGAAATGTAGTTAGAAAATGGAGACGATAATACCAAATTCTTCCACCAATTTTCCAATCATATGAAAAAATATAATACAATATGGGAAATGAAAGATGAGGGGAGGGAATGGGCAAGAAGTCGTAATGAGATCGCTATAGTAGTGGTTAGGCATTTTTAGAAAATTTACAAGGAGCTTGAGAATGTGAATATAACTTATGTGAAATTAGCATCACTCTTTCTCGTATTTGTCACTGAAGAACATATTGAGAATCTTATTGAGACAATATCCAAGGAGGATTTACGAATATTACTATCTTATTTCAAGAAAGGAAAAAGTTAAGGCCCTGATGGATAAACTATTGAATTTTTTCTTATGTCCTGTAACTTGGTTGATGAAGACTTATTAAGGGTAATTGAATAGGTTAAGAATTTGTGTTATTGCATTTATTCCAAAGAAAGAAAAACCTAAATATTCTTATAAATTCAAGATCATTTCCCTGTGTAATGATATCCATAAAATTATAGCAAAAGTGATTGTGATAATGGTCAATGGAAATCCCGTAAAGCCAATATCTGCAAAACAATTTGTCTTTTTGAAGGGAAGGTAAATACATGAAGTTATAGGTACAACATATGAGGATCTTCATTATATAAAGAGTAAGAGAAAATTGGTTATGGTTATTAATTTGGATCCATCAAGGGCATGAAATGGAACCAATTGGTTGTATTTGAGGTTAATTTTGAGTCATGTAGGGTTTAATCATTCTATTTAAAATTTTATTATGTGTTGTGTAAACTAGGTGAACTTTACTTTATTGATAAACAGAGTAACATTGGACTTAAAGTGGGGATGGTGTTTATCACCCTTATTTTTCATATTGGTAGTTGAAGGGCTAAGTATGGTATTCATGGAAGTATGAAGGAGAGATGGTGTTCATGCTATAAAGGTTGGTTAAGAGTTGGTAACCCATATTTTATTTGTAGATGATATTATGTTATTCTTAAATGGAGGTGAATGCTTAAAAATCTACATATAGTTTCAGTGGGATGAGGGTGAAAGTCATTCCAAGGTTATCTTTAGATGTCAATGTTCTATTTTAAATTTATTGACATGCAGGAAGGCTTAAATTACCTGGGTTTCATCTTAATACTTAATAGTTATGGTAAAAATGATTAGGGGTTGTTGATTGAAAGAATTGAGAATATAAGTTGTAATTGGTTCTACATATGGCTTTCAAGGGGCTAAAAAGATTTCGGTTAAATTTGTATAGGAAGCAATTCCCATACATTAGCATTCACTCATTTTGATTCCACAAGGAGTTTTGAAAAAGTATAAGAAAATATCTCTCAATTTCATATGGAGAGGGAAACATGATAACAAGGGATTAACTTGGCTAAATGGGTAGATATAGCCAAGAAAAAGATATGAGCAGTTGGGAGCTTAAGCACATTCATTCATTTGGGTAATATCTAGCAACAAAAAGCCTTAGAATCTATTAACAAAATACAACTCGTGGAAGCAAGTGATAGAAAAAAAGTATATAGCTTTAGAAACATTTATGGATTAGATAAGAAATCCTATTAAAAGCATAAAAAAATGTGTCTAATTAGTGGAAGGATTTTTTTGTACCTTTCCCATTATTGGTAAATATATACCATGGAAGGTGGAAAATGAGACACATATGATTGGGTGTTGATTCTATCTTGGGATGTTGGAATTCCATTATACCACCTCTAAATGACTTTGTCGATCTTCATAGCAACGGTATGTTCTCCTCGCATCAAGAACGAGATAATGATACAACTACTAGCTAGTCACATAATGGAAATTAACTTAATAAATGGAGTTAGAAGAGGAAACAAAAGCTAGATAAGTCATGTTGGTTGTAGAGCCAAGGAAGTGTTCATAAAAATTAAAGAAGAGTTTGACACATTGTCGTGGGCATACGATAAGGCATCAGGGTCATATACTGCTAAGTAAGGGTATAAAGTAGCAATTTTGGAATATGGTCACAAAATTTTGGAAAATAAAAGCACCTTAAAAAACCAATGTCTTTTTATCATGGTTATCTCTAAAAAATAGGGCATTATCTTAGGACTTAATTCAAAAGAGGTGTACAAGTGGACAAAGTTATTGTTGTTTATTTAAGGGAGTAGAGGAAGATATGGGTCATTTGATTATCAGGTACCCTTATAAAGTCTAATTATGGTAGGATGTAGAGAAGATGTTTGGTTGTCATGATGTATGGAATGAATTTTCAGTTGAGAAATGTTGGGGAAGTGGCTTAGGAAGAAAGAGCTAAACACACTTAAAGCTTTTTTATTTAGTAATGTGGGGCACATGGCTTACCCATGCCAATAATTTATTTAATGACAAATAAAAGTAAACATTCCAAGTATTCTCATATGTCTATGATTTATTCCAAGGCTGCAAGATGGAGGTGAAGGTAGAAGTCAGCCAAATAGGGAAAATATTAGTTGAAAAGGCATACCCATGAGGCTTTTTTGATGGAGGAAAATAAGAACCACGAAATTTCTACAGTGTTAATGGGATTTTTTTTTTTGTTATATTTCACACTTATGTGGTATTCTTTTATAGAATAAAAATTTGGATTATCCACAGTAGTTTTCAAATTTTGTCGATGCTTCAAATCTCAAAGTGGATCCCTCATCAGAACTATGCTTGAGGAAAGAAAAACTAAATCAAAAAGAAGATGAATAAATAAATACTAAAACCAAACACAAAAATAAAATGAAAATAAAAACAAAAATGGTTGGCTAAAAACCTAAAATATTAATCTTACTTTATTAATATTATTAATAATAATACTAATAACATAATTAGTAATAATATAAAACAAAAAAAACTAAATAAACCTAACACGATAATATAAACAATAATATTAATAATATTATTAGATTAAATTCAATAATATCATTAAATTATTAAAATTTATTATTATGCCTGTTGCCACACGCATTTGTTCTTATGTTGACCACCTATTACTTGGGTCAAATAGGTTAAATAATTTTCAACTTCACACAGTTAAACTTTAGAAATTGTTTATTGTTTTTTTTTTTTTTTTTTTAATCTACAATACTATTGGGTATAATTTTGGAGATCTTATTAGCCTATGCCTAGTAATTGGTGACTTGAATTTTAATGCAAGTATAATCCTATGACCTTTACTCTTTTTGATAGTTGCAGCACACATGCCTACTGATACCTCAGGCTGAGACAAGCATGTCACACAACCTTCATGAGTACTATGAGTATGAGGAGAAATTTAGTGTTGCATACAACCTTGAGAGGGAATTCAAGCCAATGAAGTTGGCAGACACATTTGAATTTCACTCAATAAATATCCACAATACGATTCTCTCGAATATGCTACGTATGATTGTCCATGTTTTATTTTCGTATGACTATCCACGTTCCATTTTCTTCACGTATTTTTCTCTCTTTAGACTACTCGTGTAGGTACATTTTTTTTCCCGAACTCTACTATACGGTACGTACCTTCCTTTCCTTTAATTGGATAACAATCCATATACCTCTCTTTGACATACTCCTATTCATGGCATATAATATAATGTATTATATGATTATCACAACTTAACGTTTTGGGATAGGAAAAACATAAAATTAAAGTAAACATAGCATGGATGCATGACGCTATTTCTCCATGTAGAAGGTGATGATGTGGACATATTAAAGTTATCCTCAATGACTAATTAGTGTTTTTAATCTTCTTCAGGATAAGAAATGCTTAAATTTAGAGATTTTATTTTAGAGAGCTTTTAATTTTGCGTGTGCACCGAATGCCTCGTTAATTATTGGAATATATTTCATGTACTCATATATTTAGAGAACTTAATACAATAGGAGGGGATATCTCCAAGGAAGGCCAACAAGTTGAATTTGGTCTCTTGATGGTAGAAGAATCATCATATATGCTATTCCATACTACTTAGCTAATGACATGAAGAGTTTGTTTTAAAAGTTGCTACTATCTTGCTTTTGTTTCCTTGGTATAGTAGTAGAGAATTTTGTTTTTTTTGTTCATGTTTATGTATAAAGTCCCACAATTAGACTAAACTTCTAATGGAACATAAAATACTAAACTTCTAATAGAACACATGTTATGAAGTTATCTTGTTTAACTTGGGGATTTATATTTCCTTCTAGGAATATATATAGTAGATAATATAGAGTGTAGAAACTATTGACCATGGACAATTTTTTTTACAAATTGTTGAACCTGAAGAATGTAATTCCATTTATCTATAAATGTAAATTATAGTTTTTTTTTTCTTTGGAAAAATAAATAGATTATGAAAATAATTAAAAATGAAAGAGTTTTCATCTTGAATTGACCACACATAACATGTCCTTCTTAATAAGATAACACATGAAATATTTCCCTTGTATGGGACTAGAAATAGGGATGACCTACCATTCATAACCCTAAATTCCCTTATTAGCAATGGCCACCCTCCTCCCAATTCCCTTAAGTATCATCTTTTTTCCATTAAGAGTTTTTCAATTAATTGTCTTATGCATTTTTTTTTCAATTAATGAAACATTATGTTTAAAATTAGCATTGTGAATATTTAACTTAAATTACAAGTTATTTATGAAATATTCGTTAATACTTAAATCTTGTTTATTGATTTCAAATATACTTAAATTGGTTTGTAATAAATATTTGTTTCCAAAAACATAGCTTGATGCAGTATTTACAATGATCACCCTACTCAAAATCAAACCAACATGACATCATAACAACATGACAACTATAATGACATGACACCATACCACTTATTGGAACTTTATAACATAGCTCATGGTGGTATTTACATTCATATACATATGTACATACCTCCAATCATCACATAAAAACATATACCAAAACATTGTCAAAACATATGCTAAACAAAACCAACATCACACCAAAACTACTTTGCCTCAACTGACAAACAAGGAAGGATACATGGTCCGCGTCCAATCAAACATCTCCCATGTAGCTTAATCGGGCCCAAATTTCTTCCATTGCACTTTAACTTGCTCTATTTCTCGATTCTGGAGCATGATCATCTTTTCTGCAAAATGCACCGTGGTTCCAACTGGAACTCTCCTTCTTGCTCCACCTGCAATACAGACCAGTCAATAACATGATTAACATCTTTAACATATTTCTTAAGGAATGATATATGAAAAAAAATCATGGAATTTCACTTTCAAATGAAGTTCAAGGCGATATGCCACTGTTCTGGTCCTCTCAATGATCCTGAAGGGTCCACAAAACCTGGGTGCCATCTTGGCACACGATCCCATCTGCAAGGAGCTATTCTTGGGCTTGATACGCAAGTACACATGATCCCTAACTTGAAACTCCTTGAACAACCTGTTCCTATCTGCATAACTCTTTTGTCTATCCTGCGCTTCTTTCAAGTTCTTCTTGATCACCTACATTTTCTGTTCCATTCCTGCCAACACATATGGTCCAATCAGTACCCTGTTAACTAGATCACTCCAACTGATAGGAGTGTTGTAACTCCGCCCATACAATTCCTCAAATGGACTCATCTCAATGAATCCTGATACCCATTGTTGTAGGCGAACTCTACCAGTGAAATATACTCTTCCCACTTGCATTGTTGATGCATCACATACATCCTCAACATATCCTCCAATATCCTATTGACCCTCTTAGTCTGTCCATCTGTCTACGGATGATAAGATTTTCTGAAGGCCAACTCGGTGCCCAAACCTGCAAACAACTCCTTCCAAAACTTCGAAGTGAACTTTGCATCCTTGTCGAACATAAAATTCTTCAGAGTACCAAGCAATCTGACAATGTCTCTGATAAACACCTGTGCTACATCACTAGCTGAGTATGTAGTATTCATTGGAATGAAATGTGTAACCTTGGTCAACCTGTCCACCACAACTATGATGGAATCATGCTATCTAATTGTCCTCAGAAAACTTGTGATGAAGTCCATGGAAATGGCCTCCCATTTCCACTTTGGAATCGCAATCAATTGGAGCACCCCACCTGGATGTTTACCCTCTGCCTTAACCATATGACAATCCAAACATTTGGCTACAAACTCTTCCACATCCTTCTTCACGTTCGACCAATAATAGAACCTCTTCACTGCAGTCAAAGTCTTTTGGTAGCCTAGGTGACCCAAATATGGTTTCGCATGAAACTCCCTCAAGATCACCTTCTTGAGCTCACTATTTTCTGGTACATATATACTATCTCTAAATCTAACCAATCTATCTGATGTGAGACGATAGTTGAGATCCTGTACACCTGCACCTGTATCGATACTTGTACCTGAACTTGTGCCAATGCATGTACCTGTACCTGTGCCAACACTTGTACCTATACCAAGACCTGTACCTGTACTCTGTTGCAACCTGTGCACAATCTCCATATATCTGTGATCCAACTGAACTTCCTGCAAGATCTTATCCTGTAAGTCTGTCCCATAGGAGCTCATAACTGCTATGTGATTTTCCTGTACCTTCCTGCTAAGAGAATCCACGACCCTATTTTCCTTTCCCTTGATGTACCTCATCTCTAAGTCAAACTTGTTGATCGTGCCCAACCATCTAGCCTATCTAGCATTCAAATTTGGCTGGTCAAGAAAGTACCTCAACCCAATGTGATCACTCATAAGTATAAATCACCTGCCAAGAAGATAATGCCTCCAAATCTTCAATGCATGAATGATTGCTAGTAGTTCAAGATCATGTGTCGGGTAGTTCTGCTCATGCTCATTTAGTTTCTGCGACTCATAGCACACCACCTGTCCATCCTGCATAAGGACTCCACCAAGTCCTATCCTGCAAGTATCTGTACACAATAGAAACTCCTTATCCAGATCTGCAATCTTTAACACTGGAGCATGTGTCAACAACTACTTAAGTTTCTCAAAACTGGCCTCACACTCTTCTGTCCAATCAAAATTCTTATGTTTCCTCTGCAATGATGTAATCTGATAAGCAATCTGTGAGAAGTTTCTGATGAACCTCATGTAATAACCTAGCAATCCCATGAATGATCTCACCTCGTCTACACTCTTAGGATCTACTCACTCCATGATGGCCCTTATCTTTTATGGATCTACTGCAATTCCCTCCTTGGAGGCAACATGTCCTAGGTAGTGAACCTCGGTCTGGAAGAAACTGCATTTACTGAGCTTAGCATACAATTGATGCTTTCTCAACAACCTCAATACTATTGTCAAATTCTCGACATGCTCTTCCTCATTTTTATAATACACCAATATGTCATCAATGAAAACAATAAAAAAACTTGTCCAATTAAGGATGCAACACATTGTTCATCAAACACATAAATGTAGCTAGGGAATTAGTCAAACCAAATGGAACTACAACAAACTCATAAGGCCCATACGTTGTCCTGAATGCAGTCTTGTATATGTCATTCTCTTTGATGTGTCCCTGATGATAGCCCGATCTCAAGTCGATCTTAGAGAACATTGTTGATCCATTCTGCTGATCGAAAAATTCATCAATCCTTGATAATGGGTAACTGTGTTTGATGGTCACTTTATTCAACTGCTTGTAGTCAATGCATAGTCTAAGAGTGCCATATTTCTTCTTCACGAACAACACTGGTGCACCCCCTGGCGATACACTTGGTCTAATGTACCTTTTGTCCAACATTTCCTTCAACTGCAATTTCAACTCTACCAACTCTGGTGTACTCATCTTGTAAGGTGCCTTTGGTGCTGGAGCTGCCCCTAGCATCAACTCAATGGAAAATTATACTTCCCTGTGTGGTGGAAACTCCAAAATATATGATGGAAACACATTCTAAAACTACTACAAAACTAGATACCTGCTTAAAACATCAACATCCTCGGCCTCCTTGCCTTTATCACTAGAGATATGAACTACAAATAGTACACACCCTTTCCTACAACTGCGTTTGGCCTGCATGGTTATCACCATCCTAACTGATGTGGTTTTCTTATCTCCTTGCAAGACTCTTGGTTCCCCATTGTCATCCAAGCACTCAATAGCTTTTTAATATAAATTTGCCTTAGTCCTGTGAAGATACTAATCCATACCCAATAACAGATTGTATGAACCCAAAGGAAATATGTTCAAGTGTGCCGATGTAGGAATACCATTTAACTCGAATGCACCAGCTCTTACCCAATGGTGAAATATTTTCTTCGTACCTATGGCCAATTTCACTAACCAATATTTTGCATGCATTTCATTACTCAAACCACACTTATCCACCAGATCAGGATTAATATAACTATAGTTAGATCCACAGTCAATCAAAATATAAACAACTTGATTACAAAGCTTACCGTCCATCTAAATGATAGAAGCCTGATGATCTGCTTGCATGTTTTCCACAGCTACATAGATCTGAGGAATGTTATTCCCAACATCTCCCACTATTTGTGCCTCATGCGCACTATAGATATGTGGCCTGGCACCCTGATTTTGTGGAAAATCTCTCCTACGATGATCTCCTCCACAAGTCCAACACCTCACTGGCTCCCTATTCTCATTCTGATTTTGTTCCTCTGACCGAAATCCTTGTTCTCTTCCAGATGTATTGAAATTCTTAGGTGGGGCAACATTCTCCTTGTTACCTGTATCTTGCGGCCTTGCTCGCTTCTTGTCCCATTTTCCTTTATTCTTATCATTACCTCTCCAATCTCGATTGGTTTCTGATTTGCACTTTGATTGTTCATAATAATGCTTGAGTTTCCGGATGGCCTTCTCTAGTGATCTAGGCTCATTGAAATCAATCCTATCTCTTAATTCAATCGACAACCCACTAATAAATCTCCGAATCTTGGCCTTATCCTCCTTGAGGTAAGGCACATATCACAATAAATCCAAGAACCTACTAGTATACTCCTCATCTATCAGGGAACCCATCTTCATCTCATAAAAATCCTTTGCCCTGTCAGCGCAGTATCTATTTGATAGATACTTCTTCCTAAATAGCCTTTCAAACTCACTCCAAGTCAACTCCTCCTTAGTAATATCTTTGAAATCCTTCACATCTTCCCACCAAATGTCTACTCTATCTCTGAGACTGAATGTAGCTATCCTAGCTTTTGTATTTTCCGAGTAATCATGCAATTTGAAAAACTTCTTCATGCCAAGCAACCATGCATCTGCATCCTGTGTTTTCTTCATCTCTTCATCAAGTGTAGGTGGTTTTTTCCTTTTTAAAATTATCCAGCAAATAGCCCCTGTCACTCCTCATGTAAGGATGATATCGATGACTATCATGATGCCTATCCGAACCAAAACTAGAACGGTACTTGTGTATGTCACCTCCCCTATCCGAAGTGTCCAACAATCTACAATATTTAACTGTATCATCCCTATCCGACTTGTCGCCACTAGGAGACCTACTTCCATACACTCCATTGGTCCCATCCTCCTGCCCATAGCTGATCCTAAGTGGCCCCTGTTTCTGCAACTCTGACAAACTTTGAAGGATGGTTGCATTAACCTCTACTTGCTTTTCTTGTGCCTATATGAGTTTATCATTCTCTTCCTTGCAACTCCTTATTTCCTCCTTTAGGCTTCTCACTGTATCTACCAAATCAGGTGAATGTCCAACACCATGCTGCTTATATGACTCATAGGGAGAATATATGTAGTCTACCATTTTGTTATTCATCTTTGATTTCTGCCTACAATGTACAATATGTCAGATAAACCAATTCATAAATAAACCAATGCACCTTAGTGGACTTTGGGGAGGATACATCCTGCAAGATCAACCAATCAACGAAAAACATGTATATACATAAGTATAACAACATATAAACTCATAACACATGGTATACTAGCGCATAACCATCATTCTAGTTGGAGTCAAGTCATGGAAGCATAACGATACCAATTACACAACATGACCTAATGCATAACCATACCAATGCAACTTGACCATACCAATCACAAGCACAGACCATACACAAGCATAAGCGGCATGCAACCAAGCATGAATGACCAATTCATGTTCAACATATAACATCACACAAACAACCATGCGCGAACACTACACAAGCATGACCAATATGTGACCTAGCATACACAAGCAATGCATATACAACATGTAACAATATGTAAGCAATATGCATGCCCAATACACCAACATGAATAATACACAATCAGTCATACACACATGAACACATGTTGACAACAACATCTTAAGCCCATCCATGGTGACACCACTTCCACCACAGATGCACAAACACATACACCATAGGTATGAGAAACACATAAGCAATCAACAAAAGCATTTTCAACACACCACCCATCCAGACCAAGGGTTGAACCATGCTCTAATACCACTTTGTAACACCCTCTTCCCAAATCTACCCAAGTAATCCGCCAAACAGGGTAAATATGCGACGAGAGGATACTAATATGAGATTCAACCTCCTAGATGACTTTGAGGAAGTGGAACTGACGGAAACATGACAAACAAACCTTATACTGCATCATTGACATCCCCAAGAGGTAACCCAACCTTCCAGGGCCCTGTTCCCTGAGGAGGAATTGATTTTTTACCTATTTGAGGCTTAGCCGCGAGCATGTAAGGGCAAGGGAGCAATTATATACCATTAGCCGCGACCTTGCCTTGTCAAGGCTGCAGTTATGGCCCCAGAAGTTCAATATTGTGCCTGCAGCTCCGAGATTCATGCCACATTTTCAGCCCCTGAGCCTAGGTCATTGCCCATAACTTCCTGTAACTTCAGGAGAGGGTACATAACATTAATACAAAGACAAGGAAGTAATCACATCTTCAAGAACTCATTCAAACCTCGCCCAACCATGACAGGAATTTAGTCAAACATGTCACAAACATTGCATCTACATGTATAAACAATAGATTTAAACATGGGGGTCTATTACAAATATGAGAATAACTAAGAAGCATTACTCCCCTACAACATAAGCTACAGTAAAATCTATTTGAACATAGATACATTGTGCATTCAATTACCAGTAAAAACATAGATAAAGCCATATATCATCACTGATCAAATACACATTTCTTATAACCAACATATCAACAACATAAATACAATGGATATAACAACAAATAAATCTATACATAAACCAATACATTTTCATACCGAATACCAGAGGAATGAGCTCTTCATTATTCAATGTAAAGATCAACTAGAGATGGGACTTCCATGTTCCACCCAACCATAGATTGGATGAGCCAAGTCTCACTTCAGCCAATCACCCCCATGCCATATTCCAAGCATGAATGTGGGACTTTCTCAAACACATCAATCAACACCAAACTAGGGTTCCATAGACCGAACCATATTAACCCCAAAACCAGTGATTCCACCTCACGGTCAGACATCACTAACCATCACAAATTGGTCTCCACTGAGGCTGCTCCAGAGCTCCAGAGTGTTTGTTCCAACCAAGGCTTGAAGACTAGTAACTCAACCCCAGTTGTTCCTGGGCTCTAGAGCGTTTGTCCAACCAAGGCTCCAGGACTAGTAACTCAACCCAATAGCCGTCCATTGGGCTCCAGAGCATTTTTCCAACCAAGGCTCTAGGAACTAATAAATCAACCCAACAACTAAAGAATCACAAGAACCAACCAGAAAACAATCAACGGGAATAAACCCACAATACCATGGTTGTCTAGGAAATGGAAAGGCTAGGAAAATCCACATGCATACCCATGCATGCCAAAATAGTGAGGAAAACACACATGCAACTCGGCACCTGCAATCAAATCCTACTGTACCTGTTGATCCCTATGTCTGCTTGTGCTTTCCTGCTCTTCTTTTGCCTTCTTGCTCCAAATCACCAAGTATCCACACTCTCCAAGAGTGATCCAAGAAAACTCTAAGTATCCAAGAGTATGAGAGAGAGAGAGAGAATAACGAGAGAGATCCAAAAATGCACCGACAAAAGGTACCAAATGATCCTCAAAGGCCTTTTTATAGAAGAGGCCCCTATTTTCTTCATTTTCCATTATTTTCCTTGGATTTCCTCCTCACATGCAACATGTGACCTTTCATCTCCCTTTTCTCCTAATTTCCATTATTTTCATAAATAAATGTGCCAAAAATACTTTTTGCCACTTTAATCCCTTAGCCATAGCCTTTGCCAATTTCCTTAGCCATAATAAACCATGTGAACACTCGCACTAGGATGTTTTGTCCAACATTCAACTTGGAATAGTGTCCCATCAACATGGTTATTATTTTAACTTTATTATATGGAATTTTCACAAGGGTTATTACAACTATATTCATTACTGATAAAATTTATTTTCTTTCTCTCAAAAACCTATTTTTTTTATTTTATTTTATTTTAATTTTTTATTATCTAATAATTAACTAAATTATACTTATTTTTTAAAATAAAATTATATTAAAATTAACCATTAAAAATAATTTATTTTATTTTTATTTTTTAATTATCTATAATTAACTAATTTATACTTATTTTTAAAATAAAATGATATTAAAATCAACCATTAAAAATTATATATATATATATATATATTAATTTGCAATTTTATTTATTTATATATATTTTTTAAATTGAAAAATTTACGTTTAATTTTTTTATTATTATTTTTATTCTCATACATATCTTAAAAAATAATAATCATATTTATATAATTAAAAATATATATTTAATATTTTGAATTAAATATATTTTATTTTTCCATTCTTATATAGATATTTTGTCAATGAGAAAACGTATCATAACTTAGTTGTCAAATTTGGAGACACTTATTACTCTCTGTCTTCCATAAATTGACTAATCACTATCATTCCAGGAAAACCACACCACCTGGAATTACCTACTCGTAGTCCGTAAGGAGACAAAGTTTAGCTCATGCCAGGGTCTTGAGCTTTTAACTAGTTTTCTTATATCCAAGAAAAACAACCACTTAGCCAAAACAAATAGTTTTAGGGCATACACCAACCCCACACATATATATAATAATTGTGTCAGAGAGGGACTCTCCAACCCAATATGGTACAGTTCTTGTAATGTAATGTTTAACATTTTGATAAAGTCAAATTACATAAAAATAAAAATAAAATAATTTAAAAAATAAATAAAATTAATTAAAAAGTTTAATGTAATGTAATGTAAACATTTTAACTAAAATAAAAATAAAAATAATCCTATAAAATAAAAATGACCCATGATATTCATGTGGAATGCAGCTTATTTAAAGGAGGATATTAAACCAACATAGATCCATCTTAGCTTCGCATCCACAAAGGGTGGATTCGATCCCTCTAGAGGCTTCATAGATCCATGGACCTGGTTATATTTATATAATTGATAACTATATTTATTTATTTAAGGGAAATGAATTAGAATTATTTTTAATTGGAAAAAGAAATATATATTTTAAATAAATATATTTATATTTATATAATATAATATTGATATAAAAATAACCATAGAACTTTGTCTTTATCCCTGAATCTTGTTATGCATACCACCCACATGCAGGTGACTAATGAAAACAAAAGACACATTCACTTTGATAGAAGTAATGTCGACCTTTTATTAAGGGATTTAAGATCCCTCACTTATAATAACAACATTGGTCCGTTCAATACCTTAGAAAAAGACATCTACAACTTAAGGAATGAAGGTAATATCCTTTTTCTTGGGGACTTTAATGCTCGAACTGCTACTAGCCAAGCTATTATGCTAAGCAACAACTCTAACCCTGACCCATTGTGTCTTGACGATGATGGTAACTTAGCTACTAGATTTAAGAGAAACTCTGAAGACATAATCGATAACTTATTCGACACCGAGATCCTCAAACTTTGTAGTTCCCGGGACCTAATCTTCTATAATGGTATTAACAAGTGGTCTCTCTCCGGTCAAATGACCTATTTCCATGGGCTGGGTAGCAACGTCGTGGATTATGTGATTTATGACACCCATGTCCTCAACCGTATTACAAACTTTGAGCTACTTAACGGGTACGAGCCTGACTCTAACCACAGACCTTTGTCTTTATCCCTCAATCTTGTTATGCATACACCCACCTGCAGGAGACCAGTGAAAGACAAAGACACATTCGCTTCGATAGAAGTAATGTCAACCTTTTCTTAAGGGATTTAGGATCTCTTACTTATAAGAACAACATTGATCAAATATATTACCATTTTACTACTACCCTTTCCACTACCATTATCAAGTTATCTAATGAGACACCATATAAGAAGAATAATAGAACTTCCAATCCTTGGTATGATAAAGACTATAAAATTGCTAGGAAAACGATCAGAGACGCCCCTAATTTTTCTTTTTTATTTTTTGTAAACTTTGCAGGACCTTTCTATTATCAGAAATATTAAGGGCAGAGAGTCAGACAACAAAAAGCAGATACAGTGAACTCAACCTGGTCGGAGGAAACTAGGTCTGTTGGCCACCGCATCGAGTTATAAGCAGACCAAAAACAGAATTGTCTTATCCTAGCACTAACAGCATTGAGAGCTATAGTATGTCCATAAGATGTACAAGTAAAAGAAGTAGAAAATCTAACAGAGTCCAAACTGAGCAAACAGTAAAATATTTAACCAGTTAAATCCAAAGAAACCTAAGCATGAGGTGTTGGGCCTAACACCTGTGATTTTTTGTGAATAAGTTGCTACTGTTGTTCAATCTTACCCACCCTATCATTCAACTGCATTTGTACTTTAAGCATCGCATGCATATCTAGCTTCATCTGTTGCATTTCAAAGAGAATAGAAGAAGTGAGACTCTTGTCCTCCTTACTGGCCATAGCCTTGGCAAGTAGGCATTTCATCTTCCAATAGGTCTTAATTGACTGTTGAAAAAGAGAAACTCGACCCCGAGTGCTACCAGGATCAGTTAAGAAGTCCATTTGAGAAAGTTGAGCATCAATGTCCTCCTTCTCACTATCTGATTGAACTTCCCAGCCATGAATTTTTTATTTAATAGTATCTTGATTCCCTGCATCATAAACTTGAGAAATCTCATGCAGCACCTTTGTATTAGATTTCCTACCACGCCTACTGGAACCAGTCCCAGGAGTAGGCAGTCAGCCTCATTTCATCTTCATCGATTTCCCTTTCACCATACTGAAATTGAAAGAACTTGAAGATATGCCTGTGGGCAGATGAACGTCAAAAAGCAGATAAATGAAAACAGAAGAAGGCGTCGTTGCTGCGAACCCAACGCGCATATCCTTACAAGGCAAAGTATCAGAGAAATGAAACTAGAAGCAGCCTAGAACGCAATACTCCATATAATAATGTTTGGCAAGTAGAAGAACACAAAACCAAACTAGAACTAAGGTGCAAAGAAAACCATGGCGAATAGGAATACCAAGAATTACGGGAACAAGTGCAGAACCCATTGTTATATAAAATATCGCCAGCAAATCCATGCCAGAACCACTGAGAGAAGAGCAAGAACCATGGATACAGGTAAAAGGAAATGCAGGAAACATATAAGACGTATGCGCATGGCCAGACAGAAAACCACGAACGGCTGGAACTAGTATAGAGTTGTGTATAACAATAGGCACTACCAGCGAAATCTGCCCATTACCACTGCGAAGAGAGAAAAAAGCAGGCATGCAATTGAACCAATTGACAATCGACAGAGAGGACAGTTTCCCATGAGGAAGGAAAGGAAGCGGAATAGACATGCCAGAGAGACGCATCTTAGCGAAATTGAGAAAATGTCCAAACATGGGATTAACATAACCAAAAGTATCCACAATGAATCCCAACAAAAGAGACAAACCCGACAATTACAGAGGAGCCGAAAGAAAACAGATGAGGATAAAACCTAAACTAACCCCAAAAACCCTCGACCAAACAGGGGGACTGCGAAAGGGGGGCTCAACATAGGGATCCCAATGCACATGCCGAAACCATCTTAAAAAACCAGAGTAAAATGCCGCAAACCAAGGAACCACAGCAGAACTAAACATTGGCCACAGAGATAAAAGCAAAACTGGAATAGGAATAGTGGGCATGGAAGACAGAGTTTCCATTACATACCACAATCTTCGCCCGGGAATACGCACGAGAAGAGCTTGAGCTATCGCCTGCAGTGGATCGCCGAGGGATGGTCTGAACAGAGATTGAGTAGGGAAACCAAAAAAATCGATAATACCATACAACCACTGCAAATAATCTAGTATTAATGCGTCTGACAGAGTGTTAATGATAAAGGCTAGCTGGCACATGCACAATTAATATTCAGAGTGGAGCGCAATCGTCAAAGGACCTACAGAATAATAACATCAGAGAAGGCGGCAAGGTATCCACCACGTGGATCAACATGGCCCATATCAACTGTCAGGCACCTCGATCACTAATGAAATCACTAAGCTCCAGAATATAAGTATATACAAAGCTCTCATCAAGAGGAAGAAGAGGTCATATATTAATAAGAGACAAGAGCATCTTCTCCACCTATCTAAAGTTGCGCCCAAATTTTTTTGACGAAATGTGCTTGTTCGTAAAACTAAAGATAATCATTCTATCCCCTTAGAAAATTGGGATAACTATCTTAAGAAGTTGTATGACTCTCCGGGCACCATGGGCACCATCTTAAACACTCCTATTAAGGAAGATATATTTTCCGTGGAAGATGTTGAGTCTGGGATTAATAAGCTCGCTAATGGGAAAGTTAAAGATATTGAAGGATACCAAGCTGAGATCTTTAAAATGGGAAGATCTATCCTCATTCCTCATCTCCACGAGCTTCTCAATTTGGCTGCAAAGACTGGCTTCCCTAAGCTTTGGACGTAAAGCCTTATTGTGCTTATATCTAAAAATGGGGAAAAAAGCGCTCCCTTTAATTCTAGGACCATTATGATTTAGCCGCATCTTAGCCAAGCTTTATGGGCTCATTTTAGAAAAGAATCTTAGCTTTTGGCTTGAGAACCATGGTAAGAGGGCTAAAGGGCAAGCTGGTTTTAGGAGACATCACTCGACTATCGACCACCTTGTCACTCTTTGGATCATTGCAAAGGAATGTCACAATGGTAAAAGCAATCTCTTCTGTTGTTTTGTGGACTTTAGAAAAGCTTTTGACATTGTCCCTCGAGATAAGCTTTGGGAGAGACTTGAAGATATCATGGTTCCTCTCAAACTGAGGATTGTTGTGATCTGCCTCTATGAGATTGTCATTACCAAGCAAAAGACCAACAAAGGGTGGTCTAAAGATATTAAATGCAATATCGAGGTTAAGCAAGGGTGTCCCCTATCCCCCACCCTTTTTGGTATTTACATTGATAAGCTAGAAGAGTGTTTAGAGACTGTGGGTTGCAAGGGCACCGAGCTCACTGGTATTATCATTACCCTTCTCTTGTATGTTGATGATATCGTTCTTTTTGCAAAAAGCTATGATTACCTAAACAAGCAACTTAAGACTCTTCATGTCTATTGCTCCAAGATGGGTATGACAATTAATACCGACTAGACTAAAGTCATGATCTTTAAATCCAAAAAGATCACCCATGGTAGTTTCGTCTATGATAACCATTGTCTAGAGCAGGTTTTTTCTTATAAATATTTGGGTATTGACTTTCCTCATGAGCTCAATTGGAATTATAACATCGAGAAAATAATTATTGGAGGTTGGAAAACTTATTGTGAGCTTGAAAACAATTGTAAGACAATTGATCTTTACATTTGGAATAAAAAAAGATTTATCTTTGAACTCTCGTCATCCTTGTTGTCTTATATGGATAATATAATATTATATTTATATTTATATATTAATATAATATAGTTTATTTTTAATTGAAAAGATAAATATATATTTTAATTATATATATATATATATTAAATTTATATAATATTTATATACTAATATAATATAATTTATTTTTAATTGAAAAATTATATACACACACACATATATATAACTCTTAACTTATTTTATATAGGAATATATAATAATAATCATACTTATACAATTAAAATATATATTTATTAGGAATTTGGCTTTCATGATCCATAAAATGTGTATACAAACTTTCAGTGAAAATCACATGTATTAAAATTTTGTCGACGCGTTTCGAACCAGCTAGTGTGGTTCATCATCGAGACAAGATGAGAAATCTAATCAAGAAACCTGTTTAAATAGATAAGACAAGCATCAACTAGCCATTGTCAAATAACGGCTAGTTTAACTAGAATAAAGAATTTAGTTGTATTTTATCATATTTTAATATATTTTAATTCTAATTTTATTATATTTAAATCTTAATTTTATTATATTTGAATAAATTTTTTATTCATACTTTTTAATAATTTAATATAATATTTTTTAATATAATTTAATATTTAAGTACTTTAAATTATATGTTATATAATTACAATTCATTAATAGTTATATGAAAATAATAACTAAAGAAATAAATAATAATAATAATAATAATTTATTTAATTTACTTAATAGGTAATTTTACTAATTTCAATCATTAAAAAAAAACCATAATAATAATAATAATCATAATAATACAATAAAAGGAATAGACCGGGAGAAAGAAATCGGGAGCGAGAGATGAGGGAATGACAAGAGGGAGCATAGAGGAAGAGACAAGGCAACTAAGAGTGAAGGGCAAGAATCCAACATCTGCTAACACTCCACCCATCATCCCTATTAAGGTTAACCAACCTCTTTTCAATTTCCAAGGCTTCCCTCAACTTGCGGTGGTGGAAATGGTCAATCCTTTCAATAACCTTAGCATCTTCAATACAAATGTGATGATTTGTCTTCTCAGCATGCTCTGCTAAGGCAAAGGACCAAGATCTACTATGTCTAAGTTCAGTGACATGTTCATGAATTGTTTGATTAATTGATCGATGAGTTTCACTGATGTAAGGTGTCCCACAGGAGCACGGAATCAAGTAAACACCCTTACCATCCTTAGGGCAAATCTGGACCTTAACAGATCTAAGCTAATTTCGAATGGTGCGGAGGGGCTTGAAAGTTGAGGAAACATAATGTTTCTTCAAGATCCTAGCGATTTTATCAGTAGTACCTTGGATAAACGGGAGGTGAACACCAGATAACTGATCACAAGGATCTTTCTTAACCCTCAGACCTTTTTCAACTTTTTGAAAAGCTCTAAGACATTGAACCCTGCTATAACCATTCCTACTGAAAACATTAAAGAGATGAGATTTTACACCTTCAAAGTGGTGTTCATCGAAGATTCTAAAGGCTCTGGTGACTAGGGTACTGAGAACCCCAAGCTTCTGAGCCGGGAAATGATGAGAACTAGCAAGTAAATACTGCTCAGTATGTGTCTTCTTTCTAAAGACTTGATGAGAGAAGGAACCATCATCATTCCTCAAAAGAAGGACATCCAGAAAGGGTAGGCTGCCATCCACTTCAAATTCGATGGTGAACTTAATGAAGTCAGATTGATCATTAAGATGCTGATCTATTTAAATAGGTTTCTTGATCAGATTTCTCATCTTGTCCTAATGATGAACCACACTGGTTGGTTCGAAATGCATCGACAAAATTTTTATACATATTATTTTCACGAAAAATTTGTATACACATATATATTTATTCATAAATTAAAAATAATTCTAATTTATAAATATGAATATATATAACTTACATTTATATAAATAAAATATATATTTACTTTTTCAATTAAAAATAACTCTAACTCATTTCCCATAACCAATCATACCTATACAAATAAAAAATAAATTTATTCATAAATTAAAATTAAATCTAAATTTTTAAAATTCGTTCGTCGTAATCAGGTTGATGAGCAGATTGTTTTTTTTTTAATAAAACAAATGAAATAGTGTCAATGAAATTACCACAAACATCATTAGAACTCCATAGTGACGGTACCATCGCATCGATCACTCCATATTAATCATATTTTGTTAAAAACTCTATATATAACAACAATAAGAATTTAAGAGAAAACTTTATCCTCGTAGTTTTGAAATTTCAAATTCATCTAAAATATCAAAATTAAAAAATTAAAAATAAAATCTATTTAAAAAAACAAAACTTTAGATAACATTATAATTCAAACTACACTTTACCTTCTAAAAATCCAAAAAGTGTTTATCTACTTCATGATCTATAAAAAAAACCAAAAAATGTTTGTCCACTTCATAATCCATGTTGCACGTCGGCCAATGATAGACAAATGCTCTTAATGATATGCCAACTTGCCAGGTACATCTGAATCGAGCAACCTATGATAACCAAAAGCACTCATTTGATTTATTATTCATCTGAACCTGAATCCAACGGCCAAGGTTTTAATAGATGTCTCGCATAATCGAATGGGCGTTCCGTGTTTAGATTAGATACATTAAATTAATATAATCTGACCATAGGAGAATTTACGTGTTACTACCACCATGGTAGAAATATACTTTACAGATCATTAAAATTTGGATATATGTTATACGGCGAGCCTTATTTCCGCTGCCATAGGCCCATTAATGCGCCTAGGCAGGAAATGTCCACCGTCCGATGATTTACAGCTTTAATCCGACGGCGGGCATTTCCTGCCTAGGTGCATTAATGGGCCTATGGCAGCTGAAATAAGGCTCGCCTATGTTATACACATCATTAAAAATGGGGAAAATATTTTGTACACAATATATTTTGTACTCATCATTAAAATTTGGCTGCTAGTCGTACAACCATCGACAATAAGAAATGAAAACTAGCAGCCAAAAAATCAATTAAAATAGTTAAAATAAATAAATAATAAAAAAATATTAAAGTTTAATTATAGAAAAATTGAAGAAAAAAAATTTGTTGATAGACAAATTAATGTCTAATCATAGGTCAATTTGATGCATAATATTTACTCCGCGGCATGTATAACAATTAAAATATATTATAAAATTTTATTGCTAATAATTAAATCAAATTAATAATTTTAGATCTAAGATTTTTGTGATCCATAAATTAGATAAATGTCTCTTGGATTAATCACATTATTACGATTTGGTCTAAATCCTAATAATGTGATGACCAAATCCTAATAATGTGATTAATCCGAAAAACATCTATCAAAATAATAATTATTAAAAAAAAAAAAAAAGATTTGTTGAGTGATACTTCACTTAAGTTTTTACGTGATCTAACAACTTTTAGTAAAAAATAAATAAAACTAATCATATAAATACAAATTTCCCTAAAGTTTTAGGTTATCTAATAACTTGTAATAAAACATGAGTGATGAATAACAAAAAGAAAAACATAATCTCAATTTACAAATAGAACTCTACTTGTATTTTGTGATTTTGTGCATGATTCTAAAAAACGAGTATCCCATTACCTTACTTTTTGAGAGAAACAAACCTTTTACAAGAAAGATCACAAAATCTATCGTTGTAAAATACAAAAATTGTTACTTATAAAGAATTGAACAATCATTCGGGTCCAAATTTGATTGTAGATTTTAGTCCTTTTTTGTTGCAGACTATGTGTCCACTACAAATCTGGTGGTGTTGAGCTTCACATTCTCGTATTTGTAGGGCTCGTGTAACATTTGTTAATGTTACAACTAACTTAATGGTTTTGGTATAAATTAAGAGTATCCAAAAACAAGTTATGGATATTTTCTAAGTGGTGGTTCCTGACCATCCACATATCGTCAAGGTCCATGCCCCTCTTTTTGGATCATAAATTTCTAGATCGTAATTTTCATCTCTTGGCTCATCTTAGGAATAGTCTTCCTTGGAAATTATATTGCAATTAATCACATAATTTATTCACCTATATTTTATTTAGATTATCTATCCCAGTAAATTATTTACTGCAAATATTGAATAAAAATACAAGTGCATTTTCATCAAATAATAAGTCATAGATACAGAGAAATCATCACACATAAAATCGACACCAATATTTTTTAACAAATTATCCTTGAAAAAACCCCAAGGTGGGGAAAACCAACTCCACAAATGAGGGATTTATCAATCTTAAGCAAATCTATAATTGAAATAATACATAATTTGCTTGCCATAAATTAGCAAAGCACCAACAAATTATTCCTTCACATATTCAAGCAACTTCGACATCCTGGAAGCTATTCGGACCCTCTGAATCAATTTGGTCCTTTTGTACAACCCTAAATTGACCCACACATGTGGTTTAGAGAATAAATCGACCTCCACGGGCTAGTCACACTCAGTGGAAGAATAATTCGGCCTCCACTAGAAAGTTGATCTTCAATGACAAACTAGGCTTTTCTCCTGCAAATCGATCATTGAGGCAAATTTTCTCTTCCTTTGGCAACTCCACCTCTCTTAGGAAAATGAACCTCTCTCTATCAATTCACACCACTTGGAGAAATTAAGCCTCGGCAAAATAATTTGATCTCCCACTATCACTAAGAAATGGGTAATCATTGTGAAGAAATTATCTCTGGTAAATCGATCTCACTCACTGCTAAACCTTGTTGTTGGTGTCTTTCATTCTATAATTTTGCCCTTGCTCACCTGAATTGTGTCTCCAAGAGCCCCATCGATTTCCTCTTATAATTTCTCGTTGGCAAATCAACAACCACAAGCTAGTCACAATCTATGGTTAAGATCATCTTGACCCCATCAAGTCACTTTTCTAGAAGTCACTAGTGAGAAATCGACTTGTCTCAATTAATGCTGATTAATTAACCCATTTCCATAAGTTAGAGTTAGGAATATAATTAAAATTTGTTAATAGATCTAATTAAGACATTTTCCGTTTATAAAATAAACTAGGTTTGGAGATAATTAATTCAATTGTGCTCCTAGCCTCATTAACACCACTTGAGATTATAACACGCATCCAAGCTACACAAACTAACACTCCCTCTTAGCGAGGAAGGTGTCCTACACAACATTGATCTTATCTCTTGTGACATCCCCTGTGGTTTAATTCCCCTTGTAAATATTTCCTTGTAATTATGTAACCATGAATTAAAATAGATGAGAGAAAGGGACACGGATTCCATTGTTTGAGGAAGGAGATTGCTTAGGATTTGAAGGAAGCTTGACTTGTTTTATAATAGCCATGAACGGTTGAAAAGGTATGCTTAAATCGGACTGGTCATATCAGTTAATGGAATTGGGCAAGAGGATAGAGGAACCATGCATGTCTTGGATAAATTCACATTACCAAAAGGGACAATTGACTCATTTATGAAGTACCTAGAGAGTTGATATCTTTACCCAACAGTAGCTTATCCAATTCATGAACCTTCCCATGTTGAACTCTCATCCTCCTGTGGTTTCCTGAGGAATGAAGAAACCACCAAGGGTGTCTTTCCTTAATAAACCATTGTGAAGATTTTGGTCTAAAGAACCTATCGATTCATCAGTAGCTTACCACTAAAGAACCTTCCCATATTTCCATATTTATATCTCCTCCTCTTGTAACTGGTTAGTGGTTTGTCTATGGTTGAAGAAACCACCAAGAATGGCTTACCTTAGGACTAAAGAAACTGCTAGGAATTTTGTGGTCTGAAGAACCTTCCCATGTTATAATAAAATTTCTCTATTGATTTAGAGATGCGATTATCAGTGGAACAAGGACCCCTGTGACAAAAGTTGCTCGAGATAAAGTTATTGAGATTGAGAAGTGGTTTGCTTAAGGCTGAGGAATACCACTATGAAGTTTGTTGTTTGAAGGACCTACTGAATTATTAGTAGCTTGCCACTGAGGAACCTTCCCATATAGTAATGAAATTATACTTTTGGACTAGATATGTCAGTCTCTGTGTTTATCAAAGACCCTTGTGATGAAGCTGAATGAGATCAGTCCCTTTGATGCGAGAGTGGGATACTGTTGAGAATAGTTGAGGGAAGTGAGTCCTTATGTATTTGGTTATCTAATTGGTTGGTGGGTGACGATAGTGAGGCCTTGTGACATCTTGTTTTACCCTGTAATGGTATATATACGGTTCTCATTGAGGTAGTTGAAAGGTGGAGGTGGTGGACCTCTAGCTTCCCTATAAGTTACTGTAATATTCCCAATTAGCAGCAACTAGTTGGTAATATTAATTTTGGCCAGTTTTGGTTTTTTAAATTTAATTCAGTTAATAAAATGGGTGATGAGACACACAACCTACACTTAGGAAATAAAAATTCCCTAAAGTCACTTGAGCATATAATTGTTTGGCAGTGTGGGGCCCAGGATGACGAAGTGGCAACGTGAGGGAAGTGGCAGCATGGGCCCATGACAGCGCAGTGAGAGAGGGACAGCGTGGGCCAAGAGGGACAGTGCAGTTTGGTGGGGCCCGAGTGAGAGTAAGGCTCTCAAAGCATAAAAAGGGGAAGAGGCTCCTCATTCTCTCATTCTGATTATGCATCTATTTTATTTGTCTTTTGACATTGAGCACGCTTTTGTTGTTGAGCAAAGTCTGCAAGTGTTGTTCAGCACATCGGGTGTCTCCGTGCGGAGATCCCAACCTCAGCCCCGGGGGACTTCGAGTGCCTGCTCGGGTGAGGAGTTCTATCCTTGATTTATCGAAGAGAGTTGGAGCAGCCACAGTTGGGATTATTCACTTGCAGAGGCAGCGCAGTCAGTGAGAGGGAGGATGCAGTCTTTGGAGGAGGAGATTCTGGATCGAGAGCTTATTAGGGGATTCAGCCCGAGAGAGTTAGACAGGGGTTATCCCTTCCCTATTCCATCATTTTGGTAGAGTTGGAGGCCATCCTTTGTAGCATATCATTCAGGGCCATCGTTTATCATTGGGACAGCGGGGTACCTCAAGGGAGGTCATTTTCGAAGGTCATCCACTTTCATAAATCTCTCTGGGTTTTTTTGGGTATTGGGTGGAGAGGCCATTCCCAAAGTTTCACAATTTTCTGAGGTGGGGAGCAGCCCCAAAGAGTGGGTTCATTCTAGCAAAGCAGCAGCATGACAACAGCACGAGCAGCTTGCAGATTACGCAGTCATTGAGGGAGCAGCCATTTTACGATATATTCTGAGAGTATTTCTACGCTTGCCTAATGCAAGCCAAGACGTCATCATTTTGAACCTTTGTATTCATTTTATCTTTCAGTACTTAATAAAATGGCTCATCGTTCTCCATATTGTGTTTGGCTCATGTGATGCCTCTCTAATTGCTGTAGTTTCTGGTTTATGTGCTTTATATTACTGTTTATTTCTATTCGGCATATTACAGTGGTATCAGAGCTTCATTCTTGGCTCAGCCATGGGGATATTTTTCTATGAACAAAGAGGGTAGGCAGAATATTACCCACCAAAGGCAGTAGAGGTGGCAAATATGGGGGAGTCAAAGAGAAAAGGGGAAGCAACCTTTGGTAACATTTTTAAGGCCCTAAATGATTTAGCCAAAGGACAGAAGGGAATGTTGGAAAGACTCAAACAACAGAATAAGAATGAGAGCATCCATCAGGAATCACTAGTTGGGGAGACTTTGGGGGTTTCACAATAGTGTGACCACCCTTTACTAGCCACTCACCCACCAGCCTTCAGTAGGCCAACCATGATCATGATGCCTACATTCTTACTTCCAGTACCGAGTGAGAAAGGTAGGCGGCATGATCATATACCCTTGGGAGATTATTTCCGCGAATGGAAGTCCATGGGGGAAAACTTCAGAGAGGCTTTGCCCTTTCGAGATTACTGCCAGCTCAGGCAGGACGAAGAAGATAGGAACAGTGGGGGGTCTAGCATGCAAAGTTCAGAGTTGTTGCGTACCACTGGGAGGACACCTTTTCCCACGTATGATGGATCCACTGATTGCACAGTTCAGGATTGGGTGGAAAATATGGATACCTCTTTCCAGATTGACCGAATAACGGAGGGGGAAGCCATCAAAATGGCTACCTTGCACTTGGAAGATGAGGGCACACAGGATCATGGGGAGCATGTGGATACACCCAGTATGACGCAGGGATCACCTGTGTTGGAGACTTCTTTGACCATATCGGTTGACATCTTAGTAGAGAGAGTAGAGCTTACCCCAGTAGTGCCATCCATTGAGGTTATGATTGGGGTAGTGTCCGAGTCTTCGGGTGGTAGGAGCGCGAGGCAGATGGGTGAGGTGCCAAGAGATGTATCCACCTTTGATGAGGCACAAGGAGATATAGAGGTATTGGACGATGGTCGCACACAACGGTGTCATCAGCTTCGAGTTGACCTTCTAGTTTTGAAATGGAAGGCCACATCAGTACGAGAGGCTATTTTGTTACAAAACGAGGAGCTGGAGGGCATGAGAGTGGTTTGTGCCGAGTCAGTGGCCAAGTTGGCCCACATTGGGGAACAACTGGATTCCCTAATGGTACAGCTAAAGGGCACATTGAAGTGTCAAAGTAGCCCCCTTCAGGCATGCATAGATGGGGCTAACAACATTGTTGGGTCACCTCTTTCCATTGGAGAGAGAGAGGTAGAGCCACCTAGTCAGATCTCATATGTTGACTTGGTTAGCGGGATGAGACGATCAGAGTTGTACAGGGTGCAGCATCCACATGTTGAGGTTGGATGGCGAGAGATTTTTGAGTTGGTACGAAGTGGCAACGTGAGGGAAGTGGCACCGTGGGCAGCGTAGGCCCATGACAGTGTAGTGAGAGAGGGACAACGTGGGCCAAGAGGGACAACGCAGTTTGGTGGGGCCCAGGTGAGAGCAAGGCTCTCAAAGCATAAAAGGGGGAAGATGCCCTCATTCTCTCATTCTGATTATGCATCTATGTTATTTGTCTTTTGACATTGATCACGCTTTTGCTGTTGAGCAAAGTCTGCAAGTGTTGTTCAGCACATCGGGTGTCTCCGTGCAGAGATCCCAACCTCAGCCCCGTGGGACTTTGAGTGCCTGCTCGGGTGAGGATTTCTATCCTTGATTTATTGAAGAGAGTTGGAGTAGCCACATTGGGATTATTCACTTGTAGAGGCAGCGCATTCAGTGAGAGGGAGGACGCAGTCTTTGGAGGAGGAGATTCCGGATCGAGGGATTATCAGGGGATTCAGCCTGAGAGAGTTGGAAATGGGTCGACCCTTCCCTATTCCATCATTTTGGTAGAGTTGGAGGCCATCCTTTGTAGCAGATCATTCAGGGCCAGCGTTTATCATTGGGACAGCGGGGTACCTCAAGGGAGGTCATTTTCGGAGGTCATCCATTTTTCAGAAAGCTCTCTGGGTTTTTCTGGGTATTGGGTGGAGAGGCCATTCCCAAAGTTTCACAATTTTTTGAGGTGGGGAGCAGCCCCAAAGAGTGGGTTCATTCCAGCAGTAGCAGTAGCACGGCAACAACACCAGCAGCTTGGAGATTACGCAATCATTGAGGGAGCAACCATTTCACGATATATTCTAAGAGTATTTCTATGCTTGCCTAGTGCAAGCCAAGCTGCCATCATTCTGATCACCTTTGTATTCATTTTGTCTTTCAATTCTTAATAAAATGTCTTAGCATTCTCCATATTGTGTCTGGTTCATGTGATGCCTTTCTAGTTGTTGTAGTTTCTGGTTTATGTGCTTTATATTACTATTTATTTCTATTCGGGATATTACAGTTACTAACTACATTAAGTAGCAAGTGGCTGGAGGTGGATGGTCCTTTGTAGTCCCTGTTTCACATGGCAGCATTGTTTTAATCCCTTAAGCACTCATACTCAAGCTATGGAATATAGATCAAGGGTCACAACTGCAAAAAAGCTTGGTTTCAGTGTGTTTAAGGTTGGGTGGAGAATTAAAGTCCCAATCTCAGTTGTTGAGCACATTTTCTAAGATAAGTGTATATTCAATCCTTTGTATAATTAATTGTTATACACATGTTTGGTGGGATGGTTTAAAGCATATTTTGCCATTGATTCAATGTGTTAGTATGATGTTTGATATATATAGTGGAATGTGATTTCTACATGCTTAAGGAATATTGATTTCCTATATAATTATTGAGTAAATGAATGGATGCCCTTATGTATTCATGAGTTTTTTTTTGCTTATCATTAATCTAAGAAGCCTACTAATTTATGAACTATCATGAGCCTAAAATCATCCCAACGGGATTGAGTTTGAATGAAGGAACTGATCCTTAATAAGTTTAATTATGTAGATTAATGATTGACTATTACACCTTGTTTTATTAGTTGCCACGCTTAGGAAGTATAGGGTTACAATATGTATAATACATACATACATGTGTGTGTGTGTGTGTGTGTGTGTGTGTTGAATAGGTTAGGCCAAGCCCTGTTAAAATCTTAGGAGATATATCACAACAAATGTACGTATATATGTATAAATAAATACATAATTGCAGATTGGGCCGAAGCTTCTGCAAGCTCAGAAAGGATAGCATGATGTTGTGTGTTGTGTATGTGCACATTCTTGATTCTTCTCAAGATCTTGATGCAATATTTTCTTAGCCTAAGGAAAATCTCCCCATCTATCTATCATGCCTCCATGCCTAGAAATTAGTGCATAATCCCCAAGTCTTTCATCTCAAACTTTGTTGTTAGTTCCCTCTCACACTCCCTCTATGAACCCTAATGAACCTCGCAAGAAAAAGTCATCCATGTATAGCACAAGAATGAGAACCTCACCCCCAACCATCAAGTAGTATAGGTATTCATATGCCTCACTCTTTACGAAGCCCACCCCTTGCAATTATTTGTCTATGCAATCATACCACACCCTAGGAGCCTCCTTGAGCCCGTAGAACATTGTCATCAATATGCACATGTGGGTCTCACAATTGTGTGATACAAATCCCTCCGGTTGTTCAATGTAAACTTCTTCCTCCAACCCGCCATCGAGGAACATTATCTTGACATCCATATGATGGATCTACCATCTCATTTGTGTTTTTAGTGAGATCACGACCTGATTGAAGTATACTTATCCATAGGAGCGGATGTATCCTCATAATCTATCCACTCATTTTGAGAGAAACCCTTGGCTACAAACCTCGCCTTGTGTTTTTTGATGCTACCATTTGCACCATGCTTGATCTTAAAGATATGGCGTGATCCAACTATCGCCCTATATGCCAATCTAGGAAGCACCTCCCAAACATCATTCTACATGATCGATGTATAATCCTCAACCATATCATCCTGCCACACCTACTGATATGCGACCTCCTAATAGTTGGAAGCCTTGCTATATAAAATCTAACTCACAAATGCCATGTAGCTAATGTACATGTCTAGTTATCTCCGCTCTCTCCTGCCCATCCTAGGAGTTCCCATAAATTCCTAAGCATCACAAAGTGTCTATTGAACCTCTTAGTTCCTCCTGCCAACTATACAGTGTGGAATATAAACCTCCACATATTCCAGATGCATCTCGTGAATGTGCTGCTCTATACTCTGTGAACGCTTAGTAACCCCTATACCTGAGGCTTTGATCATACTGGTAACCTTGCTCGTACTATCATATCCCCAATATTATTGTTCTTGTTGATTTATGGTAGCATGGGATGTCCTCTAGCCTTGTAAATTTGTATATAGGCTAAGACACATATATCCCAACACCCATAAATGTTTTTGGAAAATTCCACTTAGATATAGTTTAATTAAATTAATTAATCGTTTTTTAATGTTTTCCTAAGTCAAAACTTAGGGAAACTGATTAATTAAAGGGTATTAATTAAACTAAGTATGAATCTTCTAGATAAAGTCATGGATCACCTCCAAGCTAATCTTAGCCCTTGATTAGGTTTTAATATTGTTCGTTGAAGTGTCAACGAAATAATATAAGAAGGAGGGTGAGGGGCCTATGGAAAAACACATTGAGCACATTCAACATTTGGCATTTTCGAGTTTGTGATAGAGACAACATTTTTATCAAGATCGAATCACTAGGGTTGGGTTTGCTAAGTGATTTGATTCAGTGATCAACATCAGAGAGGGGAAAATACAGTAACTGGTCAAGAGGACTAGGAGTACCTTTCAGACAGAGGCAGCAGTGACACAGAAAGAGGCAGCGCAGTCACCTGGAGGGGTGACGCAGTTCCTGAAGGGAACCACGCAGAAGTGACGCATTGCATTTTGTGATAAGTCTGAAGATAGCTGGAAGCTAGGGTTTCTGAACCAGGAGGGCCAAACTCAGTTTCTGATCATCTTGATCATTTGTAGAGGAGAGGTGACGCAGTTCCAGAGTTTGGCCACACAGGCTTACGCAGTTGCAGCGTAGGCATCATGCAGAGGCAGAGAGGGGCTTCACTAGCGCTGTTTAGATTAGCTGGGGATTTGCAAAGTGAGGTATATCTCACATTTATTCTGGTGCCTAGATTTTCTCTGAAGGGTGAGCCAAACTTTGGCACCCTACTTGTACTCAAGACTCTGTTGCTTAATAACCCTTAGATATGATGCACTAGTTTTCCCAAGTTGGGTTTTTCCGGGGACTGAGTCCAAAAATATTTTTTTTTCAAATGTGGACGTTTTTCATTGTATTTTGTTCAGTTTGTTTCAACACTTAGATTTATTCTGCAACATTATTTGTGTATACTACTTCAGTAATTACTTCAATATTTCACTGTAATGAAATAGTTATGAAAACTAATAGGACAAGTAATTCAGATTTGTTGTAGTAGGAATCTAGATTTAGGATTTCCCACATGGTATTAGAGTTTATTCAAAATAAAGTGCAGGAGAAACAAGAGTGAACCAGCAAATCAATGTTGAAGAGACTAGGATCTGCGTAAGCAGCAGCACACCCTCCCAAAAATTACGATGTCTAGGCCAGGAGGGAAATCCAACGCAGAAAAGGCTCCCTATGAGAGAGTTGATAGAGGGGTAATATTTTTTAGTTACAAAAGAGGCAGTGTAGCAAACCAGCGTAGCTAAAGGACGCAATTACTACACAGCGGTAAGTGCTAGTGCATAAGCGTCAGAAAATTTCTGAAAAACATAGATTGGGGATTTCTTGACCTCAGAGAGTTTTCTTACTCAAAGAAACTCAGTTTTTCCCGTGCAGCAGCAAAATCATTGACTTACTCCTCAAGGAGTGCGTAAGTCTAGCTGAGCAGAGAGTTAGAGGAAGATATCGATATTTGAGGAGATGGCCAGCAATGGATTGTGTGACCAAGATATATTGGAGGGTGCCTCCAACTATGTATTTGGAAGTCAATGATTCAGTTTCTCCTTGATGAGCATGATCTAAAGGCCCTCATAGACAGCGCAGTTGCAGAACCACTGGATGCAGCACATCCAAGAGCCTTCAAGAATAATATGGCAAGAGCCAAACGATTGATCCTAGATGGTGTAAAGGACCACATTGTACCTCACATAGCAGCAAATAACACTGCTAGATAAATGTGGGTAGGGCTGGAAAAGATATATCAAGGATCTTCTGAGCAGTGGAAGATGTATCTGGAGGAGAAGATGCGTAATACCAGGATGAAGAAGGGAGAGCGTTTTGACTCCTTCTGTCTATAATTCAGGATAACCAAGACCAGCTGTCAGCAGTGGGATCAACACCCAAAGACTCAGAGCTAGTAAGGCTTACTATGAACTCTTTTTTCATAAGATTATCGGGTCTTTGTCCAAAGTATTCTGGGTAGAGAAAAGCTTCCAGGATGGGAAGTGATGTGACCAGCCTTGCAACAAGAAGAGTTGAGGAGAGATCTCCTCAAAATTCATATTGAGAACGACAGCAGCAGTTTGAAAGTAAAGAAGGAGGAAGAAGATAACACAACCCTTGCATCAAAGGGGCAACAGAGGCAGAAGAAGAAAGATCTATCCAGGATCAAGTGCTTCAGGTGTGAAGAAATGGGACATTATGCCACATAATGTCCTCTTAAGAAAAAGGATAAGGAGGAGAAGAAAGATCCCCAAGCTGGAGCTACCAAGATTGAGGCAGAAGCAGATTGTGCTATGTTAACTCATATTCTGAAAGGAGATAAGTGGGCTGACTTGAAGTTGTAGATACAAAATCTATAGCTGGTAGGATCCTAGAGTATTTCTAGACTTTTTGATCACATGTGAGATACGATAGCCTAAATACAGTAGCAGGATGGATAGTGGCAGCAGAAGATGAGAATACAATGCAGTGGCTAGTAGTACTAGAGCCTGATCAACGCAAAGAGGGAGCAGCAGCATCAGTAATTGAGCAACAACAGTGCAGTGCAGTGCAGATCAACAACAATGCAGTATTTTCAAAGAGGTAGTGCAAAAGTTAGCAACAGTCAATCTTATTTTTCAGATGCAGTTTTACTTGTCCAATTTCGGATGTTTTTCTGTTGCAATTAGAAATAGTGCAGCAGCAGCAGCAACAGATGAGCAGCAACAACGCAGCGCACAAGTGGTGCAGCGCAGTTCAGAGTATTGCTCATGCAGTGCAGCAGTAAGGTTGGAGAATCCAGAGGGTGTTGCAGTACAGTAGCAGTTGGCAGCAACATGCAGAGTCAACAACATTTTTATGCAGTGTTGGTGAGCAGCATCAACAACACAACAACAGATGTTCTAGAAGTCAGAGCAGCACATTGAGTTGTCTTGTTAGAGCACTTTCCTCGCTAAGAGGGAGTGTTGATTTATGGTAGCATCGGATGTGATCTAGCCTTGTAACTTTGTATGTAGGCTAAGAAACATTTATTCCATAATACCCAAAAATGGTTTTGGAAAATTCCACTTAGAGATGGTTTAATTAAATTAACTAATCGTTTTTTATAGGGTATTAATTAAACTAAGTGTGAATATTCTAGGGAAGTCTATACTTAGGGAAATTGATTAATTAAAGGGTATTAATTAAACTAAATGTGAATATTCTAGATAAAGTCATGGATCACCTCCAAGTTAATCTTAGTCGTTGATTATGTTTTAATCTTGGTCATTGAATGGTCAACGGAAGAATATAAGAAGGAGGGTGAGGGGCCTATGGAAAAACTCATTGAGCACATTGAGCATTTGGAATTTTTGAGCTGGTGAGAGAGACACAGTTTTTTATCAATATTGAATCACTATGGCTGGGTTTTCTAAGTGATTTGATTTAGTGATCAGCTTCAAAGAGGGGCAGATGCAATAACTGGTCAGGAGGACCAGGAGTGCATTTTACAGAGAGGCAGCATTGACGCAGAGAGATGCAGCGAAATCACTTGGAGGGGTGACGCAATTCCTGAAGGGAACCACAAAAAAGTGACGCAGTGCCTTTGTGATTAGTTCGGAGATAGCTAGAAGCTAGGGTTTCTGATCCAGGAGGGCCAAAACTCAGTTTCTGATCAACTTGATCATTTGCAGGAGAGAGGTGACATAGTTCCATAGTTTTCCCACGCAGGCTTACGCAGCTACAGGGTAGGCATCATGCAGAGGAAGAGAGGGGCTTCACCAACGATGTTTAGATCAGTCGGGGATTTGTCAAGTGAGGTATATCTCACATTCATTCTGTTGCCTAGATTTTCTCTAAAGGGTGAGCCAGATATTGGCACCCTAGTTGGACTCAATATTATGCTGCTTAATAATACAAAACCCTCAGATTTGTTGCATCGACTTTCCCGAGTTGGGTTTTTCCGAGGACTTAGTCCAAAAATAATTGTGTCAAACGTGGATTTTTTTCATTGTATTTTGTTTAGTTTGTTTCAGCACTTAGATTTATTCCGCAGCATTATTTTTGTATATTGCTTCAGTAATTACTTCGATATTTCACTGTAATGAAATAGTTATGAAAAATAATAAGAGAAGTAATTCAGATTTTTTGCAGTAGGAATCCAGATTTAGGATTTTCCACAATCTAATTCACCAATGCCATGTAGCCACTGTACCTTTTTGGTTATCTCTGCTCTCTCCTGCCAATCCTAGGAGTTCCCATAAATTCCTAAGCATCACAAAGTGTCTATTGAACCTCTTAGTTCCTCCTGCCAACTATACAGTGCGGAATCTAAACCTCCACATATTCTAGATGCATCTCGTGAATGTGTTGCTCTATACTCTGTGAACTCTTAGTAACCCCTATACCTAAGCCTTTGATCATACTGGTAACCGTACTCGTACTATCCTCTCCCCAATCCTGTTGTTCCACCCTAGGAGCTTCTGTTGGTTACTCACTTTGATAACAACTACTAGTAAATATCTAGACCTCCTATATGTCTTGTGATCCATGAATCAAACATCTCTCTTGACAATAATCCTCCTAGCCCCTAGAACAAATATTTGATATGCCTTAGAAGTTTCAATGTACCCAACAAGGTACCCCTTCTTTGTATTCTGATCAAACTTGGAATGTGTATATCTTGGAATGTGATAATATGCTAAGTTTCCAAATATCATGAAGTGACTGACATCTCACTTTTTCCCTATGAATGCTTCCTATGGTGTCATATATTTCAATTACTCATATGGGACCCTATTTTAAAAATATATTGCAGTATTGAATGCCTCTGATCACAAGTATCATGGCATATCCTAGTCATACAACATGGCCCTCACTACCTCTGATATTAAAATATTCTTCCTCTCAGCAACTCCATACTGCTGCTGGTTGTAAAAATATTTCCACTCTCTCTTGATACCCTCCCTAGTATAGAATGCCTTAGAAGCTTGCTCTATGTACTTGCCTCTATTATATGACTAAATAACCTTAATTTTCCTTCTTGTAAAATTCTCCGCAAGAGCTTTGAACTCTTGGAAGCGACTGAAGACCTCATCCTTGGTCTTTAAGAACTATATCAAGGTCTTTCTAGAGAAATCATCAATAAAGGTTACGAAGTATTCGTACCCTTTGAGAGACTGCGTGGACATCAGACCACATATATCACAATGAAATAAGTCAAGAAATCTTTTGTATCCATTGTTAATCCTTGGAAAGGTTGCCTTGGAAAACTTCCATGACACACATCGTCGTGCCCCATTCTCACCTATATAACAATTTTCATTGTCTCCCGGAGAAATATAAGTTCACCACGATGAATATGGACCATCCTCATATTCCATAAATAGTACATTGTACCCCTTTTCCTTAAAAATAGACATGGAAATCAAGTCCATCCCCATTCTCGACACATGCAACACATCATGGATGAGAATCAGCTTGCCAAACTCCCTTTGATATAGAACATTCCCTCTCCCAACTGGGTTGAACTTGGACTTGTTCCCCATATCAATATGGAATCTGATGTCCTCCTTCTTAAAGTTGTAGAAGTACTCCATAACTCTTTTCATATTAAATGGCACGCCATTGTCTATATACTAAACACTCGGTGAGGTCAAACTAGTCAAGCAAGGTATGAGTGAAAACTCTTGTTCCATCTTATTGGAAAGCTCATTTGCATTTGTTGAAGTTACCGTCTACTTCTTGGCCTTCTTTTAACCTTTCTTCATCTACGAAAAAATACTGACATAGTGGACAAACTTGTGATAGCCATAGCACTTGACCTTTGGAAGGTCCTTCTTATTCTTCTCTCCTTTAGGGCTAGGTCCTTTGCTAGAACCCTTTTTTGTTTTTCCTTTTCTTGCTAGAGCCACATTTTCTTATTCTCCCTCACTTTTCTGGGTCTTGCTACTAATGCCACTAACAAGACTCCATCTAATCTCATCTTAAGTGAAATTAATCCACAAACAATCCCATATTGGTAGGGAATCTCATCCATTAATCACTCGAATGAATACATCCCATTGCTTTGAGAACCCATTCATGGTTTTTCTCACAAGCTCGTCATCTTCTAGTTTCTATCTGACAATTTTTAACTCGTCCTTGAATATTTTGAGCCTAGTGAGGTAGTTAACAATGTTAAATCCTTTGGTCATCTAAGTATTTCTCAACTTCTCTCTGAGAATCAACTTCTTGTTCATGGTAGAATTCTGGAAGAAATTTAGGATGGAACCCCACATCTTCTTGCTTGTATCTAAGTTTGCGATATTTGGAAAAATATGATCCTTGACCTTGTCTAGGATTATCCACCTTACCTTGGCATCTTCCTTCTTGTATGCAAGAAGCTTTGTTGCATGTGTAAACAAGGCTACAACACTGATTGCATATTCCATGAGACAATTTTCATCCAACAACAATAAAATATTGTCTTTCTAGACACCAAAGTTAGATGCACCATCCAAATTGTCTTGATCTCTCAATCCAACAATTCAAAGTGCTTAGTATCGCACCAAAACAGAATGAAAGAATCGGGCCCGTCGCTAGGAATCTGGCGCAATTCATTTCACTCAAAAAAGAGTATGTATGAGGAAGTTAGAGCCTGTTGATCGCCGTGTCAAACTGGTGAATTTAAAAAAAAAAAAAGTCAAACAGGGTCAAAGGTCAAAAATTTGGGTTTTCCTCCATTTCACCCAATGGAAGGATGACAAGTGTTGGGCTCTGAGTGGCCCAAATTTTCTGGCACATGGCCTTTTCTTATTGGTTTAATTTAAGCCAATGGGAAGAGGACATGTGGCAAGCCTGGAGGCTGCCACGTGCGCGCCCCCCCCCCCCCCTGCCCCCCTCTCCAAGGCCGAATGTGGTCCAAAGTCTCAATTTTAATTTTTCAAAGGGGCGAATTTAAAGTTTCATATGGCAAAAATTTTGGGCGGAGGTCGGGCTCAAACCCACGACCTCCCCCACACTACACGTACGCCTTACCACTCCCACTACTGCTTATGACTTATCATATAATGCAACGAGTTTATATTTAAGTTTTAAAAAGGATTTGGGCGGGGGTTTAAAGGGCCATCCCTGAGGGGCCATCCCTTGGTCCACGGGACCACGCCCCAAAACCAATGGCGGGGCTCAATTATAATGGCGCGATTAAATTTTTAAAATAGTTTTATTAACCATTAAACCATATTGATTTGTTAATGGAGTGATTCCTTTAAGATCGGATTTGTTAATTGCGCTTAACGTGCCAACCATCCATTAATGAGCACTTAACGCTAATTAAACGCACAATTAACTTGGTGGCATGTTTGGCGGAGCCCCCAATTTCGGCGCCACTTCAAGATTTGGCAGACTTAACTGGAGTTTCTCCAGTTTTAGTGGGGTTTCCTAGGCCAAAATTGAATGAGGCATAACTGGAGCATATTTTGACCAATTTTGGCTCTAGAAGAGTCATTCCCAGATGATTTTGATTCTATGAGCATGATGGTGCAGGTTGAATAGGCATTGGAGCACTTATGTAAGTGTTTTTGCCACTTTGAGGATTAAAGAAGCCTAGGGCCACCAGGAGAGGGGGTCATGCCTAGATCAATTGAAGACCATTTTCAAAGCTTGAAGAGTCTAATTTGAGGTTTTTGTACCTTCTGAAGCCAATGGAGCAGGTTGCAAAGGCATTGGAGCATTGTAGGTGCATGTAATCCTACATTTGACCATTAATCCAAAGAGGTCCTAGCCAGTTGAAGCATGTCCATGGAGATGTATCCCAGGAGGGGTGAACTCCATTAGCAACTATTGTGTAATGTGTTTTTTGTGTGTTATTTATCTATATTTTATTTGTTGCACATGAGTTTTTAAAAGATAATTAACTCATAAATTGATCATTAAAGACACTTAAAACTTGACACATAAACCCCTTGACAATTGGCTAACTTGAGACGATCCTAAACACATTTATATTTAACTGATGAGGGAGCTAGCACAACAAAACTAGTTTTCCCATATTAATATCACCTCAATTGGCTACTCACACTCACTGGAATATTAATTCAATCTCCACTAGAAAATCGATCTTCACTAATAAACTCATCTTTTCTCCTACAATTTGATCACTCAAGAAAATTCACTCTTGCTCCAACAACTCAACCTCTCTTTTTCAATTCACGCCACCTACAGAAATTCAGCCTCTGTAGCATATTTCTATCTCCCTCTATCATAGAAACTAGAAATAATTGGAAAGAAATTTTCTTTGACAAACTGATATCAATCACTGTTGAACCCTGATGTTGGTGTCTTCCATGCTATCACTGCGCCTTGATCACTCAAATTGTGTCTCCAAGAGCCCCATCAATTTCCTCTTATAATCTTTCATTAACGAATCAACGCCATAATCTAATCACAATTGACGGCTAAGATCATCTTGACCCCATCAAGTCATTTTTATAGAAGTCACTAGAGACAAATTGACTTGTCTTAGTTAATACTGATAAATTAACCCATTTCCTTAAGTTAGAGTTGGGAAAATAATTAAAATTGGATAATAAATCTAGTTAAGAGATTTTCCCTTTATAAAATAAACTGGGATTGGATATAACTAATCTAATTGTGTTTCGAGGCTCATGAACACCACTTGAGACTAGAACACTTGATGAAGCTACACAAACTAACCTCTTCCACTCGAAATGAAAGAGTAAATGGATTGAAATGAACACACGAGTAAATGGATTGAAATGGACAAATGGGTAAACACACCTAGTGTTGTGTGGATTGAAACACACAATATTTTATTTGGATTTTTTTATTAAAATATGATTATTAAATGATGTTGTAACATGCAATATACAGGTGCTATAAGTGCTAGTGAAATATCATCCCTCAATTTCGTCATACAACCAATAATATTCACTCAAGATGAAATCTCATCTATCCATTTAATAAAAACTCAATACTCAAAACTATGCAAACCTAATTCCAAAATAAATATGCATATGAGTGTGTTAAATATATTAAGACAATCAAAACTACCGATATCATTTTTATAATGCTAAATACCATAAATTTTAGACTAAACTTTTTATTCCAATAATTGTGAGGTATAATTTGTAAATACACATAATTTAAATTATGTCTATTGTGATCCTACAAATCACAATGCAAATATATTATGTTTGTATAATCAATTCAAGCGATAGAGTTATACTTCGCCCAAGGGAAAATATTTTGTTTTATTCTATTTTCTATTGTAGTCGTTGAGAGTCAGAACTTTGCCTCGTGGAAAATATTATATTTTATCATATTCCAACGACCAATGGTTGCAACTTACATTTACATGTTGGATCAATTTTGTGAAGCCTGGTTTCCAATTGAGTCATGTTGACATTGTTAAGGAACTAGAGGAAGATTTTTTCCAATGAGATATGTTGTGTTATGCCATAATTTGTCAATATTTTTCCATTTTGTAGGATCATGCCATGAGGGATAATAGGTGCTAGATGGCAACAAATATTAAATCCAACAAAGATCAAAGAATATTTGATTCGGCTACCAAAATGGGACAGCCAAAGTATTTTTTTTTAATGATAGAATCAAGTCCAGAGAGCCAGAGATGAAACATTCTTCATTCGTAAGAAATTGTCCTAATAATATTAATATGTTGAATTAATATCAATATCTTTTACGTCTTATAATTGCAACATATTAATATAAATTCAAAATTTTGAACGGACATTTAAAAATGTTGACATATGTTAGGTCCTTATATTACTAGTTTAGTCCCTTATTGGTATTAGTGTATCCCCCTTATTGTTATTATTGTACCCCTGTAACCCCAATATTGTTATTATTGTGCCCTTGCTTTATTATTGTTAGGTCGGCTAGGATTACATTGTAACCCCATAGACTCCTATATATAGAAGGAGGTTTTGGTCATTTGTATCATCCAAGAATTGTTCATTTATGTAATGTATTGGAGGTTTCCCCCTCGAAGTGGCTGATTTCTAAGGCGTTGATCTCTCTTCTCTTCTATTTTTGGAGTTGGTTTCATAACATTTGGTATCAGAGCTTTGGATTCTAGGGTTTCGTTGCTCCAAACAGGTCATCGGAATTTTCACTATATAATTTTTTCTACGAAGGTTCAGAAGTTGAAAGTTTTACAGAGTGAAGCCGAAATCCTAAGGAACATCGTGGAAAATTTTAAGATCTTGGTTCGCAATATTTTCGAAGATATGATCTATGAAAGTTAGGGATTTTTGCAGGTTCCTGAATTTAACATAAACAAGTCATCGTGGCATTTTCGCTATAACGTTTTTTCTGCGAGGGTTCAGAAGCTGAAATTTTCACAGAGCGAAGCCGCAATCCCGAGGAATGTCGTGGAAAAATTTCAGATCTTTATTCGCAATATTTTAGGAGATAGGGTACGTGGAAGTTATGGATTTTTCAGGCTCCAGAAATTTCATCTCAAAGAGGTGAGCGCGGGAAAATTGTCATAACTCTCTCTCTGAGCATTGGATTGGAATTTTGTAAGAAGTGTCAGCAAGTACACGGATTGTAGTTTCCGCTGTATCTATTTCAGAGCCAAAGGAGGAAAAAATGACACGTGGCACGTTGTACAAGGTTTCTCTACTGAACCAATCCATAATTAGGTCATTGTGGGATATTTGGCATAACTTTGTCTTGAAGAATCCAAATCAGGTTAGACCTCTGGAATTTGAAATGAGATTCAAAGGGCTACTACAGGGCCCAATTTCAGATATTGAAGATCCAAAATCATAGAGATAATTTAGTTTCAATATTGAGCTCCTCAAAAGCAAGAAAAATGTGTGTATTTCTTTTTAATTACATAAGTCTCGTTGGAAAAAATTAGTTTGAATTTATTCCAAGGGCATATTGAAGAATAGATATCAGTACTGGGTTCTAAAATGCCCCCTAAAAATAATTCAACACCCATAAAGCCTTTAGAATGCTCTACTATGACTCACGACGAGGAAGAAATGCAAAATGAGATATCAAAATTACAAGAGCAAGTGCACCTATTGCAAAGAGCAACAAAAAATGAAATGGAAGTTTTGAAGAAAGGCGTGGAAACTAAGATGGATGGTTTGAAGAAATGCGTGGAAGCTAAGATGAATGGTTTGGAAGCTAAGATGGATGGCATGGAATTTGGCATGGAAACTAATATGGATGACATGGAAGCTAAGATCGATGAAAAAATGGAAAACATGAAGAATGATCTAAAAGTAGACATCGAAGGTTTGGAAAAGTTGATACAAGAAATGTTTCCTAGTGGAAAAAAGTTAGTATAGGAAACTAGTGATGAGAACAAAATAAATGTTAATCGTGATTTTATAAACTCTAATGTTGGATGGAAGAACCACCATATTCCAAAGATGGATATAAGGAAGTTTGATGGCAAGGATCCCGTAACATGGATACTACAGCTGGAGCAATATTTTGATCTCAATAATGTGAAAAACACACAAAAGTTATGCATTGCAACTTTACATCTAGAACAAAATACATTTTTATGGTATCGATAGCTTTGCTCCCTTAAAAAAAATGTCACTTGGTTAAGTTTTACGGAGGAAATGATAGCACATTACGAGGATACAAAAAGCAACACCTTCTTTAGCCAATTGATAAATCTCAAACAAAAGGGTTCAGTGGTGGAGCACAATGAGGACTTCAAACAATTGAATATAAGGGTAACTGATATTCCAGAGGAACACGGGATTGATGTCTTCATAGGGACTTTAAAGGATAGCATCCAACATGAAGTTCGCGTTTGGGAACCTAATTCATTGGAAAAGGCATTTAGGTTGGCAAGAAAAAATGAATGTAAAATTATGGCGACAAGGAAGCCTACCACTCACATATATAAATATGGTAGTGCTGCTACTCCTAGACTTCCACAACCTACACGGTTGACACCACAACAATTGGAAGAAAAAATAGCAAAAGGGAATTGCTATGTTTGTGATAGAAAATACACTAAAGGTCATAAGTGTGCTGAGAAGAAATTATTTTACATAGATTGTGAAGAGGAAGAAGAAAATGAACAAGAATCTTCAAAAGAAGAGGTTATACACCAGGAACAAACCCTAGAAGAGGAAGAAATGAGTCTGACCATATCGTGTAATGCATTGGAAAGAATTACCACTCCTCAAACTCTCAAGATAGAAGGACATATCAAGAAGAAAAGGGTAATAGTGTTGATTGATTCGGGTAGTACCCATAATTTTATTTATTGTAAGGTAGCCAAGGAATTGAATTGTTTCCTATACCCAGCACCAGAATGTCAAGTGATGGTTTCAAATGGAGGAACTATAAATTGCTCTGGAAAATTCCATAATATCAAGCCAACCATGCGGGAATATGTATTAAATAGTCCAATGCTTTCCATTCCAATGGGAGGTGCTGATGTTGTACTATGAGTACAATGGTTACAATCTTTGGGGACGATAGCTTTTAATTTTCAAGAACTTTTCTTGAAATTTTTTTCAGAAGGAAAGGAATTTGAATTACGGGATATCGCAGGAAGCAGGGAAATATAATAAGCTCTAATGTCATGACAAAGCTTCTGAAGAAAGAACAACAAGGCGTAATTTCACAATTATGCTCACTAGAGGTTCCAACATCAAAATCATCTATTTCTGCAGATCTCCAAGCCTTGGACAATCATTCCAAGGTGTTTGAAAATCCCAGAGGACTCCCACCTATTTTTTATCATGATCATGTTATTCATTTGATTCCAGGATCTGTTCCTCCAAATATCAGGCCTTATATATATCCTTATGTCCAAAAGAGCGAAATTGAACGTATGATTGCATAAATGTTAGAGGCTGGTATAATTCAACCTAATCAAAGTTGTTTCTTTGCTTCGGTAGTATTGGTGCACAAGAAGGACGGATCATGGCTCATGTGTCTGGATTATAGGGAGCTCAATAAGCTCACCATTAAAGATAAATTTCCCATTCCTGTGATTGATGAATTATTGGATGAATTACATGGAGAAATTTATTTTACCAAGTTGGATCTTCGTTCAGAATCTCATCAAATTAGAATGAAGACTGAAGATATTCCATAAACAACATTTCAAACTCATGAGGGTCATTATGAATTTTTGGTCATGCCTTTTGGCCTTACCAATGCACCTTCTACATTTCAAGGGTTGATGAATTCCATTTTCAAACCCTTCCTTAGAAAATTTGTTCTAGTACTTTTTGATGATATACTAATCTACATCAGGTCTTGGAAGGATCATGTTCAACATGTTGACAGGGTGCTCAAACTATTGCAGGAGAAACAATTATATGGAAAAACATCCAAATATTTCTTTGGAGTAGAAGAGGTGGAATATCTGGGTCATACTGTATCTCATGAGGGTGGTAAGGTAGTCCCTAACAAAATTAAATCCATTAAGGAATGGAAATTCCCCACAACCATAAATAAATTGCGAGGATTTCTCGGGTTAACAAGGTATTACCACAAGTTTGTTAAGAATCATGGGAGAATAGTAGCACCTCTAACAAAATTATTGAAGAAAGATGCATTTTCATGGACTCCTGAAGCAACTAAGGCCTTTGAACATCTTAAAGAGGCAATGTGCCTAGTATCGGTCTTAGCTACGCCAGACTTCACAAAAACCTTTATTGTGGAATTCGATGCCTCAGGAAATGGAATTGGTGTTGTTTTAATGCAAGAAGGAAGACTCGTTACTTTTGAAAGCCGTCCAATCAAAGGAAAGTATTTACAAAAAGCTATTTATGAGAAGGAAATGTTAGCAATACTACATGCGCTAAAGAAATGGTACCTTACCTAATTGGAATACACTTCAAGGTAAAAAATGATCATGATAGTCTTAAACACTTTTTGGAACAAAGACTATCTTCAGAAGAGCAGCAAAAATGGGTCGCAAAGATGTTGGGTTATGACTTTGAAATAATCTACAAAAAAGGGAAGCTAAATGTTGTTGCAGATGCACTCTCAAGAAAGAATGAATAGGTGGAAGCATTGCTTTGTGCCATTTCTATTATCCAACCAGATTGGATAACCGAAGCAAGGGATGAATGGAAGAAGGACGAAGAAGTGTGGACACTCATTCAAAAGTTGCAACAAGATCCTAGTACATATGATACATTTAGTTGGAAAAATGATTCCTTATGGTACAAAGATCGCTTATATCTTTGTAATAATTCCCAACTAAAACAAAATATTCTTTTGGAATTGCACACTTCTCCTTTATGAGGACACTCAGGATTTTTAAAAACTTACCACAGGGTGAAGAAAGAATTTTTTTGGGATGGCCTTAAATCTGATATTCAAAAGTTTGTGGTGGAATGTTTGGTTTTCCAGCAGAATAAAGTTGAGACAATTAAGACCCCGGGTCTTCTACAACCTTTATCCATTCCAAGTCAACGTTGGGAGGAGATTTTAATGGATTTTATCATAGGTTTACCTAAGTCTGAAGGAAAGAGTGTCATCATGGTGGTAGTTGATAGACTTACCAAGTATGCACACTTTTGTGCATTATCTCATCCATTTAAAGCAAGTATATTTGCTACTACATTTATGGACACAATTCAAAAGCTACATGGAAACCCAAGGGTTATTGTGAGCGACAGAGATCCCATTTTTACTGGAAATTTTTGGACCGAGTTATTTTCTTGTTTGGGTACTCAATTAGCTCATAGCTCATCTTATCATCCTCAATCCGATGGTCAAACTGAGATAGTAAATAAATGTTTGGAAGGATATCTTCGTTGTTTTGTATCTGATAAACAAACACAATGGGTCAAGTGGTTACCTCTCGCTGAATGGTGGTATAACACTTCCTTCCATACTGCAGCGAAAATGACCCCATTTATGGCACTTTATGGATATCATCCACCGTCCATCACATCATCTTTAAGAGAAAATTCTAAGGTTCAAGCAGTGGAAGATCACATCGAGCATCAATAAGAAGTTCTCCAACTCTTAAAGGATAACCTAAATTTGGCACAAAATCGAATGAAACAACAGGCAGATCAACATCGCAGTGAGAGAAGTTTTGATGTAGGAGACTGGGTATTTTTACGGCTACAACCATACAAACAAATGTCCCTCAAGCAAGCTAAGAAGGATAATAAATTATCTCCAAAATACAATGGTCCTTACAAGGTGTTGCAAAAGATTGGTACTATGGCATACAAATTGGAGCTTCCTGATTCTTCTCAAGTGCATCCAGTTTTCCATGTTTCATGCTTAAAGAAGGTTATAGGTGAAAATCTTCCAATTCCAACAAATTTTCCAGAACTTGATGAGGAAGGGAAAATCATATTGGAACCTGAATTAGTCATGGAAACAAGAACTCGACAGCTACGAAATCGATCAATTTCAGAGTATCGCATCAAGTGGAAGAACTTACCCACTGAAGATTCTACATGGGAGGATGAGAATTTTATACAGAAGCACCCAGAGTTACTCAAGCATTGAGGAAAACACATTTTTGAAAGAGAGGGGCATTTTAGGTCCCTATATTACTAGTTTAGTCCCTTATTGTTATTAGTGTAGCCCCTTTATTGTTATTGTTGTACCCCTGTAAACCCAATATTGTTATTATTGTGCCCTTACTTTATTATTGTTAGGTCGGCTAGGATTATATTGTAGCCCCATGGACTCCTATATATAGAAGGAGGTTTTGGTTATTTGTATCATCCAATGATTGTTCATTTATGTAATGTATTGGAGGTTTCCCCCTTGAAGTGGTTGATTTCTAAAGCATTTATCTTTCCTTTGTTCTATTTTTGGAGTTGGTTCCATAACAATATATTATCTTTCTTACATTACATCTATGTTGGGTGTATGTTATATTCGTTCCACGACTAGCCTCAAGCGAGAAGTACGAGGTAAGAGGGGGGCGGGTAGCCCCCCTTTCGGGGGGTTTGTAGGCCCAAATTTCCTTTTTGGACCCTATATTAGGTAGGTGGACCTGCCTATGGTTTTGTGCATGGGTTTGCATATGGTTTTGGGCATGATGTTTTTCTTCCCATGGTATTTTGTAGATTCCGTCAAGGGAACTAAGGTTATGTTCTAATCCAAGGTTAATGGGTTGGGTTTTATGAATGCTTTAGCATGTATATCTATGTATTGTAACATTGAAAGGAACATAATGAAAAATCAAGTTGGTAGTCCTATTTTTGGGATCCAGGGGAAATCCTCTGTGTATACATGTTTTATGTTTTATTCTCTCACTATTATTTATTTTTTGTTTTAAGAGTTCATTTGCAGATAATTTTTGTAACCTACACATCTCCCCTATATTGGGTTGTAGAGCGCCTTTTGGACCAATAAGCATAAGTTGGTTTAATTAGATGTTATTCAATGGAATGGTTGGGTTAGTAAATTAACTCAACCTAACTAAGGATAAATATAAGTAGTTGCAACTAATTTTTTTTATATATTTACCGATATAAAATGACATCAACACCTATATTGTGAAAATGGATATTTTAGGGTTTACCATGACATAATAAATTTTATCTCGCTATTGTTCCCGTGGTTACCTCTCTAATTTTTTATGCATGCATATGTATTATATCAAGAAGATAAATCAAGTATTATGTTTTTTCTTTTTCTTATTTTTCTATAATTAGATTGTTATATTAGACTATCTGCATAATCTTTAGATTCCAAGAAATATAAATGGTTCACTATGTTGAGCTTTGTAGCTTGGAAGGTACTTCTAGTCTTCTGTCTTGACTATAAGCACCTTGATTTGCCTCGTTAGGAGATTGCATTGACATGCAAAGTGTGCAGGTGAGTTGCACGCATGTTGATGTGATGTGCATGTAAGGTAAGTGAAATTTATCACTTTTACTTAAGTTAAAGTAGAGAAAGCTAAATATAGGATAGTTAACTAAAGTAATGTCACTTATGTTAATTAACTTGACGAGCTAATTTTATCCATCAATCTTAGCCCTAGGAAATTTATAAATTGAGCCTAATGTGAGGTGTTAAGACACAACAGTAGCACAAGATTAAGAGAGGCTTCTCAATGAACATGTGCTAGGTCTGAGAGAGTGCATTGAGGTTGGTGATGAGTATTGTACTTTCTCAGTTGGGCCAACATCCCTGGTATGAGAGCCAAAGTAAGATTTGTGATTAAATTTTTAATGAACAATTGGTGATTAGGAAAAAATCTATTTATGTGTGTTTGTGTGATTCAATTTGAGTATTTAATTTTTTCTTCTGCTATATTTGTGTTCGAAATCTCATCGTGTATTCGTTCAATTATTAGTTGTTGGGAACTGAATACCAAGCGTTGGGTTCAAAAAGTATAACACAGTATCATAAATGAAATTGTTAGTTGATCTCAAATCGTAGGTACTGTTAGCGCTCAAATCTACCTTAGGCTGAAATAAGGTAAAACTCAAGGCTACATCAAACCACGCTCAGCCTCGTAGCTAGCCCTACGAGGACAGGAGAGGGCTCTCTCCGGGTCTATCTCGGCAAAGGTTTTCAGAGGGGATGAGATGACTTATAATGAACAATGAATACTGATTTTAGGCTAGTAAAGAGATAGGAATGTTTGATTTTGATTTTTTGGGTTTTCGTTGGCGAAATGGGAAAAAACAATTTTGGGTCCGAGGATAAGGCTAGATCTTTGCAGAATTCAAGTTGGGGCGAGGTAGGCAATAGTCTTGATGCTTTTGATTGAGTATATGGATGGATCAGAAAGACAAGGAGCTGAAGAGGGCAAAGAAGAACTTGGATCCTCTCCAAACAGGCGAAAACATGTAAAACTAAACGAATTCAAAGGCAGAGCACTGTAAACAATGGATTCAACCTCATCTACTCATTCATTTAGTTTCAGAAGCATAAGAAGGGATGGCATACATTAAACATGAAATAACTTACAATAAACTAAGAGAAAACACCATCAAGAACTGAAAGCCACAAGAATCCCAACAGGTGCTGCAAAACCTCTGATCTTTCCTTAGCCAAAATATGAAAAGTATGTACAATAGTGTGCCAAAAGTTTCCCAAGAGTCCAACCTATCCAACCTCTGAAAAGGATTGAGAAATTATATCATATAGAGCATCCTAACCCCCTCCCATGCCTATAGGGGTCGAATTCCTTCTTCAGGGATCAGTTTCAACCAATTTCTAATCAAGGAGCTAAAATCTAGGCAGCTAAAAACTTGCCTATAAAAGAGTGGAAACTGATTCATTTACATGATTTTCACTTTTTTGAGAGTGAATCTTCTAGAATAGGTAAAAATGAGCCAAATTTACATGCCAACCATCAATTTACATCATGAAAACCCAAAAATTTCATCCACAAGCAAAACTGGTCCCAACTGGCCGAAATTCTGAGCTGGAAGTTGAAAATTCAGCCAAAAATCTATATGGGTAGCGCGCCTGAGCTATATGGGTAGCGCGCCTTTCAGCCTGATTTTGAGGCACTTCCTGGCATCCAAATTGAGCTCATGATAGCTCTTTGGAAAGACCTAGATGTTTGCTATCCAACCCAAGTGGAATTTCCCAATTTGGAGCTCATTTGACCCTCCAAAACTTCATTCTCCCAGAAGTACTTCCTGCTAGTGCAAAAGGTGGCAGCAAGGTGGTTTTCATGGTGTTTTTGGGCCTTTTGACCATCCAGAACCTGATGAAATGCTTCGGCAATGCCTAAGCATGCATAAATTACCATGACAAACCCAAAAATGCAAATATTTCCTTCAGCAAGTGTCCCGAACAAAAGTGAGCATATTGACGCGCTACTCGTATAGCTGAAAAACCTGTTTTTAGACCAAAATATTTCAAAATGACAAAAATTTCTCCGAATTTGCTCAAATTCGGAGCGAAGACCCTCCATCATGTATATTTCCCAGCTAACGAAGCCTCGGCCAAAATCCGGAGTGGATCAGGCCTTTTCCGCCGTTTTAGTGCTTTGCTCAACCTCCTCTTCAGAATCTTCATTCTCGCTTTGCAGACGTGCATGCGGGCCCAATAATGACCTTTCATGTGACGAAGCATGTATTTCTCTCTATTGGCCTTTTCCAACAACTTCTCCAGATGAATGTTAACATGCGTGAGGCAAGAATCTCGATCAGCCGGTGTCATATCACCAGGTCTCTTCCGGGCCAATTGTCGATCCTCACGGATTCGTCGCAGCTCATAAAGTGTGTGCTCATCCTCTAGCTGTTTGTTGCGCTGCTCCAAGTAGTCTACCACCCACGGAGCCCTCTGCAATTTCTCTTTCAGCGTGTCATTCTCGGCCCTTTGCTCCTGGATGATCTCTTTCAGCCTCGAGCTAGGAGAGCTCGCATCAACATCAATGATCGTGAAATCCGTGTCCCGGCCTCCTGATGGACCCTCATCATGCATGGGCTTCTTGCCCCTGTCCTGGATCTATACTTGTGCTGAAGAAGAAGGCGAGACCCCTTCCACATCATGTGGAGATAATACTCGCTCTGCTGATGGAGTCGGCGAGACCCCTTCCACCCCGGGTGGAGATAATACTCGTCGTGTAGTTGCAAATAAGGTCCTGTGGCCTCGCTGGTATGTCACATACAATGGAGCACTGATATGCTCAATATCAGGAATGTCAGGCTAGTGTGAAGGCTCTCCTGCATCATGAACTACCTCAGAGGCGGCTGTGGCGCTGTGAAGAAGTCACGGGAGATGAAATTCTCCCAAGTAATGCCCTGCTGTGGAATCACTGTCATACTCCTGCTCATAAACTAAATCTGTCTCTGACATGGCTGTGAAAACAAGATGTCTGCAATATGTATGTTGATATAGGTGTATTGAAGTCAAAGTTTCAATGTATGCTCAAAACCCAAATATATTGCACATGTACCAAAACATCATCAGAAAACAAGTGACAGTGGTAATAGCTCTGTTTAGTGGATTGGCATTAAAGACAGTCTCTGTTTTGATCACAAGAAAATTTTGACAAATGAGTAGATAGTGTAATGTATGAAACAGCCTTTACAATACTGGCCAAGATTTTTCAAAGGAGAAAACAAATATGGGACTGTGTTTTATCAAATGGAGAATAGGAACAACATGACAATGACCATAGTGAAACAAATGGCCATGACAGTGGTAATAGAATGATGATGACAGCAGCGGTGATATTATGGTGATGGAGGATATAGACTAGTCAACATAAGACTATGTAAAAACATGAAAGGACATGACAGCAGTGGTAAGATGATAAACTAAGGGCGTGAGGATGATGTACACAATGTGCTAGGGCGCCACTAGCAATACAGGCATGAGCATATATACCAATCATAAAAGTTTTCAAACCCTTCACAAGACTGTCCATATATATTCAAAACCCCTAAGGAATAAATCTGCATATAAATGTAGGGTTTATACATTTCTCTTCAACCAAGGCTTGTTTCCTAACATTAATAACACCACAATCATGCTAAAATTTACTGAGCAACCTTTAAAAACCTACTTGCAAGTCGATGGAGCCGATTTGATACGAAACTGGGCGCAAGACAATTTTTTTTTAGCTCTGTCTCTGTATGGGTAGCGCACCTACCCAATGGGTAGCGCGCCTTATATGGGTAGTGCCTATGTTATTTGCAAAGGGCTGGGGCGATTAAGTGGGTAGCGCACCTCCTGTATGGGTAGCGCGCCTCTTGTGAGTAGTGCGCTACATAGTGCATTTTGAAGGAAGATTTTGGAGGCCTTCCCGGTGTCCAAATTGAGCGTGTGATAGCTCGTTGGAAAGCTCTTGGAGTATACTTTCCAACCCAAGTGGAATTTTGAAATTTGGAGTTCATTTATCCTGTCAAAAGTCAAATCTCCCAACACTACTTCCTGCAGGTGCATCAATTCTCCTGAGGCAACGGTATTATTGACATTTCTCCAAAACCATTATACCTGTGTAAAAATTTAAGGAGGTTTTTCTTCCTTGGCATGTTTTGGACAAAAACCTCTCTCAGTTTTCCAAAATTCATCTTTTATTGCTCTGAAACATCTTTTGAGTGAAACTTATCCCGATGTGTGAAACAAAGAATTTTGTCGAAATGAAGCGAAATGAAGGGGATAAGGGGCTTCTAAATTCTTGGAGAAATTTTGGGAAGTAGGGAGAGATGTTAGGAAGCAGGGGAAAGTGGAATCTCAGAGATTGAATGAGGGGAAGGGGTCCAAAAGGGAAAAACACAGGCCTAGCCTAGAAAATTGCCAAGTTGTGGCAAGAAACTAGGGTTTGTGAAAAAATGAGGAATTTGGGGGATCTCAGTGATGGGAAGTGTTTAATAAGGTAAATTAATGATAGGGGAAGGTGTATGAACATCAGGATACAATTTTTTCTAATGATTTGACCATCCAAGAGAAATTACCTCCAAAACCCTAGGAGAGGGAAATGGACCTTACCTAGGCACAACTGAAGCATGAACAAGGTGTAAAATGACCCAAAGGAACTTGACATGATGATGAAAACCCTCTGAATGATGGTACACTCAGATGAATGGTGACATGGACCGACATTTGGACAAATTTGAAAAGAGTGAAAACAAACCCTAGACCTAATGCCTAGTGACCAAATTTTGCTTGAAGACTCATTGAAATGATAAAATTTGACCTTGACACCTTAAAATCACTTTGTAAGAGCATGTTTGATCACTGAAGGAAGGCTGCAAAGGCTGACTCTAACAGGTACCAAGTTTATACCGAACCACCAGAGCGAGGTTTGACTACAATTTTTGAACAAAAAAAAAACAATGGTTGGGAGGAATTTTTTATGGGTCATTTTTTTTTTTTGCTTTCATTTGTTAAAAAAAGAAGAAGGAAGAATGAAGGTCATTTTTTTAAATGAAAAAAAGAGGGTGCATGCAGCCCATGGGCATGGGTGGTCGACAATCCACTAGCCACTAGCATCAGCTGCGGGGGTAGTCGTCGCTAGGCAGTTAGAAGACCACCACAACCACCAGTCGATCGACCGACCAACAACACTAGTCAACATGGGGATTAAATCGCTCGACCATGTAAAACAGTTTGGCATAGCGGGAGGGCGCAGGTCCAAAAAAAAAAAAATCGACACATGAGCAGCGTCGACCAAAAACATGCGAACCAGTAAGAAACAATGACAATGGACAAATTGTTTAGTACAAAAGATTCACACAAGGAGAGATGTAGCAATCATGCATGGCCACAATTGAGCGAGGGGGCCAAGACATCGGTGATACAAAGTTTGGGGTGGCATCTCAAGCTAAGTCACTCTGAGAGACACACTTAGGACAACAAGGGGATGATAAACAAGTTTGTGCTGGATATATTTGTAAAGGAGACTGCATATTTTTTTTTTGAGTTTCCAAGTACACTGAGAGGAAGTTGGCGAAGGAATTGAAATGGACATAGTCTAGGGCTTGACGCAGCCCATCGTCAAGGGTGATAGTGGTGGAGAGTGTAAGTAAGTGTGACAGATAAGGTCATATCGATTCACAAAGAAGTTTTTTCATATGTAGGTGTCAATAGTGAGCACGAGATCCACGAAGTGTTGGATTAGGCACTCATAAGAGAGAGATCATGATTGAATATAAGTGGGGCTAAGACTTGGTCATCAACAACTAACAAATTAGTCATGTTGGGTGTCAGCTAGGTTTTGAAATAAGGTGCGCAAGCACAACCTAGGATATACGTGTGAAACAACCAAGCGCAACAAGCTCGAGCAACGGGAAGTAGGCCTGGGAAGTGTGCAGAAGGTGTAAATTTTATTGGTAATTTTGATAGAAATGGATACTAGGCTACATTACGAGGGAAGGTTAGACAAGGAAAGAAATTTTAGCCCGTGGAAGGAGCATATTGTTCAGCTATTTGAGGAGCAAGATTTGTGGAACATCATAGAGAAGGCCATCCAAATTCCCACAAATCCTACTTAGATTTGTTTAATAAGATAAGTGTGAAGACCAAGAGAATAATCATGGACTCCATTAGATACCATGTTATACCTCATGTGATGGGGAAGAATTTTTCCTATGAGATGTGGGCATCCTTAACCAAGTTGTACCATAGTAAAAACTAAAATAGGAAGATGGTGCTGAAGGAGAAATTGAAAAATGCCAAGATGCATGAAACTAACATAGTTGCATCACACCGTATCAGGATCGCTCATATCAAATATGATTTGGTAGTAGTGGGGGAGACTAGTGGCAACGAAGAGTTGGCCAGCTCAGTCTTGGGTTGCGTTCCTCCGAAGTGGGATGTGTTTGTTGATGGGATCATCACACAAGAGAATCTACCTAGTTGGGATAGATTGTGGGATGACTTCATATAGGAAGAGACAAGGAGACACTACAAACCTAAAGGCCAACATGATGGAAAGGATGATGAGGACAATTTTTCTCTTACTTGAAAGGGAAAAGGTAAAGTAAAGGGAAGTGGGGGAACTACTTCTGCTAAGGGCATGAGAAAAGTGAAGTGATTTTCATGTCACAATATTGGTCACTGTGTGAAACAGTGTCCACACAAGAAGAAGAAGAAGGAGGATCAAGTGGTTGCATCGACATCAACTGAGATTAATGAATTTATAGAGAAATTCAAGAAGGAATTTTCTCTAGTTACATGTGTTGTTTATGAGGTCAATGTTTCACAATATTTTAGAGACAGACTCGTATTGTAGTGTGTTTAGTGGAGATAGCAAGGCACATGTAGTGAAGGGGGTTGGATGTGTCAAATTCCAGGAAGAATTAGGAGGATTTCTAGACGTGAAAGGGATGTTGTTTGTTACAGGGTTGATGATACATGTGCTCTTAGAACCTTGGAGGATGTTATATATAGAGTTTTGTTTCAATATGGACAAGTGTTTTTATATTTAGCGGGAATGACATTGGATACAATTGTAGTGCTTAGAATTAGACGCGGGCAACCATATATATTGCGGGGAGAAATTGTGGGTATATCCAAGGGGATCTTAGATACAGGACCAATGTTAGTTTTTAAGAGGGAGCACGTGATGGGGAAGATTGATTCTTTAGGTACTTCTAAGAGCTTCAACTGGTATGATATGCATTGATGTATTCTCAAGAGAAGGATCCTCAAAGCACAGTTGGATGTGACAGGTTCTCAACTCAGGTTTTAGATCAATTAGTAAGAGAGACTTCAATTTCATAGGGAGAAACTACAAATACTAAGATGGGATTGGAGAAATATTTAGTTCGAGGAGTTTCTTCCATAAGTACCTCACTCGCTAAGAGGGAGTGTCAGGATTTGTAGACTAGAAGGTACTTATAGTCTTGTGTCTTGACTAGAAGGACCTTGATTTTCCTCGTTATGAGCTTGTATTCGACATGTAGTGTAACAACCATGGGTTAAAATTTCATGTAATAAATTTAATAAAGTGAAAAATAAGACCAAGGTCGTGTGACATGTATTCCAAGTTTAATGTTGGGAAAAACATCCTAGTGGGCATCACTTGTTGTTTATTATGGCTAAGGGAAATTGGCAAAGGCAGGAGCAAGGACGTTTGAAAGGAAAAAAGGAATTTTTGGCATTTTATTTATGAAATTAATGGAAATTTAGGAGAAAATTACGGTGAAAGGTCACAAGTTGAATGTGATGAGGAAATTGAAGGAAAATATAGGGAAAATGGAGAAATTAGAGGCATCAATAATAAAAAGGATTATGAGGATCAGTTCACAGATTTTGGCTCGTCAGCCTTTTTTCAGTTTAGTTTTGGAATTGGTTTAAGAGAGGAGAAGAGCAAAAAGATGAGAAAAAAAATGAAGGACAATGAAATTAAGGATCAAACAAGGAAATGTTCGATCAATCAACTTCAATGAGAACACTTGCAGGTAATAGGTTGCATGTATGATTTCCTAGCTAGTTTTGGCATTCATGGTAGAAGCATGTGTGTATTTGGTTCATTTGTTGTCACTGGAGTGGATTTTTCCTGGTTTGATAGTGGTTTACCTTGCCTTTCATTTTCTGGAGAGACATGGTATGATGGGATTCATTCTTGGTTGAGCATTCGATTGCTGGAAGGTTTTTGGATCTAGGTGAAGAGGTCTTAGGAAAATCCCAAGGGTTGGTGGTGGAGATGGATTTATCTGGGAAGCCTTAAACAAGTGGGTGGAGACAAGAAAATTCCTCAAGGGAGGGTCAAGGTGGTTTAACCTCTGGATTCCCTTGGTTGTTTATACTTCATTTTATCCCATGAGATCCCACATTTGTGCTTGGAATATGGCACGGGGGTGATTGACTAGAAGAGAGATTTGGTTCAGCTCAATCTATGGTTAGATGGTACGTGGAATTCCCTGACTTGGTTGAATTTTTCATATGATCGATAAGATCTCTTTTCCCTTCTTGTTCATGAGTAATTACACTTGCTATTATGTGGCTTTAATGGTTGTTCTAACATTGTTATTTATCTCATTATATGTTAGTTATAAGAATGGTTTTATGATGGATTCAAGTTGTGGACCTTATCATGTTTTTAATTGTAATTGGATGGTTAATGAATGCATGACCTAATATATGTTATTGTAGCTATTTTGAGAGGGCATTAGAAGTTCTTGATGTTTCTTAGATAAATTTCATATCTCTATGTTCAAATATGCATTCATGACCTGTAGATTTCATGTCTACTATGTGTTTGATGGAAAAGTTGTCATGGTTGGGCCTTGTTAAGTCAAATCCTTGATTAATATGTGTGTTAGAGGATTTATCCTTGTGTCATTTATCATTCTAGAAAGTTTTGTCAAGTTTTGGGCAGTGGTGTGGAGACTAGCCCTGAAAAGTGGCTCAAATCTCGCAGTTGTAGGCATAGAACTGGCTGAAAAATATTGTAGTCGCACCCTTGAAATGGTTATGCATGCAACTGGAAGCTTTCAGTCAAATGGATGCATGCTTTTGCATGCAACTCAGAGTTCAGATTAGTGAAAAAGCAAGTTAACTTGGGGTTTTGGCACCTGGAAGGGTGTTCTAGCTCTTGGGGGTCCTGTAGCACTTGAGGGAAGTCAGTAAGGTCTTGTTTTGTCGACACCATTTCCTTAAGGTTATCTAGGAGGTTGAGTCATGTCATACTAGCCCTAAGCTCATTTTTACCCTAAGAGGGCCAGTTAAAGTGGGTAGGAATGGGAGGATGAGATTATAGAGTGGTATCATAGCGGGTTGCACTCTCTTTGGGTGGCATGGTTAGCCCATTCACCCCAAGCAGTTAGATGCATGTGGTTATGGTTGTCATGCATGAGGTCATGGTATGTAGTTGTATGGTCATGCACGATGTTGATATATTTATGTGATTATGATTATATATGTATCGTTCTAATTTAGAATAATTTTGGAGATGAGATAAGCCTCCCCTGGACGTCATTGAGGTATGATTTTGGTTATGGTATATATTTCGTTTATCTTACATGGAATGCTTGCAGGAAGAAGAGAATCAAAGATTATGAGAAAAATGGTAGACTACAGTTCACGTGACTCTCCCTACAGATCAATTGGGAATCAATGAGGTGAATATTCTCCTGGTATAACAGATACATTGACGATTTTGAGGGCATAGATCAAAAGTTGTAAGGCAAACAATGACAGGTTAATAGAGGCTCATGAAAGACTTGCAAGGGCTTAGAAAAAGCAAGTATAGGTAAATGTAGTGATCCTTCAGAGTTTTCTAGACTTGCAGAGACAAAGACAGTTGAGGATTAGTCAAGAACAGGAAGAGAATACTAATGTAGCTTATGGTAGCAGGTCTCAGTCATGACACATGTTGGATAGAGGGGACACATTCAAAGGTGGAATATCATTGGATACACTTGACAGGAGGACTTGTGTGTATGGGTGTCACTATAGTTCCTCGTCCAGTATACATCATCACAGTCATCACCGCCATCATCCTTATAGGAGGAGTGAGTACTTTCCAGAGGAGTTAAAGAAAGTTAAGCCTCCTACATTTGATGGAGACATGGATAAGTCAAAATATTGAAAGCCATGGTTGCTTGGGATAAATAAATTCTTCAAATTGCATAACTATTCAAATAACATGAAAGACAAAATAACTACCTTCGGTCTCAAAGAGAAAGTTGATATTTTGTGGGAAGATGTGAATAATGTCAAGGGAATTCGGGAAGAAGAGTTGGTTTGGGATGATTTTGAGAGACTCTTCAAGAAGAAGTACTTATATGAGATGTATTATGATGACATAGCTAAGGATTTTTACGAGATACAATTGGTTCCATGACATAAGATGAGTATACTAGTAGGTTCTTGGAGTTGTTAAGGTATGTGCCTTACCTCAAGGATAAGAAAAAAAAGATTCAAAGTTTCATTAGTGGGTTGAAAACAACATAGAGACTGAATTGAGTTTGATGAGCCTTAGTCATTGGAGGAAGCCATCATGAAACTTAAGCATTTTTATAAGTAGTCAAAGCGTAAAGTTGAGAGTAAGCATGATATGAATAAAAATGAGAAGGTTAAATAGAAGTGGCCACCGAAGCGAGGAAGACCTCAGGATGCAGGTGAGAAAGAAAATGTTTCTCCTTAAAAGAAGTTTAATGTAGTTGAGAAGGTACATGGGTCACAAGCTCGAGAGATGCAAAATAGAGGTGATGGTAGGGGAATGTTGCAGTGTTGGATATGTGGCAAAGATCGTCGCAAAAATTATTTTCCATTGTACCAGGGTGGCAGGTCTCAAATCTATAGTGCTTAGGAGGCACAGACAGTTGGGGATGTGCGCCATAGCATTTCTCATATTTATGTAGTTATGGACAACCAGCAGGTAGATCATCAGGCATACATTATTGAGATGTAAGGTAAGCTCTTTGGTCGAGTTGTTTCTATTTTGATTGACCCTGGATCTAATTATAGTTATGTTAATCCTGACCTGGTGGATAAGTGTGGTTTGAGAAAAGAAGTGCATGCAAAGTCTTGGTTGGAGAAGTTTGCTACAAGTACTAAGAAGAGAGTTCATCATTGGATAAGAGCTTTTGCATTTGATTTGAATGGTATGCCTAGATCAGCACACCTAAATGTGCTTCCATTGGGACCATATGGTATGATTTTGGGCATGGATTGATGGTGCCTCCATGAAACCAAAGTAGATTGTTATGACAAGGATATTGAGTGCGTGGATGATAATGGGGAAAAGATAACCTTGCAGGGAAACAAGAAGCCTACATCAGTGAGGATGGTCATAATTATGCAAGAAAAGCGCAGTTGCAAAAAAGGGATTGTATTGGTGGTAGTGCATATTTCCAGTGACAAAGGTAAAGATATTGAGGATGAAAAAATATTAAAGAGGTACTCTTCTTGCATCAGTTTCATAATGTATTCCTAGTATAAATTTCTGATTTTCCTCCTCATATAGAAGTATAATTTTCTATTGAGTTGGTACCAGAAGTGGAACCAACATCAAAGGCACCTTACAGGATGAGCACACCAGATTTAGTGGAATTGAAGTTACAGTTGAAGGAAATGCTTGATAATGGATACATTAGGCCAAGTGTATCGCCTTGGGGTGTACTAGTGTTTTTCATGAAGAATAAGGATGGTACTCTCAGATTGTGCATTGATTACATGCATTTGAATAAGGTAACCATTAAGAACGGGTATACATTGCCAAGGATCCATAACTTATTTGACTAGTTAAAGGGAGAAGTGGTGTTCTTGAAGATTGACTTGAGATCAAGATACCATCAAGTACACATCAATAAAGAGGACATCTACAAGACTGATTTCCGAACCAGGTAATTATGAGTTTGTTGTGGTTCCTTTTGGTTTGACGAATTCTATAGCTACTTTTATGTGATTGGTGAATAGTGCGTTTTATCCTTATTTGGACAAATTTTTTATTGTATTAATTGATGATATATTTATATATTCTAAGAATGAGGAAGAAAATTTTGAACACTTATAAGTAGTATTGAGATTGCTAAGGGAACATCAGTTGTATGCCAAGCTTAGTAAATGCAACTTCTTTTAGAAAAAGGTATATTACTTGGGGCATGTTGTCTCCAAGAAAGGCATAACAGTGGATCCAGAAAAGATAAGAGCTACCATGGAATGGGAAACTATTAAGAATCTGGATGAGGTCAGATCATTTATGGGGTTAGGAGGTTACTATAGGAGGTGCATCAGGAACTTCTCATGGATTTCTTATCCTATTACATCCTTGTAAAGAAAGGGAAATAAATTTTAATGGACAGAGGAATGTGCAACAAGTTTTGAGCAATTGAAGCAGTGGTTGACAAATTCTCCTATTCTCAAGATTGTAGATCCGGATAAAGAATTTTTTGTGTGTATAGATTCTTGCAAAATAGGAATTGATGGAGTCCTGATGCAGGAGGGACAAGTGGCATGTTATGATTCAAGGAAACTGAATGAGCACGAGCAGAACTATGTGACTATTGATATTGAGTAGGCAGTTATTATTCACACCTTGAAGATGTGGAAGCACTATCTTCCTGGCAAGAGGTTTGTGTTGATGAGTGATGACAGTGGGTTGAAGTATCTGTTTGAACAACTAAATATGAATTACAAGAAAGCTAGATGGTTTGCTACCCTTAGTGAGTTTGAATTTGAGATCAGATACATTAAAGGAAAGGAGAATAGAGTTGTAGATGCTCTCATTAGGAGAGTGCAGCTAAAACATGTTACAGTTATGAGTTCATATGGGACAAATTTACAGGATCAGATATTATAGTTAGGACAACAAGATGACAGGTACATGGAGCTTAGGCATAGGTTACAATAGGATACAAGTGATTAGGATGTGGACTATCATCTCACACCATATTTCTTGGTGAGATTCAGGGATAGGATCTATGTGCCAAATGATAATGAGCTCAAGAATATTATCTTGAGGGAATTTCATGTCAAGCCATATTCAGGTCACCCAGGATATCAGAAAACATTGATAGTTGTGAATAAACTCTACTATTTGTCGAATATGAGGAAGGAAGTGGCTAAGTTTGTGGCTAGATGTTTGGATTTTCAACAGGTGAATGCTAAGTGCAAGCATCTAGGTGGTTTGTTACAACCTATTCCAATTGCGGAGTGGAAATGGAAGGTTATTTCCATGGATTTTATTTCCGAGGACATTGAAGCAACATGATTCCATCACTGTTGTGGTTGACAGTTTGAGAAAGGTAGCTCATTTCATTCCAATGAATACTACTTATTCAACTAATGAGGTAGCATAGGTATTCATCAAAGATATAGTGTGATTGCATGGTGTTCCAAGGAATATTGTGTCAGATAGAGATGTTAAGTTCACTTCTAGGTTTTGGAAGGAGTTGTTTGCAAGTTTGGGCACAAATTTTGCCTTCATTACAACTTATCATCCGTAGATAGATGGATAGGCAGAGGGGGTCAATAGGATAATGGAGGACATGTTGAGGATGTATTTCATGCATCAGCAGAGGAGGTGGGAGGAGTGTCTTCCACTGGTTGAGTTTGCTTTCAACGATGGGTATCAGGAGTCACTGAGGATGAGTCAGTTTGAAGCATTCTATGGGTGAAGTTGTAACACTCCCATCAGCTGGAGTGGTCCAGTCAATAAGGTACTTATTGGACCAGACAAGTTGGCAGAGATGGAACAAGAAATGCTAGTTATAAAGAAGAATCTAAAGGTAACACATGATATACAAAGGAGCTATCAATATGAGCACAAGGTATTTAAGGAGTTCCAGGTTGGGGAGCATGTGTACTTGCACATCAAGCCCAAGAAGAGATCCTTGAGGATTGGATTGTGTGCCAATTTAGAACCTCAGTATTGTGATCCTTTTGAGATCCTTGAGAGGGTTGGACCAGTGGCCTACATACTTACACTTCCTCTAATAGTGAAATTCCACGATGTTTTCCATATTCATTGCTTAAAAGATATGTAAAGGATGTTGATCATGTGATTGATTGGTCTATATTGTAGGTGGGGCCAGAAGGAGAATTCCAGCCAAAACCTCAGTGCATATTGTGGCGAAAATAAATCATGCTCCAGAACCGAGCAATCAAGAAAGTTAAAGTGCACTAGAAGCACTTTGGGCCCGATGAAGCTACGTAGGAGATGGTTGATCAGATACGGGCTATGTATCCTTCATTATTTGTAGGTTGAGGCAAAAGAGTTTTGGTATATCTACATATTTATTTATGGTTGTAATTTTAAATACCATATTGATTTGTGTTATAAAGCTCGAATAAGCGGTATGGTTGTCATGTTGTCATGGTTTCCATGATGGTTTTTGCTTTGAGCAAGTTTTTCATTATAAATATTGCAATGAGCTAGGTTATAAATCTCCATGAGCAATATGTTTTGGTTTTTAGCGATTTTGTTGGTTGTAGATGTCATAGAACATGGAGGACAGTGTTCCCCCAAGGGGGAGGTCCTGTAACAGACCCAGGTTAAAAGTTCATGTAATAAAGTTAATAAAGGAAAAAATAATACCAAGGTCATGGGACACATATTCCAAGCAGAATGTTGGGAAAAATATCCAAGTGGGCATTTCTTGTTGTTTATTATGGCTAAGGGAAATTGGAAAAGGCAATGGCAAGGGAATTTGAAAGGAAAAAGTGTATTTTTGGCATTTTATTTATGAAAATAAAGGAAATTAGGAGAAAAGGAAGGTGGAAGGTCACACGTTGCATGTGAGGAGGAAATTGAAGGAAAATAGAGGAAGAATGAATAAATTAGAGGCATCAATAATAAAAATGATTATGAGGACCAGTTCACAACTTTTGGTTGGTTAGCCTTTTGTCAGTCTAATTTTTGGATTGGTTTTAGAGAGGAGAAGAGCACCAAGAGGAGAAAGCATGAAAGCAAGCAAAGGAAGGATAAGGAAAACAAAGGAAATCAAGGATCGAGAAAGGAAAGGTTGGATCAAGCGGCTTCAACGAGAATACTTGCAGGTAATAGGTTGCATGTATGATTTCCTACTTGGTTTTTTCATGCATAGTAGATGCATGTGTGTATTCGTTTCATTTGTTGTCATTGACATGGGTTTTTCCTGGTTTGAAAGTGGTTTCATCCTTGCCTTTCCATTTTTGGATATCAATGGTGTTATGGAATTCATTCTTGATTAAGCGTTGGATTTTCGGAAGGTTTTTAAATCTGTGTGAGGTGGTATCAGGAAAATCGCAACGGTTGGGGGTGGAGATGGTTTTTAATAGAAAACCCTCAACATGTGGGTAGAGACAGGAAAAATCCTCAAGGAATGGTGAAGGAATTTTGAGGCATCCAAACTCAGTTTGGTTTTGTGATCTCGGGATCGGTTTAGGTGAGATCACGGTAGTGTGAGGGTGGAGGTGGTTTAACCTTTTGATTCCCTTGGTTGTTTATGCATCAATTTATCCCATGAGATCCCACATTAATGCTTGGAATATGGCATGAGGGTGATTGGATGTAAGAGATATTTGGTTCAACTCAATCTATGGGTGGGTGGTACATGGAAATCCATGACTTGGTTGGATTTTGCATATGGTTGATAAGACCTATTTTCCCTTGGGATTCATGAGTAATTACACTTGTTATTATGTGGAGCTAATGGTTGTTCTATCATTGTTATTTATCTAGTTATATATTGGTTATAAGCATGGTTTTATGATGGATTAAAGTTATGGCTCTTATCATGTTTTTACTTGTAACTAAATGGTTAGTTAATTCATGACCTAATAGATGTTATTGCAACTATTATGAGAGGGAATTAGAGCTTCTTGATGTTTCGCAGATAAATTTTAGATCTCTATGTTCAGATATGCATTCATAACCTGTAGATTTCATGTTTACTATGTGTTTGACGAAATGACTGTCATGGTTAGAATTTGTTAGGTCAAATCCTTGATTAAGTTTTGTGTTAGAGGCTATTTACTTGTGTCATTTATGATTCTATAAAGTTGTGTCAAGATCTGGGCAGTGGTTTGGACACTAGGCCCGAAAAGTGGCTCAAATCTCGCAGTCAAGGGCACAAAATTGGCTGAAAAAACTTGCAGACGTACCCTTGCAGTGATTATGCATGCGACTGGAGGGTTTCAGATGCATGGATGCATGCTTGTGCATGTGACTGGGAGTTCATATCAGTGAAAAAGCCAGTTAACTCAGGGTTTGAGAACTTGTAAGGGTGGTATAGCTCTTGGGGGTCCTGTAGCACCTGAGGGAAGTCAGTAAGGTCCTGTTTTGTCGACTCCATTTCCTTAAGGTTATCTAGGAGGTTGAGTCATGTCATAGTATCCCTCATCTCATGTTTACCCTATGCAGGCCGGTTAAAGTGGGTAGATATGGGAGGAGGCAGTTACATGTAGAGTGTGCAAGTGAGTTGCACACATGTTGATGTGATGTGCATGTAAGTTAAGCTAAATTTATGAATTATATTTGAGTTAAAGTATAAAGAGAAGTATAAAGAGCTCAAGATAGGATATTTAACTAAAGTAATGTCACTTATCTTCAATTAACTTGATGAGCTAACTTGGCCATCAATCTTAACCTAAGAAAGTTATAAATTGAGCCTAATGAGAGGCAATAAGACACAACAATAACACAAGATTGAGAAAGGCCTCTTAGTGAGCATGTGCAAGGTCTAAGAAAGTGCAATGAGTTTGGTGATCAATATTGTAATTTCTCAGTTGGGCCATTATCCCTAGTACAAGAACCCAAGTAAGTTTCTTGATTTACTTATTAATGAAGAATTGGTGATTGGGAAAAAAAAAAATTATGTGTATTTGATTCAAATAGAGTATTTAATTTTTACTTCCGCTATATTTTTTCTGTTAGGAATTTGGTCATGTATTCATTCAGTTATTAATTGTTGGGAACCGAATACTAGGTGTTGGATTTGGAAATTCTAACACATTGGACTAACATAAGCCAAGACTAGTTGCCAAAAAAATTCAACTTGAAGAAATGAATTATGAGAAAGCTTTTGCTCCAACAACATTAGTTATAATCATATAATAACAACAATAACAGCTTTCTTTGACTAGAAAATACATCAAATGGATGCAAGGAGTGCATTCCACAAGATGAAGGAATTGTATTTAGGTTACATGGCTCCTAGGATACAAGTAAGGAGAATTTGGTACCTAGGTTAAGTAAATATACTTATAAATTAAAAGAGGCCCTTAAAGTCTAGTACACGAGACTTATGGCCTTTGAATCCAAATTTTCATGCCATAAGAAAAAGTGGTAATGTGGTGATCATAGTACTTTATGTGGTTAACATAAACATCACATTTAGTGAGGTAGACATAATTAAGAAAATGAATTTTGACTTGTGTTGAATATTTGATATGACATATTTAGACTTTATTCATTATTTCTAAGTGTAGGATGTTAACAAAGTGATATCTATATGTTCATGTCCAAATGAAAGTATGTTAAAATCTTGCTAGAGAGGTTTAAAATGGTTGATTGTAAAATTAACGACTAAATCCATGGAGGTTGCATTGAAATTATGAACCATTTTTTACTCAAAAATGATAAATAAGTCAATGTATAAAAAACTAGTGTATATAAAATTGATCTACCTCATTTCCACCATGGCAGGTTTAAGCTTTACAATGATCTATATCTCCATATTTATGACAACTCCAACTTTCAATCACTGTATAACAAGCAAGATGATTCAATCGTATGTAAGAGGGATCCTAAAACATGGTATTCATTTGTAGAAGGGATCCTAAAACATGGTATCCTATGTGATTTAGGTGAAGAGTTTTAACTAACCTATTATAATAATTTTTTATTACATGTTATACCATTGTTGCATATATTTTTAAGCTTAAGTGCAAGTGCAACATGTAATGTCACTTTGTATAATAAAACTCATATGATGATTTGATTAAAAAGAGATGATGATGCAATGTTGCAGATTAATTTATGTGACTTAAAAATGTACCAGGTGCAACACTCCATCATCATCATGCAAGGTGCAACTAATTATAACTGAACCAACACTCCATCATGCAAGGTGCAACTAATTATAAATGAACCATGTGTTTGGCAATAGTACTAGAATGGATAAGTGAATTGCCACTTACCTTTACCAATAATTTTTATTGTGATAAATGTGTATGTTTTAAATATAAGTTTGTTGTAATTGTTGTTATAACCATTAAATAGGAATGATAAAATGTACTCAATCGTCACAACCATTAAGACGTCGAGTCACCTAATAAAATACATATGAATTGCCACTTACCTTTACCAAGAATTTTTATTGTGATAAACTTGTATGTTTTAAATATAAGTTTGTTGGAATTGCTCTTATAACCATTAAAGAGGAATGATAAAATATACTCAATTGTCACAACCATTAAGACGTCGAGTCACCTAATAAAATACATATTAATAGATTCTACATTTGACGAGTCATAAATTTAATTCTGTCAATTGATGGACTAATTAAACAGAATACGAAGAATCAATTACACTTAAAGCGCATTTAATCATACTTTCATATAGTATATTTTTGTTAGACTTTACAATAAAATGTTAATTAAAAAACATTTAAAAAATCACTTTAAATACTTTTAACTTGGTATAATATTTTTTTTACCATTTTTTTTCATTCATTCACTATGAACACATTCTCTTCTTTGTCATATTTTATTTTTATTCACTATTTTTTCCCATCATCTTCCTAATATAAGATATTATGATCAATGATAATATAAGATATTATGATCAATGAAAATCTCAAGTTTGTGAGTTTATGAATTTTTAAGTATTTAATTTAAGATATATGTAGAAAGATTTATTTAGTAGTATACAGTATGTCATTATCTTAATTTCTTCACATAAAATATAAGATTATAATGATTGTTTTGGTTAATTTGGAGGAAAATGGAGAGAAAGGGTTTACAACAAGAGGGCTAAGGGCCCTACTACAGCAAGTCCCTTTAGCACCGCTTCACCCTGTCGATCTAATCGTCCTTTAGTAGATCCATTTTCCCTCTCAGGCCATGGATGATGGGGTGGTTGACTACACCCTCAATCCAATCGATGGTGCTCAGATATGGGTGTCCCCACCACTTCAATCCTTCTAACAACCTCTATCCTCCCCATTAGTAGACCCGAGGAATTTGTCATATCAATCTTCCTCGATCCCCCTTAACGACGCACTTACATAATCCAACATTTGGAGGTTAGCAAGGGTCTATCTAACACATCGATAACCTTTGGCAACCCTCCCATTTTGATCTTGAGCACCTCCCTAAAAAATGTCATGTCACTCTCTTATATGCTTTAGACCTCCACATCTCTACACTCTCTATGATCTCCTGTGGAGGTTGCCTCAAATTTTACCATTGTTACCTCCTTAGTTTTCCTTCGTTTCTGATCACATTGCTCTCCAGATTCTGATTTTATTAGCAATTTATTGGTGTTGGACATGTTCAGTGGGTGTGGTAACTTCCCTAGACCTACCCCCCTTGCAACACTAGTTGGAAACAAGACTAAAAACTCATTCTTAAATGCATTAAATGGAAAATGGAGGAGCCCTACTTAGTCCTTATAAAAGAAACTGTTGTGAAACTAGCTCCAAAAATAGAAGAAAAGAGATTAATCCTGTGTTCCTCTGGAATATCAGTTACCCTTATATTCAAATTTTAGAAGTCCTCAGTGTGCTCCCCTGTTGAACACTTTTGTTTGAGATTTATCAATTGGCTAAAGAAAGTGTTGCTCTTTGTATCCTCATAATGTGCTATCGTTTCCTCCGTAAAAATTGACCAAGTGACAATTTTTTTACGGGAGCAAAGCCATCGATACCATATAAATGTATTTTGTTCTAAATGTAAAGTTGCAATGCGTATCTTTTGTGTGTTTTGCACATTATTGAGATCAAAATATTGCTCCATCTGTAGTATCCATGTTACAGGATCCTTTCCATCAAACTTCCTCATTTGGAATATGTTGATTCTTCCCTCCAACATTAGAGTTTATGAAATCACGATTAACATTTATTTTGTTCTCATCATGAGTTTCCTCTACTATCTTTTCACCATTAGAAAATATTTCTTGTATCAACTTTTTCAAACCTTCCATGTCTTCTTTTAGATCATTCTTCATGTTTTCCATCTTAGCTTCCATGTCATCCATCTTAGATTCCATGCCAGCTTCCATGCCATCCATCTTAGCTTCCATGCCATTCTTCAAAACTTCCACAGATCATATCTCCAAAAATATTGCGAACCAAGCTCTAAATTTTTTTGACAATGTTCCTTGGGATTTTGGCTTCGCTCCCTAAAACTTTCAGCTTCTAAATCTTCATAGAAAACAAGTTATAGTGAAAATGCCGCGATGACCTGTTTAGGTTAAATTCAGGAGCCTGCAAAAAGCCCTAACTTCCACAGATCATATCTTCGAAAATATTGTGAACCAAGCTCTGAAATTTTGCAACGATGTTCCTCAGGATTTCGACTTCGTACTCAAAAAATTTCATCTTCTGAACCTTGGTAGAAAAAAAATTATAGCGAAAATGCCACGATGACTTGTTTGGAGCAGCGAAACCCTAAAATCCAAAGCTCTGATACCAAATGTTGTGAAAACAGCTCCAAAAATAGAAGAAAAGAGAGATCAACGCCTTAGAAATTAGCCAATTTGAGGGGGAAACCTCCAGTACATTACATAAATGAACAATCCTTGGATGATACAAATGACAAAACCTCCTTTCTATACATAGGAGTCCATGGGGCCACAATGTAATCCTAGTGGGGCCACAATGTAACCCTAGCCGACCTAACAATAATAATGTAAGGGCACAATAATAACAATATGGGGGTTACAGGGGTACAACAATAACAATAAGGAGGGAATACACTAACATAATAAGGGACTACACTATTAATGTAGGGACTTAACATAATTAAATGACATACATAAAATGGATTATTATGTAGTCATTGCTACGTTTGCAAGTAAAAGGATGCCTATGATCATTCTCGAGGAATGGATCGAGACCGATTTCTCCCTTCTTCTAGGTTATTCACCCTACTATGTGATTTTGGTTGAGGGATGGATGGGATGGATTGAAAACTCAATAAAGGATCCTTGGTGGATATTATAGGGACATTGGTCATGGCACTCACAAGTCCTCTTGGGGGGGAAATGGAAAATTAATTTTGAAGCATCTTGAAAAAGTTGGCTATATTATCGATTTGGGTCTGGCTGCCAAGATGAGCTCTAATATTTTGGCTTGGGAATGGTTTTAAGGAATAGGGAATTCTTTAAGTTTCATTATGAATCCAACCTATCCTTTCAATAACTTAGATACATGGGCATTGTACTAATTCTGATAGGACTAAATATGACCAAAGACTACCAAAGTCGATATCTATCAACTTGGGGAAATTGGTTCATAATTAAAGTTTGGAATACGAAGGAATTTTGTTTAAATGCGGTCGTGTCCATGCTCACAGCCATGTGGGCAAGGAATGTCCCCTATTAAAATCAAAGAAGAATTGAGTTCACAAGGTTGCCTAAAACTCTCTTTCTCCTCTCCATCCTTTGTGAATTGCACTGTCTCTGGTTCTATCTCTTCTAAACTCCCTAGTGGAAGAATATAATTCTCTTTTCATGGCTGCAAGAAAGTTATTTCACTCAAAGGATCCCCGCTTGTTTAGGCTATTCATCAGAAGGAGGCACCTACTTTTCTTGTAACTTCTTTAGGAGGTATTTCCCCTCTAAACATGCAAAACCCTCCCATCCCTCAAATTTTTTTTGTTCCTTTGATTAATTCATTATCTCCCTTTGCTTTAACTACTCCAATTTCATCCAATACCTCTCATTACCCTATAAACCCTGAGGACTACTTGTCCTCCCTCTTAGATCTCTCCCTCTCCATCTATTTTTCTCTCCTCTTCTTCAATCTACCCTTACCCACTTTCCCCACTAATTTTCCTAATGCAAGTATCACCCTCCTTTCTTGCATGATTGCCTCATCTATCTCCCCACCCTCTCCCCCTCATAACAACCTTCATTCCCTTTCAAATCCCTCGCATCATCTAGACATGGATCCTCTTGGTCAATTTCAACTGAAATCAGGTATTGGGCTTGGTTTCTTGGACACAAGGGATTTGACGATGCTGAATAAAGGAAGAAAAACCCTTAATCTCCCTAACACAATGTAAATCAAACTTTAAGATTTGTACAAGAAAAAAATTTCCATCCTTAGGGCACTAAGTTCACCAGTTTCACATACGACTCCCAAAAAATTTTGTTATCTTTGAACTGTAGGTAATTCACCAATCCCTCCAAAAATGTAGCATTAAAACGACTGAAAAATGATGCACAATCCTCGTGTAATTTTCTTCAAGAAAAAACGATGTAGGGGAATAAGGCATAATCTCTATTACATAAACTTCTCCCCCACTAGGAGTTCATTTCATTACATGTATTTGGGTGTTCAGGAGGGCTCATATCAGGATGGAATACTCAATGCATGCAGATAAATTCCTTTTGGTCTATTTGCTATAGGTCCACTATAGACCTATTCTCAACTGATATTGATATGTCCTTCATCTTGTACAACATAATTGTACCTTATACCAATTGGAAATACTATTGTGAAATTTTCTTCGAGTTGCACCTAATTGATCCTCAAAACACCATCATGGGTCATGACCTAAAATTTTCCCTAGGGGGATTTTAGATATGGGGTCCCTCAATCACTCTTAATCACATCTTGGACTTTCTATTTGAACATCTAGATTAAGCTGGACTCATTTAAATTATCACCCAAAACTTCAACCTAACTCAATAAATAATGGTTCTAGGATGGATAAAGTCTCAAGACACCTGGATTAGATCTTGATTTTTTGAAGTTCTGCTTAATCTGAACCTCAAAATTCACTAATGGGTTTGTATAGGTGGTGATTCTTATTACAACCATTCTCTTTAAACTCGATTCATCTCCCTGAAAGCCATTGAGTCTCTTTAAGTTAAACTATGATTGATTTGAAGATCCTTCCCTCCATGATGTTATCAAGTAGGATTGACACCATTTCTCCCTTGCCTCCCTAGAATTCCCTTCGATTTGGTTCAAAAGAAACTTAAAATTGTCCATGGTCATTATCTCAAAGTGAGAAAAAACAAAAAATAATTGCGATACACAAGACCTAGCTGATACTGAAGAAAAAATGACAGTTTCCCTTAATCAAAGCACTTCCAAAAATGGGTTTTCATAACATTGGGAATATATTAGAGACCTTGGAGAAAAAAATCAGGAAAATCCTTCTTGATAAAGAAAAGGAGAGGTGAATTAAGAGCAGATCCCTTTGGCTACAGGTTAGGGATGAAAATTCAAAATATTTTCATATGACCACAAATCACTAGAAGACTATAAACACCATTTGCAAGATTAAAAGACAAGATGGAGCTATACTCTCCTCCTTCTGAGATATTTACCAAGAAGGATGTAGACACTTCAAAAATATTTTTCATCAGGAAAATAGAGAAAAGATAGACCAAATATAAAAATTAGCTAGACACTTCCCTAGGTTTGTAAATCAAGAGGAAAATGACAAAATTTGGACGTGATAACAAAATTAGAGCACGAATGAGTAGTTCAGAGTTTCCAAAAAGGGAAGATCCTAGGGCCAAATGGCCCCCTATAGAATTATAGTTTTAATGTGTTGATTTATTGCGAGATGACCTGTTGAGGGTTGTTAAATTTTCTCGCACTTATGGGCATAACCTAGCACCTTTCAACATTTCTTTCATTGCCCTCTCACAAATGCTAGCCATCCAAAATCCTTTGATCTCTTTCATCCCATTTCCTTATGTAACACCATTTACAAAATCACCTTCAAAACCATTTCCATACATTTGAAGAAATCCTTCTAGAACACATCTCCTTTGAGCAATTCGATTTCCTAGCAAGAAATAAAATTCATGAAGTGATTGATCTTTACAAGGAATGCCTCCATTAAATCCACAAAAAAACACCAAAATGTTATCTTGTAGAAAGTGGATCTCTCAAAATCCATTGAAAATGTTAGTTGGATTTATATTAGACTTCTCCTTCATTAGGGTTTTTTTCACTCCTATGTATATTAGGTTTTGAACTACATCAACACCTCCTCTCTTGCTCTTATAATAAATGGAACTACCTCCGCTTTCTTTATTGTTGAGTAAGGATTCTAATAGGAATTTCCTTTCTCACCCTACTCTTCCTATTGGTTGTTGAAGGGCTTAGCAAGCTCATTGTCAATACCAAAAATAGGGGAGGTTTCAAATACATTCTCATTACCAGTCACTACAACTTGACCCACCTGCTCTTTATGGAAAATATTATTACTTTCCTAGCTGGAAACTTGGATCATCTTCAGCGCTTGAAGCTTCTCCTAAAAAATTTCAAAAAGACCACTATAATTCTTATAAATCTCTCAAAATCAACAATATATTGTTAGGGCACGATTATTGAAGAAAAAAATAAAATTGAGGTTATTTTTTACCTATCAGACAATAGAGACCAATCAAGGTCTAGAATAACTGGGTTTTATGCTAAATCCAAACAATTACACAAATTAAAATTGGCATTGTTTACTTAAAAACTTGAAAAATGAATTCGAGTTTGGCGCAATGAGTTTTTATCTAAGACTAGTAGATCTATTCTTTCTAAATTAGTTATTGGAGCCATGTTATTCTATTGGGCCTCTTTGGCATGGATTCCTAACGGGATCATTCTAAATTTTGCAACTATCTTTCTTGATTTTTATGGGCGAGGTAGGAAGGAAAATGAATGTTTGCACATGCGATCTAGCACAAAATTGACATTCTAAAAGTTTTAGTGTGTTGGGGACTAAAAATATCCATTTGTTTTCAAAGGCTCTGGAAACTCATTCAAGAATTAGGCCTGTGGGATTGAGCCACCTACAAAAATGTATAAGCCCCATTCCATTACTAGAATGGATGAAATCTCCTTATAAACTAGTTGACCATAGATATTTCATCTAAAAGGAAATCATAAAAGATTTCCCCCTTAATGGCCATTACCTTAGTCAGAGACTCGGAAATGGATCCCTATTCAAATTTGGTTGGATCCTTGGATTGTGTCTCAACAAGGCCATCTTCTCCCTCTTCCTCTGATTTAAAAGCTAAATCGGGATGGGTTCATCAAACTAAATCATATTTCATACTATAATTTTATGAGGGGTCATCAAGATTGGGTATCACTTGCAACCCTTGGTGTGGATGGAGATTTTGTGTTTAAATTGTAGCTCAAAGAGGTGTATTTGCATAGGGTTTGTGTCCAAGCATGAAAAATATATCTTGGAAAATTACATATTTTGACACTGTTTAATTCTTCCAAAGTCAAAACTTAGGAAAACAATGATAAATACTTGTATTAGTTATTATTGGCTTTGTAACTCAGATTTATAAATTTTATAACTTTGGAAATCAATATTTATATTTGATAAAATAAAAGAAACTAATAAGATCAAATTTTGGCCTTTGATATTTTCTTTGAATATCTTAGGGAGGAAATAGGGTTATGACAAAAATTACAAATTCTTGGAATGAGTGGGTGAAGGACACACTAGAGATAATATAAAGTGAGAGAGAAAAGGGTCAATTTAGGTGAGAATAAGGAAGGTCGAGTAGTTGATAGATCAAGTCATCTTGTTCAAAGGAAGAGGGGCCATAGCCTGGTCGTAATGAGCAACACGAGAGGGGTTGAACACTAGTTTTTGTTTGCAGTAGTGAAAGGTCAAGTTTTGGGGCCAAGTTTGCTACTAGAAGGGAGGTTGAACCCTGGGTTGAGATTTGCTAAATTAAAGGGGTTGGACTCTATTGGATAGTCTGTACTTCAGGCCATACCACTGTAGATGAGAGAGGGGCCTTTTTTTGGCCATTCTTGGTTGTATATTATCTAGATTTGTTGTTATAACTATTTTCTAAGTATTTTCTCTGAAGCTTGATAAGATCCCTCTTTGCTAGTTTTTCCCCACACAAGGGTTTTCCACGATAAAAGTTGTGTAAAAAAAATATGTGCTTGGATTTCTTGTTTATACTGGACATACTTTTTTAGAATCTCAAATATGTTATTTGTACATAGATTTTAGATCTAAATTATTTTTTGGGTTTTCAGTAAAAATAAATTAATGGGTATTAAAATTCATTAGCACATTATTTGTTTGGTTTGGTTGGGCTTAGAAAAATTAACATGGTATCACATTCAAAACTCTGAAAGAAATTCAATCATTGCATAGGTTCAAGTTGAAAGGGGTTTATGGTCTTGTAGGGTTTTCAAAAAACATTTACTCAAGGGTTTTATTTACCATGGAAACTAGTGTTAGGTATGAAGACATGATAGAAGGAGCCTCAAACTAAAGCCAATGGAAAGTTCATAACACAATTGTTCTTAAGGGGAAAAAGTTGTGGAGATTCGCTAACTCCATAGTAGCTGTACCAGTGTCGTATATTGTTGTCCTAGATCTCCATGAGGTGAAATAAATAATGGCATAAAGGATCATCTTAGACGGGGTGAAAGATCACCTGATACCCATTTGTTTGAGAAAAATACTGCCAAAGATACATGCGATGCACTCACCAAAATGTACCCGAGTGACTACCAAAGAAGGAAGATGGTGCTAACAGATAAGATCTATGTAACTAGGATGTACAAGGGAGATAACATGACTTCCTACAATCCATGAATTTGAACTATTGTGTATAGCCTTTTATGGCTTTAAAAATAATGGGATGTACTTTCAAAATGCATCGTGGGGAAAGAGAATTTCCCCACCTATGAAAGGTTGTGGGATGATTTCACATTGGAGGAGATCCAATTAGGTCTCAACATGGAAACCAAACGAAGAAGGGTGAGGAGGAAGATAACATGGTCCTAACCTTTATGGGCAAGGGAGACGACAAGAAAAATTACATTGAAGGAGCTACCTCGAAAGGAAATAAAAGGAATTTATATGCTAGAAAAGTGAAATTCTTTGATTTCCACCAACTAAGGCATTTTTACAGCCAATTACCTAACAAGATAAAGGGCAAACAAATGAAGCGGGTTGCTGCTACATCTGAGATGGATGAGTTTGAAACTAGATTTGAGGTTGAGTTCTCACTCATTGTGTGTCTCTCTAGTTCAATGGCCACAAACATGTGCTATGTTGATAGTGGTGGTTCATGTCACATGAATGGAGTGTGAGACTACTTTATCAGTTTGAAGGTGTTGATCATGTTAGCCCCCTATTAATTTTTGACAAGCAAACAGGGGGTCAAACTGTCTCTGAGCTTTCAAGGAATGCATTCCTACTGAAAACACATCATCCTTGAAGTCCCTTTATGCCCTTTGTCCTTTGATGAATCCCCACTGTTGTTTCCAGTTAAAAACCTCTCTGTTTCCATGAAGAAAAATGCCCAAAAGCCCTCCATTTCCCCTATTTTATTCCTACTAACCCTCTAAATCATCCCATCTTCCCCTTTAACCTTATGAACACACTTCGTTTGGTTTAATATCCCTTTTTCCCTCTACCGATTCCCTCTTTAGCATTAAAATCTTCTTTTTCGGTTGAAAAACCCACTTTTTACTTTGTAACAGGCTTAGGCCCTTTCGGCCAGCCCCTTAACCACTTCCCCTCCATAAATCCCGGCGCTAAGACCAAGCGCTAAGTCAAAAGGCACTAATCTCAATTGAAGGGGCGGAGTGAAGCGCAGTTTCTTTGTAAGGTCGAAACCCCCGATGCGATAGTGTATTTGTTATGATAAACCCTGCCACGATCTGAGCCATCTATATGTTCTGATCTTACGGCCTAGCGCTAATCGGAGTGCGCCCATCGCCCGGTCCCATCCACTCTTCTGATTTCATCAGATAGATCCGACGGCGGTCGCATAATCGCATCGCCGCTCCAATCGCAATCGCATAATCGCATCGCCGCTCCAATCACAATCTCATAAGTTTTAAGGTACCACCCTCTGTCATCCCCGATTGCGATCCCCCGATTGAATCTGAGCCATCCATCCTGTATGATCCGACGGTTCAGATCTCATCGCTCCTTGCTCATTACCCCGCCTGTCTTCCCTTCCGATTGAATCCCCACCGTTGATCCCCTTTCACGATTCGACGGCTGGCGCTCAATCGCGCGTCACCGATCGCAAGTTCTAAAATTAGCACCCTCTACCTCTCCCGATTGCAATTTGCCGATTAGATCGTGACCGTCCGTATGATCCAAGATCGACGTTCCACATCGCATCGCGCTTTTCATTCACCTTTCTTCATCGCAGCTCCTACTAACCTCGCCATTCAACCTTTGTCATTGATCTCCTCCTGAGATTAACGGTCCAATGTTAATCACCCTCCGCCCGCCAATTCCCACCATCAAATGGCTCGCATTCATTCATTTCCATCGTTTTTCTTCATAAATCTACCCAACGCTAAACTTTGGGTTTTAACATTAATTCTTGTTTCTTCCTCCGTTTTCGCTTGCATTCACCATTCCGCCACCATTTCGCAAGCCTCCACAACATTTCTTCCGCCACCACCTTGGATTTTATAATTGATTTGTTTCATTGTGCAGGGTTTTTACAGAGTGGAATTTTCACTCTACCTCCATAATCACAGTCACCGTAATGCAAAACACAGAGAGGCCATTATAGCGGCCAAGTGAAGCAGTAGAAACAGATTTAAGGGGGTTTAAGCCTGTTATTTAATATTTAAAGCTTTACCCCGCATTCAAAAGAAGAAGGCGTAATTTGAAGACCCGAAGAGCACACGCAACAGCCAGGTCTATGTTTGAATATCTGCGGGACGTTTTCTCCAGGCAGTACATCTTCCCATTAAAGCCTCCATGCCTCCTTGAGCCCTTAAACAAATGAACACACTGACTGAAGTTTCTACGCCTGTCAGTCAGCAGTTATGAAGCATGGAGGCCTTGCAGATTTTCCACCTAGTTCATTTATTCCAGAAGGCTGGCGCAAAGCTCCAAACAGCCAGAAAGGACTTCAAGAACACATCCGAGGTCAATCTCAACCTGACTAGGACTCCCGAAACAGGCTACAGAGTACATACAGCACTACAGAGCCATTAAGTAGTATGGGCGTGAATGCTTCCGCCATCCTGTCTTAATGAGACAAATTAAATGTTCATCATCCACTCCCTTTACTAGTTTTTCTCCTATAAAACTCCTCAAGAACAGATTATCAGGGGTTCGAGATTTTCATAAAATTATGCAGTGAACGAATTTTGTATGCATTTTTGTGGAACTCTTATATGAATGCATAGAGCCCGTTGGGTCTCAGTGAGGAGGAGTTCCATCTTTAATGAGTATTATGGTCTTTGGTGCTTCACAGTTTGTAACTTTCTCTTATATGTGATAGTTTAATTGTTCATTTCGTTTCATCCACTTTTCTTGTATCATGTTCTGGAATGCGAGTGGCTCACGGGTTTGGTATGAATTTATCCTAGTTGATACTCATGCTAGAACTCGTCAAGCGCTTTAAATATGGCTCAGGCGTGATATATTGTTCCATTTTCCACTTCAACCATACTTCTGCTATATTAGCTTCTATGGGATGTTATTTTTAAAACGCTATTGTCATGTATGGATTCTTAAATTGGTAAGCCCATTACATGTTAATATGTGTATCTGGATATCATCTCAATGACAGTTAGTATTATCTCAATCTTTCATATGCAGTAAACACCTTCTGACTATTTATTTCTGTGAGGTATTTTTGAACCGGCCCTCTTTACAGTAAGTTGCCTCTGAATTTTCTGATGCATTTGTATTAGAGTTCCACATATTGTCTCTGCAGTATTCCTTTCACTGTGTCAAGTTTATGAAAGTTTTGGTCCCATTCAAATTAACTTTCTTGTTTACAAGAGATAGCATGAGAGCCTTTGGCTGATAACTCCCTATGTTATATCACATGCTCCTTGCTATATATAAGATGTCCTAGGCACTGGTCTTTCGCAACTCAAGGCTGTCTCTAGGGTCGACAACAGAAGGAACACAATTTGGAATTCCACATTGAGCTTGGTGACAATGCTAAGTGCAGGTGAGTAGGTAGTGGAACTGTTAAGTTCCAGACATAGCATGGAAAGCTTCTACTGGTGAAGGATGTGTTGTATGTTCCAAGCTTGAAAATGAACCTTATTTTTGTTTAAGTCTTGGAGGACAAGGGTTATGTCGTCATTTTCCAAGATGGAAAGGTATGTTCCAAGGGTTCCAACTTCAACACACATAAAAGGTGCTTGGAGTGGGAAGGAACACGTTGTACAAACCCCAATTCTATATAGCCAAACCATTGGTGAGTAGAAGAAAAAACAGCCATGAGGCATAGGAGAATGGAACACTTTCACCATGGAGCATTGAAAGTGCTAAGGGAGACCATGATTGGGCTCCCTGATTTCACTACAAATGAACATGGTGTGTGTAAGAGGTGTGCCATGGGAAGGTACACCAAGATCGTGTATCCCCTTGGACTTGATACATTCAAATGTATGTGGGCCCATGTCAGTCATTTTTATTGGAGGGTTCAACTACTACGTGATCTTCATAGATGATCATTCTAGGAAAACCAAGATTTTATTTATGAAGACCAAGGATGAGGTCTTCAATCAATTCTAAGAATTTAAAGATCTCATTGAGAACCAGACAAGGAGAAAGACGAAGGTGCTTCAATGTGATAATGGAGGTGAGTATATGTCAAATGCTTAAAGTGGTTTTATGCAAAAGTTGGAATTAAGTGGGTGTTGATAGTTCCATATAACCCACAACAAAATGGAGTATTGGAGAGGAAGAATAGAGCCATTGTTGGGACAACAAAATAAATTTTGCATGATCAGGATCTATCGATGTTATTATGGGATGAAGTGTGTAGCATGCCAATTTATTGACAAAATAGGAGTCCACACAAGGTGTTGGGGAGGATGACCCCTGAAGAGGCATTCATGGGGAAGAAACTAGTGGTTGGGAATATTTGAATTTTTGGGTGCTTGGTTTATTGCCACGTTCCATCATAGAAGAGGACAAAGCTTGAGCTTACCATAAATAATTGTATCTTATTTGGACACAACGAGACCTCGAACGCTCATAGAGTCTACATTCCTATGCTTAGAAAGAAATTGGTGTGGAAGGATGTGAAATTTTAGGAGACGGGGCATTTAGAAAGTTTCATGGATAAGTGCCACTTTAATAGAGGTTAAGGAGTAAGAAGCACTGAAGGAATAAGGGAGACAACCATTATAGATTGCAAGACCCCAAAATTGTGTGTAGGATGACCAACATAAGAACGAGGAGGAGCAAGATGCTACATTTACCCAGGTCGAGACTTCCAAGATGAAGAGCCCGAAATGGGCAAAGCATACCTCAAGGGAAGATCATGAGTAGGTGGATGCTCCTAGGACTTCAGTTAGGGAGAGAACACCACAAAAATATTTGTTAGTTACATGGCTCTTATGAGTGAGTTGATTGAGGTTGATCCTTCATGTTTTTAGGAGGCATCTGAGTAGAAGGTGTGGAGGGATTCCATGGTGGAAAAGTGCTCTTCCATCATGGAGAATGATGCATGGGAGGTTGTGCCATGGCTCGAAGGGAAATAAATGGTTGGTTATAGGTGGATCTATAAGATCAAACATGTTTCTCGTGGTATTGTCGAAAAGTTAAAAGCTCGGTTCATGGCTAAGTGGTTCCATTTGAGAGAGAGAGATAGTTGAATATGATGAGACATTCATCCTTGTAGCAAGGCATTACTCCATGAGGGATGTGATTTTCATTACTGCAGAGATGGGTTGGAAGATCCATCAAATGGACATTAAGACAAAATTTCTTAATGGTGTGATTGAGGAATAAGTCTATATAGAGCATCTAGAGGGATTTGAAGTTCATGGGAGGGATTCTCATGTGTGTAGGTTGAAGAGAGAATTGTGCAGACTCAAGCACACACCGTTCATGGTATTCTAGGATAGACAAATATCTACGAGGGATAAGCTTCACCAAGAGTGATGTCGACTCAAGCCTATGTTACATATTGGTTAGGGGAGAGCCACTTGTTCTTGTGTTATATGTAGATGGATTTTTCCTTATAAGTTCAAACAAGTTCATTGAAAATTGCAAGAGGGATCTTGCTTTGGAGGTCAAGATGAAGGACATGGGTTGATGTACTACCTTTTGGGGCTAGAGGTATGGCAGAGAGATGGGAAAATCTTCCTTAGATAGGAGAAGTACGTTGTGGAGATCCTGAAGAAATTTAGGATGTAGGACTACAAGCCTATGGCTATGCCAATGGCCACCAAATTAGAAGAGAATTGATGCTTCCAAGTCAAAGGAAATGGACCCCAATTTATATTGGAAAATCATTGACTCTCTTATGTATATGGTCAACACAAGACCGAATATATGTTTTGTTGTCAATAAAATTAGTCAATTTATGGTTGAGCCAAAGCAAGTGCACTTGGTGGCAATGAAACACATACTTAGGTATCTTGTTGGTACAATGGAGTATGTGTTGAGTTATGTCTACATAGATGGAGTGAAGTTAGTGTATTATTCAGATGTTGACTAGGTAGGCAACACAATTGACAAGAAAAGTACTTCATGTTGTTATTTTAGCTTGGGGTTTGGAGTTGTTACTTGGTTTAGTAGGAAAAAAAAGTTAGCTAAACCGAGTTCTGCTAAGGCTAAGTACATGGAAACAAGTTTGAAATAATGTGAGGGCATTTGGCTTTGGAAGTTACTCACGGGGTTGTTTGATCAAGAGTTGGAGTTGACTGTGATACATTGTAACAATTAGAGTTGCATCAAGCTGTCAATAAATCCAGTGTTTCATGATAAGTCAAAACACATAAATATTAGGTACCACTTCATCTGGGATTAAGTTCAAAGAGGCACAATGAAGTTGTAATATATACCTACAAATGAGCAGGTTGAAGACAATTTCCAAAAGGCCTTGATGAAAGGCAAGTTTGTATTCTCTAGGGACAAGTTGGCAATGGTGCAAATCACCTCCCTCGCTATGAGGGAGTGTTAACATTATAGCCTGGATAAGTGTCTCAGCATAGGCCTTGTGTCTAGGCATTCAAAATATACCTTAAAAAATAACTTATTTTAGCATTTTTGAATTCTTCCTAAGTCCAAACTTAGAAAAAACATGAAAATTAATTTAATTAATTATTATTAGCTTAGTAACTCAGATTTCTAAAGTTTATAACTTAGGAAATTATCATTTCCGTTTGACAAAAGCAAAGAAAGTGATAAGATCAATTTTTTCCCTTTGATCTTTTCTTTGAAGTTCTCAAGGAGGAAATAAGGTTATGAGATAAATTATAAATTGCTATAATGAGTGGGTAAAGGACACATTAGAGATCACATCGACTGAGAGAGAAGAGGATCGATTTGGGTGAGAAAAGGAAGGTTGAGATGTTGAGAGAAGGGGTCATATTTTTCAAAGAACGAGGGGTCATAGCTTGGTTGTACTAAGCAACAACATAGGAGTTGAACCATATGTCATGTTTTCTGAAGAGAGAGGCTGAGTATTGGGGTTAAGTTTTCTATTAGATGAGATGCCAAACACCAGGTCGATATTTGTTGAAGAAAATTATTCATACTCTATTGAAGGGAGGTTGTACTTTAGGCAGTACCATTGCAAGTGAGAGAGGGAAAATTTTTGTGACCATTCTTGGTTGTATATTTTGTTGATATGCTGATGTAATTATTTATTGATTATTTTATCTAAAACCTGATAAAATCCCTCTTTGTTGTTTTTTCCCACACTAGGGTTTTCCAGGGTAAAAGTTGTGGAAAAAAAATTATGTGCTTGGATTTCTTATTTTTGTAGTGCATAATTTGTTAGAATCTTAGTTGTGTTAATTGTGCATAGATTTAAAATCTAAATGTTTTTATGGGTTTTTAGTTTAAAAAAAAAAAAATATGGTATAAAAATTTACTGACACATTAATTGTTTTGTTGGGTTTAGAGAAACTAACATTTTGCAGATATTTGGGATTGATATATCAGTTCTCTTGATCAATCTCATGCCACTCTCTCCAATAATGATGACTCCCTAGTTTGGTCCCCCAACTATCATGTTGATTACATACCAAAATTTGAGTACCTTGGTATTGCTTTGGATGAAAGAAGCAACAAACACCTTGGTGGAGCAAAAAAATATGGAAACTTAAATGTCCTTTTAAAGCAAAATTATTCATGTGGCTTCTCCTCTAGAATAGAAACCCTACTTGGGATAATCTCAAAAAATGATCTTTCCAAAGCCTAGGTATATGCCTTCTATGTTCAATGGGCTCTAAATCTGTACATCACTTGTTTATTACCAACCCTTTTACTCAAGTTGTTTGGAGAGATATTCGTTAGATTAAAGGAAATTCATATGTATAGGACAATCCAAATACTAATGTGTCTTTATCGTTGTCTTTATTAGCACAACATAAATCACATTATAAAGCACTCCCTTTAATAGTGGCTCAGGGTATATGGCTAGAGAGGAAGCAAACCATATTTGAAGATAAATACATGTCATCAACTAAGATAACCATGCATAGTCTGGAAATTGAAAGAAATTCAAACACAAAGGACCCCTCTCCCCTTATATACTCTATCCAAGAAACTAAAATTTAGATGGACTCCCCATAGGTTTTTTCAATGGGCTAGCATAAGGCTCTCGTACTGGTGGAATTATTCATTTATCAAATACTATATCTTTAATTTTTGTTGCAAATATTGGGACAACCGCAAATAACTATGTTGAACTTTTTGCTTTAAAAAGTACTCATAAACTAGCCATATCACATAGAATAACCTCCATCCACATATGTGGGGACTCTCAAACCATCATAAATTGGATGAAAGGAGCAAAAATAATATGAAATTACACTCTTCTTCTTATCTTTAAAAAAATTTAACAACAAATCTCTCAATGTACTCATATATCTTTTGATCATATTTACAGACACAAAAACTCCATTGCAAACACAGTGTCAAAAATTAGATTGGATTTGGATAAAGGCACATTCAAAATCACAAAGAATGAAGAAGGCCAACAACGCCAATATTTTTTTGACCTTTGGGCCCGTCTTGAAACGGAAATTTTGACCATAAAAGAGGTTTTTAGTAGTTCCCTTCTAAGGAAAGAGACATTTTAAAATCATGATATGAGCCAGGTAGCAATAAGAATCCATGAGACATAAGCAGATTGTAATTTTATTATATATATCGATGGAATTACAAACTTTTTCCCTCGAAATAAAAAATGTAAGTTTATAATTAACATGACCAAACATGATTTTATATGTGTGTAATTTTATTATATATATAAATGGAATTACAAACTTTTTCCCTCGAAAAAATAAAAAAATGTAAGTTTATAATTAACATGACCAAATATGATTTTATATGTATGATGGTGGTTAAAATTGATTGAAAGTTAATTTGACATATTAAATTATAATAGGTGTATATAATTGCTTGATATATTTTAAAGCTTTAATTTTATTTAAAATGCTTTAAAAAACCTATTGTTAAATCACTAATTTAAATGAGATAAAAAGTTAGAAAAGTTAGTATAATAAATATATTTTGAAATTATAAATTAATGTAAATGTATCTTGTGTTTATATTATTTTTATATTAATTAATTATTTAACAACCTTTAACCATATCTCTTTCACCTATTTTCCTAAAACGCTCAACGCTCATTAAAATAAGTTAAATATTTTTTCTAAATAAAAAATATCCCAACACAAAACCCTTAAATGTTGGATAATCAAAACACATAAATATGAATGAAAAAATTTAGCTCTAAGGGTATGGCACACGTCCTCGACTACATAGGTTCAAATTTATAGTTCAATTTATAGAAACAGACTGTAAGCTAGCCATAAATACTTATTTTTTTTTAGGTAAGTAGCTAAGTTACCATACAACTCCATTAAGTGAAAAATACTCATTCCTAATTTAAAAGAGAAGAGTAGTTTCACTCAAAAACATACAACTTAAAGTGAAAAATAACAACACAATAAAATTATATTTCCTACAATTAAATCTACTTTTACCTCATATTATTTAAATGCGAGGGGAAACCAAATCTTTTGAAATCTAAATTGGAATTTGAAATTAAATCAACTTTAAGATATCTCTATAGGAGATTCATTATGATATATAAAATTTGAAAAAAAAAAAGCCTTTAACATATTTGTATGATACAAGGTTATTTTTTAATATATATAATTTATTATTATAAGAAATTTAATGAAGTTTAAGTTAAGATAATTTTAAAATATGTGTTTATAATATAATTATTATTTTTAAATATAAAATACAAATAAAAATGACAATAAATTTAATAAATATTTTAGTAATATGAAAGAATAATATTTAATATTATTTAATTATTTGTTTTATTCATCAAAGAAACATTTTTGAAGTAATTTTGATAAAATATGTTTAAATAGGGGTCATGTTTTGTATTTATCATGTTAGATACAAATATGTGAGGGCAGAAGACATGTGCCAAACACATGTTAAACATATGCTTTCAGTATGTCTTAAAATTAGGAGATACATTCCCATGTGAGTGACATGTGATGCATTAAATCGAGATTTTTCATTTATTTTTTGTCATTTCACTCAATGATGTGGAGATCTGAGGTGATTTGAAATGGTACTCAGGGTTTTTGTGCAGTGTTAAAAAGGATTCCAAGTGTTGGGCAAGCAAATTTGTCCTCCAATCTTCAAGTTTTTTTCCTACAATAGTCCACTTTCTTCCTCATTTCACATAAATTATGGCTTAATCATCAAGGGAAACTGGTAAAGGTCAAACGAAAGGGAGGAATCCCCCCACTAATTTGTCCCCGTCTTTCATTTTCTTCATGGTTTGCTAGTGCTCCATTTGTTAGGAGTGGGGCTGCAACAATAGCTTCAAATGTTGAAAAAATTGTTGTTTTAGCAAGACAACATACCCAAGAGCAAAAATATCCATTGTGGAACCTTGTTATGAGATATTGAGGGGCTAGGCCCGAACTAAAGGAGGGAGGGAATGTTCTTTGGACTTGTAATTTTTTCCATAATCACTTGAGGAGCACAAACTTCTAAGTTAAGGAGCATTGATTGGGCACAAAGTACACCTTGTGAACTTGAAGCATGTCCAAGAGTGAGTGCATCTAAATGAAAAGAATTGTAAAGAGAGCCCAATTTTGGCTTGTGTCCATGGTAGTAACATCTAGGCAAAATCAAGAATGAGGATCTTATTCCATTCATGTGGAAATCATCTAGAAATTATCAATTTGGGGTTGTGCGTGCATCTCAACCAACAAAAAATAGGGCAACTAGTCCAATGGACAAGGTATTTTAGTGAGAGAGGCAAGATGATGTTGATGATACCATTGGGTTTTTTTCTTTTCTTTCTATTATGTCTCAACTTTATCTCATTTAATTTTGCACAATCCCCTTTGTTTATTGAGATATGTCAAGCTCTAACTCAAGGGCCTCCAATAAAGTATATACCTCCTAGTTCATAAAAAATTAGAACCACATTATTGATTAAGGCAAAAAAGGAGGTGGATAAATTGCTAGAGCCTATAAATCATCATGACCCTCAGTTGGTGTTAGTATCGCTTTTGATGGTTGGATAAATGCAACATGCCATCCACTCATCAACTTCATGGTGTATTCCTTGAATGGATCAGTCTTCTTCAACACAATGAATGTTGTTTAAAATACAAGGATGCACAATATGTAGGTGAGTTGTTCATTAATGTTATCAAAGATGTAGGCATTGATTCTTGCGTGCAAATTATTATAGGAAATGCACCTATTTGCAAGACTATTGGTATGATTACAGAAGTTAAATATCCACAAATATTTTTAACACATTGGATTGTTCATTTTTGGAATTTAACACTTAAATATATTACTTTGGATGTAAAATAGATTAAAAGTCTTATTGAGGATACATGCCATATCTACACTTTTGTATAAAACCATCCTAATTCCCTCACAATCCACGAAGAGCACACACATTTTTCATTATTGAAGATTGCAAATATGCAATTTTCCTCCGCATTCATCATGTTTAAGAGGTTGAGAGAGGTCAAGATTAAGCTCATGTCCATGGTTATTTCATATTTTTGGTCTTTTTGTAGAAAGGTAGATCAAGATTCTTCAAAAAAGGTTGAGGATACAATGTTAAATGGCGGTTGGTGGGAAAGGGTAGATCTCACCATTAATGTCATGGATCTTACCATCTATTTGTTGTCGTTTGTAGACACATACCAACCCCTCTTAGGATAGGTTTATGGGGGGTGGAATTCCATGATTGAGTTTGCAAATACCATTGTCTTACATAATGAGTGCCCTAAGTATGGGACATCAATAGAGACCTTTTTCACCACCATACAATATATTATTGTCAGTATGTGGGATAATATTACACACCTTTGCATTGCTTAGCTCACTCATTGAATCCCAAATATTACAACAATGATTAACTCAACGGTGGGCCTTCACATACATTTCCTCCTCACATGGATGGTGAGATTTCACAGAGGAAGGATGCATTTAGATGGATATATCAAGATAGATCAACCCTTGATGAGGTGGAGGAGTCATTCATAGAGTTTTCCACTAGCACTAGGAATTTGGAGGCTATTATGTGTTCAACGACTGGGGATCCAAGAATCCATATGCTTGGTGGGAAACATTCCCTCTTTTGCAATAGTTAGCCACGAGGTTCCTCTCTTAGGTTATGTTGTAGCCGCTACAACACCCTCCAAAATTTAGTCCCATCTAAAAATTTCAGAGCCCCTGATCTCTTTGGTAAATGCAATTTTGATGTGCCCTTAGCCTTGAGCCTTGAGAAAGCCCCTTTTCATGAATTATGCCTACAAATTTTGGTCCATGACTTGTTTTCTCTAAAAAACTAGTCACAAAGGCGCAAAACTCATAAAATCACACATTTTGCAACCATGAAACACAGCGACTTTACAACCCTTAGGTCACAAGGTCGTAAGGTCGCATCATGGCCTACGACTTCACATTTGCGACTGCATGACCAAGCGACCTACAGGTCGTTGGGTCGCAAGGTCGCATCCTGGCTTAAAACTTCACATTTGCGACTGTGCAACCTATCGACCTAGCGACATCTAGGTTGTGGGGTCGCAAGGTCGCATCTCTCCTCAACCAACCCTGATTTGTGACTTAGCGACTTGCATTAAATGATCGCATGTGCGACCCCTTTATAAATAAAAGGGTCGTGTAGGTTGCATTCGACCTGTGTGATGAAGCAAATACCGCCTCTGACAAGCCAACTGGATCGCGTTTTTTTCTGGGTAAGTTGCCTAATCCTATTGCTATTTCCTATTTTTATTAAATGTTGCCTCACCTTCCCCTACCCTAACCTATTAATTCCCTTTTGTCTTCCTTCCAAGTCCCCACCAGTCCTCTAGTTAAGGTTTCCAACCCCCTCATGCTCACCTCTCTATGTCTCCTCCTCTAAGCCTTACCTCGCCTTAGTCTACTTCAAGCACCCCTCTTGGCTACCTGGGAAGGTCGCAAGGTCGCATCTCTCCTCAACCAGCCCTGATTTGCGACTTAGCGACCTGCATTAAATGATCGCACGTGCAACCCCTTTATGAATAAAAAGGTCACGTAGGTCGCATTCAACCTGCGTGACGGAGCAAATACCGCCTCTGAAAAGCCAATTGGATTGCGTTTTTCCTGGGTAAGTTGTGTAATCCTCCTGTTTTTTCCTATTTTGATTAAATGTTGCCTCACCTTCCCCTACCCTAGCCTATTAATTCCCTTTTGGCTTCATTCCAGGTCCTCACCAGCCCTCTAGTTAAGGTTTCCAACCCCCTCATGCTCACCTCTCTCTGCCTCCTCCTATGAGCCTTACCTCGCCTCAGTCTGCTTCAAGCACCCCTCTTGGCTGTCTAGGAAGGCCTTTAAACTTAGATTTTCCCATCACCCTTGGAGTTTTTCCCTCTTTGCAATTCATTCCCCGCGGGTTGCAATCACCGCAATTCCTCTCAAAAATCCCTAACGCGACTCTGCAACTTAGCGACCCAGCAACCCTGCGACCTCGCGACTTGGTCACTGAGTCACGAAGTCACCAAGGCACTAATCACCAATTAACCGCCCAATCTGCGACTTTGCAACCTAGCGACCTAGTCGCAAGTCTCCAAGTCACAAGGTCGCAGTTTCTGGATAGATTCACGCCAGTAAACTCACCATTTCTTCAAATAATAGTTGGCAAGGGTCGCAGCGACCTAACCTGAGCAGTCAGTTCATTTGGAAAATTATTCAGTCTCAACATATTTGTGGTTATGTTGTCCGTCTTATCGTGGGATTGTTTTAAGGACATGCCAGGGGATATTGAAGCCGAGTTCGAGTGTGTCTCCATCTCTTCAGCTTCAAGCAATATGGGGCCTCCAGTAGTTCGGAAAATAAACAAGAGTCTCGAGATAGAGATCTCAGAAGAAGGCACGCCTTCTTCCCCACCCCTTATCTATGGGGACACTGCCTGTGTGTTCGGGAAAGGAGACAAAATGACTTGGTACGAAGTATATCATGAGTTCACAAAGCCTGAGTTCCCAGAAGACCTCGCGGACCAGCAAATGTATATTCAGGTCAAGAGATACAAAAATAACTATGCAGGTGCTCATCCACCCATATTCCCATGTGCAGAGGTCATTGAATGGATCCTCCAGAAATTTGACTCCAGGATCTGGGTCATCCGTGATCACTCAGGGAAGAAGTTTTCTAACCTAATGGGGAAAGAAGCAGAAGTCTATTATGTACTCGCCACCAGAGAACAATCTTTCAACGTCGTTTAGGCAACCACTCATGAAGTACCAATAACAGAGACCTTGAAGGGCTGGTGGGAGGACCCCAAGAAGTTTAAGGTGAAAAAGGATCAGGAATATAAAACAGACGACCTCATGAAAGTCTACAAACTTGTGGCAGCAATGATGTGTAGGATGTACGGCTGACCAGACACCACTACTTTCAACGGGACTTGGGTCCCACTCATGTATGCTATCACTTTCTATGGTACCCGGTTCAACTAGGCTAACATGATAGTAGCGACCCTCAAGTCAAACATATCAGCAGCATAGGCACCAGAAGAAGGATGTGCGTCTAAATTCTACATGGCTTCCTACCTTTTGGACACAGTATGTGTAAGATGTCAGTTTGAAGGATGGTCGCATAAATGGGATGTGAAGCATGGTGGACCAATCCAAAAAGACTTAAGTGTGTTTTGGGCTTCCAAATACAGGCAAGATATAGAATCGATCTCGCAGAAATTCATTTATGCACTCTACTAAAAAAAAATCTGCAAAGATGCCCCGTGCATGTCCAGGCAACCCATGGAAACAATAACCCAAGTGGCCAACTGGTTTCCCATTACAAAAAGTACTTTTATCAGGGTCTTCTAATCATTCAAGGTGCCTCATGCACTACCCTAGTTTTTCACTGATAAAATACTCTTACAAGAGGTGTGTTACCAAATGACAAGCGGATTTTCCAAGGTCCTCAACAAAGGCAAAAAGAAACCATGGCCTACTCTCCCGCTCACTATCAGCGCCTACACGGTTAAGGATTTAAAAGAAGTGGAAGCAGAGGCTGAGGAAACCATAGGTTTTCATTTCGTGACCTTCCCCCATATATCATATGATCCCGAAAGGATCGTCCCTGTGCATTGCAAATGGGCCAAGTTCAATTGGAAATACCAACACACGGAATGCCCTGTTGAAGAGCAGGTCAGGAACTGGTACAACAAAGACAGGGAAGCCTCACCAGAAGAATCAATTGACCTGAGTGAGGATCAAGGGGGTAAAGATGGTCAAACTATGGAAGAAAGGGCCAACGTGCTAAAACCAAAGGACCCGATAGGAGGAGCCTCATCTTCCAAAACCAAAAAGCCAAAGAATGATACGGGCAGTAGTCTTTCTAGAGAGAAACAGGAAAAGAGAGACAAAGAGGCAAAGGCACAACAAGAAGTTGAGAAGAAGGTGAGGGAGGAGGAACTGAAAATAACCCAAGATGCCCTAGCACGACAGCAAGAAGAAGATAAGCAAAAGAAGCAAGCTGAAGATCAGCAGAAAAAACAACAGAAAGGGGAATGGAAGAAAAAGCAAGCGAAAGAAGCCCGCAAGAAGAAAGAGAAAGAGGAATGTAAGAAGAAGGAAGAAGAAGAAAGAGGTTGAGTGCAAATTAAAGGAAGAATAGGATAAAGAAGAGGCCGAAAATAGGAGGAAGGAGGAAGAAAACCAGAAATCGCGGGAAGGCTCTTCCAAGGAAGTGGAGGGAAGCAAGACACTACCCCAGAATATTGGGGAGAAAACAGAGCTTCCTCATATTGAGGTACCCGAAACCACTCCCATGACGAGTGTGCACTTTTCGCTCTCAGAACTTGGCATCTCAGAGGAACGGGAAGATGATATTTTAGACCTGACAAGGCTGACATACAGCCAGTTCACACAAGATCAGACAGGAAAAAAGAAATGTCTTTGCACGGAATCCGGCCGAGCCCCTCGCAGTTACCAAGGAAAAGGATATAGTCCTAGATACCAAGACTAATCCAATCATGATCGCATCAACAGGGACTGCCTTCGCAACAACCACAGAGGAAAACGTTAGCAGATCTTAATGAGCACTATTAAAGGCAATCAATTTAGACAATGGTGATTCTCTTGAATGGTCATCCTCCACACCAGCAAATGTAGATATTAAATTGGATATAGAGCAGGATGATGTAGATGGAGGAGAGAGCAATGACAATGATGGTGATTTTGATGACGATGACATGGAAGACTATAAAGATCCACGACCTTTGAGATTTTTCCATCTACTATTCTAATATCTATCCTATTTTGTATTTGCCATTGACATTTCCACCTAGAGTAATAGTGACTTAGTATATATGTTATACATTTTGATTTTGAAGACATATTGAGACATAATAAGAAAACTACATTTTATGGTTCCAATTTGTGTTTGTCATTTTATCAAAATTTTGATGCAATACTAGTTGTATCATTGAATTTGTATGACTTATAAAGAGTTTTGAATGTGTCACTATTTTTTTTTTTTTAATAATTGCATTTCATATAATTTGTTATATTTTTAATATATATGTTATCTATTATGAACTCACCATGTTCTACATCAGACACATATTTCAATGTCCTCCCTATCTTGTCAACGTGTCATGTGATCTTCTTAGATAAAATACAAGTGTTCTCATAATCTTGTGTCCACGTGTCACGTGACTTACGTGGAACGTTGTATGGAATGAACACCAGCTTCACACCAGCTTCCTTATGAAACTTTTGGTTTCGTGTAAAAATAATGCAGCTATAATAAAGTCAAACATAGTCTCAAGTCACAATGTATGATCCGCAATGTCCTAACTCTGATAAAATGGTCAGCGGTCGAAATTCGTAACTGGTACGAGTATTGCGTAAATTAAAAGTGAACTATAAAATCAAAGGTACTTATTCACGTGCGTATATGTATATGTGTGGGCTGGTTTGTGAAGGAAATGTCTACCAAGCTTTGCCGCCAAAGTTGTCTGATGTTGCACACGAGTGGGGCTAGTAACCAGTAGTAAACATGGTTGCCCATCTGCCTCTGTTGGTCAAATGATCTCTATTATCTTTGCCATCATCGCCTTTTTCTTCTTTGACATATTCTAACATATGGCATACATCGACATTTCCTGGATTTCACTCATTTGCAACAGCAGCCAATAAGTCTATAAAATTGGGAGCAATGCAAAGGATGGATGGTGTGAGGTCAGTGAAGCACCGAATGACAAATCTGCATTCCTCCAAATTTTTTGGGAAGACAATACTCCTTTTATTCCCCTCACAGAGTTGAGTACTTTGAAATGCTAGAAGAAGGAGAAAGTCAAAGACTTCAACCAACGCTTCACCACCGTATTGAACAAATTCCCTCCAAACATGGCCCTGGATGATTCCATCACCATTGATTATTACACAAGGGCCCTCCCTCGGGATATCGTCGTGTTCGTGAAATGCGAAGATAGAGCTACCCTGGCAGCAAATTACACCACCGCCCTTGTTGTCGAAAAAGATATGATGTCCATGGGATCCATTGATCATGATGGCCGAGATGACCCAAAATCGGTCGCGAAAAGAGCGCAACCATCAACTCATAAGTCCAGAGACAAGGATAAAGACCCCTTCGATTTAGAGAGCATCGTGAAATCTCTCAAGCTGTTAACAAACGAAGTCTCTGATCTGAAGAGGAAAAACAATGACTCCAGCGAGGCACCAAAACGCATAAACCTTTCTTTAGGAAGAGCAACCTCACAGCCATTCGTCCTCCTCCGAACCCAAATACTAGCATCAACGTAGAAGAAATCATCAAAGATAATTTATTCTCTTTCCATCAAGCCTCCCACTCGGAGAAAACCTGCCCTCAGTGGATCAATAACATGACCGTCATTTTAAATCAACTCCTGGAAGATCAAACCATAATAGATTTAGAAGAGGAGGCTAATTCAGATAACGAAGAAGCCTCTCCCCCATACGAGGACATGGGATCCACTGTCTTCAACTTCGAGGTGGTCCACAGATAAGGACCCTCCCCTACAATAGAAATAAACCTGGCTGACGATTCTCAATCCAAACCCCCCAGAAGTTATGGTCTAAGGAGCAAAGGCCCAGTCCCCGACCACTCCTTCAAAGAAAAGAGAAAATATTTCCTAAGAAAGATTCTGCCACCAAACAAGGAAAACCAAACCACAACCCCCGAAAAGTCTAGCCCCACCTCTGCTCGATTCAACCCAAAGGCTATATTATCATCAGGTTCACCAAATACCTCTGTTGAACCTCTCCCACACCCAAAATTTGGATCTAACATCATTGAAGATATGATGAAAACGCGAGCCAACATTTCCCTCTACGAGCTCGCCCAAATCGCTAACCAGCGAGATCTTATTCTCAAAGTTTTTGCCAACCCACCAACATCCAAACCCATGAGCTCCACATCCTCCCAAGCTGCGGCAAACCCCCAGTCCATCGTGAATGTCGTCAATGCGAACTATCGAGGATCCACACCCCCTTTCCTCCTGTCTTTCGAGATATTCAACATCAATGTTCATAACTACCTCGTCGATTCTGGTTCATCCACCAATGTTATGCCCCTGTCCGTATGCAAGAAATTAAACATCCGCCCTGAGAAAACCGACGCCAGGATCATTCATCTTGATAGATCCCAAGACCTTGTCGTGGGTGAATTGAATAACGTCCTCATCTGCCTCTCTTCAGACTCCAGGGTGCATCAATGCATCGATATAGTGATCGTGGATATCCCAGAAGCCTACAAATTTCTCTTGAGCCGAGATTGGTCAAGCAAGCTCCAGGGATACTTTGCCACCAACTCATCCCACCTGTGGCTCCCATACAAGGGTAGGAACAATCAGATCTGGTTCGAAAGCGAACCTTACATGAAACACACAGTGACAGACGTGGAGGCAACTAACGAACTCGTCAAATTCACACAAGAAGACCTGGACATGTGCTTCCTAGAGGCTGCGTTCGGTTGCTATCAAACTCCTCAATCTCCAGTCGCCCAAGACGTCTGGTTAGAGCTGCTACTAGCTACTACTGTCCACCCTGCCGCACCAGAAGGAATTATAGAAGTCGCCGCCTCGAATACACCTCCTATGCACTCCCGTAATCTTACAAAATCATAAGACGAGGTTTGGACCCTGTACTACGACAGTTCCAAGACCCATGACGGGGTCGGCGCAGGCTACATCTTGGTAGACCCCCAGAAAAATAAATTCCTGACATCTTGCATGTTGGAGTTCCAATGTACCAATAATACAACCGAGTATGAAGCATTATTCCTTGGCCTCAAGAAAGCAATCGATCTCAAAGTCAGTTGTTTCAAGGTAATTGGCAATTCTGAAATCATTACCCGGCAGGTACGCAACACTATCCACTGCCTATCTTCGCATTTGAAAGGTTATCAGCAAGAGGTATGGTGTTCGATTTCTACCTTTGATGATTTTGGTATTAAGTCCGTACTTAGAATGCATAATGCAGCGACCGATACACTCGCCAATGCTTCCATTGTATTTACCCCACTAAGGGATGGGTTCTCTATTGAAATTGTTTATAAGCCCGTCGTGTCGGACAATGTAACTAATTTGCGCATTTTTAATGATGATCAACAGGTACTGGATTTCATGCTTAACGCAGATGTATTCTAGGACGTCGTGATCGAAGAAGAGGATCATGACCTAGCCTTGTAAAAGGAACGAAAGGAGCACAAGGGGAGTCCCATACCCAAAGGGGTCATGTCGCTTGAAAAGCTATTTGACCTACTGAACCGTTTTCGGGGACCTCCCGACACAGAGGTGCAGAGTTCCACCCTACTGCACCAGCAAATAAATCTCGGGATGGAAACGAAACCAAAATTCGTCAACTGCGGTACAAAATGCACCCCTCAGGAGAGACAATCCTTTATTTAATTATTCAAGAAATACCGAGATGTTTTCGCTTAGACGTATGATGAGTTGTGAACCTATGACATGCGAATCATCCAGCACGTAATACCAATGAAGGAAGGAGTTAAACCATTCCATCAGAAACTGAGGAAGGTACACCCTACTTTGGAACCAATGATAAAAAAAGAACTGAAGAAACTCCTAGATGCATGCATCATCTTCAAAGTCCGACATTCAACCTGGGTGTCAAACTTGGTCCCAGTTCGTAAAAAGTCTGGCAAAATTCGTTTATGCGTGGACTTTCGGAATTTGAACTGGTCTTCAGACAAGGACAACTACCCAGTGCCCCAATGGAGTAGATCCTTCAAGCAGTATCTAGGTCAGAAATGTTCTCGTTACTGGATGGTTTCTCAGGTTACAACCAAGTACTAGTGGCTGAACCCGATCATCTGAAAACCACATTCAGGACTAAATGGGGAATATTTGCGTTCATACGCATGCCCTTTGGCTTGATAAATGTTGGGGCAACCTTCCAAAGGGCCATGGACATCGCCTTTCGAGGTCTAATGGGGCAAAGTGTGGTGATCTACCTTGACGACGTCACTATATTATTCAAACGCAGGTGTGACGACTTACACCACCTCAAACAGATTTTCTAAAGGTGCCAAAAATACGGGATCTCACTTAATCCCAAAAAGAGCATCTTCACAGTCTCAGAAGGAAATCTGCTGGGTCACGTCATAACCCGAGATGGCATAGTGGTGGACCTGAAATGCACAAAAGCCATCGCCCAGATTCCTCCCCCGAGTAGAAAAAGGACCCTGTAGTCATTTCTCGGAAAAATCAACTTCCTATGAAAATTCATATCAGACTTCGCCCAAATTGTGAAAACTCTGCAAGGTATCATCAAGAAGAATGCAAATTTTAAATGGAATTCCCCCAAGAAAGATCGTTGAAGCAGCAACCCTTCATAGTCCAGATTTCAGCAAAGGATTTATTTTTTATATTTCACCTCAAAATCATCTCTCGCAGCCGTCCTCACTCAGAAAGACGACAACAGTGACGAGCGGCCCATATCGTTCATGAGCGCAAGATTGCAAGGTGCCAAGCTGAACTATCCGGATATTGACAAGCAGGCTTACGTGGTATATAAGGTAGTCAAACATTTCAGGCCATATATTTTGAAGAATCATATCACAGTGTTTGTACCTCACCTAGCGGTTCGCTCACTATTTGTGCAGTAAGATTTGGGTGAGAGACGAGGCCTGGAATTCAAGCCTACACATACTGTCAAGGGGCAAGGGATATGATGGACGATTGTTGAAGCCGTAGACCTGCGGGGCAATGAAGAGGAACGTTGGGATCACGAAATCGACATGTACCAAGCCGACAGTTCACCTCAGCAAAGCACCCCTTCATGGTACGTTGATATTTATCAATATCTTGGCCACAATATCATGGATCCCACCTTAACCGCCCAGTAGAAATGTGCAATAAGACTGAAGGCTGCATCCTACCAGCTAGTGCAGGGTAAGATGTTCCGCAAGCACCGCAACGGAGTCCTGCTATGCTGCTTAGAACATAATGAGGCTCAACGGGTCCTGAAGGAACTACATGATGGCCCAGCCGGTGGGCAATACATAGGGGATGCCACAACTCACAAAATTATGCGTGCCAGTTTTTATTGGCCCACTCTGTTCAAAGATGCACACGCCTATGTTCGGAGATGCCTGCCATGTCAAAAGTTTTCCAACAGGGAGTCACGATCATCCGCCCCGTTACAGTCCGTCGCGGTGGAAGAACCATTTCAGCAGTGGGGTCTCGACGTGATCGGGGAAATTTTGCCACATTCCTCTAAGCAGCATTGATATATCCTTACAGCTATGGACTACTTCAAAAGGTGGGTTGAAGCGATACTGTTGCGTCAAATCAACAAGCAAGAGGTAATAGCTTTCATCACTCAGCACATCATGACCAGGTTTGGCATTCCAACCTCCCTTGTTTTTTATAACGCTACTTATTTTTCGTCATTCAAGTTATATGAATTTGCTCTAGAAAATGGCATAGTGCTCAATCATTCCGCCAACTATTATCCCCAAGGAAATGGGTTAGTTGAGTCAACCAATAAAAATGTCATCTGCATCATCAAAAATACTTTTTTTTCCCAACATCGAAACTGGCACAACGCCCAATGGGTTGATCAGGTCACACCCAAACCATCCTTGGGCACCTCCCCATTTTTTCTGATTTATGGCAAAGAAGCAATCCTTCCCCCCAACCTATCTCTCTCGACCCTTCAGCTGTCGCAAGAAACGCATGGTACCCCGTGCCCTTCCTTACAAGCCTGTATAGACACGTTGTTGAAACTGGAGGAGGAAAGGCTAAAGTCTCGAGAAAAATTCACCATCCACTAGAGCCGAATAAAATGATGGTTCGACAAGAAGTCCGCTGAAAACAAAGTTTTTGAGGTGGGCAACCTCGTCCTCAAATGGGACAAAGCTCATGAAGATAAGGGGAAACACACCAAATTCCAAGACCCGTGGACAGGCCCCTTACAGATCAAAGAAAAGGTTGGTTCCCACACATATAGACTCCAGACCTTAGAAGGGAGGATCAAGGTCCTCCTGGTAAATGGGCACGACCTGAAGCACTATTTCACCTTACAGCCCCAAGGGTCGTCACCATGCTTTATACCATAGTTTATTTTCCTTTGCTTTGCTTCTCTTGTTGTTTTTCTTTTATTTTGTGTATTTCAATAAGAATCTTGCTTCGAGCAAGCTCTCAGAAATCCGCTCCCCTAACACCTCAGGTTGAGGGATAGTCGTAGAAGTTACTCAATTGGCAGGTTGTACCAGAATCTTTGTTGATGAAGAATCGAACCTGGAACACAAAATGGCATAATCTTGCCTATAATAGACCACCCGTGGGGAAACACCACCAAGTCCCAGGACCCAAGCATAAGTAGCTCGCCCAGTACGCCAACTCGAGGGATTGTTGTACGATAGGAAGTTTAAGTGAAATAGGTCGCTAGATGGAAAGGGAACAGGGCCAACCTTAGGTGACAAAAGGATATTCGAGAAAACCCAAAAGGTCCCTATATATAGACCACGAGCAACCTCTCTTGCAAGTAACATAAGTCGAGATCCCTCGCTCGCCTAAGGTGATACTCGCCACATTCAAATAAGTGCCATGAGCACCTTCAAAATAAGTGCCTCTAGAACATTCAAATAAGTGCTATTAGCACATGAAATAAAGGGTAAAGGATTGAGAAAGGCTTCCTGTGCAGAGAGGCGATACGACGACTCTGCCGGGGTACTGACCAGACTCGCTGGTACTGGAACAACTTCTGTGACTCCTAGGCAGTGACTCCACCATGACCACTAGGTTCGCTGGCAGCGGAGCAACATAAAGGGACCAAATAATTGTATCGAAACCTTGAAGCCCATGAGGTTACTCCGACCCCTCTTGTCCGGCCTCCGGAAATGAAAACATGGTGAACTAGCATCTCGAAAAGTGCAAACAGGTGGAGCAAACACGCAAGGGCCATAGATGAAAGTAGTGGGACCCACGTGGGTGAAAGGAACATCCTGCTAAGACCCCCCCCCCGCCCCCCTCAAGATGTAGTGTCAGTAGAGATCCTGGGTTCTACTAGTGAATCGCCATTTGTTGTAGCCACTACAACACGGTCCAAAATTTAGTCCCATCTTAAAATTTCAGAGCCCCTGATCTCTTTGGTAAAGGTAAGTCTAATGCGGCCTCAACATTGAGCCTTGAGAAATCCCCTTTTCATGCATTATGCCTACAAAGTTTGGTTCATGACTTGTTTTCTTTAAAAAACCAGTCGCAAAGTCGTAAAACTCATACAATAACACATTTTGCGACCATGCAACCTAGCGACTTTGCGATCCCTAGGTCGCAAGGTCACAAGGTCGCATCCTGGCCTAAAAATTCACATTTGTGACTGCGCGACCTAGCGACCTCCAAGTCATGGGGTTGCAAGGTCGCAGGGTCGCATACTGGCTTAAAACTTCACATTTGCGACTGCGCGACCTAGCGACCTCCAGGTTGCGGGGTCGCAAGGTCACATCTCTCCTTAGCCAGCCTTGATTTGCGACTTACCGACCTACATTAAATGATTGCACGTGTGACCCTTTTATAAATAAAAGGGTCGCGTAGGTCGCATTTGACCTGCGTGACGGAACAAATAATGCCTCTAAAAAGTCAACTGGATCGTGCTTTTTCCAGGTAACTTGCGTAATCCTCCTGATGTTTCCTGTTTTGATTAAATGTTGCCTCACCTTCCCCTACCCTAGCCTATTAATTCCCTTTTGGCTTCATTCCAGGTCCTCACCAGTCCTCTAGTTAAGGTTTCCAACCCCCTCATGCTCACCTCTCTCTGCCTCCTCCTCTGAGCCTTACCTCACCTCAGTCTGCTTTAAGCACCCCTCTTGGCTACCTGGGAAGGCCTTTATACTCAAATTTTCCCATCACCCTTGGAGTTTTTCCCTCTTTACAATTCATTCCTTGCAGGTCGCAATCGCCACAATTCCTCACAAAAATCCCTAACGCGACTCTGCGACTTAGCGACTTAGCGACCTCACGACCTGGTCATTGAGTCGCGAAGTCGCCAGGTTGCTAATCACCAATTAACCGCATAATCTACGACTTTGTGACCTAGCGACCTGGCGACCTAGTCGCCAAGTCACAAGGTCGCAGTTTCTGGAGAAATTAACGCTACTGCGACCTAGCAACCTTATGACCTAGTCACAAACCTCACAATTTCTTCAGATAATAGTTGGCAGGGGTCGCAACGACCTAGCCTGAGTAGTCAGTTCATTTGGAAGTTTAGTCAGTCTCAACATATTTGTGATTATGACGTCTGTCTTATCGTGGGATTCTTTTATGGACATGCCAGGGGATATTGAAGCCGAGCTCGAGCGTGTCTCCATCTCTTCAGCTTCAAGTGATATGGGGCCTCCAGCAGTTCGGAAAAGAAACAAGAGTCCCAAGATAGAGATCTCAGAAGAAGGCACGCCTCCTTCCCCACCCCTATCTATGGGGACATCGCCTGTGTGTTCGAGAAAGGAGACAAAATGACTTGGTACGAAGTATATTAGGAGTTCACAAAGCCTAAGTTCCCAGAAGACCTCGCAAACTAGCAAGTGTATATTCAGGTCAAGAGATCCAAACTTCACTATGCAGGCACTCATCTACCCATATTCCCATGTGCAGAGGTCATTGAATGGATCCTCCAGAAAGTTTACTCCAGGATCTGGGTCATCCGTGATCACTTAGGGAAGACGTTTGCTAAGCTAATGGGGAAAGATGCAGAAGTCTACTATCTACTCCCCACCAGAGAACAATCTTTCAACACTGATTGGGCAACCACTCACGAAGTACCAATATCGGAGACCTTGAATGGATGGTGGGAGGACCTCAAAAAGTTTAAGGTGAAACAGTATTAGGAATATAAAATAGAGGGCCTCGGGAAAGTCTACAAACTTGTGGAAGCAATTATGTGTACGATGTACGTCCAACCATATGCCACTACTTTCAACGGGACTTGGGTCCCACTCATGTATGCTATCACTTCATATGGCACCCAGTTCAACTGGGCTAACTTGATAGTAGCGACCCTCAGGTCAATCATATCAACAACACAGGCACCAAAAGAAGGACGCGCTTCTAAATTCCACATGGCTTCCTACCTTTTGGACGCAATACGCGCAAGATGTCAGTTTGAAGGATGGTCACATAACTGGGATGTAAAGCATGGTGGACCAATCCACAAAGACTTAAGTGTGTTATGGGCTTCCAAATACATGCAAGATATAGAATCAATCTCACAGAATTTCATTCCCGCACTCTACATAATTCTTTTTGGAAAAGACGCCCTGTGCATGTCCAAGCAAGCCATGGAAACAATAACCCAAGTGGCCAACTGTTTTCCCATTGTAGAAAGTACTTTTATCAGGGTCTTCGGATCATTGAAGGTGCCTCACGCACTGCCCCAGTTTGTCAATGATAAACTACTCTTACAGGAGGTGTGTTACTAAATGACGAGCGAATTTTCCAAGGTCCTCAACAAAGGCAAAAAGAAACCATGGCCTACTCTCCCGCTCGCTATTGGTGCCTACACAGTTCAGGATTTCAAAGAAGTGGAAGCAGAGGCAGAGGAAACTAGAGGTTTTCATTTCGTGACCTTTTCCCACAGATCATATGATCCCAAAAGGATCATCCCTGCGCATTGCAAACGGGCCAAGTTCAATTGGAAATACCAACACACGGAATGCCCTGTTGAAGAGTAAGTCAACAACTGGTACAACAAAGACAGGGAAGCCTTGCCAAAAGAATCAGCTAACCTGAGTGAGGATCAAGGGGGTCAAGATGATCAAAATTTGGAAGAAAGGGCCGACATGTTGAAACGAAAGGACCCGATGGGAGGAACCTCATCTTCCAAAACCAAAAAGCCAAAGAATGATACGGGAAGTAGCCTTTCTAAAGAGCAACAGGAAAAGAGAGACAAAGAGGCAAAGGCACAACAAGAAGATGAGAAGAAGGCGAGGGAGGAGGAACTCAAAAGAATCCAAGATGCCCTGGCACAATACACCAAGAAGATAAGCAAAAGAAGCAAGCTGAAGATCAGCAAAAAAAACAATAGAAAGAGGAACGGAAGAAAAATCAGGCATAAGAAGCCTGCAAGAAGAAAGAGGAAGAGGAACGTAAGAAGAAGGAAGAAGAAGAAAGAGGTTGAGTGCAAATTAAAGGAAGAAAAGCATAAAAAAGAGGCCGAAAAGAAGAGGAAGGAGGAATAAAACCAGAAATCGCAGGAAGGCTCTTCCAAGGAAGCAAAGGGAAGCAAAACACTGCCCCCAAATATTGGGGAGAAAACAGAGCTTCCTCATATTGAGGTACCCCAAACCACTCCCATGACGAGTGTGCACTTCCCGCTCTCTGAACTTGGCATCTCAGAGGAATAGAAAGATGAGATTTTAGACCTGACAAGGCTGACATACGACCAGTTCACGCAAGATCATAAAGGAAAAAAGAAAATGCCTTGCATGGAATCCGGCCGAGCCCCTCGCAGTTACCACGGAAAAGGATATAGTCCTAGATACCATGACTAATCCAATCATGATCGCATCAACAGGGACCGCCTTCACAGCAGCCACAGAGGAAAACGTCAGCAGAATGAGCAGAGAGATTCTATCTCTACCAAAGAGACTCCAGGCCTTCAAGCAGAAGGCAACTCAGTCTGAACAAGAAAAGAAGGCACTGGAAGCAGAAATCCAAAGGCTTCATTTCACAACCGCCCAGGTCAACGAATTACCAATCACTATTCAAAGGGAATTGGTTACTTTGGAGGCTACCATGAAGCAAGTATATGAGGAAATGTTCATTATAAAGCAGACAACCACACCACTTCTAAGAGCACAAGCAGAGACTAAAAGGAAAACTGCACAACTAAAGGAAGCCTCTGCCACCCTGGACAATATGCTGGAATGGCCAGAAAGAAATCCGTAGGCTCCTGACACCCTTCCGAGGAAGGATTGGATCTGTACGCAGAACGAAAAGTCCATATGCGAATGAAGATACAATCCAAGGATAAGCTGGTAAAGGATGTGGAAAAGGCGATGTCTTCTTATGAACCCCTGATCAGTGACATTGATTCGATGGCGAAGGTACATCATATCCCTTCCTTGGGAGCATTGGATATCCAGAAGACAAGGGAAGAGGTGACCCAAGACATTCAAGCATTCCTGCAACCCATTATGCAAGTAAATACTTCCTAGGACCTCCCGGCCTCACAGGAAAACATTGTTTAGTTCATCATTACACCAGTTTGGATCTACACCAAACTGGCCTCCCTATCTAATCAAATCTCAGTAAAGAGGCGCACTTTGGTCCCGGATGCTCTTGAGTGTTTTCACAGGTTAGGAGAAGATACCCCCAGGTCACTCCAGTGGCTACAGACTATCAGTCATGGCAGAAGTACCTCAAGGAACAACAACAGAAAGACGCACCAGGCCTCTCCATCACACAATTGTTCCCTTGAAAAAGAAAATGGTATAGGTCGTAGGTTGCAACAGGGATCAGGTTGCAGGTCGCAGCTCGCAGTCAGGACCAAGTCGCAAGTCGCAAACACCACCTAGGTCGAAGACCATGCCAACGGTCGGGAAGTTGAAGGGTCAGGGCCACCCAAGGGTCAATTTTGTTCTATAAGTACTCCCTCTGGGGACATTGTAAATGAGATTTTTCTCGAAAATCTAAAAGGAGAAGAGATTATTGTATCGTATGGAATGCATGTTTCCGAGAATGGATACATGTTTTGATTCCACTATTTGATTTGATGAGAACTCAAGTGTGCAAGCATTATGAATATTATGTCTTATTTGCTATCTTTTATAACTGACTAGTCTATGTTTTTCTGTCCATACATCATTTGTACATTTAAGATTTTTGGATGTGTCAATGGTATGTGAATGTTTCATCAAAGGATATTTAATGACTTCGTTATTGATGTCGCTCCATCTTTCGAAAAACGCTTAAGGAATTGAAGGGTGTTCTGACCATAGAGAACTGTTTCTTTTGTGGTCAAGCAACTTTTATGAGCATGACCCTAATGATGTGTTTCTAACAACACCTCCTTTGGCTACATGCTTCGAATCTCTCTTTGCTATTTGTAATGTTTCATTTACAGGAGAACTCATCGACCATTTGTTTCGTATCATTCAAATAGCCGTGCATCACCAAGTCTGCAAGGCACATCTCCGTCCAAAAGAAGGCATATTTAACGGTAGCCGGACCTACACCCCGGACGGGATCCCTATCACAAACGGTATAGAGTCCAGTTGGGACTTTATACTGGGGTGATCCCCTATTGTTGGTCGGGCAATTTTTCCCCGTTAACATGTTACTTCATCCTCTCATTATGAGAGGAATAGGAGCACTATGTGAATTTGTATGCTTTGACGATAAGAAGGGTTGAGCAGTCTAGAGTGACAATGTTGTATGTGCACACCAACCTTTGTCTTATTTATAGGGAAAGGGAGGAGTGGTTGAAGGGAAAGACAAAGATGTAGGGTGTGTTTCCTAATGATATGGGTTTGGACAACACTATTGAGTTGTCATTGGCCAACCTAGATCTTAATGAGCACTATTAGAGGCAATCAATTTAGACAATGGTAATTCTCTTGAATGGTCATCCTCCACACTCAAAAATGTAGATATTAAATTAGATATAGAGGAGGATGATGTAGATGGAAGAGAGAGCAATGACAATAATGGTGATTTTGATGACGAGGACATGGAAGACTACAAAGAGTCATAACCTTTGAGATTTTTTCATCTACTATTCTAATATCTATCATATTTTGTATTTGCCATTGACATTTCCACCTATAATAATAGTCACTTAGTATCTATATTATACATTTTGATTTTAAAGACATGAGAAATAATAAGAAAACTACATTTTATGATTCTAATTTGTATTTGTCATTTTATCATCATTTTGATGCAATACTAGTTATATCATTGAATTTGTATGACATAAAGAATTTTGAAGGTGTCACTATTTTTTTTTTTTTAATATTTGCATTTCATATAATTTGTTATATTTTTAATATATATATGTTATCTATTATGAAGTCACCATGTTCTACATCAGATACATATTTCGATGTCCTCCCTATCCTGTCAACGTGTCATGTGATCTAGTAGATAAAATACAAGTGTTCACATAATATTGTGTCCACGTGTCATGTGACTTAGGTGGAACACTGTATGGAATGAACACCAGCTTCACACCAGCTTCCTTATGAAACTTTTGGTTTTTTGTAAAAACTAATGCAGCTATAATAAAGTCAAACATAGTCTCAAGAATGTATGCTCTGCAGTGTCCTAACTCCGATAGAATGGTCAGCGGTCGGAATTCGTAACTAGTACGAGTATTGCGTAAATTAAAAGCGAACTATAAAAGTACTTAGTCGCGCGCGTATATGTATATGTGTGGGCTGGTTTGTGAAGGCAATGTCTACCGAGCTCTGCCGCCAAAGTTTTCCGGTGTTGCACACGAGTGGGGCTAGTAACCAGTAGTAAACATGGCTGCCCATCTGCCTCTGTTGGTCAAAGGATCTGTATTATCTTTGCCATCATCGTCTTTTTCTTCTTGGACATATTCCAGCATATGGCATACATCGGCATTTCCTGGATTTCACTCATCTCCAGCAGCAGCCAATAAGTCTGTAAAATTGGGGGCAATGCAGAGGATGGATGGTGTGAGGTCAGTGAAGCACCGAGTGACATTTCTGCATGGAAAGATGAAGAAGAGGCAACAGATAAAGGCATCGGCCCAGGCACCAAATGGGACCAACACTTATCCAGGTACTCTGCATTTTATTCGCCTAAAACTAATTTCCAGGGATCCATACAGCTGGGTTGTGATACATTTTTTCTTTTAAATGCGCTTGACAGATTATGTCCCAGAAGCCAATTTTTACAAAGTAGAAGCAATGTTGAGGTACTTCCATGCTTATATTTCTCAGATGGGTTGCTTATAGCATAAACATCCACTTCTCATGTACTGTTAACACTACATCATGCATTTTATATAATGTAACTCTAAATTGCCAGTGAAGAATAGCTGCTGAACAATTAATGTTTTATTGGTCGTTTGAACATTGGCAAACTTTGAAGGCCATGGCGCATCTCCCATGTGACTTCGGTGAGCCTTCAACTTTCAATTTACTCTGTTTTAAGAAAAAATGCATCATCTTATCAACAGAGAAAAAAGACATATGTTTTGTATTATTGCAAATGACTATTTGCACCATTTGCAAACTAGTACATAAAATGTTTCTTAAACTCATGGAAGTGAGATTGCAGGGTCTTTTGAAAATGGGGATTCGTGGAGTAACTGTCTCTGATGTTAGAGGCTTTGGAGTTCAGGCTGGATCCGCAGAGCGGCAAGCAGGTATTTTCTTTTTCTGCAAGCGATTACTTTCTCAAGTCATTCACGATGATAATCTGAGTTTTGTCTGCAGAAAGGTTGTTATTTACATCCCTTAGAGCCATTAGTTCAACTCATATGGTGTTTGTCTCCAGATACTAGTGTATGCACGACACAGTTGTCAATTAGAGTGATGTTTTTAATTTTTTAAAGTGCTTTTGTGAAACTCAATTTGAAGCACTACAACTGGCCTGGCCTGAAATCAGTGATTTCTTTAAACTCAAAGAGAAGAGAAGCATTTCAACTGGTGTGAATGGGGAACTGCAAGTGACTGCTTGCATGGCAATATGACCCTCACGAGATAAACCATCGAAGACAAACAATTTTATTAAGGCAAAGATGAAAAAAAACCATTGTTGTACTTATTTTAAAATCACCAAGAACTTACACCTGCCACCAACCTTTTATGCATTTAAGGGAATTGAACCATGCATAATAGTTGAACCATGATCTGTGACTTGAAATGACACCATTTTCACCATTGAACAAGAAATCATTGATAATTACCACAATCACATTTTTACTTATTAATTTGCAGTTTGCGTTTTCACTTATTAATTTGCAGTTTGATTGTCTTCATGGTATCAAATACTCAAGATAAATATTTACTCTAACGGATGGTCCGATGGTCCATTTTGAGATATAATAGTTAATTACCTAAGTATACATTTTGACTTATTAACTTGCAGTTTGTTTGTCTTGGTAGAATCAATTATCAAACACTCTATAGGTTTTAGGATAAATATCTACTCTAAAGGATGTTTTATTTTGAGATAGAGTAACATAATTTGCATTCCCCATAAAACCTTCGTGTGAGGGGTTGTCTATCAAAGTTGCCGAGGGCTTGTTTTCCAAACTTGAAAATTGAGTTTAAAGGGAAATAGATGTTGTAGTGGTATGGATATTTGTCTATTAAAACACTTGTGATTAAGTGAAAATTGAGTTCAGAAGAAAATAAATGTTGTAGTGAGAAGGATGCATCCCTACTAAAACAACTATAGGAATGTGATGATTAAGTTTAATATTGTGTATGTAGTGGATGATCCCACATCTATAGTGAAAACAATGGTATATGACCAAGCAAACCTTTCATGGAGTTCATCTTATTATCAATAGATAAATAGTTGTCATCTTATTAAGGATGGTAATTGTTGCCCCATTAGATAAATAAATAGTTGTCGTGATTTCCCTTACTAGATAACTATGGGTGGAAGCCGTCAAACCTCTGGGCCTTGTAGGCTTTTGCCAAGAGGTAAAAAATATGGGTCACACTGTGCTTATGAGCACAACTCCTCCCTTAAACCTAGACCTAGATTGAATTTCCATTACCATAACGATGGTAAGCATGAGCAATGAAATGATATATCATTATCATATCTTTATACAAGTACCTAATCAATTATGATATGAAACATATAAATGAGGCCATGTGCCAATTTCTGCACCAATGTAAATTAGCATGGACCCCATTATTATAAATCACACCTAAGGGACCCTTGCATAAACTTGTTAAGAATTGAGACCACACCAGAAACTCGTATCTGGCATTAGTTTCCCATTTCTTGACAAGAACCCTATTTTTGAGAAGCATTCGGACATTTATGCTCGTTGTTGCTCACATATTTTTGGCTTGGAAAAGTAATCAACATATATTTTTTGTTCTCACAATGTATATTAAATTACAAAAATGACATCAAATGGAAAGATAATTATAAAAATGACATCAAAACAATGCATAAATAAAGTATAATGATATTAAGAAGATGCAGATAAGATGAAAAAGTTTTGTACTGTGGCCTTAATACGATGTCAACCAAATAAACTATGTCATCGACACGACACTAGCAAGACTCATAAGGATATTGATATGGCGCATAACAATTTTAAAGTGACGCAAAAACACGTTTTTGAAAACAAAAAAACTGCAAGGACAATTCTAAAAAAATGATTTTTAAACATTATTAACACAATTGAGATGCAAATTCAACGCAAAATTTTCGATGTCACAGTTTTCATCGCTAAATTGACGCCTTAAAGAGCGTGTATTGAAAAGAGAGATGCAAATTCAAAACCCAAAAATGCAAAGCGAGATCCCTGTGGCTCATGTCTTGCATCATACAAAGTTGATCAAAGTTGATCTTTTTTAAAGAGAAATTGCAGTGTGATGTGAAGCTATAACCTTGGGGTGTGGTATTGGCTTTTGAAGATGACAAAACTTGGAGAGCTTAAGAGGTCTTAGATTTGGTACATCGTGGCATTTGTTGAACTGTTGAAACTTGCACACCCTTTAGAGCAAGGTATTTAATGCTTTTTGCTGATGATTTCTCCAACAAAATGTAGTATATTTTTTGGGTAGGAAATTTCCCGCATTTTTCAAATTCATAAATTTTAAGGCGAGTAGAAAACATGTTTGCTAGCTATACAAAGGTCCTTAGTTCAAATAGTGGAATAGATTTGTTATCAAGTGAGTTTTTTGGGTTTTACAAAAGGGAAGGAATTCAAACTGAACTTTCCACACCGTATACCCTTTGAAAAAATCGAGTTGTGGAAAGGCATAGTGTGACACCTTATTGAAATGGCAATATCCACAATGCTATGTAGGGTTGCAACACTTTCATAGGTGAATTTAAGAATGGAAGTCTTGCTTTTAGCTGTGATATTTTTGATTTATATGTATTTAAGGGAAAAGATGAAAACCTTTTTACCTTTATCTTCTTTTGTACTTGTGTTTAGGGTACTTAAAAATGTGATTTCTATTTTATTTGAATAGAAATTATGATTTTTTTCATGGAAAAAATTTGTAGGGTTATATCAATCAAATATTGAAGAGAAGAATTAAATATTTTCTACATTTATTCATCAGAAGTCCTACAAAAGGCGTCATAAACACTACAATAAAGGAAGTTGGGTTTGGTTGAAAGCTCAAGGTTCGTCATTTAAATTTGTGGTTCAATTGTATATGTGTTGATTCTATCTAAAATGAGAACTAAATTAGATGCCAATTGTAGAACAATTTTTTTATTTTGTAAAGCTAGTTGGTAACTTGTATCAACTGGCAACAAAAATACAGAATATGCTTCTTGTGGCTACTAGCTTTCCACTAGGGAAACTAGACGAGTAGCACGGGTATATTACCTTTGGCCATATAACTGGTCCAAAATTGATAACATAGTCATATAAACTTAAAAGTTTTATTAATTTTGGAAGTTGACTATGAGACTGAGACCTATAGCTATATTGGTTGGTTGCCTTGCAACTCATAGAAAAATAAACAAAAATTAATAGTCTAAACAGCCAGTTAATAGGATAATCCACCTAAAGTGATCGAGAGATTTTGAGTTTTATTTAGAGTTGGAGGACTCCAATTCAAGTATTTTCATTGCAAGCATGGAGACTTTGAAGTTCAATTTCTTCAACTAGAGTTCCACATTATTGATACTGAGCATAATTTCATGTTGCGATTCAGAGAATTTCACTGACACCTTCTGCATAGTTGTTTTAATTTGCCAATACAAGTCTATAGTTTGGATGTATCTTGTTTGCCTGGTGTGGGTGTTCCCTTTATTAGGGATCTAATGCCCCAACACTTTCCTCAATCTCTACATTGAAGAGAAATCTCCTTTCCACTTGAGCCTCTTGTTCAACATTATTTATCTTCTTGCAGATTGAAGGTGGAGTGTTCTCCAAGAAGGTAGCTGTGAACCTCTTTGCATTCAGTTGGGCTCGCATGCAAAGAGGGTGCCTATGGGCACACCGACCTCTGCAACTCAAGGGGATGTTGTCTCTCGACATGAGTGACCAGGGGTAGAAGAATTGGGAGTTGGAGACTTGAAATATTGATACTAGGGTTGGGGAAGGGGAAGTAGGGGTCAGAGCAAGAGTTTTCTCTGGTAAAGGTAGCAGCCAAGATTTCGGTAAGAAGATGAATTTGGGAATGATAGGAAAGGAGTGGGGAGATGATATGAACACCAAAGGGAGCCAACCACACATAGAAACATAGTTGAGGGAAATGGATCCTGTCTACTTATAGAGTAGATTGAAAACCATGAAAAGTAGGGAAAACCATAATAAGACGGAGTGAAAGTGCCAAGCCAAAAAGAGAGTACATACCAGCAAACTATCAGTTTCAAACCTTTTGAATCGTTACCTAAAGCCGCCACCATGATTGTTATGAAACCAACTCCAAAAATAGAAGAAAAGAGAGATCAACGCCTTAGAAATTAGCCACTTCGAGGGGGCAACCTCCTTTACATTACATAAATGAACAATTCTTGGATGATACAAATGGAAAAAACTCCTTTCTATATATAGGAGTCCATGGGGTCACAATATAATCCTAGCCGACCTCACAATAATAATGTAAGGGCACAATAATAACAATAGTGGCTTTTATGGGGCACAATAATAACAATATGGGGGCTACAGGGGTACAACAATAACTATAAGGGGGCTACACTAACAACAATAAGGGACTACACTAGTAATATAGGGACCTAACTTTCCCCTCTCCTTCAAAAAAGTGTTGTCCTCAACGCTTGAGTAGCTCTGGATGCTTCTGTATAAAATTCTCATCCTCCCATGTGGAATCTTCAGTGGGTAAGTTCTTCCAGTTGATAAGATACTTTGAAATTGATTGATTTCGTAGCTGTCGAGTTCTTGTTTCTGTGACTGCTTCAGGTTCCAATATGATTTTTCCTTCCTCATCAAGTTCTGCCGATATTGTTTGAACTGAAAGTTTGTCACCTATAACCTTCTTTAAGCATGAAACATGGAAAACCGGGTGCACTCGAGAAGTAGGAAGCTCCAATTTGTATGCCATAGTACCAATCTTTTGCAACACTGTGTAAGGACCATAGTACTTTGGCAATAATTTATTATCCTTCCTAGCTTGCTTGAGGGATATTTGTTTGTATGGTTGTCGCTGTAAAAATACCCAGTCTCCTACATCAAAACTTCTCTTGCTGCGCTGTTGATCTGCCTGTTGTTTCATTCGATTTTATGCCAAATTTAGGTTATCCTTTAAGAGTTGGAGAACTTGTTGTTGATGCTCGATGTGATCTTCCACTGCTTGAACCTTAGAATTTTCTCTTAAAGATGAGGTGATGGACGATGATATCCATAAAGTGCCATAAATGGAGTCATTTTTGCTACAGTAAGGAAGGAAGTGTTATATCACCATTCAGCCAGAGGTAACCACTTGATCCATTGTGTTTTTTTATCAGATACAAAACAACGAATATATCCTTCCAAACATTTGTTCACTGTATCAGTTTTCCCATCGAATTGAGGATGATAAGATGAGCCATGAGTTAGTTGAGTACCCAAACAAGAAAATAATTCCGTCCAAAATTTCCAGTAAAAATGGGATCTCTGTCGCTTATAATAATCTTTGGGTTTCCATGTAGCTTTTGAATTGTTTCCATAAATTCATTTGCAATTATACTTGCTTTAAATGGATGAGATAATGCACAAAAGTGTGCATACTTGGTAAGTCTATCAACTACCACCATGATGACACTCTTTCCTTCGAACGTAGGTAAACCTATGATAAAATCCATTGAAACCTCCTCCCAACGTTGAATTGGAATGGATAAAGGTTGTAGAAGACCCGAGATCTTAATTGTCTCAACTTTATTTTGTTGGCAAACCAAACATTCCGCCACAAACTTTTGAATATCAGATTTAAGGCCATCCCAAAAAAATTCTTTCTTCGCCCTGTGGTAAGTTTTTAAAAATCCCGAGTGTCCTCCTAAAGGAGAAGTGTGCAATTCTAAAAGAATCTTTTGTTTTAGTTGGGAATTCTTACAAAGATATAAGTGATCTTTGTACCATAAGGAATCATTTTTCCAACTAAATGTATTGGATTTACTAGGATCTTGCTGCAACTTTTGAATGAGTGTCCACAATTCTTCGTCCTTCTTCCATTCATCTCTTGCTTCGGTTATCCAATTTGGTTGGATAACAGAAATGGCACAAAGCAATGCTTCCACCTCTTCATTCTTTCTTGAGAGTGCATCTGCAACAACATTTAGCTTCCCTTTTTTGTATATTATTTCAAAGTCATAACCCAGCATCTTTGTGACCCATTTTTGCTGCTCTTCTGAAGATAGTCTTTGTTCCAAAAAGTGTTTAAGACTATCATGATCAGTTTTTACCTTGAAGTGTCTTCCCATTAGTTAAGTTCGCCATTTCTTTAGTGCATGCAGTATTGCTAACATTTCCTTCTCATAAATAGGTTTTTGTAAATACTTTCCTTTGATTGGACGACTTTCAAAAGCAATGGGTCTTCCTTCCTGCATTAAAACTGCACCAATTCCATTTCCTGAGGCATCACATTCCACAATAAAGGTTTTTGTGAAGTCTGGCGTAGCTAAGACCTGTGCTAGGCACATTGCCTCTTTAAGATGTTCAAAGGCCTTAGTTGCTTCAGGAGTCCATGAAAATGCATCTTTCTTCAATAATGTTGTTAGAGGTGTCGCTATTTTCCCATAATTCTTAACAAAATTACAATAATACCCTGTTAACCCAAGAAATCCTCGCAACTGCTTTATGGTTGTGGGGACTTTCCATTCCTTAATGGCTTTAATTTTGTTAGGGTCTACCTTAACACCCTGTTGAGATACAATATGACCCAAATATTCCACCTCTTGTACTCCAAAGAAACATTTGGAGGTTTTTTCATATAATTGTTTCTCCTCCAATAGTTTGAGCACCCTGTCAACATGTTGAACATGATCCTTCCAAGACCTGATGTAGATTAGTATATCATCAAAAAATACTAACACAAATTTTCTTAGGAAGGGTTTGAAAATGGAATTCATCAACCCTTGAAATGTAGAAGGTGCATTGGTAAGGCCGACCAAAAATTCATAATGACCTTCATGAGTTCGAAATGTTGTTTTCGGAATATCTTCAGTCTTCATTCTAATTTGATGATATCCCGAACAAAGATCCAACTTGGTAAAATAAATTGGTCCATGTAATTCATCAATCATAGGAATGGGAAATGTATCTTTAATAGTGAGCAGAGTTCCCTATAATCGGGACACATGCGCCATGATACATCCTTCTTGTGCACCAATACTACTGTAGTAGAGAAAGAACTTTGACTAGGTTGAATTATATCAACCTCTAACATTTCTGCAACGATACGTTCAATTTCTCTTTTTTGGACAGGATATCTGTAAGGCCTGATGTTTGGAGGAGCACTTCCTGGAATCAAATGAATAGCATGATCATGATCACGAATAGGTGGGAGTCCTTTGGGAGTTTCAAACACCTTGGAATGATTGTCCAAGACTTTTTGGAGATCTGGAGAAATAGATGATTTTGATGTTGGAACTTCTAGTGAGCATAATTGTGCAATTACGCCTTGTTGGTATTTCTTCAGAAGCTTTGTCATGACATTAAAGCTTATTATCTTTTCCGGCTTCCCTGTGATACCCCTTAATTCAACTTCCTTTCCTTCTAGAAACAAAATCAAGAAAAGTTCTTGAAAATTAAAAGTTACTGTCTCCAAAGATTGTAACCATTGTACTCCTAGTACAACATTAACACCCTCCATTGGAATGGAAAACATTGGACTATTCAATACATATTCCCCCATGGTTAACTTGATATTATGGCATTTTCTAGAGCAATTTATAGTTCCTCCATTTGCAACCATCACTTGACACTCTGGTGTTGGGTATAAGAAGCAATTCAATTCCTTAGCTACCTTACAATGAATAAAATTATGAGTACTACTCAAATCAATCAACACTATTACCTTTTTCTTCTTGATATGTCCTTCTATCTTGAGATTTTGAGGAGTGGTAATACCTGCCAATGCATTATAGCATATGGTCAAACTCATTTCTTCTTTCTCTAAGGTTGGTTCCTGGTGTATATTGGTGTATATCCTCTTCTTTTGAAGTTTCTTGTTCGTTTTCTTCCTCCTCTTCGCAATCTATGTAAAATGATTTCTTTTCAACACACTTATGACCTTTAGTGTATTTGCTATCACAACTGTAGCAAAGCCCTTTTGCTCTTTTTTCTTCCAATTGTTGTGGTGTCAACCTTATAGGTTGTGGAAGTCTAGGAGCAACAACACTTCCATTTTTATAGATGTGAGTGGTAGGCTTCCTTGTCGCCATAATTTTACATTCAATTTTTCTTGCCAACCTAAATGACTTCTCCAATGAATCAGGTTCCCAAATGCGAACCTCATGTTGGATGTTATCTTTTAAAGTCCCTATGAAGACATCAATTCTGTGTTCCTCTGGAATATCAATTACCCTTATATTCAATTTTTGGAAGTCCTCAATGTGCTCCACCACTGAACCCTTTTGTTTGAGATTTATCAATTGGCTAAAGAACGTGTTTCTCTTTGTATCCTCATAATGTGCTATCATTTCCTCCGTAAAACTTGACCAAGTGACAATTTTTTGATCGGAGCAAAGCCATCGATACCATACAAATGTATTTTGTTCTAAATATAAAGTTGCAACGCGTACCTTTTGTGTGTTTTGCACATTATTGAGATCAAAATATTGCTCCATCTGTAGTATCCATGTTACGGGATCCTTGCCATCAAACTTCCTCATATTGAGCTTTGGAATATGGTGGGTCTTCAATCCAACATTAGAGTTTGTGAAATCACGATTAACATTTATTTTGTTTTCATAATGAGTTTCCTGTACTACCTTTTCGCCATTAGGAATTATTTCTTGTATCAACTTTGTCAAACCTTCCTTCAAACCTTCCATGTCTACTTTTGGATCATTCTTCATGTCTTCCATGTTGTCTTTCATTTTTTCATCTATCTTAGGTTTCATGTCATCCATATTAAGCTTCCATGCCATCATCTTAGCTTCCATGCCATTCTTCAAAACTTCCACGCCTTTCTTCAAATTATCCATCTTAGCTTCCATGCCTTTCTTCAAAACTTCTATTTCATTTTTTGTTGCTCTTTGCGAGAGCAAAATTTGGTGCACTTGGTCTTGTAATTTTGATATATCATGTTGCACGTCTTCCTCTTCATGAGTCATAATAGAGCCTTATGAGGGCTTAATGGGTGTTGAATTCTTTTTAGGGGCCATTTTAGAACCCAATACTAGTATTTGTGCTTCAATATGCCCTTGGAATCACTTCAAACTGATTTTTCAAACAAGACTTATGCAATTTGAAAAAAAAATACACACCTTTTTCTTGTTTTTGAGGAGCTCGATATCGAAACTGATGTATCTTTGGAATTTCGGATCCTTGAGATTTTATCTTCGATTCTTTAGTAGCCCTTTGAATCTTCTTTCCAATGCCACATAGGTCTGACCTGATTTGGATTCTTCAAGGCAAAGTTATGCCTAATCTCCCGCAATGACCCAATTATGGACTGGTTCAGTGGAGCGAACTTGTACGGAGTGCCTCGTGTCACTGTTTCCTCCTTTGGCTCTGAAATTGATACTCAATAAACTACAGTCTGTGTACTTTCGGCCACTTTTTACATAATTCCAATCCGATGCTCAGAGAGAGAGTTATGACGATTTTCCCAAGGTCACCTCTTTGAGATGAAATTCGGGAGCCTGCCAAAACCCTAACTTCCACATATCATATCTCCGAAAATATTGTGAACCAAGATCTGAAATTTGTACACGACGTTTCTCAGGATTTCTTCGCAAATGGATTTTTTTAAAACTTTTGAACCTTCGTATAAAAAAAGTTATAGCGAAAATGCCACGATGACCTGTTTGAAGCAGCGAACCCTAGAATCCAAAGATCTGATACCAAATGTTATGAAACCAACTCTAAAAATAGAAGAAAATAGAGATCAACGCCTTAGAAATCAACCACTTTGAGGGGGCAACCTCCTTTACATTACATAAATGAACAATTCTTGGATGATACAAATGAAAAAACTCCTTTCTATATATAGGAGTCCATGGGATCACAATATAATCCTAGCCGACCTAACAATAATAATTTAAGGGCACAATAATAACAATAGTGGCTTTTATGGGGCACAATAATAACAATATTTGGGCTACAGGGGTACAACAATAACAATAAGGGGGCTACACTAACAACAATAAGGGACTACACTAGTAATATAGGGACCTAACAATGATTGAAGGGTTGCCTAGATTATCCTAAGTGCAATTATGATATTTTGCGGAGGAAACATCATAATCTTAGCCATGAACCTACTTAGTTGTGGTTAAGACCAAGTAATATCTTGCATGAACTTAGACTCAATTTAGACATCAAGTGTAAGAATCATTAACTTGATAGGTTGTGGGGCGGTGGATCCATGTCATGAACATGTGGTATGTTAGGAGCATACACTGCCCATGGGGGAACCAAATGTAGAACATTGATGTTTGTTGTCTATAACAAATGATCTAGGCATGTAGATTGTTGGATGCCACTACCAACAAGGTGGATGGAATAAACAACTCTTGTTTATGACTAAATTGCTAAGTTACCAGGGTTTAGATATAGATACGGATATGGATATGGATCCGGATTCACTAGTTTTTGTGAAAATTTCTGAATATAGAAACCCTACTGCAGTATCTTGATTTACTTCTCCTACTTGTTTGATTTAACAAGTTATTTTATGAAATATTCAGTAAAATATCAAAGTAAACACAACTGCAGCCTACACATACATATAGATCATTTACTGAAGCATAACACACACATGAAAAAGGACAAAGTATTTTTTGGACAATGTCCCCGAAAAAACCCAATGCGGGAAAACTGATGCAACAACTCTTAGAGGGTTTGTTTATTAAGCAGAATATCTGAATACAATCAAGAGCACCAACAGTGGTTTTCCCAATAGAGAAATCACGACAAATGTACCTCTATCACTCAGAGACAAAAAATATGGATGATTCAACTGAGGCTTCACACCTTCTGAATCGCTGAATACGAGCCCTTTCTGGACCACTGGAAGTCCCAGCGCTGCCTTTCCTGGCACTGCGTCAGCTATGTGTAGCTGCTAGAGCATCTGTGCAGCCTTTGCGCAGCACAAGCTGCTCCTGCGTCACCCCTCTGGGCTCAGCGCTGCCTCTGCGTCACCTTAAAGGGCTTGCGTCAGCCTCTACACTGCCTCTGCGTGATCCCTCCTGTTGGTCTGTGCGATCCCTCCTGTTGGTCTGTGCGCTGCCTGGTACGGATTTGCCTCTCTGCCTATGTATTCTCGACCTCGGATCTAAATAATCCCTCGCCGATCTTCCCCCTCACCAGCACTACAAGCTCACTCGAAAATTCTTAGCGAACCGTGCCCCAAAATTTCGACTTTGCTCAAGTGCTACTGCTCTGTGTGTGTTCTCCAACTGACCCCAAGTCTTCCTTTAATACTTTTCTCTTGATACAACATGGTTAATGCCGTCCACACCTCGTTTGCCGTCTTCTTCTCGACAATATGCAAAACCACATGATCTTTCACTCCATCCATGATCAAGTGTTTAGCCCGTGCTTGATTTTCATTGAACTTCGCTAGAAGAGCAACATCGGTTGGGACAACCAGGACGTTCTCGGCATGATCTCTGATGCCATATTCTTCAAGGACTGACAGGATTCTGGCTTTCTAGATGGAAAAGTTAGACACATCGTCTAACCTATCTTGATCTCTCAATCCATGAGGGGCCATCTCTGCTCAAACTGTCGAAGCAAGTGCTCTTCTCCCTTCTGCTGCTACACTTAGCAAAAAACCGGATCTAGGTTTCTTGGCGATAGAAACCCTGTAGAGAATATGCTCCCTCTGACAAATGATTTCCCTCCTAGAAATCCTTCACCAATTCTGTCGAATCGACCCTCTACAATCACTCCACTTGATCGAATCTCAGATTTCTTGGCTAGAAAATCTGCCGAGGAACTGTTTCCCCTTACTTTGTTAACCTTGCTAGGCACTGTTCTGCACCGGCAGAAACAATGCCCCACCAACAACTTCGAAGATCAGAAAACTGCACTTCCAGCCACGACAACCGTCACAACGTCACTCCCTCTTGGATTGCGCCACCCTCTTGGGCTTGCGTCCAGCTCAGCATGACCCTTATAGGCTTTGCGTCACCCTTTTGGGCCTACGTCAGCCTCTGCGTCATCCCTGTAGGGCATGCACTGTCCCTTTGGTGTTGCGCAACCTATTTTTGAATCTGTGCAGCTTCAGCTGCTCTCCTGCAGCAAAAAATTCTTCAGCCCTATGTTGATGGCTTCAGCTTGATCTGCAATCGCTCTGATACCATGTGAAAATTTATGAATATAGAAACCCTACTGCAGTATCTTGATTTACTTCTCCTACTTGTTTGATTAATTAACAAGTTATTTTCTGAAATATTCAGTAAAATATCAAAGTAAACACAACTGCAGCCTACGCATGCATACAAATCATTTACTGAAGAATAACACACACATGACAAAGGACACAGTATTTTTTGGACAATGTCCCCAGAAAAACCCAATGCAGGAAAATCGGTGCAACAAGAGGGTTTGTTTATTAAGTAGAATATCTGAATACAATCCAAAGCACCAGTAGTGGTTTGCCCAACAGAGAAATCACGGTAAATGTACCTCTATCACTCGGAGACCAAAAATATGGTTGATTCAGCTAAGGCTTCACACCTTCTGAATTGCTGAATATGAGCCCTTTCTGGTCCATTGGAAATCCCAGCGTTGCCTTTCCTAGCATTGCATCAGCTTTGTGTAGCTACTAGAGCATCTGTGCAGCCTCTGTGCAACACAGGCTGCTCCTGCGTCAACCCTTTGGGCTCAACGCTGCCTCTGCGTTACCCTGAAGGGCCTGCGCCAGCCTCTGCGCTGCCTTTGCATCACACTGAAGGGCCTGTGTCAGCCTCTGTGTGAGCCTGGCTGGGTTGCGCCCCTCTTGCTGGGTCTCTGCGCTGCCTGGTACAAATCTGCCTCTCTGCCTATTTATTCTTGACCTCGGATTTGAATAATCCCTCGTCGATCTGCCCCTCGCCAGCACTACAAGCTCGCTCGAAAATTCTCAGCAAACCGCGCTCCAGAATTTCGGCTTAGCTCAAGTGCTACCACTCTGCGTGTGTTCTCCAACTGACTCCAAGCCTTCCTTTAATACTTTTCTCATTGAGAAATCAACGACCGTGATCTAGTTTCTAATCAACGGCTAAGATTAGAAAAGACTCGATCCGTGTTACTTAGAACATTCTCACCTGCATGTTGAAATTAATTCCCCTTAATTATTTAATTTCCCTAAGTTAGACTTAGGGTCTCCATTAAAATAATTAATTTATTGAATAACTTTCACACTGGGTGGAATTTCTCTAAATGATTTCTGGGTATTGGAGATCTCATGTGTTCTAGCCCCTCCACAAAGTTTCGGAGCTAGATCACATCCGATGCTACCGAAAATCTCAACATTTTTTTAAGAATCCAGGATCCAGATATGGAAATGATACATCAAGTACCAAAAAAAAAGAAGAAAAAAAAGAAAAAGAAAAAAAGCAAAAAAGCCTTAAAACTTTTAGAGTTCAAAATCAAATCCATTTATAAATCACAACATTTAAAACTGAAACCATTAGATATATCATAAATTTGAAGACTGAAACACTAAAATGATGCATCCTCCCTCATACAAAAAGGATAATATCATAAATGATAATAGTAAGTACAAAAATGAGAGTCATCCATGATCGCTCTACTAATATCATAATGTGCAATAAGTTTAACTACAAATCTTCAAATGGATCTACATTATCTTCTGCATATTGCAACTCTACATCATGAATATATGATGGGGGTCCTAGAATGTAGGAAGTTGCATCAGTAGGCTGGACTGGTGGTGGAACAATATCTTCAAGTAGGTTGAGGTGAGTCATGGAATTCAGTGTCAGGTTCAAGTCAGAGATCTCAGGCTCTACATCCCACATCCTGCTCGGACATTTTTTATACTCTGGTGCAACATGTGATAGAATACAGAGGTTGGAACAAACATACACAAGATCTTCAGTCTTTGGGGCTCCCAGCCTGTTTCACTTGACTGAATGGATGAAGCCATATGTACTCCAGTTCCTCTTAGCTGATGAGGAACTAGCAACATGTGATAACAATCTGGTGGCTAAAGTGGAGAGATGAATGCTATCCCCACCATAGAAGCCCCGCCAAGTAATAGGAGCAAGATGCCCTCGATCATCCATTGCTACTGGATCTGAAAGCTACTAGTAGATTGTACAAATCCTCCAAATTCTTGGCATACTTCCATTACAACTCCCACATCTCTATAAATTTTCCTCAAAGTTGTCTTGTATCCTTGTATCACTTCAAATTCCTTGTTTGGCGTTGTTCTACCAGTTAAAGAAAAAAATTTGGAATGATAATATTTGGGGTGCAATGCATAAGCCAAAAGGTGTAATGGTGTGGTCATTTTGTTCCACCTTTCTGTAACTATGTCCTTCACTTCATAATAGAATGTTTCAAAAGGGTCATTTTCACTTGCTCTGATAACTTCCCTTATCCTCTTCAACATACTATCAATGTTTTCATAAACTTCCCCCAAGCAAAGTGTATTTGTGTCAAATGTTCTGACCAAAGTTAAGATTGGTTCAGTAAACCGCAAAAGGTATTGGACCTTGTCCAACCATGCATCATCAAGAATGATGGACTTGATTTTTTGCCCTTTATCAGATGTGGAAGTCCTCCATGATTCCCAAAGAGGGTCAATGACCATTGCCTGTAATGTTTGTTTCACCTCCACAAGCCTTTTTATGACAAGGGTGTGGGAGGCAAAACGAGTTTCAACAACTTACAAGTTTCAGAAATTCAAATCTCAAATGAGAAATCATATACAGATTTGTAATTAAAATTAAGAATTTCCAATACAAATAATATTGATTAAAAAAAGAGTTACCTTCAGTAGCTCCAAATTTGCAAAACCTCGATATATGGCCTGGGACATTGAATGATTGGTTATAACATTTGGATTTCTTTTGTTGCTCTATATATTGCATTAATCCATTCAATCTCACCAATCTTGGCAAGCATAAGGTTCAATGAATGTACTGCACATGGAGTCCAAAAGATGTGATCATATCGACCCTCCACAATCAAACCTGCAACTTTACAAACCTGTGCGTTGTCCGTAATGACTTGGAAAACATTATGTGGCCCCACACTTTCTATTGCATTAATAAGAATTGTGGATATGAAAGACGCATATTTCTCTATTCCACCGCAATCAACAACCTTCAAAAGCATTTCCCCTTGGGGGCATACTACAACAACATTAATTAATGGGCGGTTTCTTTGGTTCCTCCATCCATCAGAAATTATGGGCACCCCTGTTTCTACCCATGTATCCCAGATTGCCTGTAGCTGTCTATCCACTGATTGTCTCTCTGATGCCAACAAAGTAGTGTAGACCTTTTCATATCCAGGGCTTTTGTACCTTTTTGGCACTTCATTAACTCCCTTAATCATTTGGTGCCAATAAGGGGAACACACCAAATTGAATGCTAACACATTTGCATAAATGCAACGAACTACATGTTCATCGGCTATGTCTCTACCTTGACTATTGAAAGCTGCTTCAAGAAAGCCAAGAGTGGGCCTTTTATTAGTTGTGGAAGCAGGCTTGGATGGAAATGGAGGCCTAGTTGTAGAGCTTTGCACAAGGTGTTTTCCCTTAGCAAGCTTCCTATCAACAACTTCTTCCTATCAACAATTTCATTTTTCTAAGACTCAAGCCTTGGCCAGGTTTGCATCTTTTGGCTCGGTGCATACTTGCACCCCTGTGTTAGTTTGATCAGTGAGATGGGGCTTCACTCTAGTAAATGAGCCATTTTTGATATCTTGGCATTCATTGCACTTCCATTTAAATGAACCACCTTTGGGACTTTTTCCAGTAAGCTCCACATACTACCATAGAGGAGATTTTGGGTTTGTTTTGATGATTTCCCCTTCACTCTGCTCATGCTGTGATGGTTCCATAATGATAATGGTCTATAGGTTATTGCATATAGAATTCAAATTATAATATATTATCAATAAACAATTAAAAATTAAAATACACAATTAAATACATTAAAATTAAAATATATCAAAATTTCAGAATTAATTTTTTAAGTCATCAACATTTCAAAAATAATTTTTTAACGAAGTCTTTTATTAATGCCTTAGAAAGATAACAATGAATGATATTTTAATTTCCCAAGTGGTACTACAAGACACTAGAGGTTGTTTTTGGTTGGAGTAGCTTCCTTAACTGCTAGAAGAATTGTTAAGTGACCGACAACGAAGGGAAGGTAAGAGATAAATCCATTATGTTTTATCTGCTGTGGTCAATGTTTTATCTGCCTATGGGTCCACCCTCCTTGGGTTTTTGCCAAGAATCGACTAAGTCCATAAAAACGCTAAACGACATGTGATATGTATATTCTAATTTTTTTAGACACAGTGATAGAATACATAAAAATTTAAAATTAATTTTACCTGTCGCTGTGAGTCGTGTTGCTCTTGTCTGCGTGTTGCTTTCAACCGACTTGTGTTGCTCCTTTCTGTGTGTTGATTTCAACCGACCCGTGTTGCTCCTGTTTGCGTGTTGCCTACCCAGATGATGACAACCTTTGTGCCTTCTACGTGTAGGTTGTGCCTTTTGCGTGTTCCAACACTCGATTGATGACAACCTTTGTCACTTTCTACGTGTTCCTTTCAAGTTCCTCGCGGCGACAACCTTCTGCGTGTTCCTTTCAAGTTTCGACTGACCACAAGTTGACAACCTTCGACGTGTTCCAAGTACCAACTTCCTTTCAAGTTCCTCGTGGCAACAGGTTCCTCGCGACAACCAGTTGCTCTGTGGTTGTGTTCCTCGCGTGTTCCAACCAGTTGCTCTGTTGTTGTGTGAAGATGGGGGCCCGGGGGTGAATATTCAAGACTGTTTGGGCGTGACTGTTAACAAAGTGAAGGGAGACCACACTTTAAGAAAGTAAAAAACCTAAAATAAAATTTGGGTTTCTAATTTTACTTCACTTGATTTCTGGGAATCCGGCTACCTGCTCAGGATCCGTTTCCTCAGCTCAGTGTCTGTTTCCGAAAATTTAAGATCCGTAGTCTAGCTGTATTTCACGCGTATCTAGGCATATCTCGATCAGATCTGCAGATCCGAGGATCTTGGCCCTCCCTATGCCAAATCCGACAACTTAGCTAAATTGGTAGAGTAATTCTACAAACATATAGAGCATTGAATAATGATTAATTGATATGATTCGTGGTTATAGTAACACTTGTGATGGTGTATATAAATATACATTGACTAGTAATGAGGTGAAAAGGTGTGACCCTTGGGATTTTCATTAATCTAATTATTATTATTATTGCTATTACATTCTTCCCCCTTAAAGGATGCTTTTTCCTTACGCATAGTAAATAGGATTCTTTGTAGCTGAGCAAGTTTTTTTGTTGGCATCATTTGTATCTAGTGATAGAGGTTTGACTTAGATCTTGATTTGAGCATCATTGACGTTCTTTTGTAGTTTGTACATTACAATTGTTTGATGTGAATCCTTGATGTTCCTCTATAACATACTTTCCTTTCTTTCATTGTTGTATGCTTGTATGTGCTTCTTTTGCTTTTTTTCATTAGTTGAAAATCACTTTCCTTGTGATGGGAACTTTTCGCCTCGCATGATTCATATTGTTGTCCTTGCCACTTAAATTCCATGGACTGTTCTTCAGGGTCCATTCAACACCTAACACTATATCTATCTCATCGAGGTGTGGAACATAGAATCTTATTTCTAGTTCCAATTCTTGTATTTCAATCAAGACTTTATGATATCTTCCTATTGTGTTGACCTTATACCAATCAATGGTTGTAACTCGAAGGTCCTTGGTGGGTTACACAAAAAGGTTTAGTTGCTTAGTGAAGTTCATGTTTACACAATTACGAGTACTACTTGAATCTACAAGAATTATTATATTATTATCTTGTATGATTCCTTTGAGGATCAAGGTCTTAGGCTGTGATTTCCTTTGTCATGGTTGTAGGTGGAACAATAGGTTTCCCTTCCTCTTTCCTTGGGTCTTGGGTCTAATCAACTTTCCTCAAATGAGGTGAAATATACTTGTAGTTTGACATTCTTGTGTTTGTGCTTTTCGAGAAGTAATTTCTTTTTGGAACATCCTATCTTTATTCTTATTTTGTGGTGTGCATAAGATCAATGCTAATATAACTTTGGCATTGTTTTGTCATTGTCAAATTTTGAGTTGTATTTTATAGTGATTTCATTTAGTAGGTTCATGATTTTTACTTCCTTTTTGTCTACTCTATTCAAATAATGTACTGACTTATATTCACATCTATGCCCCATAATCCATCTCTTACTACGTATGTGACAATTGTTTCCCATTTTTTATTAACTCTAGCTATAGTCTTTCAAAATATTTTATTAACTTGTTAATTTTGTCCCGATGTTCTTGTGATTTCTAAACCACATCCATAATTTGTGTGTGTTATTGGCTTTATCTTCACAATAATGATCCTCCAATAGGTTTGTGTCACTAACCTTTTTGATGGATGTAATGTCCCCTATGGATTAATTGCCCACGGGAGGACGAAGTAGCCTATCCAACCCCGTAGGTTATAGTCTTTGATAAAGGGGAACACATTATCCAATGTTTTGGGCGACATTGGGGTAAATTTTGGAGTAGTTGGGGCAAGAAGCCCAACTTGTGGGTTGCACATTAGAAGAAACCCCATGAGAAAATTTGTAAATAAAGGAGAGTTGGAATCACATTTCATCATCGATTTGGATTGGATGTCTTCATTTTCTTGAGTTGAGGCTCTGAGGGTTTTAAGACCCCTTCTCCTTGATTAGTTTCGGTGGAGGTGATCCCACCCTAGCGAATCCCTTGTCTAGTTTCGTTGGAGCTGATCCCACCCTACCTAGACACCTCTTTCCTTTGTTTTGACACAACGAATCATCTTTAAGCAATTCAGATATGTTTTGTAGCAGTCTTTGTGGTTATATTGAAAATCAACAAGCCTCGACAAGAACAGTGAAGGTCTACTCCTGTGGAAACCTTGTTGACATTTCTCCTGAAGTAGACATCAAAGTTTTTGAGTTCTAGTGTATGATAGCGAGGAGTTGAGGGTTCTGCAGATCGCAGGCAGCTGTAGGCCGTAGGTCATATAGGTAGTCTCAGGTCGTAGGCCACAAGCAATCGTAGGGCTGAGGGTCGTAGGAGGGCTGAATTTTCTGTTGTTGCAGTCAACCTATTCTTGAACCTGTGTAACAATGGATACTTTGTAGAGGCCGATTCACATTGTTGAAGGTAATAGGGTCTCAAAGCTCCCGTGGAAGTGATTTATCAACTGCTCAGTCAACATAATTTGTAGTAAAACTAAGTCACAATAATTAAATTGTAGTTAGGGGGAGATTGTTCTGAAACAACATTTTTGAATTGGTTTCAGTACATTTGAATTTGATATTGCACTCTGTTTGAATTTAATATTGCACTCTGGAGTATATCTGTGGGTTTTTGAGTGGAATCGGTCCATTGTTTTTGTGGGCGACCGACCATAGATGATTGTGGTTTGGCAAAGAATCATATCACTGTTAACAATATGAAACAATAGACTAGATAAGAAGTTGAAGTATTGTCAGAACTATATTGTGCATCATTGGTTGAATCTACTATTGAAGTGTGGTTGAAGGATTATACTACTGCTGAAGAGTTTTATATCTGTGTATTACATAGATGGAGCCTACTGTTATACGAATGAATAAGCATGTTTTGCTATTGAATTATTGGGAACCCTAGACGAATGTAAAACCCTAAGGGAAAAATTACCCTAGGACATTACATTGGTATCAGAGCTGTGCATCTTGCCTACTTGTGAGTGTATGAGCCTTGTATGCTTCAAGAAGATACAAGTAGTGTTACAGTAAGAATAAAAAGGATCACCCATAGTTCAACTATGGGGGATAGGGGAGGTTAAGAAGAACAAGATCCTATAGATCTCTTGCATGTGATGATTCAAGGAAAAAAAGAAGTAGGCAATTTACTAGCCCAAGGACAACAACAATTTTCCCAGGGACAACAACATATGACACAACTCTGTGAAAATTTATGAGCACAGAAACCCTACTGAAACATATTGATTTACTTCTCCTACTAGTTTGATTGAATTAACAAGTTATATAATTGAATATTCAGAAAAATATCAAAGCAAACACCATCTGCAGCCTACACATATACAGATCATTTACTGAAACATAGCGCACATAGGACAAAGGACACACATGTTTTTTCGTAAAAATGTCCTCGGCAAAACCCAATGCGGGGAAACCGGTGCAACAACTCTTTGAGGGTTTTATTATTAAGCAGAATCTGAATACATCAAGGGCACCAGTAGTGGTTTTCTCAACAGAGAATTTCACGACAGATGTACCTTATCACTTGGAGACAGAAAATATGGTTGATTCAAACCCTCAAGGGAATTACTGAATACGAGCCCTTTCTGGCCCACTGGAACCCCAGCGCTGTCCCTCCAACCTCTGTGTCAGTGTTAGCCTCTCCTGCTTAGCGTAGCCTTTGCGCAGCACAGGCTGCCCCTGTGTCACCCTTCTGGGCTCTGCGCTGCCTCTGTGTCACCCTAAAGGCTCTACGTCAGCCCCTCTGCTGCCTCTGCGTCAACCTGGCTGGGCTGCATCCCTCCTGCTAGCCTCTGCACTGCCTAGTATGGATCTGCCTCTCTGATTTATGTATTCTTGACCTCAGATCAGTGTAATCCCTCGCCGATCTGCCCCTCCACAACACTGCAAGCTCACTTGAAAATTCTCAACAAACTGTGCCCCAAAATTTCGACTTAGCTCAAGTGCTACTGTAATGTGTGTATCTCCAACTGATCCCAAGCCTTTCTTTAATAGTTTTCTCGTTGAGAAATCAATGGTCGTGATCTAATCTCTTATCAACTACTCGGATTAGAAAAAGCTCGATCCACGTCACTTAGAATATTCTCACCACATGTAAATTAATTCACTTTAATTTTTCAATTTCCCTAAGTTAGACTTAGGGTCCCCATTAAAAAATTTAATTATTTGAATAACTTTTACACCGGATGGAATTTCCCCAAACGATTTTTGGGTGTTGGAGATCTCATGTGTTCTAGCCCCTCCACAAAGTTTCAGAGCTAGAGCACATCCGATGCTACCCAAAATCTCAAAAAACTCATCACCCAAGCCTTGGGAAATCTAAACAACATCTGCAACAATACTACTAATGTTGATAACAAGACTAGTTCTAATGGGAGCAACAACCACAATCCTAGCTTTTTTGCATAATCCAATGCAGGGGCAACCAATAGAAGTAACCATAGGCCCCTACTACCTCATATTTTTGGAAAATCAAGTGACATCAAACCAAGGAGTAGTAGAACAAATAACTTTACAAAATATGTCCGAGAACATGCAACAGTGGGAGAAGATGTTTAAGCGCACATGACATTCAACAAATACAGTAATATTAAGTATAGGAACAAGCCGAAGGCACAACAAAATCCGGATCTAATGCACAAAATGGGTGTTATCACAAAATTGTACTTGATTGGCTGCTCATCAAACAACTCAGTGTAATTGTTTCAAACCACTTCTAATTGAAGATTAGCCTCTTCAGTTTGAGAGGGCTCTCTCAAGGGGGTTTATGATTTTGAATAATGATAGGATTAGATGGCTAACTCTATATAAATTGTAACTTGTTTTTATGATTGCAGGTTGAAAAATGCAGGCTTGCTACCATTGGGCTTATGGAGTCAACAATCAGTAGTTTCAGTGACAGTGGTTCTTCACATGGAAGCTGAGGCAGATACAGGTCTTTAACAGAGGCAACTCACACATAAAACATAGGAAAACACGGTCGTTTCATCACTAAAGGAAGTTAGAGCATAAAATTATGAATTCTGAGTAGTAGAGATGAATTCTACTGCAAGTGATAAAACATAAAGATATAGATCAATAAGACATCAAAAACCTCATGAGAATCTCAGGTCTGTCAAGAAAAATGTCACTTTGTATTACTGGTATTTATCAAAACATAAAAGCAACAGTTTGGTGCAAATGTTCTCCAACCCTTCACTACTTCGATGTTTTGTCTTTAAATAGAGATTCTTTACAACAAGGCATAGTTATTAAAACTGGAACCGGTGACCGGACCGGTGGGCCTAATGAACCGGGTTTTTAACCGGAACCGGTCTAACCGGGAGCGGTCAGATCTCAATGAACCGGTTTAAAAAAAAATACATTAAATAATTGTTTTTTTAATAAAAAAAACTATTTTTAAGATTTGCAACCATGATTCCAAGCCAATAGAGACAAAATATGAAAAAGTTTGCTCATTTATATAACATGCAAAGGTGAATATGTCAAAATGGCACCGAGTGCAATACATATCATCGAAAAATACATAAGAAATGAGGCTCCAAATGGCCCATAAAGTCCAAAAACAATGCTACAAGCTATGAGGCCATTGGCCTAATACAAGACTACACATGAATGATGATCAATCATCAAATTCATCACCGCTACTAGACACAGGATCAACATCGGCTGCTGCATAGACATCATCTGGATCAGAGTCTGAGGATGCCTCAGCGTCAGGCTCATCTGCAACCTCAGTACCCCTGCCACCAATAACAATAGAAGTGGACCTAATGGAAGCACGAGTTGCTCGAGGTGCATCACTAGTGTCGTCCATTGGTTGTTTGCCTTTGCTTGATGCAGCTACCAATCCTGGGTCTGCGTTTGATGGCGCCACCAAATTTGCTTCAAATTCACCCCCCGCTACTGCTGCATCAAAATCAAAATCAGCCTCAAACACTGGATCTTCAGTCTCCTCCACCCATTCTGATGTTGGATCAATATCATCCAACACAATGGGATCTAGATTAGGTGTTTTGCTCATCAGTTGGTTCCGCCTCAAGCGAAGGTTGTATTGCACAAACACAAGATCATTTAACCGTTTCTGTTCCAAACGATTTCTCTTCTTTGTGTGTATGCGCTCAAAAACAGACCAATTGTGCTCACAACCTGAAGCACTGCAAGTTTGGCTGAGGATTCTAATTGCAAACTTTTGCAATTGAGGACATTGGCCGCCAAATGACTCCCACCAATGTGTTGCAAATAAAAAGACATTCATTAGTAACATAGTTCATTTCATTACTTATTTACAAACAATTTAACATGAAAAGAAAAACAAATTGGAATTGCTTACCTGGTTGATCCACATCTCTTGCCATTTTTGCCAAGTTCTTTCCAAAGGTACCAGCTGCCATATTGAAAAGAGTAAGTTGTTTATGTGTTTCCAAAAGGTCTGCATGGTTAGGGATCATGCGCTCCAAGCAATCAATCAATCCAGATCTGACCTCCCCATTCTGCTGATCTCCTAGCCGAGCTCTATAATGATACTTTGGGTTCAAAAAATACCCAGCTGCATGTATAGGACGATGGAGTTGATTGTTCCATTTGTTATCAATGATCTCCCATATCCGGCCATATTTAGCTAACCTGTCCCTGTAAGCTGCCCGTATCTGCTCCTTGGCCTGATCCATAGCCTCATAAATGTATCCCATTTCCATCCTTTCCCCATCCACCATCCTTAGCACCTTAACAAGGGGCTCAGTAATTTTTACCAGCTCTGAAGACCTTTTCCAAAAATAACTGTCAAAGACTTTCTTTTTGGTGTCTTTTCCATCTTGTCTACGAGCCCACCGGGATTCAGTCCAATCATCAGAAGAAAACATTTTCTGCAGGTTTTTCTGTTGAGAATTGAGACATTGCAACGTGAAGAAGTGAGTTGCAAATCTCGTAATGGCAGGCCTAACAAGCTCTTTGCTCCCTATGTTTTTCCTCATTAGGCTCAATACCCATTAGTGGTTGTAAATGTATTTTGTAGTGCACTTGCCATGCTCTACAGTGTTTTTTACCCATTCCAGTTTGCCTATGTCCTCAAGCATGAGGTTTATGCAATGTGCAGCACATGGAGTCCAAAATATGGTACTATAATTTCAAGCATCTTTCCAGCAAGAACATAGTTTCAGGCATTATCTGTGATGACCTGCACAACGTTCTGCTCTCCCACTTCCTGAATAATCTCATCCAAAAGCTCAAATAGAAGGGTTGCATCCTTCACCTTATCAGATGCATCAACTGATCTCAAAAACATTGTTCCTCGAGGGCAAGCAACAAGGAAGTTAATGAGAGTGCGGTTCTTTCCATCAGTCCATCCATCTGACATGATGGAACAACCTGTTTTGAGCCATGACTTTTTATATTCAGCCAAATACTCATCAATACTAGAAATCTCTTGTTGCAAAAGGGCTCCCCTTAACTCATGTGTAGTAGGGCCTTTGAAGCCCTTTTCTGCAACAAAAACAGAGTCCCACATAGCTTGGTAATAAGGTGAGCGAGCAGCATTAAATGGGATATCTGAATCATACCACCATCTAGCAATGTACTGATAGGAAGCTTCTTTGCATTGTTTTTTCCAATGTTGATCCAAAGTGGGTTGACGACTTGGAGTTGGCTGGGACATGGAGGCACTGGCAGTGGTTGTGGGATTAGCATTGGACGAGAAATAACTCATGAGCTTGGGTCTCTTTGTTGGGTTTGATCTTTTGCCAACAGGAGGAACATAGTGAAAGCGATAGAAGTGGAGTTTTGAATATCACACTGATCATTTTCATACCCACTCTCTCTCATCATTTCTACTATTTCCCTCTTCCTTGCAATTTCATCTTGGATGGCCTTCTCCCTAGCCTTAGTCTCCTCAAAATTTTCAAGCTTGGCAAGGTATTCTGCCCTAATCAGACCTAACACTGCATTAGGTGCATCACATGGCATTACATTGCCTCTTATCCCAGCCAAGTGATGTTTCAATCTAAGAATACCCCCACCTCCAATACATTTTCGACAAAGTTTGCATACCATCTTTCCATCAATCACATCACAATGGACCCATGCACTGTCCTTGGCTTTTGGAGGCATCTTGACTTGAAATAATTGAAATTTGGAAGTAAATCTGCCATTTAAAAAAAATTGCAGCTAAGATAAATGGACAACTAAGGCTAAATTTACGAAACAAATGCACTTTCAAACATACAAAATTTGATAGCATAGGACTAGAGATTTGAGAGCAATAAAATAGCTAAACACATGAGAAAATAAATACATGAACAGCAATGAAATGAAGGATTTTTCAAGTGAAAATTCTTACCTGGCAATGCAAACTAGCCTCCTTAGCGTCCTCTTGAAGATGCCAGTGCTATTGACAGCTCCAAACTATCTCCAAGATAGCTCCAACTCCAACTCCAAGCCTCCAAGATCACTGCTCCGGCTCCCTCCCCTTGGCTCCACATCAGCCCTAAAGCTCAACTGCGGCCGTGTGTGGGTCCGCGTAGGAGATTAGCATGTAACCGACCGGTTAGGAACGGAACCGGCCGGTTTATGCATAAATTGGCCGGTTAGGTCCGGTTTATGCCGAAAAATGGAGAAGGGCCCTCCCTGACCGGGTTGCTTGGCCGGTTCCGACCGTGGGCACATTTGACCGGCCGGTTTGGCTGGTTACCGGTTCAAACCAGCCAGTTTTAATAACTATGCAACAAGGATGATCTGCCTGGTGGCTAGATCCTCGAATTCTCCTATGACACCTTTCATAACTGAAATACATAACTTCTAACAGAAAACTGACAGCTACCCTTTAAAGAAACCTTTTCCTAATAGGACTCTAACTCCTATTTATTACATTTTTCTACCCTATCTGTGAAACAGTTACACGATGGTTACAAAATAAATATCACATGCTCGAAAGACACATGACAGAGTTCATCACTACTTTACATATTTAAAACCCTCCTAGATCTATGGAACATAACCCTGCTTTTTAGGAATGGATGATCTTCATCTTCAACGCTGTTTTGAATGATGACCTGTCTGCATGACACTCCCTTTGAGTCATAAATATCTGATAATAAGCTCCATTGACATGTTGGAGGTCTTTAGCTGGCCAAAACTGCCTTTAAGATGCTCAAAAACCTTTAACAATTGCTTGCTACGAAAACAGGGCAATTTCGTAGCAAGTTTTGGTAGCGTGAGAAAAGTAGCCTTTCCATCCATTCTCTTCAATTCTTTGAGGTTTTTTCATAGCGTATTTATGGCTTCAAGCTTGAGGTGCGTTACGAAACTGTGTAAAAAGCCAGAAATTGCCCCTTTCAAAATTGTCTTCAACAACTGACCTCCAGCTGCAAAATCTTGATTCTCTGCATGTTATGAACCTTCTAAGGCATATTCAATCTCAACTTACTATTCTTGTGGTGTTTCCTCTTCATTTACAATTAGTTGAGCTATAGGCTCTTCTACTGCTGTCATCTTCAAACCTTTCTTTTCCAACTCTTCATGAATCAGATCCAATTGCTCTTGAAGATCTTTGACTTGGTCCTTCAGTGCCCTGTTCTTGGATTGCAAGTGCAGGTTTACCTTTTTAATGTGCTTGACCTCTCCTCTTAGTGGCTGAGTCCACTTCATCAACTTTTCTATATTGTCCAAGGTCTTTGAGACACTTGTGACTTGATCTTCCTAGATTTTCCTCATTTGTTCAAATTGAACCCTTTCTGCTCTATGCTTCTTTGCCTCTTTCCTCAAGACTGATATCTCTTCACCTGCCTCTTTCAACTGCTCCTTAAGGGTTTCAACTTCTGATTTTTCAAGGATTTTCTCTTTACCCTTCTTTTGTTTGATGACTAGTTCTTCTTTTGCAGGTGAGGAGAGGTCTATGATGCTTGGTGGTGGATGAGCAGTTTCACTGACCTTCTGAGTGTCTTTGCTACTTTCCATGACCTTTCTTGCATGTCTAGTCATTGGCTTTCTTGGTTGAAACATGAAACCAACATCATCACCTGCAAACTCTAACTTTTTCGCTGTCTTGCTTTTCTTTAGCTTTTTTCCTCCATCTTCTATGTCTTCAGCTTGGACAATGGGAGTTTCTTCAATGTCAATGGCATGTAAGATGTCCTCTAAGTTACCCTTAACCACTGTTTGGCCCCTAGTAACTCTCTTGCTGCTCTGTTTGCTGATTGTCGGCTTCCGTTTTGCAGGTGTAGTTTTAGGTGTGTCAGTCTTCTGCAAGGGCTCTGTCTCCATGCTCACTGGTCCTAGTGGGGATGATCTATTCCCTTCTTCAGCTTCCTCTGCCATTGTTGGTGATGAAACACTTCTAGGTTTGTGAACTCTTTTAGGAGTGACAACATCAACTTCAAAACCACTCATGAACAGAAAGGATGTCTAATCTCTACCTAATCTCTTCAACTCCTCTAACACCAACAACTTAATCAAACCATGATGAAAGAGAGGTTTCATTTCCTTCTGTTTTAACTTGAACCTTATCTGACATTTTACCTAGACTTCTGTATAAGCAAAAGGGCAAGTCAAGAGACCTCTTACCCACAAAATGTAGCAAAAGCCTAAGGTGGTAGGAGTAGATCATGTGAAATCTTCCTTCACATGTGAAATACTTCTGAATGATCATCAACAGCTTTGAAAAGTTGTCCTTCATGTAACTCCTTGGGATAGCATTTGTGAAATCAATTTCACTATACTCTGGCTTGATGAACTCTCTGCAATCCTGCATGGTGAACTTGATGCCTTTAAACTATTGTTCCCCTCCTCTAGGGATTCCTGTTGCTGCTGAAATGTTGTCTGGTGTTATTGTGAGGTTTAGCATTCGCACCTTTGAAGCTGTTCCAATGAAACTTTTAGCAAAATCCTTAGAAACCTGTAGATGACAACCTTGCAGCCTTTGACAGAATTGCAAGCAACCTGTTCTTCTGAATACCTCCATGGCAGTTGGGTCTTCATTTAGCAAATTCATGTCCATGGGCTCATACCTGTGGTAGTGACCACCTTTGTTGGTTTTCTTCCTTGCAGCCATGGTGGTTTTATATCTTCTCAGCCTCGCTTGATTAATGACACCTGCAACCTTTGAAAATGCCAGCAACCTGCTTGGCTCGATGAAGCAACTCTCCAGAAAGCAAATATCATGTAAAGATAAAGCAGAGAATGACAAAAAGACTAATTGGGTAACCTTTTATGGTTTCAATGACAACTGATCCCTTAATCATGACACATGCATGCTAAAAATGGTAATGATGACCTCAGACATGACCTTGTACTTTTGAATTAACCCTAACAGACTCGAATGACCTCCACCCTAACTCCTTCAATTATGAACTGACACTTTGCATCAGATTTGACAAGACAGATAGAAAAATAGTTTTTCGTAGTGTAGCTAGTTCATTCTGTGATAGTTTCGTAGTTTCGCTATGAAACTATTAGGCAGTTTTGTAGCGAAAATTGCTATTTCACAATATAAAATGTTACGAAACGAGATAAAACTGGCTTAAGTGTCCCTTTTCAAATTTAAACGCTTCGGAAATGAAAACTGACAGCAAATGATGACTGATGGGACATGACATGACTTGAATGGAGGTGGATTGAGATAAAATGGAGGTGGTCTTGAATGTTAGGATAGGTTAAATATGTAAAAATGAAATTTTCTTATAACAACTTGAGACCTTTGATAAATGAACTGTATGACCATGTCAAGTAATGTTTCACATTTTTCTGAGTGATAACAGTGGCTCCACTTGGGATGGTGTGCCCCTGTGGTACACCAAAGAACCTGCAGTTATAGTGCCATCCATCTTTTTGGAAATAAAAACTCTGAAATTTGCCAAACCTTCTTCAAACTCTAATGGCCTTCACCTCGGGCTCAAGTTTGATGATCGACTTGTATTTATTAGCAGAAAAACATATTAAAATGGAATATATACAATGGAGTGAAAAATCAATAGCACTTAAGAGGAATAGTGCTTCAAGAACCTGCCATTTACAGGCCCTCCAGCGCAAGGTTGTCCATCCATCTCTTGCAATATGTAAGTGTTGTTGCCATGGAATGCAACTACTATGAATGGACCTTTCCAGATATTCTCAAACTTACAATGTTTCCGCTTTTCTTCAATTTTGGCCTCCCACTTCAATACCACATCTTGAATCTGAAAGTTTTCCTCTTTGACCTTCTTGTCAAATGTCTTCTTTATTCTGTTTTGAGACTGCTGATTGCTGTTGTATACTTCCTCCCTTTTTTCCTGCAAAGCTATCAACTGGTTTATTCTCCTCTGAATAGCATTAGGCTCCTCTTCTAATCCTTGCAACAACTTCATAACAGGCACTCCCAAGGATGTAGGAAAAATGGCTTCAGCTCCATATACCAACTCATAAGGTGAAGTACCAATTGACCTTTTTGTACACACTCTATTAGCCCACAGCGCATACTTTAGCGTTAGATGCCATGACCTTTTATTTCCTGCAGCACCTTCTTAATAATTCTCACAATGCTTTTGTTAGAAGATTCAGCAAGACCATTACCTTGTGGGTAGTAAGCAATAGAGTGTCCAAGTGTAATGTGATATTAATGACAAAAACTGATCAACCTCTTGGATTTGAATGCCTGTGCATTGTTAGTGATGATCTTCATAGGACAGCCAACCTAGACAATATATTATTCTCTAAGAATGAAATGATGACTGCATCATTTGCTTGCCTTGTTGGGATTGCTTCAATCCACTTGGTGAAATAATCAGTTGCTGTCAAGATCCAGCAATGCTACCCTGAAGATGATGGATGAATCTCACCAATAAAATCTAGCCCCCACTGTTGGAATGGCGCCTCAACATAAATTGGCATCAAGGGTAAAGGAACAAGCTTTTTCTTACCATCAAAAATCTGACATTCATGGTAGGCAGCTATCTTCTTGTAGACGTCTTTGAACATGGTAGGCCAGTAGTACCCTACTCTGAGAATTTTGTTTGCTGTGGCCTTCCAATAGTGATGACCTCCACATTCTCCTTTATGAAACTCTTCAATCACTTTTTCAGCTTCCTCTTCCAGCAAACAATTCAAAAGAATGCCACCAGTATCTTTCCAGTACAGATTTTTATCTATGATGCAGTGCCTCACAGATTTCAGCTTCGTAAACCTTGCTTTAGATTTAGTCAATTTAGCAGGAGCTCTAAGATGATGTAAGACAAAGACATGTCTTTGTACCAGTCAGATAGAATGTACTTTTCTTCAATAGGAATCAACTCTTCATCTTCATCTGATAATTCTGAAATTTCTGCAATTAAATTCATATCAAGACAGTCAAAATTTGACTGAGCCATCAGCTTTGCTAGCCTCTGACCTTTCACCAATTTTGTAGGTCTGATTTCTATATCATACTCCAGCAAGTTAGCTATCCACTTCCCTCTCTTACCATCACGATCAAGTTGAGTCAAGATGTCCTTCACTACAACATTAGGCACAAATGCTATGACACGAGAATGCAAAATATAAATTCTGAAATCTTTGATGGCTTTGACCAAATCATATGCCTGTTTCTCTAAGATGTTATACTTCAGCTCTGAGTTAGCAAGGGTTCTGCTAAGGAATGAAATGGGTTGCTTAGTACCTTGCTGTCCTTTTTGCAGTAAATCTCCAGCAATTGTGTTTTTTGATGCAAATGTAAAACCATAAATTCCTTTGAAAAATCCGAGCTAATCAACACAGGGGCCTGAGTGAGTGCCTTCTTGATTTCCTCAAATGATTTCTTTGCTTCATCTGTCCATTTAATGTCAGCGCCTTTCTTCAGCATCTTGGTTATGTCTTTGACAATCTTAGCATAGTTGGGAATAAACCTTCTAACAAAATTCACTCTTCCAAGGAAAGACTGAATTTCCTTCCTGCTTCTAGATAGATCTACTTTCTGAATGGCATTGAATCTGTTTGGATCAATCTTTATCCCATCTTTAGATATAATGTGCCCAAGCAACTTTCCAGAAGTTAAAGCAAAAATACTCTTAGTGAGATTAAGAGAAATACCAAACCTTCTACACTTCAGCAGAACTTTCTCTAGATGCTTCAAATGGTCTTCCTCTCTTCTTGAGAATACTGTTATGTCATCCAGATAGACAACCACCAACTTTTCCTTCTCCTCAGCAAAGACAATGTCCATTGCTCTTTGAAAGGTCGCTCCTGCATTCATCAGACCAAAGGGCATTTTGGCATACATGAATGTCCCCCATGGTGTAGGAAAGGCAGTTTTCTCCTGACCCTCTAGGTGCACTAGTATCTGATTGTATCCTGAAAAACCATCCAACATAGACATCCTTTGGGAACCAATAATGTTCTGCAGAATTTGGTCCATCTTTGGGAGAGGGTAATTGTCCTTCAGAGAAGCTTTGTTCAAGTTTCTGAAGTCAATGCAGATTCTGATTTCTCCACTCTTTTTCCTGACTGGTACCAAGTCAGCAAGCCATTTTGAGAATTTGATTGGGACAATAATTTTTTCATCAAAGAGCTTCTTAATTTCCTTCTCAATCAGAGGCATGAGAAGTGGATTAATCCTCCTTAGCTTTTGTTTGAAAGGCTTTTCATTTTCTTTAATAGGAATGGTTTGCTGAATAATAGTAGGATCATATTTCTTCAAATTAGCATAACTCCATGCAAAAACATCTATGAACCTTTTCATCATCTCAATATATTTATGTTTTATCTCTACAGACATAAATTTTGAAAGTTTAATCATTTTTGGCATTGCTACTGTACCAAGGTTACAACTCTCTACCTCTTCATCATCAACTTGCATTCTAGGAGCCTTAAACACATCATTTTGGTCAAAAATATTTTCAAGTGGGATGAGACCTTTGGGTATAGAATTATTCTTCAGCTGCAACACTTCAGAATTACCCTTAATTTCAGTAAGCATGTTTTGCTAATCTACTTGTGTGCTTTCAAACTCCTCTTTCAATTCTATGAAGTTTTTGATTTGCTGGTCATCTTCAAAAACTTGCCAGTGAATTATGTTGTCTGGGATAGTAGGCCTATGGAAAACTTCAACCTCATATTTTTCAGTGGAATATGCAGGGATAACAAACAGACTTGCAAAAACAGCTAGGGAGTCAGCTACTAAGTTTTGGTCCCTAGTCTTCATAATAAATGAATATTCCTAAAATTTTTCTAACATATCCATGATCAAATTTCTGTATGCTCTCATTTTCACATCCTTGGTTTGATATACACCTTCAACTTGCTTAATAATCAATTCAGAATCTCCACAAACTGAAAATTTTTGGGCACCCAATCTTTTCAAAATTTCTAAACCCAAAAATAGAGATTCATACTCAGCCATATTATTTGTGCAATCAAAGTTAAGTTTGAAAGAATAGAATGTACTTTCATCCTCAGGAGTTGTGATCCAAATTCCTATTCTAGCCCCCTTTCTTCCAGCTGATCCATCAAAATGCAACAACCCCCAACCCTCTATTTTTTCTTCAATGATTTCTTGATTTTGAGTTTGCTGATTTTCAACCTCTTGAATTTCTACTTTTCTTTCATCCTCTGCTTCATAAGTCAACTCATTGAAAAGAATTGCTGATCCTAATTCAATTTCAACAACATGAATTGGAAAATTCTGAGGTTTGTCCTTACTACTTACCATATAAGCCATCATTGTCTCTCTGTACAACCTTCTTTGCTCACCAAAAACAGGAATAGTGGCATATGTTAGGTCCATCTGCATGGTGCCTTTGATCTTTGCTGCCCAAGACCTGGATAACAACATGCCAAATTTGGATGGAATGTTTGCTACCACAATGGCCATTACCACTGTCTTGGCAGGGACTTGTGTAAGACCAACAACAACATCTTTTATCAACCCAATGCATTGAACTTTTTTTTGAATCAAAAGAAAACAAATCCTTGTATGGCCTAGTGATTTCCAATCCCATCCTTTCCATAATCACTTTAGGCAGGAGCTTATGAGAGGCTCCTGAATCCAACATGGCATTGTGTAATGTCATGTCATGGATACTAAGACTGACATAGAAAGGAGGTACCTCTTCATTTTGTTCATCTTCCAATCTTGGTCCCAAGTAGATGGTTGGATGGTCTTCTTGAACATTAAGGATGTCTGCAGCTCCTGGTTGGGAATTCAACATTTTTACAATTCTACTTCTGTATTCATTCACCTTAAGAATTTCTCCAAAAGGGATTGGGATCTTGATTTTGGAAATCTCATTCTCCAAACTGAAAGCAGAAGTAATCTTTTCCATTTCTTTGACAGGAGGAGGAGGTGGTGGATCTTTTCTAAGCTTAGCTGCTTTAGAGGCATCTTTCTTGGGCTGTGTTTTATTTGCAGTAATAGGGACATTTCTGTTTCTGAGGTTGTGTTGCTTCTGCATCTCAAAGATTGCATGTTGATAACCTTTAAGGTAATCAGATGGTTCCTCACTCTTGTTTACATCATGATTAGACTCATCATGCTCTTCCTTAGTCAAAAACATTCCAGACATGTTTTCATCTAAGCAATGAATGGAGTCTTCTAGTATCTCAGGCTGATCTTCTTCGTCAACTAAATTTTGTTGAAAAGGAGGCCTTACTTGATGGTCAGGCTGATTTCTGTTTTCCCTTTGTCTCTGCTGATTTTAAGGTCTTCTGAACTATGGATTTCTAAATTGTGGTTCATGTTGTGCAGGAGGTGCAGAATTATTTCCAAGGACAAGCCTATCCATCAGTTTTTCCATTGTTTTCATCATGGAATCAAATTTGTCATCTGAGGTGGAAGGCTTATCTTCTTTTTTCAATTTTGTTTTTCCCATCTTGGACTTTTTAGCTGCTATCATATTGACTTCCACCTTCACAGCATCATTTTGCATTTCTGCTAATGAAGGGGATTCTCTTTCTCTGAGTAGGATAGAAAAGTCATAGTCAAAAGCCTCAACATATCTCAGCTGAGCTGCTCCTGGTGGAGGCTTAAGATGAGCAGGGACTTTATTAAATCTCTTGGAAAAATTTTTGACAGTTACATCTACAGTTCTTTTCAGACTATTGTACTCAGTGAGTGCCTGCACAGGGTTTGTTCTATTTCCCCACTTTCTCAAAAAGCTATCTTCATATTCATTCCAATTATGTAAGCTTCCTGGAGCAAGGGCTTTAAACCAATTTCTGACCTCACCAGTGAAACTCTGAGCAAATAGTCTCATTTTGACATCTTTATGGTCAACCTCCTCCTTGTCTATGAAGTCATTAAACTTGTCTACATGTTCTTCAACTGTAATTTCTTCATCACTACCCCAAGTTTTGATTATAGCATAATATTTGCTTGGAAGGGCATTAAGGACAGCTGGGAGAACAAGTGGAGCATACCTAGCAGGTGCAGCAGCAGGTGGAGGTGGAACATTTCCAAACATGATGACAAGGACTGTGGTATTTTTAGGGACAACAGTAGTAGAAGAAGAACTGTTAGGAGGTGGTGTAGTTGGTCTTTGTAGTCCAGTTACAATTGAGCTCCAGTCAGGTGAGGAAAACTGGATTTTCTTCTTAGCAATATATCAAACGGGTCTAATTCCTTCAACTTATCTAAAGATTCCCTCTCTAACAATAACTTTGATGTGACTGCCTCCCAGAATTCTTCTTTATCTTTTTGGGTCACTAAGGCTGAGGTATCAATACCTCTTCTTTGTAGGTCTAAAACAATCTCAGCCAATTCTTTTTCATTTTCAGACCTAAACAAGACTTCCTAAATTTTATCATCAAACTTTTTATCTTCAGGACTTCTTAAAACTTCAAAGGACAAAGCTCTTATGTGTAATGGAGTACCTGATTGTGAAGAGCTGCCTTAAATGCCTCTGGAAATTGTGTTTGGATTATCCACTATAGTAGGTGGGTTAGGATCTGGATTGCTCCTCGTGTATCTCCTTCTCGAAGCCACTATTAAGCATGAATTTTTGAAATGGAGTCACCAATGTAGTTGCAGCCTTGAATAAGTTCTGAGCTCCTGCTACCTCCAAGAGTTTAGCTTCACTTTTTGCACAAAAACTTTAGGAAATATATCTTCAGACTCCCGACAGACGCACCAAAATATTATCACAAAATTGTACTTGATTGGCTGCTCATCGAACAACTCAGTGTAACTGTTTCAAACCACTTCTAACTGAAGATTAGCCTCTTCAGTTTGAGAGGGCTCTCTCAAAGGGGTTTATGATTTTGAATAATGATAGGATTAGATGGCTAACTCTATCGAAATTGTAACTTGTTTTAATGATTGCAGTTTGAAAAATGCAGGCTTGCTACCATTGGGCTTATGGAGTCAACAATCAGTAGTTTCAGTGACAGTGGTTCTTCACATGGAAGCTGAGGCAGATAGAGGTCTTTAATAGAGGCAACTCACACATAAAACATAGGAAAACATAGTCATCTCATCACTAAAGGAAGTCAGAGCATAAAATTATGAATTCTAAGTAATAGAGATGAAATCTACTGCAAGTGATAAAACATAAAGATATAGATCAATAAGACATCAAAAACCTCATGAGAATCTCAGGTCTGTCAAGAAAAATGTCACTTTGTATTGCTGATATTTGTCAAAACATAAAAGCAGCAGTTTGGTGCAAATGTTCTCCAGCCCTTTACTACTTCGATGTTTTGTCTTTAAATAGACATTCTTTACAACAAGGATGATCTTCCTGGTGGCTAGATCCTCGAATTCTCCTATGACACCTTTCATAACTGAAATACTAACTTCTAACAGAAAACTGACAGCTACCCTTTAAAGAAACCATCTCCTAATAAGACTCTAACTCCTATTTATTACATTTCTCTACCCTATCTGTGAAACAGTTACAGGATGGTTACAAAATAAATATCACATGCTTGAGATACACATGACAGAGTTCATCACCACTTTACATATTTAAAACCCTCCTAGATCTATGGAACATAACCCTGCTTTTTAGGAATGGATGATCTTCATCTTCAACGCTGTTTTAAATGATGACTTGGCTGGATGGCACTCCCTTCGAGTCATAAATATTTGATAATAAGCTCCATTGACATGTTGGAGGTCTCCAGCCGGCCAAAACTGCCTTTAAGATGCTCAAAAACCTTTAACAATTGCTCGCTACGAAAACATGACAGTTTCGTAGCGAGTTTTGGTAGCGTGAGAAAAGTAGCCTTTCCATCCATCCTCTTCAATTTCTTTGAGGTTTTTTCGTAGCGTATTTATGGCTTCAAGCTTGAGGTATGCTACGAAACTGTGTAAAAAGCCAGAAATTTCCCCTTTCAAAATTGTCTTCAAAAACTGACCTCCAACTGCAAAATCTTGATTCTCTGCATGTTATGAACCTTTTAAGGCATATTCAATCTCAACTTACTATTCTTGTGGTGTTTCCTCTTCATTTACAATCAATTGAGCTATAGGCTCTTCTACCACTGTCATCTTCAAACCTTTCTTTTCCAACTCTTCATGAATCAGATCCAATTGCTCTTGCAGATCTTTGACTTGGTCCTTCAGTGCCCTGTTCTTGGATTGCAAGTGCAGGTTTACCTTTTTGATGTGCTTGACCTCTCCTCTTAGTGGCTGAGTCCACTTTATTAGCTTTTCTGTATTGTCCAAGGTCTTTGAGACACTTGTGACTTAATCTTCCCAGATTTTCCTCATTTTTTCAAACTGATCCCTTTTTGCTCTATGCTTCTTTGCCTCTTTCCTCAAGACTGATATCTCTTCACCTGCCTCTTTCAACTGCTCCTTGAGGGTTTCAACTTTTGATTTTTCAGTGATTTTGTCTTTACCCTTCTTTTGTTTGATGACCAGTTCTTCTTTTGCAGGTGAGGAAAGGTCTATGATGCTTGGTGGTGGATGAGCAGTTTCACTGACCTTCTGAGTCTCTTTGCTACTTTCCATGACTTTTCTTGCATGTCTGGTCATTGGCTTTCTAGGTTGAAACATGAAACCAACATCATCACTTGCAAACTCTAACTTTTTAGCTGTCTTGCCTTTCTTTAGCTTTATTCCTCCATTTTCTATGTCTTCAGCTTGGACAATGGGAGTTTCTTCAATGTCAATGGAATGCAAGATGTCCTCTAAGTTACCCTTAACCACTGTTTGGCTCCTAGTAACTCTCTTGCTGCTCTGTTTGTTGACTGTTGGCTTCTGATTTGCAAGTGTAGTTTTAGGTGTTTCAATCTTCTGCAAGGGCTCTGTCTCCATGCTCACTGGTCCTAGTGGGGATGATCTATTCCCTTCTTCAGCTTCCTCTGCCATTGTTGGTGATGAAATACTTCTAGGTTTGGGAACTCTTTTAGGAGTGACAACATTAAGTTCAGAACCACTCATGAACAAAAAGGATGTCGAATCTCTGCCTAATCTCTTCAACTCCTCTAACACCAACAACTTAGTCAAACCATGATGAAAGAGAGAGGTTTCATTTCCTTATGTTTTAACTTGAAACTTATCTGACATTTTATCTGGACTTCTGTATAAGTAATAGGGCAAGTCAAGAGACGTCTTACCCACAAAATGTAGCAGAAGCCTAAGGTGGTAGGAGTAGACCATGTGAAATTTTTTTTCACATGTGAAATACTTCTGAATGATCATCAACAGCTTTGAAAAGTTGTCCTCATGTATCTCCTTGGGATAGCATTTGTGAGATCAATTTCACTATGCTCTGGCTTGATGACTCTCTGCAATCCTGCATGGTGAACTCGATGCCTTTAAACCATTGTTCCCCTCTTCTAGGGATTCCTGTTGCTGCTGAAATGCTGTCTGGTGTTACTGTGAGGTTTAGCATTCCCACCTTTGAAGTTGTTCCAGTGAAACTTTTAGCAAAATCCTTAGAAACCTGTAGATGACAACCCTGCAACCTTTGACAGAATTGCAAATAACCTGTTCTTCTAAATACCTCCATGGCATTTGGGTCTTCATTTAGCAAATTCATGTCCATGGGCTCATACTTGTGGCAGTGACCACCTTTATTGGTTTTCTTCCTTGCAGCCATGGTGGTTTTATATTTTCTCAGCCTCGCTTGATTAATGACACCTGCAACCTTTGAAAATGCCAGCAACCTGCTTGGCTCGATGAAGCAGCTCTCCAGAAAGCAAATATCATGTAAAGATAAAGCGGAGAATGACAAAACGACTAATTGGGTAACCTTTTATGGTTTCAATGACAACTCATGCCTTAATCATGACACATGCATGCTAAAAACGGTAATGATGACCTTAGACATGACTTTGTACTTTTGAATTAACCCTAACAGACTCGAATGACCTCCACCCTAACTCCTTCAATCATGGACTGACACTTTGCGTCAGATTTGACAAGACAGACATAAAAACAGTTTTTCGTAGCGTAGCTAGTTCATTCTCTGACAATTTCGCTACAAAACTATTAGGCAGCTTCGTGGCGAAAACTGCTATTTCACAGTATAAAACGCTACGAAAAGAGGTAAAATTGGCTTAAGTGTCCTTTTTCAAATTTAAACGCTTGGGAAATGAAAACTGACAACAAATGATGACTGATGGGACATGACATGACCTAAATGGAGTTGGATTGAGATAAAATGGAGGTGTTCTTGAACCTTAGGATAGGTTAAATATGTAAAAATGAAATTTTCTTATACCAACTTGAGACCTTTGATAAATGAACTGTATGACCATGTCAAGTAATGTTTCACATTTTTCTGAGTGATAACAATGGGGAAGTTATCTATTCCCTCCTTTGATGGATCAACAAAATGTTTAGCAAGAGCTTGGGTGCAAAAAATGAACACCTATTTTCGACTTAATCCCATGCAGGAAACATACGCTATTCGGTTTTCCACCTTACACTTATAAGGGGAGGCACATGAATGGTGGTACCATGGATTGATCACCTTGGGGCCTTTCAGCGTAACCTCTTATGTGGATTTCACCCAAAGTTTGATAGAACGTTTTGATCGAAAGGATCTTGATATACATTTTAGAGAGTTGTCACAACTCAAATAGATCGGAACACTAGAGGCTTACATAGCAGAATTCAATCGAATGGTAGTCATGGTAACTGACATATTGGAACAATGATTAATTATGCTCTTCACATAAGGGTTAGCTGAACCTCTACATAGCCGAGTCATGGTCTTCAGACCCACTACCTTGTAGGAGGCCATCACTAAGACTAGAGATATGGGAGGTGCAACACCAAAAGTGAAGATTCCACCCATGCCATAAATCCTTCCAAAGGACAAGGACAAGAAGACATCTGAGAAGGACAAAACCAAGAAGGATCCTTTAGATGAAGAAACTCGAAACGAGCTTAGAAGAAAGAAGCTTTCTTTCTTTTGTAAAGAGCCATGGGGGGTCATCGATATTTGGGAAAGGGAAAGATTTACTACATTTAAGTAGTGTCTGAGAGCGACAATGAAAATGACATGACACTAACACCAAGCAAGGAGCTTAGCATTTCTGAAGAACTACCGTTCCTGGAAGAGGCCAAGGGAGATAAGAAGCTGTGTGCGAAAATTAAAGGAGGTACTATCGCAACCCTCTCAGGAGCCCCTAAATATCACACCTTCAAAATCAAGGGTGTCATACGAGGAAAACGAATCATAGCATTGATTGATTGTGGAGCAACATACAACTTCATTGATTGTAATGTTCCTAAATGGAAATATTAAGTGTAACATAAGCATGCATTAGACAATGGCAAAGAAATTATAAAACAACACAAGGCACAAACACCCAATACAATTTCAGAACTACAAATGAGCCATTTTATTAAAATCTAGAATATATTGGAGTACAATAGCAAGGAAGAAGTGCACTTGGGCTTGCATAAGCAAGTTGAATCAAACCTAGGTGACATAGATGTCTCCAATGTGTAGAAACTTTGACCCCAGATGGCCTCTACGCTGAACCAGGAAATTAGTTGTTGCTGCTGCTAGAGAATAGTTGGTTTTACGCCGTGCCGCGACATGGAAATTTGGGGTTTCCATGCCACCGACCACAAGTTCCACAGACTGGCGACCCTTCTCGCAGCGGCGGCATGGAAACCCCAAATTTCCCGCCCCCATGCAACCTCCTCTTAATTTTCCCCACAGGACCCAGAAAGGAATTTGTCCCAATCCTTCACACCGGAAAACCCACAAAATGGTGCAAACTGCTAGCTGAGTAATAAAACGCATTACTGAACCAAAATGAGATTTCGGGCCTGAATACTACTAGAAAAAATTCTGCAAATTTAACCAAGATCCCTCCAAATACCTATTAAAACCCAGAAAGATTTGGGCATAGTTTCAACCTTCCAATTTTATCTCCAAATAGAGTGAGCTCGGCCCCTAACTAGAAAATTTGTACCACCCAGAAATCTACTACAAGTGCCTACAAAAAATAGCTGATCAATCCCTCAAATAATTCTCCTTATGTCCCCTAGCACAACTCACTCCCAACTCCGGTGTATCCTCCACAACGAATGCTACTCCTCTAGTGACTGCGCAGGCCCCCAGTCAACCACTTTTGCACATGCCCAGGAAAAGAATATCAGCGTGAAATTCTACCACCAAATCAGGCTATAAGTCACCTGCAAAATGATGCCAAATACTCAGAAATGGGCCTCTAATTTACCTGGAACAATCTCTGATCTGTAGCTCTCACCTCTCACAAGTGCGTGGTCCTTTCCTGCACCCAGTTTGCTCCGAAATGGATCAATTTCACCTGTAGAATCCCACTGGTACAACCTCAATAGTATAAAAATGTTCCCCTAGGGTGGCACTCGAAGTCCACCAAAGGAGTTGAGATTTCCAAAGGTAAATCTCGTGTGCTGAACAACACTCTGTTGACCCAACGAAACAACTTGAGCAAACAATAGTTCATATGTCAAATGAGCAAAGTCCCCAAAATGAGGCCCTCCACCTCTATTTATCTTACTGCCTCCTTCATCCTCCATGTGGGCCCCACAATTCGAGTTCCCTTCCTATCTCTCTTCCCACTATTAGTTTTTGTAGCCTCGAATGTGTTCTAGCCACGAAATTTAGTGGAGAAGCTAGAATACATGAGATCTCCAAAACCCCAAAGTCGTTTATGGAAATTCCACCTAGAAATGTGTCAATTAGATTATTAACCGTTTTTTAAATATTTCCCAAGTCTAAACTTAGGTAATATGGTTAATTAATTAGTATTAATTGAGATAAGGTGAGAATCATCTAGAAACTCATACGGACCGATCTAGAGATGATCCTAGCCATCAATTATGTTTTAATCTTGGTAGTTGGTACTCCAATAATGGATTATAATGAGAGATCGATGTGGTGATGGAGAATACACTTGAGCAGTTCGATTTCCTTGGCAGATCGATTTCCAATGTAGCAGCAGTCAGTTGCCGGAGAGAGCTAGAGATCGAAGAGGTGAGTGAGGGGCAGGGACAGTGATCCAGAGGAAATTTTCCAGATCCGGAGAGGCAACAACAAGAGGGCCGAGTGATTCCCAGTGAGGCAACGCAGAGGACTGTGCAGTTGCTTCAGAGAGGGCAGTTTGATTTGCTGGAGAGAAACTCGTTCTCAGTTCCAGAGGCCGGGCAAAGGTTCTAGAGGGTCAAAGAGACGATTTCCTCAGCAACAAAAGGCATAACAACTTCATCAGAGACTTGTTGGAGGCTTGACGTCATAGAGACTCCGCAGTGTGACACAAAGGCTAACGTAGAGGCTTTAGGAGGCCTTGTTTTCTGTAGGGAGGTTGTGTCGGGATTGCTTGTGGAGGAAGGGTAATTCCCTTCAATAATTTTGCCCATATTTTTCTTGCTGTGGATTGCCAGTTTCAGGCATCCAGATTGTACTCATATTTTCAATGTTGCATAATAATAAAAACCCTCACTACTGCATCGGTTTTCCCACATTGGGTTTTTCCGGGATCTTTTGTTCAAAAAGAATTGTGTCAAATTTTATGTGTGTGCTAGTAATTTCTCAGATTCCAACACTATTTATTTTCCGCAAAATTTTATTTGTGAAGGTTGCAGTGTGTTTATTTCGATGTTGCCGTAGCAATAAATTGAATAATTAATTTATTAGTTAGGAGAAATTTTACTAGTTGCTGCACTAGGATTTCGGTAGTGAAATTTTCACACCCACAAATCGAACTCTCCTAAGGGGTACGAATTCACTTTGGAGTGGCCCCTACATTCCACTTGCACTTTGATTTATTTCCTTTTCTAATGTTTTAGAGCCTTCTTTCCTCAGAAAGTCAAGTGGGTTTCTCCTAACCCATCTTTCCTAAGTTTTAATGCCAAAATATCTCCCAATTTCTAAAATTGCAAAATGGAAATTCTCCTCAACAAAATTAATTAATTGGGGATATTACAATACTCCCCACCAAAAATTGCTTGTCCTCAAGCAATGCCTGAACAAACACCCTCATCGAAAAACTGACCCAAACCGTCACTACAAACAATACCGGGGTCCCAGATGTGTCACCGAGTCATCACTGATCTCTGCACTGTCCTTCCTTGGGAAAATCCCTTGGTACTAGGATCCCAAGCCATCCTAATCAACATGAGGCATCCCCTGCTCCCGTCACTGTCTAGCTCGTCATGGGAACCATACGCCCTCTGCATACCACCACTAAGTAGAGCATTATAGTAGCATAAAATCTTGATCATCTCCTCGTGAGACTTCTCTACCGAATAGTCCATCTCGTGCACTTCAGGAGTAGACTCAAGACGCAATCCAATCCCTGTGGGATTGAACCCTCGTCTGCCTGAGCTTCCTTGATCTCCTCCCGCTGATCACCCTGCCACACTGGTGAAGTCCCCCACACCACCAACGAATCACTAAAACCTAATGGAAGATCTGGATGACCTTTCCCTGTAGAAACTAACTCACCTCTACAAGTAGCTGAACTACCAAGCCATGCTATGCCAGAATCCTCTACCTATCGCAGAATGAACCTATCCTGCTGACATCGTGACACCCCAGTCATGTCCGACTGCTCAACATGCTTTTCCCGGATCCTCCTCTCTCGTAACGCTCGACCAGTACATCTATTATGATCAACGCTATGCCCAACCGGCCAGGGTAACTCAACAATGCTCGAGTCCACCACTCCATGGTTGGCCTCAATTCTAAGTAGCAACTTGCCTCGTCATATGATGAAGGTCTCAGTGACTCCCCATGTGTCAGCTTGGGAAAGAATTGGATCACCCTCTATCGTAACCCTGCCCATTGAGAAGTGGAGTGATCCACTCGCCAACCGGATCTCTGGATCCCCCAACCATACTAGGAGCTCACAAATCCCACTCCTCAGGGTTGTCGCTGTATGGAACTACTACCTGTTAGAACCCATCCGACCCTCATCTTTGGCCCTTGTATGTATCCCATAGGTGGACCCCAAGTATCAAGAATCTATCCCATGCATGCCAATCTGCCCTGCTCCTGCCAGACCACATAGTGAAATCTGCTATCCCAACTCCTGATGATACACCCGAATATTGCGTAGAGTCTGGACACCCGAACATTGTTTAGAGTTTGGACACCCTCATGTAGACGAAGTCTACCATCCATTGTCTCTCATGCATATGTAGCGCCTCAGATTGCCTCGCCAAAAGTGTATCATGCAGCTTTGTAGCGATCACCTCCCCAAGTGTGAACCCAGGGGTGGAACATATGCTCCCTTGGCAATAGGTCACGCCATCCCTAAGCTGGTATCTGTCAGCTCGTGTACCCACCAAATGCCTCAACTAGAGTGTCTCCCTCCTGCCCATGAAACACTGTGTCTCATCCAACTGTCTAGGGTGAGCCTCCCATGCCCTATTACCTGTATTGAGGACATCGTGGGGCAGCAACCCAACCCTCAACAAGTGTAAGCCATGCTGGAGAGCGATAGGTATGTAAGTCCCCACAGGTATGACCAAGAGTCTGCATGGACAACGAAAGGTAATCCCATGGATGCTCCTCCCTCTGTCCCGGTCCTACTGATAACTCCATTGAAGACCTAACTTTGCTGAGCAAGATGTCCTTGGATGCTCAACAACACTCCCATCTATATGGGGCGTGCTGCATCCAATGGTACGCCTCCTCTCACTCCATGGTGTAAAACCGCGCAATATAGCACATCGCCATGCATCTACGTGCTCACCTGCAAACCAATGCTCAACGCTACATGCTCCTACACGCCACCAGATGCCAGGATCTAAAACTGAGATAGTACGTGTCAACCTGCACCCTACCGGTATCGCCGCCTCCACTATCGTATCACGGTACCCTCTGATGCATGGGCCTCACCTCCAATTCCTCCCTGAGAGACACAAGAGGAGAATCCCCATATGTACAAGTCGTGATGCCACCACTATGTTGCTCCTCAGTGACTGCTAAATCCCAACTAACTGTAGAGAGTTCTTGGGCCCAAACAAGGCACTATCTGGTGGCTTGCTAATGCCATCTCCTCCCAAAAACTCATGCCAAAGTATGATGATCATCCTGTGATCCCATGTACAACCATCACACCAAAACGTCCCAAGGAGTCCCCTCACAGACTGACTGGCCACTAGCGATGACTGCGACTCCCCTAACGAAAGCGTGCACTCGACTGCTGGGTCAAATATGCCACCAATTGTTGTATCCAATCTGCGTACTGGGTAAGTGGTAGGTAGTCTCACCTAGATCCCAATGCTAACCTGGGCCTTTAGTATCCTTGATGCATGAATGTGCCTCCTGAATCCTGATTCTCATCTCGGCCTATGACCAACTCCATATGCGTAGCCCACTCTATCGAGCACCAACTCATAATCTCTCGCAATCCAACCCCAAGGGAAGGATTGAGACCACGAACTCCCGTACATGGAACTAGCCCTCCATCCTGCAAAGGCTGACCAACTCCATATGCGTAGCCCACTCTATTGAGCTCCAACTCATAATCTCTCGCAATCCAACCCCAAGGGAAGGATCGAGACCATGAACTCCCGTACATGGAACTAGCTCTCCATCCTGCAAAGGTTGCACCCTGTGCAACTCATGTCGCCTCATCTCACCATCCTGGTCAACACATAAAATTTGTCAAGGTGACTCTGCCTCTCCCTATCCAATGTGCAGTGGTAACCTACTAGTGCTACTAGCCTCATCTATGTATGTTTGAGTAGGGCTGCCCCGTCGCCCCAATTTGCACTCCAGCTGAACCATTAGGGAACCCAACTGTTCCCCATCACGAGTTAGTTTGGCCTTTGACTCAACACAAATCGCTCTCATGCCCTCCAGCTCCTCATTCTGTTGCAGAATGGCCTCTCGCACTGTCGTACCTTCTTTCTCAATGCTAGAAGGCCGACCTGAAATTGATGAAATTGTCGAGGGCGACTATCATCTGTAAACTCGGTCACCGCTCTGGACCCCTCTGTCTTTTCTGGTACCTCGTCAACGATAGGTATGCCTTCAGGCACCTCATCAATCTGTTGTGGGCGACTGTCGTCTAGGAACTCGGTCATAACACTGAGTAACTCATTAATTGTTGGCATCTCATCAACAAATGGCCCTTCGACTGTATGCTATACTCCCTCAATCAAGGTGTCAGCCAAAGCTACCAAAGAGGTCTCCAACAATGGTGACTCTTGCGCCACACCAGGTATATCGATGTGCCCCTCATCATACTGCGTGCCCTCCTACTCAACCTCCTCTTCAAGCTCCTGACATCTAAATCTCGGTCTCCACCAGCAGAAACGCCCCGTGGTCTCACCCTCTAGTTGTCCTCGTCTTGTCTACTCCCTTTGAGGGGGTTTGGTGTCCTTTCGGTCGAATTTCTCCACGAGCCTTTGTGTGAACTCTGTGTAGAATGTGATACGTGCATCACCTAAAGGGATCAACCCTCGGTACAACCACTCCATAGCATCTCCATCCAAGTGCAAAGTGGCATGTCTAATAGCGTTCGCCTCCCTCATGGGGTTTAGCCGAAAATATGTGTCCAGTTCTTGTACCCATTTTCTGATAAAACTCCTAGCTGAGCCATCAAAGTGGGTGAGGGTCGTTTTTCCCTCAATGCTACTCACTCTCCCTTGGGCCATGGGTTTGTCTATGGTTCACCCATCACAGTGTATACACGCCCAATTCTTCCATGATCTTGTTCGCTACTACCCCCACAACTGGCCAAGATCATGCTCTGATACCACTATAATGTTCCTAAATGGAAATATTAAGTGTAACATAAGCATGCACTAGACAATGATAGAGAATTATAAAACAACACAAGGCACAAACACCCAATACAATTTTAGAACAACAACTGAGCCATTTTATTAAAATCTGGAATATATTAGAGTACAATAGCAAGGAATAAGTGCACCTGAGCTTGCTTATGCAAGCTGAAACAAACCTAGGTGAGATAGATGTCTCCCATGAGTAGAAATTTTGACCCCAGATGGCCTCTACACTGAACCAGGAAATTAGTTGTCGCTGCTGCTAGAGAATAGTATGAATATCTTACTGGAATACTCAGAATGGTCTGAAATTGTTGATGTAGCCTCTTAATTTTCCCCACAGGACCCAAAAAGGAATTGGTCCCAATCCTTCATGTGAAAATTCCTAAATCCAAAATTCTACTGCAACGACTGATAATGTTCCTTCCATTTGTTAAATTAATTAAACAATTTTTTTGCAGGTACCTATGGAAAATATCGAAAGATATACACTGTAACCTTCACAAATAAAGTACCGCAGAAGAAAATAAATACTAGAAAATTAGAGAAATTCTAGCACACACATAAAGATATTGACATAGTTATTTTTGGACAATTGTCCCTGGAAAAACCCAATGTGGGAAAACCAGTGCAGCAGATGAGGCTTTCTTTATTAATCTTCAACAGTAATACAAGTACAAGAATTCAGACAGTAAAACAGAGGAAAAATACTGAGAGAAATTTAGTGATAAATTCCTCACTCTCCACAGCGATTCTCTGACCCCGAAACGGACCCTCTGCCCATACGCTGGTCTCACCGCGTCACCCTCTGCGCAATGCTTTGATGTACTGCGTCTCTCCTCACGCTAACCCTTCTTGAATTCATCCTGCACTTCCAGACCACTGCTGATACCCTCTCTCTCTCACACCTACAACTCACCTGCTGGCTCTATCTCCTCTGCCGAACTTCAGCCACTGAGAAAATCGATCTGCCTTGGCAACTGAGTGACTACATTGGTGTGTTCTCAATCTACCCATTGAATTCTTCTTATAATCTTTTGTGGGAGCACTAATGACCAAGATTAAAACATACTCAATGGCCCAGATTATTTCCTTGTCGATCCATGTGAGTTTCTAGAACATTCACACCATGACTTAATTAATTATGATTAATTAATCATATTTCCTAAGTTTAGATTTAGGAAATATTAAAAACTGATTGATAAATCTAATTAAGTAGTCTCTAGGTGGAATTTCTAGAAATGATTTCTGGGTATTGAAGAATACATATATTCTAACCTCTCCACCAAATCTCGTGGCTAGAACACATCCGATGCTACAAAAACTAACACTCCCTCTTAGCAAGGAAAGTGTTCTAGTACTGCAACTGCAACAACTGCTACAATACACTGCCTCTGCACCATCTCCTGTTGCGCTGTTGATGCGCAACTGTGATATGCGCTGCTTCTGTGCTACTGCTGAGCCTGTTGTACTGCTGCCAACTACTGCATCTGCACTGCAACTCCCTCTCATCTGTTGCTGCTGCAACTAAGAATGCATCTGTTTCTGCTATTGAAACGGGTTCTCCACCATACCCATATGTTCCCTGAATTGGATGAACTTAGCTTTCCCTAGAGCTTTCGTGAGTATGTTTGCTACCTGATCTCCTGTGGGAACATACTACAGCAGGACTGCCCCACGCTGAACACAGTCTCTGATGAAATGACATCTGATATCAATGTGCTTCGACCTATCATGAAATTCTGGATTCTCAGAGAGCTTTATGCAACTCTGATTATCACAGTAAACGATGGTCGCTCCTATTTTCTTCCTGAACAAACTTATGAGCAGTTTCCTAAGCCATATAGCTTCGCATGTTGTTGTGTTGGCTGTTATATATTTAGCTTCGCACGTTGCTGTGCTGGCTGCTATATATTCAACTTCTGCTGAGCTCAGTGCTACTGACTTCTGCTTCCTGCTGCACCAAGAGACCATCCCTAATCCAACACTGAAGCAATACTCGGAGGTGCGTTTCCTTTCCACTGAACTACCTGCCCAATCTGCATCTGTGAATCCGCATAATCATCGCCTTGTGTATATTTCAACCCATATCCGACTGTTCCACGCCCATATCTAAGAATGTGCCTAGTTGCTGCCCAATGTACCCTTTTCGGTGCTACCATGAATTGACTAAGGGCATTGACAACGAAACAAATGTCTGGCCTAGTGTTGACCAAATACATGAGCAACCATGAGCTATTTGTACAAAGTGGGGTCTACTTCCTTGTCCCCTGATGCATCTACCTTCTTCCAATTGGTGATCATGGGTGTTGCCATGGGTCGACAATCCTGCGTTCTAAATCTCTGCAGAATATCTGTAGCATATCTCCCTTGCCCAAGGAAGATCTCCCCATTCTTTTGCCATACCTCCCATCCTAGAAAATAGTGCATCAACCCCACTTCCTTCGTGTCGAATTCTGCTTCAAGGTTCCTTTTGCAGTCCTTTATAAGCTCTGACGACCTTGTCAAAAACAGGTCATCCACATACAAAACCAGAATGAGAGGCTCATTCTCCACCATCAAATAGTAGATATTGGGAGAGGCTCATTCTCCACCATCAAATAGTAGATATTGGGATCTGCATCACACTCTTGATGAATCCCAACTGCTGCAAATAACTGTCAATTCGACCATACCATGCCCTAGGTGCTTGCTTGAGCCCGTATAGGGCTTTCTTCAACCTGCATACATGAGTGCGTTTCTCATGAGTTTCGAAGTCTTCAGGTTGTTCTATATACACTTCTTCTTCTATCACCCTGTTCAAGAATGTTGTCTTGACGTCCATATGGTGAATCTCCCATCCCATTTGCGCTGCTAGGGATATAACGGATCTAATAGAGGTATATCTGGTTACTGGGGCGGAGGTCTCCTCATAGTCTATCCCTTCCTTCTGTGCATACCCTTCGCCACAAATCTAGCCTTGTACTTCTCTACACTGCCATTTTCAGCGTACTTGATCTTGTAGATTCATCTTGAACCTACAATTGATTTGTCTTCTGGTCTGGGCACTACCTCCCAACACATCATTTGTCATGATAGAACTGTATTCCTCTACCATGGCATCCACCCATAACTAATGTTGTGCAGCTTCCTGAAAGCTGGAGGGTTCTGCAACTTGAGCTACCAAGGCTTGATATCTGTTAGGCTGCCTGCGCTGTCTCTTGTCTGTCCTTGGAGCTCCGACAAACTGCTCTACGTCCCTCAAGGTCTGGACTCTGGCGCACTTCCCTACTGGCTCTTCCTCTGGTGGTGGGAGCTTCCAATTCCTCCTCCTGTTCCTGTTGCTTCGTCCACTGAGAACTCCCTGGATCTCCTACTCCTGAGGAGATACTAGTACTGGTCACTGTACTCGATCCCTATGACTGTCCTCCTGCTTGAACCACTTGCTGTCCCTGCTGCTGGACTAACAGAACTTCTGCTGTCTGATCATCTGCAGGCATCTCTTGAGATCTTCTGAAAGCTCTGTCTTCCATGAAATTTACATCTTGCCTCACTACAATCTTCCAGCTGCTAGGAATGTAGATCCTGTATGCCTTTGAGGTCTCGCTATACCCAACGAGAAACCCCTTCTCTACAATCTGATCCAATTTACTATGCTTTTCATCTGGGATGTGGCAGTAAGCCACACTCCCGAATACCCTCAAATGACTTACTTCAGGCTTCTTTCCTATGAAGACCCTTTGGCGTTTTCTTCCCTAATGTTCTATGAGTTCTGTTTTGAATGTACACTGCTGTGTTGCATGCCTCTGCCCATAAAAATCTAGGCAAATCCTGGTCATACAACATAGCCTTTGCAGCGCCGACTATTGTTTTGTTCTTCCGCTCCGATACTCCATTTTGCTGTGAATTATATGGATCTGTCCATTCTCTTTGATGCCTTCCCTCTCGCAGAAGTTTGTGAAGTCTTTATCTATGTATTCTCCACCATTATCTGAATATTGCACCTTGATATTTTTCCCTGTCGTATTTTCTACGAGAGCCTTGAACTCTCTGAACCGATCAGACCTCATCTTTGGTCTTTAAGAAATAGATCCAGGTATTCCTGGAATGATCATCAATAAAGGTGACAAAATATTCGCCACCGCTAAGATCTCTAGTGGACATAGGGCTGCAAATATCTGAGTGCATCAATCCCAAAATTCCATTTGCTCAGCTATCACTTCTGGGAAATGTCGCCTTTGCGTACTTCCCAAGTACGCATCCTCTACACACATCATTGTGCTCTGTGCTGAGAACTGGAACCTCTGTTACAGTTTCTCTGAGCATCCTAAGTGCTCCATGGTGTAAATGCCCCATCCTCCTGTGCCATAGTTCATTAAGCTCCTTCCCACTGCTATTATCACTGCCTATCAGTGCCATTGGAGTATTGATCTGTAGCCTATATAACTTGTTGCTCCGAGCTCCAATCTGCTTCACGTTCTTCTAGATAGAGTGTTTGACATACACTTTCTTTCCTACGCAATGTATATTGTACCCCTTGTCTTGTAACTGGGACACTGAAATTAGGTTCATACCTAATCTTGGCACATGCAGTACATTAGTAGCGCTGGTGTTGGTTCCTGTTTCTGTCTAAAATTCTATGGTGCCTTTCCCTACTGGAGTACACTTAGTTTTGTTGCCCATGGTGATCTGGAAGTCCATCTGCTCCTCTTTATAGCTAGAGAAATATTCTTTAACTCCTGTCATATGAACTGAAGGTCCACTATCAATATATGAGACACCAGATGATGTCGAACCTGACAAGCATGCGAACTCATCCTCCAACCTGGAAGATAATTCTGAGGCTTTTTGACTATTAATTCTATCTGTTATTTTCTGTGCTATTTCTCCTTTCCTTCTCAATACTGTGTCCTAGCTGAAGATATGCTCTGCAAGGAAAATACTATTGCTCCCTATGCCTCTGACAATCTTCGATCTGGAAAATCTAATCTTTTCTGTTGACTCTCTCAGCGAAATAGAAATTTCCTCAAAAATTTCCCTCCTGGCCAAATGGACTATGCAGCCTCTGGGGTTTCGAGTAGCTGCTCAGGCAGTGCTTCAAATCTCCCTCTTCCTATCTGCAACTGAGCTCTTCTTGCTTCTATCTGCACTCTGATACCATGTGTTATTGCCAAACTTGTACTAATTGGGTTGTTCAATAGTCAACCTGATGTAACTATTTCAAACCACTTGGTGTTGGAAGTTAGCCCTTCCAACCAGAGAGGGCTCTCTCAAGAAGAGGTAAAATATTCAATAAATAGGCTTATAATGAATATGGCTAACTCTTAAATGTCTTTTAGATGATTTTTTGCAGGTGGAAGATGAGTGAGGGCTACCATTGGGCATGGAGTCAGCATGAAAACTCAATTACAAACAAGCATCATTCATGGAAGCTGAGGCACATGAGCTCTTACAAAAATAATTCTGACAACAAACATAATACATAAAGGAAGTTGGAGCATAAGATTTATGAATTCCAAGTAATTATGTATGAGTAAGCTAAATTAACATTGAAAAGATAAAGGAGACAAACACATAAGAGCCCAATCAGAATCTCAGGTCTGAACAAAGACTTATACAACTGTGTATTAGCTTGATAGACAAAAATTACATAATAGCCATCTCATGACCTTCCAACCCTTTCAAACTCCAAAAATCCCTCATTTATAGAGTGAGGTGTCATACAAATGGTTTGCCACCTTGTTAGCTTCGAATTCCTACCTAGGAGACCTATTTCAAATAGGATTACATCACTTGGAGACTTCCTAGGGATATTTTCTGTTTGGCAGAGTTTGAATACAAAAAGGACTCTTCTTTCAAAAAATATCTCAACAAATCCCTTTAATAACCCTTATCAAATGCAACCAACTAATTTGCTGAGTGTACTGGACTGCTGATGTGTCATCATGCCATGTGGACGCTGAGTTGGACCTCTTCCAAGTTGAATTTTAAAACTTTTACCCAAATCCAGTTAGTGAAAATTTTGAAAAATAAGCCTCAAAGATGAGTCCATAATTTCCAAACCCTGATGGCTTTGCAAAAACTGAGAGAGGTTTTTGTAGATGGGCTTGTGCTGAAGAAAAACCTCCTTCAGATTTCCAAAATGCTTTTTCATTGGTCAGAAATTGATGTCGAAGTTGACTGCTAAAACAATCTTGTACAAGAAATTTCGTAGCGCCCATTTTGTAGCAAACTCCAAAATCCAACTTTTGCATAACCTTTGACCTTTCTGACTGTTGGAGGGTCTTCATTGGGTATAATAACGTAAACACATGCCTTTATTTACCCCTAACATGATATTTTTTGGAAGTTTTGCTTCAAAACATTCTACAACGAGTTCGTAACGAAACTCAACTTCAAGTTTGGAGCTCGCTACGACCTTACCTAACTTCACCAGATTTTGCAATTTTTTCTATTTAACTCCAAAAACATGCCTGCAGCTCTGTAATGACTTGATATGGTATTCTAAGACAAAAAGTGGGCAAAAAAGGTGTGTCTTACCATCTTTCAAGGGGCAGCAGGGTTATCCTCCATCACAATCATCTTTATACCTTTTTTCTTCAATTCAACTTGTACCATCTCTATCGAACCAAACAGAGATGTTGATGTGTTGGCCAACTAATACACTGGAGTTAAGACCTTTTAAACCTTAGTTGAGATGGTGAGTTGTCTAATTTTGTGAGGTGGCATCATGATGAGATGTTTAGCCATGTCAGCCATGTGGAGTGGTTGCTGAGTTGTCTTCATCAACAAATGTCCCAATGACACTTCACAATCTTTTTTTACAACTCATCTCCTTCCTGAAATGCATTAAATACCTCAAAAAGACCAAAACTTTAGCACGTTGGAAAAACAGAGTTTTAGGCAAGTTCGTAGCGAATTTTGACTATTTTACACTAATTTCGCTACAAACTTTGGTAAAAGTATCAAATTCACTCTAATGACCAGATTTGCTCATGCATGAGATATTTTTGGATTTTTATTTGACATTGATCCCTGTCACATGAATGATGACCTTCAAGACCCCTAACATATGTGATTTTTTTTTTTTAAATTACAAATTTAAAAGATCCTATTCAACCCTAACTTAACCTTATTGACTCATGACTTAAACCAAACCTAATGGTTATCTTGGATAACACCACGTGAAAGTTCCTAAATCCGGAATTCTACTACAACAACTGATAATGTTCCTTCTATTTGTTAAATAAATTAAATAGATTATTTGCAGTTTCCTACAGAAAATATCGAAACATATACATTGTAGCATTCACAAATAAAATACTGTAGAAGAAAATAAATACTAGAAAAATAGAGAAATTCTAGCACACACATAAAGATATTGACACAATTATTTTTGGACAATTGTCCCCAGAAAAACCCAATGCGGAAAAGTGTTGCAGCAGATGAGGGTGTCTTTATTAATCTTCAGTAGTAATTCAAGTACAAGAATTCAGACGACAAAACAAAGGAAAAGTACTGAGAGAAATTTAATGATAAATTCCTCACTTTGCACAGCGATGCTTTGACCTCGAAACGGACCCTCTGCCCATATGCTGGTCTCACTATGTAATATTCCCAATTAGCTTTGCTAATTGGAATATTTCATTTTTGTTTAATTTTGCCGCTTTAGCTAGAAATAATAAATAAAGTGAGAAATAAGAGGGGTTACCTCACTTTAGTCACCTCACTTTATAAAATAAAGTGTTTTTCCTAGTTGATTGACGTTATAACTTAGAGAGGGGGCCTTGGGGGGTCCACATGAGTATGAGGGGGAGGCATCAGGCTGACCCAAGGTTAACTGCGCAGGCCAAGGAGAAGTGAAGGAGGCAGTCAAGGTTTTGGAGGGAGTTTAGCACTATAAAAGGTGGGGTTCTCACCTCATTTTGGGATGCATGATTTGATATTGATATTGAGAGCTAGACTTCTGTCTGCTTCAGCACGCCGGTTGTTTAGTCGGTCTGCAGCACTGTTTAGTGCAACCGAGTGTCTCCGTTCGGAGATCTCACCCTTAGCCTCGAGGGACTTCGAGTGCCTGCCCTCCTGCTCGGTCTTTCTGATCCAGCTCTCTTTGACTTCGCGTTTCCGCATGGATCTGCTGCTGTTGACCTCCATAATTTGGTTAATCTTTGCACATCTTCATCAAGTGATCACCGTCCGATGCCTCCTTCCCAGATCAACGATGCTCAACAATTTCGCTGGGCATCCTGGGTCGAACAATAACGCGCGATGACGCGCAGGACCCAGTCCCCATATTTAAGCTCAATCATACAACCAAACTAATACAGACAACTCAGAACTGTAGAATACATCATTGACAGATAGCAGTAACACAACAGAATAGATCAGATATTTCATACCCCATGTAGAATGGTGATTGGAATGCTCCAATAATGGTTGGGCCCCAAACTCATCACTTCTGCTCAATGACATCGTTGCCGATCTCCATAATGATGCATCTGCTATCTCAAGATCATGCTCAATTTTGAAAACATAGTTCTGCATTGCATTGTTTAGGTCAAATGGAAACCAAATGAAAAAATTCAAGTTGTTCTGGAAAGTAGACTTCCACAGCTTTCCAACGAGCCATCTCGTGCCCAATTCCGACACCGGGAAGGCCTTCAAGAGCTGCGGAATCAGTTTTGTTTTCTTTAGGCTCATCACTCTGAAGAGAGTCATCATAAGATGTGGGAAAAGTAAGGAGATCAGCTTTATCATACAACAAATTTTGAAAGTCATTCAAGACTTTCTCAGCTTCTTCTAGGGTCAAACATTGGCGGAGCACAGAATCAACTCCGACACGATATAAGGTATCTCTAACAATGCGATATGGTTGATAGACCCTAGTAGCTGAAGACATTAATTTCATAACAAAGAATATCAATTAGAGAGCAAGGAATTCAATGGCTAGAACCAGAGATTTCAAAAGTCGATTTAACATCCAGAAGGCTCAAGTACCATAATTTATTCATATTATTAGAGGCTTTAGAGGGAGGGAAATGCCGAAAGTTAATTCATTTTTATTTTTCTAAATAAGAAACTAATTTTAGATGAAAAAATATATAGTTGTTCCTACCAGTTAATAAGCCGACCTATGTCACTGTTTGTAGGCTGAATTTACATGATGTTTGAAGGCTGGATTGGAGAGAATAATTTCTAGCAGAAAAATGATTAGGGCTATGAGCAACCCATTGCTTTCGTTAGCAAATCACTCAAATATGCCACTTTAAAGTATAACATAATGGAAAAGCAAGAATTAGCTTTGGGCCTGTGTCACCCTTGCTAGGTCTCTACACTGCTCCGGTACGAATCTGCCTCTCTGCCAATATATCCTTGGCCTCGGATTTGAAATCCCACTGTCGATCTGCCCCTCACTGCACTGCAAGCTCTAATCCGCGATTAGTTATAAACTGCGCTAACCTTTGATTAATCTCTGCTTATCTAACAAAAATGCGCTTATCTTAACATTAAGTGCAGATTAATGTGGCGACGGACTTAGCGGAGGCGCCTTTTGGATGATTAGGGTCTCTTTGAGATTTTCCCTTAATTGTTTGACTTTGACCTTGGAGATCAAATTACCGGTGTAGTAATGAGTGGCCATGTGCCTTTGCAGCTTGTTTATCTCTATTAGCCCTGATCCCATTCACACTATGATGGATTTTATTCCTTCTCATGGGTCTCTTCACCCATTTTATTCACCTCCTAGATGATATAAACAAAATCAATGTTCCAATTAGCTTCATGCTAATTTTGGGAACACCTTTTGGCCCAAAACTTGCAACCTGGAGCTTTAGGAAGTGGGAATTAGCCCAAAAACTGTGACCTCTACTGAAAACAAGTCAGAAAATGCAACTTGGAGCTTTAGGAAGTAACTAATTTAACAAGTGTTGCTAAAGGCGTAGTCTACATACTTGAGTATTACGAAAAGGAGAAGTACGGTAGTGCCGCACCCCGTCCATAGCACGGTTGAAAGGTCACCGAAGGTCTAGGGGCGTGACAGGTTTCCTGCAAAAATCAAACAATTTGTTAATGAAATATAGGTCTGCAGGGAGGTGATTGTAGGCTTTTTGAAATACCTATGGAATGAGATCAGTCTGTGAAGGTTTAACTCTATTTTTTAGGAAGAAAAATGTTGTTATTGATGCTCTCTCAATAAAGGATGAGGATGTCGAAGTATTACTTTGTGCCATTTCTATTATCCAATAATATTGGAAGCTGAAGCAGTCTCTTGCAGAGGGTTATAGACAGATCTTCCCATTTCAAGGTTGGTTCGATAGTATTTACCGCTGCTTATCGTGCTTTCGTCTGGGTCCGAGTTCATTCACTCGGTATGACTGCACAAAATATTATTGTATTTTGACAACTTTTTGTACAATAAGTCCACCAACATGAGTTCATTTGAGAAATATTTACTCTCTATTTTGACAACCTTTTGTACAATAAGCCCACAACCATAATTTCATTTAAGAAATATCTAGGACCCAAAATTTCTGCCATCAATTGAAAAAGAGGTAAATCGAATTTTCAAGTCCAGTATCATTGTCCCAATCAGATTCTATGATTTGATTTCAAATTTGGTCCCAGTGAGGAAGAAGAAAACCAAGATGATGATGAAACAAGAAAGACTATAGAAGATGTTGAACTGAGCTCTAAATCCCCCTCTAGATACACTCAGAAGACACACCTCACGTCGACCTTAATTCAGGGAACGCGAATGACATAGAGGCATCATCCATGGTTTGAAATTCCGTGGAAACGACCTCAAGTACGCAGGACGACCGATGAGAAAAGCACTAATATTGAACCCTTGAACATAAAGGCGGTCTTTGTTGGATAGAGTAAGACATCCAGGGCCTACATGATCTAAATTAAAGTGCAACTTAAGACATTGGTGAGCAAGGATATGAAGTTTGATGAAGATGAATGGTGCTATGCTTTTGTTAAGTCATGCTATGCGCCTGTTTCTTCTCTCAGTGCATTTTTCTACTGGACATTGTGCTCCTATAGCGGTGTGCTATGCGTTTGTCATGTGCGTGAATGCATTACAATATTTACAATTATTACTGCTATTTATTTATTGGTTGTTATAGTGACTTTTTTAATATCAAATCTACAAGTTCATTAGTAGCCTTATGTGATATGAATAAAGCTTGGAGTACCTCCCCTCACAAGTGAATTACTTGATGATCTGCCTCATCAGTGGGGCATATCTCTCTAGCAGGTAAGAGAAGGGGAAAAAGGTCTTGTTTTTCCCGTTCCTGAGGAACCGCTGCGATGAGTGGTCTTGTTAGCCAGCGTCTTAACCTTTACTTGTTCTGAGTAGTTTTACCATTACCGGAACTAGTTGCTACCCTTTATACCACTCGTTCCTCTAGGAGGAGTCAAAAGTTTGTAGTGGTAACTGGAGTTGCTGCACTTTCAAGCATACGATACGAATAACAGTACCTATGCTACAACTGACATTTTATCATGCTACAACTTGATGTGGAAGCACCAACTCCCATCTATTTTCTGTAGGCACCAACCTATAGGAGGCTCCTACCTCAGTCAGCTATATAGTTAGCATCTTCGAGGTCAAGGCCCTAGCTACCAAATTTTGGGGTTAAAATTTGATGGCAGAAGCAGACAAATGGATAAAATCAGAACTGTCGTTTGTGACATTTAGTACATCATGATAAAGCAATTATTTTTTTCCTTTGTTTTCAATTTTAGTATGTCGATCACCATTTGTAATACTATTTGGATGCAATATGTATTAAATGTTACTAATAATGTCATTAACAACATCAATATTAATATAAAGTGTCAATAAATATTATTATTAGAAAAGTCTGTTTTTAGGCCAAAATTTTCAAATATGCAAAAAGTGTCCCAAGTTTTTTGAAATTTGGGCTGAGTTTTCTTCATCAAGTGCTATGTTGGGTCAAGGAAGCATCAACCAATTCTCCTAGTGCAGTTTCTTATGGAGCACTTATTGATATACTTGCAAAGGTCGACAGACTAGATCGGAACGCGACGTACAGTGGGCCATGGGGGCGAGGGACAACAGGTTAAACCGCGCGCATCTTCCATGAATGACAGCCCTTGGATGGGCTTCCTCAGATCTGAGCGCCTATGTCTCTCTCGTGCCCCTTGCTCGCTCGTTGGCTCCGTCGATGTTGGCTCTTCGCTATATTGTTCACCTCCTCCCTTTTTGGTGGGTTGGAGAGGTGGGCTTTTGTCTCGTTGGCTTCGTGAAATCGGCTCCTCGCTATATTGTTCACTGGTAAGGTTATTTTCTTGGTATCACCCTTAGCCTCGGGGGACTTCGAGTGCCTGCCCTGGTAAGGTTATGTTCTGAGCATCATCCTTCAGTTTCAGTGGTAATTAGCAGCAGTTTCCTGGGAGATTCAGAGAGGAGATACCCCTTCTTGAGATCGCGCGCATCCGGTGAGATAGGACGCTGATCCGTAGAGTAGGACGCAGATCCAAGCAGAGGAACTCGTATCCAATAGTGAGGACGAACCAAACTGACCAAGGCAGTAGAGGACGCAGATCCGGAGAGATAGCAGCAGAATCCAGCCTTGAAGGACGCAGATTCGGAGATAGCAGATCTAGCCTTGGAGGACGCAGATCCTGAGAGATAGGACCGTATCCGGATAGGAGGACCCGCATCCACAGATCTGTAGGAGAGCCTCGATCCTGGGGTTAGGAGGACGCAAATCCAGTAGATCTAGCTCTGGAGGACGCAGATCTGGAGAGATAGGACGCAGATCTGGACAGGGAGGACTCAGATCCAGCAGATCTCGCAGGTGACGCAGATCCGTCGTGGAGGACGCCTCGATCCGATGAGTGTGGTCTTTGTGTGAGGGTTTGGCGCTGCTTTTTCTGTTTCCACTCGAGGAGTTGGTTATCTCATCTCGGAGGACTTCAGGGCTACGGTTTACATTCATGCCTTCTCGCGTCGTCACTAGCAGAGATGCTGCTTTTCACTTGTGAGGGCTTCGACTGGTGGTGGAGCATCGTCAGCGTTTTCTGGGTTTGAGATCCCATCTTTCTAGTTACCACTCATATATCCAAAGGCATTCCAGTTGTACCAGCTCTTCATGCTAGCTTCTTTCAGCCTGGCCTAGACGTTTGTCCTTATTTGCAGCCATTACTTGTTCTGAGAGGGTCTCCACTTGCCTAGGGCAAGGATAGGTGCACTCATTCTGATTATCTTGTACTCCTATCTATGTGTTCTGAGATTAATAAAATGGCTTAGTATTCTGGCATTTTATGTGTACTTGTTCCATTATCTGGTTCCAGTATTTTGTTTATATATCTGTCTGGCATATTTCTGTGTATTACTGGTTATTTCCCTTTGGGGATATTACAGTGGTATCAGAGCATAGATCTGGCTCAGCCTGTGGTGCTAGCAGTCTATGACGCCCGGGGATAATCCCTACATCTATCGGAAGGAACGCAGAGAAGCTGAGAGTAGGTGGAAGTTTCCTTTCGGGGGAAGTGATTCTGATCAGGAGCCACCTGAGACAGATTCAGAGGCAGAGCAGCCTGAGAAGGGCCCAGAACAGCGTAATCCAATGGCAGATGATGATGTGAGGTTTAAAGAGGCGGTCCTCCGTCACATGCAGGAGACGTCACAGAGGCTCTTGGCCATGGAGATCAGTCAGAGAGAACTCCCTAGAGTTCTTCAGATCGGTGAGGGATCGGGTGTGTCTCGCCATGTACCAGTACACGATGCTATCCCCATTGTGACGGCTCAGCGATCCACTATGCCCACATTCTTGCCAGAAGACACAGGGACAGGAGTGCGGGGAGGTGCACAGAGGGATAATCCAGCACCCACGCGAACCACCATGCCTACCTTCCTGGTAGAGGACGAGGGGTCGACAACACCGAGAGAGTTGAGTCCAGCTCGATGGGCAGCCGTTTTTGCAGAGTGGCAGGCCTTAGGACAGGCATTCATGGATACTCTCCCCTTCGAGCGCTATCTCCAGTTTCAGTACGGCATCAAACCCCATGATCAGCACCAGCACAGGGGGCACGGGTACCACCGTGATGACCACCGTGCAGCTAGTAGATTCCATTTGCCTATGTTTGATGGTTCATCAAAGAATTCGGCAAAATCCTGGGTGGAGAAGCTGGATATCTATTTCCAGCTTAACCAGATGTCAGAGACGGAGGCCATTAAGATGGCTACATTGCATTTAGAGGGTGAGGCTCAGGACTGGTGGTTTCATGGGATGGCGACACTCGGGCATTCCACAGTGACGACATATGCTGAGTTTACCAGGAGGGTGGTAGAGCGTTTTGACAGGAGGGATCCGGAGCAGCATTTTGTTGAGCTGACCAAGCTCAAACAGACTGGGAGCGCAGAGGCATACATTTCAGATTTCTTGAGGGTTTCAGTGATGGTACCTGATTTATCGATAGCTCGGATGGTCTATATGTTTGTGGAGGGGCTGTCAGAGCCACTTCGTGGCCTAGTCCGGTCGAACAAACCGGCTACACTGCAGGATGCCATCAGTAGGACTCGGGACTTACAGGATGTCTTGCCCAGGACTCGGCCACCTTATCCCCAGAGACAGGCTTTCCAGCCTAAGGGTAAGGACACGAGGGCTCCGCCTCCCAAGGCGAATCCGGGACGAGGACAGATGGATGATGAGGCCAGGAGAGAGCTGAGGCGGAAGCGATTATGCTTCACTTGCCAGGAGCCGTGGGCACCGGGACACAAATGTGTGGCAGGGAAGGCACATTTCATAGAGGTCTTCTCCGAGAGCAGCGGAGAAGAGGATGAGGAGGATGATGAGGAGGCAGGAGGATGTTATGCAGCACAGAGTACCTTACCACCTCCACCACCCGCGACAGGTGGGGCATCATTCGCACCTACTGGGGGAGCTCTAGCAGCACTGCGAGGAGTCCCCAAGTATTTGACTTTGCGCGTACGGGGGACAGTGCGCGGACAGCGGGTTTCAGTCTTAGTCGATAGTGGGGCCACCCACAACTTCATTGATGCCCAGATGGTTGAGCGGAGAGGCATACAGACGGAGGGCTTCGATGGGTTTTCTGTTTTGGTACCAGGGGATCAGACCATGGCATGTGCTTGATATGTACCGGAGTTATCAGTGACGATGGGTACTTATACATTGACAAATCACTTCTTTGTGGTGGACATCCCGGACACCAACGTGATATTGGGAGTTCAGTGGCTTATTACTCTAGGGAAGGTCACGACGGATTGGAAGGCCCTAGAGATGGAGTGGGATGATCCCAAGACGGGGAAGCATGAGAAGATACGAGGGCAGAACACATATCCACCCCAGACAGTATCAGCACACAGCATGGAGGCGACTTTCCGCAAGGGAGATATAGAGTGGGCAGTAGAGTTGCGGGCTTCAGAGGCAGTGGATACAGGGCGGACGGTGCACCCTGATCTGCAGTCTATTCTCGATAGATATGCAGTAGTTTTTGGGGACATTCCGCCAGGACATCCACCGGATCGGGGGTTTGAGCACACGATCGAGCTTGAGCAGGGGATACAGGCCGTGATTACCACACCGTATAGGCATCCCAAGGCCTATCGGGATGAGATAGAGCGAGCCATTCAGGAGTTGCTGGCCCTTGGTCACATTCGGCCTAGCACTAGCCCTTTTGCTTCTTCAGTAGTGCTGGTGAAGAAGAAGGACGGCACATTACGCATGTGCATTGACTACAGGGCTCTAAACAAGAAGACCCTGAAGAACAGGTACCCCATTCCCAGGATCGACGAGCTGATGGATGAGTTGAGAGGAGCACGGTTCTTCTCAAAGATTGATTTGAGATCCGGGTACCATCAGATACGCGTGAGGGAACAGGACATTCCCAAGACCGCCTTCAAGTGTCATTATGGGCACTTTGAGTTTCTGGTCATGCTATTTGGGTTGACCAATGCACCTGCTACTTTCCAGTCTTGTATGAATCACATTTTCAGGGATCATCTGAGAAAGTTTGTGCTGGTTTTCTTTGATGACATCCTTATATACAGCAGGACTTGGGAGGAGCATCTTCAGCATATTGAGACGGTCTTGCACATTTTGGAGGAGCAGCAGTTCTATGCCAAGCTCTCCAAGTGTGAGTTTGGGTTGACGGAGATGCTGTATCTGGGACACATTATAGGAGTGGACGGGGTGAGAGTCCACGAGGAGAAGATCAGGGCTATCCGGGATTGGCCAGAGCCACGGAATGTGACGGAGCTTCGGGGATTTATTGGTATCTGCACCTACTATAGGAAGTTCGTCAAGGGCTTCTCTCAGCTTGCTGCACCCCTCACGGATCTGACGAGGAAGGGGGCATTCAGTTGGTCGGACACAGCACAGCGAGCTTTCGACAAGCTCAAGGAGGTGATGAGCAGTTGTCCCGTATTAGCGTTGCCATATTTTACGCAGCCCTTTGTCCTAGAGTGTGATGCATCAGGAGAGGGGATTGGTGCAGTTTTGATGCAGGACGGTCATCCGATTGCTTTCGAGAGCCGGAAGCTCCTTCCACACGAGAGGCTATATCCCATATACGACAAGGAGATGCTGGCCATCATGCATGCATTGGCCAAATTCAGGCAGTACCTGGTAGGTGGCAGATTCAGGGTGAGGACAGATCATAACAGCCTGAGGTACTTTTTGGAGCAGAAGCAGTTGCAGGAGAGACAGCAGAAATGGATCAGCAAGATCCAGGCTTACGACTTTGACATAGAGTATGTCAAAGGAAAGAATAACGTGGTAGCTGATGCCCTTTCTCGTAGACCGGCCACGTTATCACTCATGAGCTTGGACGCTGACTGGAAGGCTCGACTACTGGTTGAGTACTCCAAAGATAGATTTGCATGCGAGGTTCTAGATGGGCAGGTAGCGGATAGCAGATACAGGGTGGCCGATGAGGTCATCTATTACAGGGACAGGATCTTCTTGACTGAGGGATCTCAGCTCAAGAAGAAGATACTCCAGGCTGCACATGATTCACCATTGGCGGGCCATCAGGGGTTCACCAAGACATACAGGGCCATCCGGGAGAGATTTGCATGGAAGGGCCTCAAGGAGGACGTACTCCAGCATGTCAGGGAGTGCGAGGTTTGCCAGCGAAACAAGGGAGAGATGAGTCATCCTGCAGGGTTGTTGCAGCCTCTTCCCATTCCTGAGGGGAAGTGGGAGAGCGTTTCGATGGACTTCATCACAGGGTTGCCCACAGTGCAGGGCAAGGATTGCATCTTCGTGGTGGTTGACAGGCTGACGAAGTATGCTCACTTTTTCGCCATTTCAGCACATCACACAGCGGCACAGGTGGCAGAGTTGTTTTTCAGGGAGGTTTTCAGATTGCATGGTATACCCAAGACCATTGTCAGCGACAGGGACAGCCGTTTTATGGGTGGATTCTGGCAGGAGCTCTTCCGACTAGTGGGGACAGAATTGACACCAAGCACTAGTTATCATCCCCAGACGGATGGGCAGACGGAGATAGTTAACAAGTGGCTGGAGGGCTACTTGCGTAACTACGTCAGCGGGCAGCAGAGAGCATGGCTGAAATGGCTACATTTGGACGAGTACTGCTACAACACAACGCACCATATGTCCATCGGTATGACACCTTTCTATGCTTTATATGGCTATCATTCCTTATCTTTTGTGGACATGATGTTCGGTGTTAGCAGGGCTCCGCGAGCCAAGTTATGGATCCAAGAGAGCCAAGACATCCTCCGAGCTCTCAAGGACAACATAGCCACAGCACAGAATCAGCAGAAGTTGTATGCTGATAAGGGTCGGGTGGAGAGACACTTTGAGGTAGGGGACTTGGTCTACCTACGGCTACAGCCATACCGACAGTCTTCACTCAAGCAGAAGGGGGCGGAGAAGCTAAAGCCTCGTTTTTATGGACCATACAGGGTGATACGCAGGATCGGGCAGGTTGCGTATGAGTTGGAGTTGCCCCAAGGCAGCCGGATTCATAACATCTTTCATGTATCATGCCTGAAAAAGGCACTGGGCCAGCATGTGAGGGTCACCGAGGAGCTACCGCCTACAGATGATGAGGGGCATCTGGTGTTACAGCCGGAGGCCATTATCGACACTAGGGAGAGGCAACTGCGGAGCAGGAAGATCAGAGAATTCTTGGTGAGATGGAAGAATTTGCCGGATGAGGATGCCACTTGGGAGGATGAGAGGATCTTACAGCATCCATCACTTCAGTTGCTTGAGGACAAGCAACGTTTTGTCGGGGGAGACTGTAATATTCCCAATTAGCTTTGCTAATTGGAATATTTCATTTTTGTTTAATTTTGCCGCTTTAGTTAGAAATAATAAATAAAGTGAGAAATAAGAGGGGTTACCTCACTTTAGTCACCTCACTTTATAAAATAAAGTGTTTTTCCTAGTTGATTGACGTTATAACTTAGAGAGGGGGCCTTGGGGGTCCACATGAGTATGAGGGGGAGGCATCAGGCTGACCCAAGGTTAACTGCGCAGGCCAAGGAGAATGAAGGACGCAGTCAAGGTTTTGGAGGGAGTTTAGCACTATAAAAGGTGGGGTTCTCACCTCATTTTGGGATGCATGATTTGATATTGATATTGAGAGCTAGACTTCTGTCTGCTTCAGCACGCCGGTTGTTTAGTCGGTCTGCAGCACTGTTTAGTGCAACCGAGTGTCTCCGTTTGGAGATCTCACCCTTAGCCTCGGGGGACTTCGAGTGCCTGCCCTGGTAAGGTTATTTTCTTGGTATCACCCTTAGCCTCGGGGGACTTCGAGTGCCTGCCCTGGTAAGGTTATTTTCTGAGCATCATCCTTCAGTTTCAGTGGTAATTAGCAGCAGTTTTCTGGTGGAGATTTGGAGAGGAGAGACCCCCTTCTTGAGACTGCGCAGATCCAGGAGATAGGACCGCTGATCCAGAGAGGTAGGACGCAGATCCAGCAGGAGGAACTCAGATCTGAATAGTGAGGACGCAAATCCAGCTGACCAAGGCAGAGAGGACGCAGATCTGGAGAGATAGCAGCAGATCTAGCCTTGGAGGACGCAGATCTGGAGAGATAGCAGCAGATCTAGCCTTGGAGGACGCAGTTCTGGAGAGATAGGACGCAGATCTGGAGAGATAGCAGCAGATCTAGCCTGGGAGGACGCAGATCAGGAGAGATAGGACGCAGATCCAGCAGATCTAGCCTTGGAGGACGCAGATCTGGAGAGATAGGACGCAGATCTGGAGAGGGAGGACTCAGATCCAGCAGATCTGGGCAGGGAGGACGCAGATCCAGTCAGGGAGGACGCTGATCTGATGAGCAGGGTCTTTGTGTGAGGGTTTGGCAGCGTTTTTCAGTGTTTCCAGCCCTGAGGAGTTGGTTATCTCATCTGGAGGACTTGTGGCCAGCGTTTCATCTGTCTTCTGCGCTGTCACTAGCAGAGACAGCGTTTTCACTTGTGAGGGCTTGACTGGTGGTGGAGCATCAGTTTCACGTTTCTGGGGTTTGAGATCAGCCATCTTTCTAGTTACCAGCTCATAGTTCCAGTGCATTCCAGCAGCAGTTCTTCATAGCAGTTCTTCAGCCAGCTAGGACGTTGTCCTTATTTGCAGCCATTATTTGTTCTGAGAGGGTCTCCACTTGCCTAGTGCAAGGATAGGTGCACTCATTCTGATTATCTTGTACTCCTATCTATGTGTTCTGAGATTAATAAAATGGCTTAGTGTTCTGGCATTCTATGTGTACTTGTTCCATTATCTGGTTCCAGCATTTTGTTTTATATATCTGTCTAGCATATTTCTGTATTACTGGTTATTTCCCTTTGGGGATATTACACACCATGTCACCCTTTGCGTAGTGACTGTGCAGTGCTCTGATGTACTGCGTCTCTCCTCACGCTGACCCTTCTTGAATTCGTCTGGCACTTCCAGACCACCGTTGATACCCCCTCTCTCTCTCATCTACAACTCACCCGCTGGCTCTATCTCCAATGCTGAACTTCAGCCACTGAGAAAATCGATGTGCCTGGGCAACTGAGTAACTACACTAGTGTGTTCTCCATCTACCCAACGACTTCTTCTTATAATATTTTGTGGGAGCACCAATGACCAAGATTAAAACATAATTGATGGCCCAAATTATTTCATTGTTGATCCGTGTGAGTTTTTAGAACATTCACACCATGACTTAGTTAATTCTGATTAATTAATCATATTTCCTAAGTTTAGACTTAGGAAATATTAAAAACTGATTAACAAATTTAATTAAGTCATCTCTAGGTGGAATTTCCAGAAACGATTTTTGGGTATTGGAGAATACATATATTCTAGCCTCTCCACCAAATCTAGTGGCTAGAACACATCTGATGCTACAAAAACTAACACTTCACACCGAAAAACCCATAAAATGGTGCAAACTGCTAACTCAGTAATAAAATGCACTGGTGAGCCAAAATAGGATTTCAGGCTTGAATACTACCGAAAATTTCTGCAAATTTAACCGGGACCTTTCCACCAAATACCCAGAAAGCTTTGGGCCTAGTTCCAACCTTCCAATTTTACCCCCAAATAGAGTGAGCTCCTCCCCTAGCTAGAAAATTCGTACTACCCAGAATTCTGTTGCAAGTGCCCACCAAAAATAGCTGGTCGACCCCTCCAATAATTCTCATGTCCCCTAGCACAACTCACCCTTTGTGAAATTTTCAATCTGAAAACAATATAGTTGCAGTGATAGATTTATTCCTCCTACTTATTGTTTCAATAAGTTATTTTTCAGAAGTCTTCTGGCAAATATCGAAATAAACACTACTGCAACATTCGCAAATACAAATGCAGAGAAATAAACAGTAAAGGACATGAGCACAAGAATCAATCACATGTACATAGTTATTTTTGGAAAATTGTCCCTGGAAAAACCCAATGCAGGAAAACCGGTGCAACATATGAGGGTTTTATTAATTCTTCAGCAAATGATATCTTTACAGGGAAATATAATGGCAGATAAAATCTGAAACACCTGGTACAGAATTTATGGCTCCCTCAAACAATTCTTTGACACCCTGATCAACCCCTGATGGCTCCTGTGCTTGTCTGCGTGTTTCACTGCGCAGTCCCAGCGCTAGACTGTGTAACTCTACATAGGGATTGCGTGGGTTCTCTGCGCAGCGCGCTGCAGCCTCAAGCTGCCTCCAGTGGCCCACTGCTGCCCTCTGTCCCTGATCTTGATCACTACTGACTCCCTCCGCCTTCTGCTTCTGCAAACTCTTCCCCCTGGAACTCTCCCACTGAAATCTAATTCTATTACTTCAGAATCGATCTCCTTTGGGTACTGAGTGTATGCTCGGCTTATTTTCCAAATGACCCTCAAGCCTTCTCTTATAATCTTCTCATTGGAGAACCAACGGCCCAGATTAGAAGATTAATCAATGGCTAAGATTAAAACTTGAATTGATCCATGTTTTCTAGAAGATTCACACTCTAACTTATTAATACCCTTTAATTATTTCATTTCCCTAAGTTTAGACTTAGGGTCTTCATTAAAATAATTAATTATTTTAATAAGTCATGAACCGAGTGGAATTTCCACAAACTGTTTCTGGGTTCTTTGGAATGCTGTTGTCCAAGCCTCCCTGCAAAGTTTGAAACTGAGAACACTTCTGCATGCTACGAAAATCAACAATTCCTCTTAGCGAGGAAGATGTTCCAACAATATGCTTGCTGCATGCTGCTTTGCTTTTGAAGCACCCTCAACATTGTTGATCTCTGGACGTTGCCCCTCATTTGCTGCATTGCTATCCTCTGTACTGCTGCGTTTGACACTGCCATTGTCACTGCTGCATCTATACCATAACTCCCTCTAAATACTGATTCTATCCATTCCTGCTACTGGAAGGGATTCTTCGTCATCCCCATCTTCTCTCTGAAGTAGACAAACTTTATCTTCCCTAGAGCCTTCGTGAGGATATCTGCCACTTGTTCTCCTGTTGGAGTGTACTGCAACTGAACAACTCCACGTTGTACACAATCCCTAATGAAGTGACACCTGATGTCAATATGTTCAATCTATCATGAAACGCAGGATTTTCAGAGAGCTTGATGCAAATCTGATTATCGCATAAGATGTTGGTCGCTTCCATTTTTTCCTTGAGTAGGTTCACTAACAGTTTTCGAAGCAATATGGCCTCGCACAAAGTTGTGCTAGCTGCCATATACTCTGCTTTTGCTGAACTCGGTGCTACACTTTTGTTTGCTACTGCACCAGGAATTTGTTCCTGATCCTAGATTGAAACAGTACCCACTGGTACTCTTTCAATCTACTGAACTTCCAACCCAATCTGCGTCGGTGAAACCACTCAACCTGACATCATTGCTATGGGTGTACTTCAATCCAAGCTCGACTGTTCCTTGAAGGTACTTGAGAACATGCTTGGTTGTTGCCCAATGTGCCCTCTTTGGTTCCACCACGAACTGATTGAGGGTATTTACAGTCTAATAGATGTCTGGCCTTGTATTTACCAGATACATCAACGACCCTATGAGCTGCCTATATAGCATAGGATTAGCCTCATCATCTTCAGACGTGTCAATTTTCTTCCAGTTGGTGATCATTGGAGTTGTCATGGGTCTACAATCCTCCATCGGAAATCTCTTCAAAATCTCTGTAGTGTATCTTCCTTGACCAAGGAAGATCTCCCCATTCTGCTGTCAAACCTCCAACCCCAGAAAATAGTGCATCCGTCCTAGATCCTTCATGTCAAATTCTTTAGCTAAATTCTTCTTGCAGTCTATGATGAGCCTTGATGATCCTCTGAAGAATAGATCATCTACATACAAAACCAGTATCAACGGCTCACTCCCTACTCTCAGATAGTGGCTCACAACCTACTCTCAGATAGTAGAGGTTGGGATCTGCGTCACTCTTGACGAATCCCATCTTCTGCAGGTAGCAGTCAATTCGACCATACCAGGCTCTAGGAGCTTGCTTCAGTCCATATAATGCTTTCTTCAATCTTCACACATGAGTCTTCTGATCATGTGTCTCAAAGCCCTCCGGTTATACTATATACACCTCTTCTTTTATCTCTCCATTCAAGAATGCCATCTTGACGTCCATCTGGTGAATTTCCCATCCCATCTGCGCAACAAGGGATATCACGGACCTGATAGAGGTGTACCTGGATACTGGGGCGAAGGTTTCTTCATAGTCAATTACTTCCTTCTGAGCATACCCCTTAGCCACAAATCTAGCTTCAAATTTCTCGATGCTGCTATCTGCAACATACTTGATCTTGTTGATCCACTTGGATCCTACAACTGATCTCTCTTGAGGTCTAGGGACCACTTCTCAGACATCATTCGTCATGATGGATCTGTACTGTTCCACCATTGCATCAACCCACACCTGGTGCTGAGCTGCTTCTCGAAAACTGGAAGGTTCTTCGACTTGAGCAACCAAGGCTTGATACCTCTCAGGTTGCTTACGTTGTCTCTTCTCATTTCGGGGGATTTTGACAAAATCCTCTGCATCCTTCAGAATCTGTCGAAATTCCCTGCTCGTTCTCCCACTGGTAGTGGGTGGATCTACCGACTCTCCCTCTTGGAAATCCTTGGGAGACACATCCCTTGGATCCCTATGCCTCGGGGAGGCAACTGAATTTTCTGTTGTTGGTTGTTGGCGTTGTACTAGGGGCTCTTCCTCAGACTGTGTAGCAAAAGGAAATTCACAGGATCTTTTGAAGGCCTTCTCCTCCATGAACTTCACATCCCTTCGCACCACGACTTTCCACTCTCAGGAATGTAGATGCTATATGCCTTTGCATTCTCGTTGTATCCTACCAGATACCCTTTTTTCGGCAGTCATCTCCAACTTCTTTCTCTTCTCACTAGGCACATGACAATAAGCTATACCGCCGAAGATCCTAAAGTGACTCACTTCAGGCTTACTGCCAGTGAAGACACTTTCTGGCGTGATCTTTCCCAGTGCAGCGTGAGGAGTCTTGTTTTGAATGTAGACAATTGTATTACAGTGTACACGCTTCAGCCCATAGGAATTTGGGCATGTCTTGGTCATACAGCATGGCTCTTGTTGCTTCAACAATAGTTCGGTTTTTCCTTGCTGCCACACCATTCTGCTTCGGATTATATGGAGCTATCCACTCTCTTTTGATGCCTTCCCTTGCGCAGAATCCAGTGAATTCTTTATCTATGTATTCACCACCATTATTCGATCACAATACCTTGATCCGCTTCCCTGTCAAATTTTCTACCAGAGCCTTAATCTCTTTGAATCGACTGAAGACTTCATCCTTGGTCTTCAAGAAGTAGATCCAGGTTTTGCTGGAATGGTCATCGATGAAGGTGACGAAGTACTCAACACCGCTAAGAGCTCTAGTGGACATTGGTCCACAGTTATCTGAGTGTATCAAATCCAATACACCCTTGGCCCTATTGTTGCTTCTCTAATATGTTGTGTTGGCATATTTTCCCAATATGCATCCCTTGCAAACATCATCTTGTTTAGTGCTCAACTCTGGAACACCTGTGACAATCTTCTAGAGAGTTCTCAACGCCCCATGATGCAAATGCCCCATTCTTCTGTGCCATAGCTCATTCAGGTCCGTTTCATCTGCGCTGCCGACCAATGCTATTGGAGACTCAAGCTGCAACTTGTACAGTTTGTTGCTTCTTACCCCGATCTGTGCCTTCTTCTTCTAACTGGGGTGTTTGACGTAGACTCTATTGCCAACAAAGTAGACGTCATATCCTCGGTTTTGACGTTGAGACAATGAGAGCAAGTTCATCCCCCAAACCCGACACATGTAGAACATTAGTGGCCTGGATTCTATTTCCAGCCTCAGTTTGAAAAACTAGGGTACCTCTCCCAACAGGAGTGCATTTTGCTTTATTACCCATGGTTATTTTGAAATTCATTTGTTCTTCTTGGTAGTCGGAAAAACAATCCCGTACTTCAGCCATGTGAGCAGAGGCTCCATTGTTAATATACGAGACATTAGAAGAAGTAGTGCTTGATACACAAGCAAAATCTTCGTCAAGTCTGGATGCCAATATAAAGACATCATGATCCATCTGTTCTATCATGCTTCTTTCCCTTCCTGGAGAACTGCGTGAACTCTTCTGCGCCACTGCTGCAGTAGTAGACTTCTGTTCACTCGTTGATTCTCCCTTCTTGTTACTCATTTCTGGCTCTGATACCATGCAAAATTTTCTATCTGAAAACTATACAGTTGTAGTGATAGATTTATTCCTCCTACTTATTATTTCAATAAGCTATTTTTTAGAAATCTTTTGGCAAATATCGAAATAAATACTACTGCAACATTAACAAATACATATGTAGAGAAATAAACAGTGAAGGACATAAGCACAAGAATCAATCACATGTACACAGTTATTTTTGGACAATTGTCCCCGGAAAAACCCAATGCGGGAAAACCAGTGCAACATATGAGGTTTTTATTAATTCTTCAGCAAATGATATCTTTATAGGGAAATATAATGGGAGATAAAATCTGCAACACCTGAGACTAAATTTCCGGCTCCCTCGGACAATTCTTTGACACCCTGATCAACACCTGTTGGCTCCTGTGCTTGTCTGCGTGTTTCACTGCGCAGTCCCAGCGCTAGATTGCATAAGTCTGCATAGGGACTACGTGGGTTCTCTGCACTGCAGCCTCAAGCTGCCTCCAGTGGCCCACTGCTGCCCTCTGTCCCTGATCTCGATCACCACTGACTCCCTCCACCTTCTGCTTCTGCAAACTCTTTTCCCTGCAACTCTCCCACTGAAATCGAATTCTATTACTTCAAATCGATCTCCTTCGGGTACTGAGTGTATGCTCGACTTATTTTCCAAATGACCCTCAAGCCTTCTCTTATAATCTTTTTGTTGGAGAACCAATGGCCCAGATTAGAAGATTAATCAATGGCTAAGATTAAAACTTGACTTGATCCATGTTTCTAGAAGATTCACACTTTGACTTATTAATACCCTTTAATTATTTCATTTATTTCCCTAAGTTTAGATTTAGGGTCTTCATTAAAATAATTAATTATTTTAATAAGTCATGAACCGAGTTGAATTTCCACAAACTGTTTCTGGCTTCTTTGGAATGCTGCTGTCCAAGCCTCCCTGCAAAGTTGGAGACTTGGAACACTTCCGGATGCTACAAAAATCAACACCCCCAACTCCGGTCTATCCTCCACAATGAATGCTGCTCCTCTAATGACTGCACAGGCCTCCAGTGAGCCAATTCTGTGCATGCCCAGGAAAAGAATTTCAGCCTGAAATGCTGCCACCAAATCAGCCTATAAGTTACCTGCAAAATGCTGCCAAATACTCAGGAAATGGGTCTCTAATTTCCCTGGAACAATGTTTGATATGTAGCTCTCTCCTCGCACATGTGTGTGGTCCTTTCTTCCGCCTAGTCTGCTCCGGAATGGATCGATTTCACCCCACTGGTACAGCTTCAGATGTATAGAAATGCTCCCCTAGGGTGGCACTTGAATTCCACCGAAGGGGTTGAGATTTCCCTTTGGAAATCCTGTGTGCTGAAGTTTGAACAACACTCTGTTGACCCAGCTAAATAACTTGAGCAAACAATGGTTCAGATGTCAAATGAGCAAAAGTCTCCAAAATGAGGCCCTCCACCTCTGTTTATCTTGCTGCCTCCATCCTCCATGTGGGCTCCACAAGTTGAGTTCCCTTCCTCTCTCTCTTCCCACAGATTCAAACTCTCCTAAGGGGTACGAATTCCCTTTGGAGTGGCCCCCACATTCCACTTGCACTTTGATTTATTTCCTTTTCTAATGTTCGGGAGCATTTTTTCCTCCAAAAGTCAAGTGGGTTTCTCCTAACCCATCTTTCCTAAGTTTTAATGCCAAAATATCTCCCAATTGCCAAAATTGCAAAATGAAAGTTCTCCTCAACAAAATTAAATAATTGGGGATATTACATTGATGCAGCCATGGTGGTAAGGAGAGACATACAAACCTAGGAATTTGAAGGTTTCGAAGTGAGGGCAACTGATCGGTATGATATGACATGCACACATGCAGTTCCACGCCTGAGTGTCACATTTGGTAAGTATGCACTTGCTGATGATTTTTATGTGATAGAATTGGCAGATACTAATGTGGTGTTGGAGTACAATGGTTGTACTCGTTAGGAAGATTTGTAATGAACTACCAAGCGATGGAAATGAAATTCCAAGACCAAAATGGTAGCAAGATAGTATTAAGAGGCATGACCAATGATGGCGCCCAAATTGTAACAATCAAGCACATGGAGGTCATACCTAAGCAGGACGAGGTAATTTGCATGATAGCTTGTAAAAGTACAAGCCCCAGATCGTCGAATGGCAGCTTACAAGCTTATGAGCTAGAATGTAAAGAGGACGTTGGACCTGACATATGCATGCTTATGAGAGATTGGAGAGCCCACCTCTTGATAGAGTACTCCAAAAATAAGTTTGCCTGCGAATTGATGGATGGCCTCATCCAAGATGACAGGTACAAGGTAGATGATGGGATTATTTTCTATGAGGACTAGATATATTTTGCCCCTGAAGGTTGAATCTACACTAAGGAAAAGGATCCTTAAGGTCACACAGGACAAACCAGCTGAAGTCACATTGAAGTCTCACCCTCCAATTAAGAATAGCACAAATATGGAGCAAACATTTGGTAAAGGCAGGCTAAAGACTGGTGACAAGGAAGACAATAAAATTGTAGCAGCAAACTCTCCTAAAGTTCATGACAGCCTTATAAAAAATGGGAACACAAGACATGTTAACTTTAAGAAGCACCGTAAAAAGCATGGAAAGAGGTATGTGGCAGCAAAATTTGTCATAAATGTGAAGTTTTATCTGCACAATTTTTCTATCTTAAGCCATTGCTTACAAGGTTTGGTAGCAAAAACTGCTAACGCATAGGAGTGTGAAGTTGACCCCCCCTAATTTTCCAAGAGGACCTCATACATTTGAGCTAAGTACCAAATTTTGTTATGAAATCTTTGTTGCACTTAATACTTACAGTGTTACTACAGTCCTTTGTGCTGCAAGATATCTTAGGATAACTAAAGTTATCAAAAGGAAAGAGCTAAAAGTGTTTTTGATTTTATTTCAAAGTTGGACAGATGTCATGACTGTATTGCTGTTAGAAGTCAGCTAGGAAAAGTGATTTCCACATAGGCTTGGAGCTAGTATGTGGGAAAATTTCCTCAAGTGACTTGGGGTTTAATTTAACTTCATGAGATATAAAGTTAATGAGGAAAGTGCACTTTATTAATGTCAATGAGAGATTAAAACACAACCATTGTATCAAGAGGGTCCATGATTAAATCTCAGCCCTTGATCTTGGAGGCTAGGTGGAAGGCCCAATGACACCCTCTCTTGGCTTTATGGTGGCATGAATCCCAAGGAGAAGCTCATTCCAAATGTTGAGCAAGAGACTCAAGAGAAGGGAGAGGTCGAGCTGAAGGGAGGACAAGTTGCTGAGTATAGCATTCAAGTGGCTCAAATTCCAAGACGAGTGCTGGCACAAATCCCAAGGTTGTGTGAGAATTAATTGCAGACCATACAATTGAGAATAAGAAGTCCGTACAGCAGCCAAAGGGCACAAAAATCAAAGCAGAGAAGTGGCATTATTTCCGAAGGAATTGCTGTACTGAACAAGAGTTATTTGCACACATTTCAAGGCAATTTTGAGGCTGATTTGGTGGCTATACAGTTTGTACAAGCTGTATGATTTGGACAGCAGAGGGCACAAACTTCGAGGCAAGTCGTATAACTGATTTGGGGGCTGTTTTGTGGCTCAGAAATTGAGATAAGTCTGTAATTTCATTGCTGGGTTATTTTCTGCTGTGTAAACTTTGATTGCTGAAGCTAATAATAAAATCCTCCCTTTCCCTCTGAGTGGTTTTCTAACAATTGCAGGCTGCCAAATCATTCTTTCCAGGGTCAGGTGACTGCAAAATTGCAGGGAGGTATATTGTCATTGAACCCTCACAGGTTGATGGACCTTTTATTTGCATGAAGTTATTAAAAAGCCAACCATGCATAGAAGACATCCCTTTAAATATTGGAAATGGGTCAGTTTCAAGTGATGTGGGGGCAGCAGAAAAGCATAGACAGCTGATGGAGACTATTGTGAATTTATTACCACTAGGAAGAGGATCGACTTCCTTCAATTTATTGCCAAAGCCATCAAAGATTGCTACTATGCAAAGGGGAGGAACTTCGTCTGAAATGAAAATTACTTCAGCGGTAACAGACAGTGGTAACTTGTATCCTTTCCACCATTGATTTGGTAAGTGAAATCAACAGCTATAGCTTGATAACATCCCTCAACAGCATGTTAATTATTGGGCTTCAAAAATTAAGGAAGGATGCTGTGAAAATTGAATGAGGAATTCCCATTCCTGCAGCTAGAAGGACAAATTTTGCAGCACCCAGGTTTGCCATTGCTTGGGGACAAGCAATGTCGGGAAAGGGGGACAGTAATGTCCCCTATGGATTAATTGCCCATGGGAGGATGAAGTAGCTTATCCAACCTCGTAGCCTATAGTCTTTGATAAAGGGGAAAATCCATTATCCAATGTTTTGGGTAACGTTGGGGTAAATTTTGGGATAATTGGGGCAAAAAGCCCAAATTGTGGGTTGCACTTGTCACCCCTGACATTAGAAGAAACCCCATGAGGAAATTTATAAATAAAGGAGAGTTGGAATCACTTTTCATCATTGATTTGGATTGGATATCTCTGTTTTTCTTGAGCTAAGGCTCTGAGGGTTTTAAGATCCCTTCTTCTTGATTAGTTTTGGTGGAGGTGATCCCACCCTAGCTAATCCCTTGTCTAGTTTCGGTGGAGCTGATGCCACCCTACCTAGACACCTTTTTCCTTTGTTCTGGCACAACGAATCATCTTGAAGCAATTTGGATCTGTTCTGTAGCAGTCTCTGTGGTTATCTTGAAAATCAACAAGCCCTGACAAGAACAATGAAGGTCTACTCCTGTAGAAAACCTGCCGAAATTTCTCCTGAAGCAGATGTCAAAGGTTCTGAGTTCTAGTGAAGGGTAGTGAGGAGTCGAGGGTTCTGCAGACTGCAGGAGGCCGAATTTTCTGTTTCTGCCATCAGCCTATTCTTGAACTTGCGTAATAACAGATACTTTATAGAGGCCGATTCGGACTATTGAAGGCAGCAGGGGCTCGAAACTCCTGTGGAAGTGATTTATTAACTACTCAGGCAACAAAATTCGTAGTAAAACTAAGTCACAGTAATTAAATTGTAGCTAGTGGGAGATTGTTGTGAAACAACATTTCTGATTTGGTTTCAGTATCTTTGAAACTGATATTGCACTCTGTTTGAATTTAATATTGCACTCTGGAGTATATCTGTGGGTTTTTGAGTGGAATCGGTCCACTGTTTTTGTGGGTAACCAGTCCTAGTTGATTGTGGTTTGGCAAAGAATCATATTACTGTTAATAATATGGAACAATAGACTAGATAAGAAGTTGAAGCACTGTCAGAAGTTAGAACTATACTGTGCATCATTGGTTGAATCGACTATTGAAGTGTGGTTGAAGGATTATGCTACTGTTGAAGAGTTTTATATCTGTGTTACATAGATGGATACCTACTGTTATATGAATGAATAAGCATGTTCTGTTGTTGAATTATTGCGAACCTTAGACAAACAAAAAACCCCAAGGGAAAAATTACCCAACGTAATTTTAATTTGTTTATTATGTATATAAAATTTTGGTTTGTTTTAAAAACTAAGTTTTTCAAGGTGAAAATTAATTATGTTGAAAAATGAAAGGTGAACGAACAACCTTACACGAAAAGTTATAGAAAAGTTATAATGGGGAAGTGTCTATGTATGGATGAAGCGAAATTTGGTGGATGAGTTAGTGACATCTATGGCCAAGAAAGAAATTAATGACGATGTATGAAATTACAAGTGGTGGTAGTATCAGTGTATGATGGTTTTTATATTTGATGTTGGCTTAATTATGTACAGGACAAATATATACATATATGCATCGTATGAGACTATATAACGACAACACATGCAAATTATGGTGGGCAGGGACAATGTATGTGTATTAAAGAATGTTAATTAGTGGTTGTGTATAGAATAAGGATTAATGGTAGTTTGAATGTTGGTTTGGTCTGTGAAATTAACCCACAACTTGCTCAAGAATTTAGCTTTGATACTAAACGGAATAAGTAACCTATGTTTATTATTGGAACAATAAGGTGTTTTTGTAAATATATTGTGTATTGAATAATGATTAATTGATATGCCTGATGGTTACAATGTTCCTTGTGATGATGTAAAAATGTACATCGGCTGGTCATAAGGTGGAGGAATCTGTGATACTTGGTTTTTCATTAACTTTATTATTATTATTAATATGTTTATTACAATAGTAATCAATAACATTGTAGTCAATGTTATTAATGAAAGTTCTAGTATTTTTTAAGAGAAAATTATATATAAATTTGACACCATTGGCGACTCGGTCTGACGTTGAAAAGTCAGACCGAGTTAAAAGGTAGAATTTATAGGAGGGCAAGGAGTTGTCACGAGTAAATGTGCATGTCACACATGCTAATTTAGAGGCTAAAATGTTAAATATTGTAGCTCAAACATGTGTTCTAGCCTTGAGAGGTGTCATTGAGGCCAGGAACACAATATGAATGAATTATCTCAAAGCCCATGTAATTTTTGAGAGGTGTCATTGAGGCCAGGAACACACTATGAATTAATTATCTCAAAGCCCATGTAATTTTTCCAAAGTTTCACCTAGGGAAAACATTTTAATTATGTTAATTAGTGATTTTTTTAAATATTTCCTAAGTTAAAACTTAGGTAAAGTGGATAATTAATTGATATTAGTTGGGATAAGATTAATTTGCCTCTAGAAGCTTATGGAAAGTTTGTAAGTTGATCTTAGCCATCGAATAACTTCTAATCATGGCCATTCATTTGTGAATGAGATATTATAAAGGGAATCAATGGGCATCATTGGAGATCATTTGTGTTGGGTAAGTTTTCAGTGGACACTAGGAGGGGTTCAACAATAGTGATCGAGGAAATATTTCTAGGGTTTATTCTTCATCTGCGTGACTTCCTGTTTTTGACTTTTGGAAGGAGTTTAGTTAGCCGAATTATTTTTTGCAAAAGGAAGCCGAATTATCTAGTGCGACTTTGCTAGTTTACTAGTGTGAATTGCCAGAAGGCCAAATCGAGTTGCTAGTTGCCAGTGCGAATTGTTGAAGGTAGTGCGAGTGGCCAGTGCGAGTTGCCAGATCAAATTCCCAGAGGCAGTGCGAGTTGTCGGGAAGGGTAGTATGAGTTCCTAGTAAGGCAGTGCGAGTTGTTGGAGAGGCAGTGCGAGTTGCTGGAGAGGGTCGTGGGATATTTCCTATAACCAATTTGTTTTGCTAGATTGAAGATCTATTTTTGCCGAAGCTTGCCAGTATTAGGGAAGCCACTGATGTAATTTATCAATAACAGGTTTTGTTGAAGATAATAACAAACCCTTAGACTGAAGTTTGGTTTTCCCCACATTGGGGTTTTTCCATGGATGTTTGTCCAAAAATACTTGTGTCAATTGTGTGATTGGTATCTCGTGTATTTCACCGCAATTCGTTTTGTGAATGGTGTTGTTCATGTTCTTATTGATTACTTTCAACTAAAGAACTAGTTTGTTGTGTATAAGTAATAGGAAATATTATTGGGTTAATAACACCTTCTGGGTAGCCAAAAATTTCACATGGTATTAGAGCACTGAAGCTCTGAGGTTATTGGTTATGTGAGCGCGAGGTTTTTGGAGGAGAAATCAAAGGTTTTCACATAGGACAATTTTCATATCTCTTCAGATTTATTGGAGTTTATTGTTCAAGGGTTTCATAAATGGCTTCGACTAGTTTGAGGGATAAGGACAGACTTGATGGTGCATCAAACTTTGGCATCTGGAAATCCATAATACTATTGTTGGAGGAGCATGGACTGAAGGAGTATGCAATGACAATTGTTGCCGTACCAATAGATCCAATGCAGTTAGTGACCTACTGCGGGGAGGATGCCAAAGCTAGGCATATTATCCAAGATGGGGTTAAATATCACATCGTTTTCCATATTGTAGAATTGGATACGTGTAAGAAGATGTGGGATGCCAATGGCCATCCTGCAGCTGTTCCAGAATTCTACGTTGAACAAGAAATTGATTCTCAGAGAGAAGCTAAGTGTTGATTTTTGGTAGCATTGAATGTGCTCTAAGTCTCAAGCTATGTCACAAGGTTCAACAAAATTCAACCTTGAGGTCTGAATTTTGGCGAACCTTAAATTTTTTTTGAGGTTCGGCAAATCTCATCGAACCTCATAGCCATTGACCAAGTGCATAGATCAAAACTCATAACCTCATGTCACAGCTCAAGCTTGTAATGTATCCTTGCAATTTCCATGACCGTGATAGCATTTTTTATGTTTATTGATGTTGATATCTTACTATTTTATCCTATTTTTCATTTTAAACTTAGTATATGTATATATATAAAAATGTATATAGACGAACCTAATGGCAAATCTCATCAAAAAATTTGAGCACGAACCCAACCTAATCATTGTCGAACCCAAACTCAAACCCAAACCATGTGACACTGGTCTCAAGATTTGTGGAGAGGCTTAGACACATGCATTACAAATAACCTAGAAACAATTTTGGGAAATTCCACTCAGAAATAGTTTTATAAGAAAAATTAATTAATTTTAATGAGTACCCTAAGTCTAACTTAGGAAATTATAATAATTAATCAATATTAATGTAAACTGTGGGTGAATCTTCTAGATAAAGTAGATCAAGTCTAATATAATCTTAGTCGTTGATTGGAGATCTAATCTCGGCTATTGATTTGTCAACGAGAAGGCTATAAAGGAAGACTTGAGGGTCATTTGTAAAGGACACTGAAAGGATCTAGAGATCAAATTTTTTCGACAGAGCAGTTCTTGGATGAAAATCAGATCTAAGTGATTCTTGATTGCAGTTGAGGGGCAGAGTAATTTCGGTTGGAGATTTTCCTAAGCCGGGAATACACAATAGAGAAGGCAGAGAGCATATTAGAAGAGGCAACGTAGTAGTTACGTAGAGGCAGTGCTACAACCTTGAGGAGATCCGAAGTTCAACTGAGGATCAGTTAGATCCAATGTCGGAAAGTCGGGGTGTGAGATTGGAAGAGACCAGAAGGGCAGATCCAGCCAGCAGAAGACCAGCAGCGCAAAAGTCACGCAGTCCCCATGCAGAGTGACGCGGAGACTACACAACGCAGTGGAGGGCTTGCCGTTCGAGTTTTGTTGGTCAGTCGGGCTTCCAGTATCAGTGTGAGATTTCTCTCACTAACTCTTTGTCAGTCATATTCTTTGTAGGGATAGCCAAAAAGGCATCCCAAATTTGTATTCAGAAAATTACTTCATAATATATAAACCCTCAGATTTGTTGCACTAGTTTTCCCGCATTGGGTTTTTCCAGGGACGTTGTCCAAAAATAACGATGTCCTGTGTTTGCATTATTCTTTCTTGCTCAATTTCTGTTTTCAAAAATGTATTTTAATTGGTGAAGGTTGCTTCAGTAACCACTTCGATATTTTAAGAAGTAATCTTATAATAACTTGTTAAATCAGATTTGCAAGTAGAAGTAGTTCATCTTGTTGCAGTAGGGATTCCAGATTTAGATCTTGGAATATACAAATGGTATCAGAGCGTTTATTGTGAAACAGGAATAGCAGATCCAGTGCTGAGTTAGAGGCCAAAGAGTTGTAGAAAGAAGCCATTCGAATCCCTAGAGGGATTGGAAGTCCAGGTTAGGAGGGCTGAAATTTTTGGGAAGGTCTCTCTTTGAGTGAGTCAACAGAAAGGTAAGACTTCCTAATCAGAATTTTACCAAGGCAGAGGGAGCATCGTAGAGCTGGTGGGACGCAGTTTCTGCAGGCAGATCTTGATTTTTCCGGGTGGAAAGTGTAAGAAGAAGAAGAAGTAACACGATGAGGGAATTCTCTCTCTCAGGAAGTTCCTTGTCGGGGAATTTCAGTTTTTCCAAGATCTGAGCAACAGATCCAGGCAACAGATCTACGAGCTCCACAAGGAGTGCGTAAGCCTGTCTAGTGTTGTGCAGAGGGGGAAGAAGAGGACCAAATTTGACGACCATGGCAACTCATGGGCTTTGAGATCAGGACCGGTTGGAGGGAGCCTCCAACTACGTGATCTGGAAGCCAATGATTACATGTCTTCTAGATGAATACGATCTCAAGCTCTTCGTGCAGAACACGGTAGTTGTCCCTATAGATCTAGATTAGTTGAAGTAGTACAAGGCTGATATGGCAAAGGCAAAAAGGCTAATCATTGTTGGAGTCAAGGATCACATTATGTCCCATATAGCTGGCAAAGATATTGCCAGGAAAATGTGGGAAGCCTTGGCCACACTATATGAGGGATCTTCCAAGCAACAGAAGATGTACCTTGAGCAACAATTAAGGATGGCACAGATACACAAAGGGGAGCGCATTGATCCGTTCTTGTCGAGACTTCAGGAGATTCATGACCAACTTATACCAGTAGGGTCTACCCCTTCTCCTACAGCGATGGTGAGAGTGGCATTGAATGCAGTCACTAATGATTGGCAAGTATTTGTTCAGAGCATCTTGGGCAGAGCAACCTTGCCAGTCTGGGTGGAGATGTGGGTTGCTCTTCTAGAGACTCGGTCAAGTGCAAACTTGATGGCAACAATGGCAGTGGATCGAAGGTGAAGTAGTAGGAGGAAGATGCAACCCTTGCATCCAAATGGCAGTAGGAGCAATGGAGATGTAAGAAAGACGTCTCAAAGATCAAGTGCTTCAAGTGTCATGAAATTGGTCACTACGCTTCCCAATGTCCTTTGAAGCATAAGGACAAGGACGAGAAGCATGATCCGAAGGTTGCAACCGTGAAGATCGATGAGGATGAGTACACCATGAGTGCTCACACATCTCGAGGAGGGAGATGGGGCGACATTGAGCTGTAAGTTTGCAAGAACTGCAGTTGGGCAGGATCCTGGAGGAGTCCACCTTTAGGATCACAATATTGCTACGGGTACCCATAATCAACAATAACAGGCTGGAGGTGTTTTCATCGGTGCAGAGGAGTGCAAAAATGACAGATGCAGTAGTTTGCAGTGCTAACATCTTGAGCAATGTAGAGCAGAGTTGCAGCAATGTAGAGGAACGCAATGCAGAGCAGCAACATCGCAGTGCTTCAGAAGGACAACGTGGGTCTAGCAGCAGTCATAGTTTCAGCATCAAGTTGCATCATGAACACTTGTTCATATTTTGGATGTTTTTTAGTTGCTTCTCTTAGCAGCTAAGTTGCACTCCAGTGTTAGTAGCAAATGCAACATTTGAGAGGGAGTTGCAGTACGGATGCAGTGTTGATCGTGGCAGGGTCAACAGTAGTACAGTGCGGCAGCAATGCAGTGTTTGATGGGCAGCATGTCAGACATCATCAACGTAGAGGGGGATGCTTCAGAGTCAGAGCAGTGTGTAGTATGGCATATCTGTTAGAGCACATTCCTCGCTAAGAGGGAGTGTTGATTTTTGGTAGCATCGGATGTGCTCTAAGTCTCAAACTTCGTGGGGAGGCCTAGACACATGCATTACACATAACCCATAAACCATTTTGGGAAATTCCACCCAAAAAAAGTTTTAGAAGAAAATTAATTATTTTTAATGAGGACCCTAAGTCTAACTTAGGAAATTAAAATAATTAATCAGTATTAATGTAAACTGTGGCTGAATCTTCTAGATAAAGCAGATCAAGTCTAATATAATTATAGCTGTTGATTGGAGATCTGTTAATTTTGGGCAACTAGGTCCAAACTCCATGTTGCACTGCTCATATGACGATGATTATATTTTTGTTAGATTCCTTTTTTGGAGAGGTGCAAGATTGATCTAAGGATCATCTTGTCTGGATGAGCAGAACATATATTATTTTCCACACATGTGCAAAGTCGGTCAGATTTGTAATGTAGGCCCACAAGCTTAATAGATGTGTGACACACCCTCACTGATTGATATAAATTGGAGAGACTTGGAGATCATTTGCTCATCAACTCATCACACATTATCTCTCGTGATCTGATTGGTTCGATCAACCTTTGGAGGCCTCTTTCTCTCACACGTGTGGAGCTGAAGATGGGTAAAAGTGCGGAAAGGTTTTAGGGCTGTTTTCTATGTGTTGACCAACATTGACTGTGGTCAAAACTTTAGAGTTTTGACCTCCATCTTTTGCAGAAATTTAGATCTTGTGAGGCCGAATTTAAGGGCACAAAGATCGAAGAAAAAGGAGCCTGTTGACTGAAGCCCTAAACTGCAACGTTGACTTTCTACATTGACTTTATGTTGACCAACTTTGACTTTTGAGGAGCTGTCTTTGAGGGCTGTGTGTGATACTTGGAGGGTTGGCTGATCTGATGTTGAGAAAGACTTTGCTGGCCGATGCATCCTGTTGACTGACGTAATGCACACTACTCTCTATCTTTGCTAGACAAGAAGAATTGTAAAATCTGATCTATATTATTGGTTTGTCTTCTGTTGATCTATTATTGTGTTCTATCAACATTTTACTTTCATGTTTATGTGATTGCTATATTGAATCGGGCCTAAGAAAGATTGACGTAAAATTGCTTTAAGCATAGAGCATACCATGGTTGTCTAAATTTAACATGGAGTCAGAGCTGAGGTGAAGACAAAGCCGAAGCTAGTGTGAAAAGCAATCACCGAAGAAGAAATCCTATCAAGGACCAATGGCCTCCTCAACCTATAAGGGTTTCAAATCTAATGATAAATTGACTGACAAGTCCTTGGATTTGGCATTAGAAGATCATGATGTCATGGATTATGTGCAGGGGAAGATTCTTGAGCCTCCGTGAAATGCACATGTTGCCACAAAGATGAAGTATAGAAAAGGTTAAATCAAAGCAAATATGATTATCCAAGATTCTATTTATAAGCACTTGGTTGCTTATATTTCTGAGCTGAGCACATCTAAAGAGATGTATGATAAACTGGTTAGCATGTTTAAGGCTAGCAATGCTAATGGAGTTCTTTTCATCAAAAATCAATTGAAGAATATCAAGAAGGGCAAAGAAGAATCCATTCAATCCTATTTTATGAGGCTCACTAATATCAAGAATAATCTCCTAGCTATTGGAGAAGAAATAACTTATCGAGAGATGGTTCTCATTGCGCTTGGAGGTCTCCCCCATGATTGGTATTTATTCAATACCACTATTATTAATAATAATGTGATTCCTGATTTTGATGAAATATTGACGAGATGCACTCAAGAGGAGACAAGAATGATGGAGAAAGATCACCCCTCTAATGGAAATGGGACCCTACTGCCTTTGTCGCTCATGCAAATAAGAAGAACAATGGTGGTTCGAGAAATCAAAACCATGGAAGAGCGGGGCCCAAAGGAAGGAAATGAAGATGTTACACTTGTAACAAGTTTGGTCACTATGCAAGAGAGTGCCCGAATAGAAGGGACTCTCCCAGGGATGATGAAAACAACAACTCCAGGGGGAATAGCAATCAAAGGAACAACATGTTCAAAGGAAAAAGTAAGGCTCCCTCTGATCGTAGTGGAAATGGGAAACCTTTCAAGAGGTCAAGAAATTCCAGGTACGATGAGTCTAATGTTGTTGATAATAAGAAAAATGAATTTATTCTTGCATCTACCCTCTCTGTTGCTTCTCCTCCCGACACCTTGGATGTCTGGTTAATTGATAGTGGTGCTTCAAGGCACCTCACTGGTTATAGAGAAGCCCTATCTGATTTGATTAAGAATGATACTAATCTGGAAATTATCCTTGGAGATAATGCCACCTATCCTGTGAAAGGGACAGGGACTGTGACCCTCCATCTATCTCAAGGTCAAGCCCTTTGTTTACAAAATGTGTTGTACGTACCTTATTTGAAGAAGAACCTTGTGTCTATTTCGGAAATGGAAGACAAAGGATTCAGGGTGGCATTAGTTGATGGAAAGGTACGTATTTGGAAGAAGAACTTCAAAGAAGCTCTTACTATTGGTTTTAGAGTTGATACACTCTACCAGGTTGGAGGAAGTCCATTGGGGGCTATGTCATGTGATACAACTCTTCAAGCTGAGTTATGGCACCGGAGGTTTGCACACCTTCATTACAAAGCCCTTCTCGAAGCAAGGAAGGTGGTGACAGGGATGCCCAAATTTAAAGATGATCATGAAGGTATATGTCAGGGTTGTGCTGAAGGGAAGCATACAAGGGGACCATTCCCCTCAAGTGTCACAAAGACATCTGATATCTTGCAGTTGATTCATTCTGATTTATTTGGTATGCTCCCCAAGACATCCTTGGGAGGATGTTCCTATTACATGACTTTTATAGATGACTTCTCTCACAAGACCTGGATATATTTCTTGAAGAAGAAGGACGAAGCTTTCAAATGGTTTTGTACCTTCAAGGCCTTGGTGGAAAATCAAACTGGGAAGAAAATCGAAATTTTGAGGAACGACAATGGGACCGAGTATGAGTCAAATGAGTTCAATGACTTTTGTAGAGAAGTTAGCATTAAGAGGGAGACCACAACTGTGTATACTCCTGAGAAAAATGGTGTTGCTGAAAGAAAGAACATGACCATTGTGGAAGATGCTCGCGCCATGCTATGTGACCAAGGTCTTCCGAAGTTTCTATGGGGAGAAGTTGCGAACACTGTTGTGTACGCTCAATATAGATGCCCACATTCAGCTTTGGATTTCAAGACTCTCGAAGAAGTCTTCCTTGGTAAGAAACCTGATGTTTCTCATTTTAGAGTTTTTGGTTGTCCTGTTTATTTTCATGTGTCGAAAGAAAAGAGAAGCAAGCTGGATTCTTCTGGAAAGAAGGGAATGTTTGTGGGCTACAGTGAAACTTCGAAGGCATATAGAATCTATGTGCCTGGTCAAAGAGAAGTGGAGATATGCCACGATGTCACCTTCGATGAAGATGCTACCCTCAAGAAAGTAAGAAATCTTCCTAGCTCAAAGGAAGACAAAGAAGAAGAAGTTGGAAGGCAGGAAGAATTGAAGGATGAACCGATGCCCGATGTTGAAGGACCAATGGATCCTATTGATCCACCTCCTTCAAATAAGAAGAGACCCTCATGGCTTAGGGACACTCTCAAAGATGCCAAGAGACATATTGTCCCAAGGGGGACATTCTGTGAAAGCAAGAAGCCGAATAGATACCGAGGGTATCTAGCATCCATGAGTACAATTGTACAATCTGAGCCTGGATCATTTGAAGAAGTCGTAAAGCATCAAGTTTGGAAGGATGCTATGCACGAAGAATATGAGTCCATTATGAAAAATGATGTTTGGGAAGTAGTCTCGAGACCGGAGGACAAATTTTTTGTCACCTCGTAATGGCTCTATAAGATCAAGCGTGGATCTGATGGTAGTGCTGAAAAGTACAAGGCAAGATTTTTTGGCCGAGGTTTTTCTCAAAAAGAAGGCATAGATTATGATGACATATTTGCACTTGTGGTCCACTATACCACCATTCGATCTATCATTGCCCTTGCTGCAATGCAAGGATGGAGTCTCCATCAGATGGATGTCAAGACTGCTTTTCTACATGGTTCAGTAAAGGAAGAGGTGTATGTGGAGCAACCTCTGGGGTTCGAAGTCCAAAATAGAGACACCTATGTATGCAGGTTGAATAAAGTCCTCTATGGGTTGAAGCAAGCCCCCAGGGCTTATTATGAGAGGATAGATAACTACTTGATGAAGTTGAGCGTCGCTCGAAGTAATGCTGATCCAAACCTTTATTTTAAGGTTGATAGAGAAAGGCCTCTCATTCTAGTTCTCTATGTGGACGATCTCTTCTTGATAGGTGTTGACCCTCTCATTTAGCAATGTAAGAGGAAGCTAGCTTCTGAGTTTGAGATGAAAGACCTAGGACTGATGCATTACTTCCTAGGCTTGGAGGTCTAGTAAAGTCAAGGTGAGATTTTCCTTTCTCAAGGAAAATATGTCGTGAAGCTGTTGGAGAGATTTGGTATGGTGGATTGTAAGTCTATGTCGACACCAATGGAACTCGACTTTAAGAAGTTTTGTGGAAACGCTGCTAGAACTGAGCTGGGAAATCCCACCGAGTATCGACAACTCGTGGGGGCCCTGATGTTCTTAGTGAACTCTCGTCTGAACATATGTTTTGCAGTGAACACTTTGAGTCAGCATATGGTTGATCCTCATCCCTTTCACTGGATTGGTGCCAAGAATCTATTGAGATATCTTCAGGGCACAATCAACCATGGGCTGAGATACACTGCCAGGAGTTTGAGACTCCATGGATATACTGATGCCAATTGGGTTGGCAGTGTGGTGGATTGCAAGAGCACATTTGGATGTTGCTTCACCTTGGGTTCTGCTTTGATATCTTGGATGAACAGGAAGCAGAAGTCAATAACTTTGAGCACAACTGAGGTCGAATACATTGCAGCGAGTATGGCCTGTTGTGAAGTTGTTTGGTTTAGAAAGCTCTTCAGTGAGCTGTTTGGACATGTGCTAGATACCACTATTATCCTTTGTGATAACCAGAGTGGGATTCGTCTTTTTGAGAATCCCGTGTTCCACGATTGATTCAAGCATATTGATATTAGGTACCACTTCATTCGGGATATGGTACAGCAAGGCGCCATAAGGCTCGATCACATTGGGATTGATGAGCAGGTCGCGGATATTCTCACGAAGCCCTTGGGGAAGGTCAAATTCTTAACCTTCCGTGAGAAGCTTGGAATCATGGAAAGACCCTATTCTGAGGGTCTTGCTTGAGTTGGACTATGAGCTCTGGGAGCTCCAGGGGTCTTGGGAATAACTTCTTGGAGCTATAAGCACACACGGGGCTAGGCTTGCCGAACCTTGTTGTGCTTCTGCCTCATCGTTATGATATTGAGTTGGTTCACCTCTCTTTGATCTATGCCCCGCACGCATCCTACCCATGAGTTTCGGACTCATGGGAAGTACCTCTCATTTGGCTAATGAGGTGGGAAATGTGGATAGAGACAAATAGCAAGACCGATGGACGCACTAGAGATTCCCGTACTCTCTATGTCTAGGATGGCACGTGTCCAACACCTTGATATGGGATCAAGTCTGATGAGGTTCTTACATCTAAACTAACTTCGAGTTAGTATGGGATTGTTTTTGAGTTTGAGAGAGGTTTTAACCTCTAAGCTAACTTCGGGTTAGCAGAGCGTGATGTCTTTGTGACTCACCCTTTTTTGTTCTATTTGCGAAGAAGAGCCAGTAAAGGAAGTTACGACAAGATGACGCACGATGATATATGATGGTACACGATGGTACTGATCACTGGATGGCACAAGTGGACAGATGGAGTTCTCTCTAGTTGAGAGGGAGTGTTAATTTTGGGCAACTAGGTGCAAACTCCATGTTGCACTGATCATATGATGATGATTATATTTTTGTTGGATTCCTCTTTCAGAGAGGTGTAAGATTGATCTAAGGATCATCTTGTTTGGATGTGCATAACATATATTATTTTCCACACATGTGCAAGGTTGGCCATATTTGTAATATAGGCTCACAAGCCTAATAGATGTGTCACTCCCCCTCACTCACTGATATAAATTGGAGAGACTTGGAGATCATTTGCTCATCAACTCATCGCACATTCTCTCTTCTGATCTGATTGGTTCGATCAACCTTTGGAGGCCTCTTTCTCTCAAACGTGTGGAGTTGAAGCTGGGTAAAAGTGTAGATTGGTTTTAGGGCTGTTTGCTGTGCGTTGACCAACGTTGACCGTGGTCAAAACTATTGAGTTTTCTTGAGTGTTGGGGTAACATCGTATGTGCTCTAGCTCCAAAAATTTGTGCAGGGACTAGAGTACATGAGATCACCAAGACCTAGAAATGGATTTGAGGAATTCCATCCAGTTTGGGAGATAATTAATTTATTAATATTTTTAATTAAGGACCCTAAGTCTAACTTAGGAAAATTAAAATATTAAAGGTAATTAATTAAAACATGTGATGGAAATGACTAAAGTCACACAGATTAAGCTTTCTTTTAATCTTAGCCATCGATTCAAGATTAGATCATGGGCATTGGTTTTTCAACGAGAAATTATAAAGGAAAGGCTTGGGGTCAGTTGGAGAACATACATACAGAGACAGAGCACTGAGACTAAGCTGGAATTCTAGGGCGGGTTTGCTAAGAATTTCTAGAAGTGTTTCAGCTGCAGAGAGAGGTAGTATTGGCAAAGGGGATGGTCTGATCCTAGTGCCAAGAATCAGCAAGAGGCAGAGAGCAGCAACCAAAGGCAGCACAGAGAAGTAGAGGCAGCAACAGCAGTTACGCAGCAGCTGCGCAGCGCAGAGAGCAGCTTCAGCTATGCAGACCCTTCTAGGGTAGCGTTGGGCAACAGGGGACCCTCTAGGGTTACGCTGAGACCCTTCTAGGGCAACATAGGGTCTGCGTCACCCATTCTGGGTTTACGCAACCCTCTCTAGGCCAATGCAGAAGCACACAAAGGCTGACAGGGCTGATGCAGGGGCTTCAGGGGCAGCACTGGGTTTTCTAGGGCCAGAAATTGGCCGAGTCTTGTAAATCCTATTTGAGGGTGTGGATCAGTCAGTCTTTTGGTCTCAAAACAGTAGGTTAGCTGCAGATCTATCTTTTTCTCTGTTAGGTTAACCAGTAAGGTGCCCATATTTGCTGTAGTCAGAAACTACTTAATAATATAAACCCTCCAGCAGTCAGAAGACCGATTTTCCCGCATTGGGTTTTTTCGGGGACAGTTGTCCAGAAAATCTTGTGTCACTTTGTCTATGTGTGCATGTATTTCTGTTTTAGATCTGAATCGGTGAAAGTATGTTATGTGTTTACTTCAATGTTAATCTGAATATTTAAGCATTAATAACTTGTTTAAGTAGGAGAAGTATAACCATATCTAATAGTAGAATTTCTGCATAAAGTAACATTTAGAAATTTTCACAAAAACTTGGAGTTTTGACCTCCATTTTTTGCAGAAATTCCGATCTTGTGAGACCGCATTTGAGGGCACAAAGATCGAGGAAAAAGGAGCTTGTTGATCGAAGCCCTAAACTGTAGTGTTGACGTTCTGTGTTGACTTTTCTGCATGGACTTTCTGTTGACTAGCGTTGACTTTTGAGGAGTTGTCTTTCAGGGGTGTGTGTGACACTTGGAGGGTTGGCTGATCTGATGTTGAGAAAGACTTTGCTGGCTGATGCCTCCTGCTGACTGCCGTAACGCACACTACTCTCTATCTTTGTTGGACAAGAAGAATTGTGAAATCTGATCTATATTATTGGCTTGTCTTCTGTTGATCTATTATTGTGTTCTATCAACATTTTACTTTCATTTTTATGTGATTGCAATATTGAATTGGGCCTAAGAAAGATTGAAGTAAAATTGCTTTAAGCATAGAACATAACATCGTTGTCTAAATTTAACAAGATCTAATCTCGGCCGTTGATTTGTCAATGTGAAGGCTATAAAGGAAGACTTGAGTGTCATTTTTAAAGGACACCGAAAGGATCTAGAGATCGAATTTTTTTGACGGAGCAGTGCTCGGATGAAAATCATATCTAAGTGATGCTTGATTGCAGTTGAGGGCGAGAGTAATTCCGGTTGGAGATTTTCCTGAGCCGACAATACACAACAGAGAAGATAGAGAGCAGATTAGCAGAAGCAGTGTAGCAGCGACGCAGTCCCATGCAAAGGTAGCACTGCACCCTTGAGGAGATTCGAAGTCCAGCTGAGGATCATTAAGATCCAGTGCCAAAAAGTCGAGGTGTGAGACCGGAAGAGGCCAGAAGGGCAGATCCATCTAGCAGAAGACCAGCAGCGTAGAAGCCACACAGTCCCCACGTAGAGTGATGCAGAGACTGCGTAACGCAGTGTGGGGCTTGCTGCCTTGGGTTTGTTGGTTAGTCGGGCTTCCAGTATCAGTGTGAGATTTCTCTCACTAACTCTTTGTCAGTCATATTCTCTGCAGGGATAGCCAGAAAGGCATCCCAGATTTGTATTCAGAAAATTACTGCGTATATTCTCTACATGGATAGCCAGAAAAGCATCCCAAATTTGTATTCAGAAAATTACTGCATAAGATATAAACCTTCAGATCTCTTGCACCGGTTTTCCCACATTGGGTTTTTCCGGGGACATTTGTCCAAAAATAACAATGTCCTGTGTTTGCATTATTCTTTCTTGCTCAGTTTCTGTTTTCACAAATGTATTTTAATTGGTGAAGGCTGCTTCAGTAATTGCTTCGATATTTTAAGAAGTAATCTTATAATAACTTGTTAAATCAGATTTGCAAGTAGGAGAAGTAGTTCATCTTGTTGTAGTAGGGATTCCAGATTTAGATATTGGAATTTTCACACTAAGAAACACCAGAAAGAGCAAGGGAGAAGGAGTTGTCAGTTATTTTACTAGGATCATACTAGTCAAAGATGAGTTAGTAGTTGTCAGAGAGAAAATAGATGATGATGAGCTTGTGAGAACCGCTCTAAATGGGTACTCAAAGCAATGGGACATGTTTTTCCAAGTGATTAATGGACAACAAGATTTGCTCGACTGGGATCGTCTGTGGAGCGATTTCACTCAGGAAGAGCTTAGGTTCAACCTTTTCAATGGCAGCAACAATAAAAGCTAGAAGCGTGAGGACGATGAGAATGTTTCTCTTGCAGGAAAGGGCAAAGCCAAGAAAGACTTAAGCGAGGGGCCTAACTCCAAGAGAGAAGAAAAAGAAAGACTCGAGTAAAATCAAGTGTTTTGGTTGTGTTAAACATGGACACTATGTCAATCAATGTCCGAACAGAAAGAAGGGTGATAAAAAAAGAAGTAGCTGATAGTAGCTTCAATGGATATTGATGAACTGTCTTAAAGACTTGAAGATTGTTGATTTCTGGTAGCATCGGATGTGCTCTAAGTCTCAAATTTTGCAGGGAGGCTTAGACACATGTAATTCAAAGCAACCCATAAAGCGTTTTGGGAAATTTCACCCAAATTGTGTTTTATGAAAATAATTAATTATTTTTAATGGAAACCTAAGTCTAAACTTAGGAAACTAAAATAATTAAAGGGAATTAATAAAATAGGGTTTGAATCTTCTAGAAAAAGACGGAGACCAAGTTAAATTAATCTTAGTCATTGATTAATGATTTAATCTCGGTCGTTAAAGTCTCAACGAGAAGATTATAAGGAGGACTTGATGAGGCATTTGAAAAACACATCAGGTAGATACTCAGCTACCCAAGAAGATAGATTTTCTCACTGGCTGAAGTTCGACAAGAGAAAATCAAATCAGAGGGAGAGTTGCAGGTTGGAGAGAGAGGGCATCAACAAGAGCTGAGAGTACAGGATTAGACCGGAGGAAGCAACGCAGAGGAGGGACAACGCAAAGGCAGTGATGCAGTGGTAGGGATAGTGTAGAGGTTGTGACGCTGGGACTACGCAGAGGTTGACACACTGAAACGTAGAGAAGCTACAAGGCCTCTCCAGAGTCAGATTTTCACTGTGGTCTGAGTGAGAAAATTGTTTGTAAATTTCTCACAGATATTCCTCTTCTATTCTGCTGGTTATTTTTGTACAAGATATTTTGCTGAAGAATAATAAAGAAACCTTCATCTGCTGCACTGGTTTTCCCACATTGGGTTTTTTCGGGGACAATTGTCCAAAAATCACTGTGTGAATGTGTTTATACTTGTGCTAGTAATTTTCCTTGCATTTACTTTCCGCAATATTTTTATTGTGAAGACTGCAATGTATTTTATTTCGATATTTGTACAACACGATAAATAATTTTTCCGGTTAAACAAATAGAAGAAATTTAATCAATTGCTGCAGTAGGATTCCACGTAGCGGGATTTTCACAAAGATGAGTTTGCTCTTATAGCTTGCCTATCTAGCTTGGCCACCATAGGAGTTTGGTATATTGACAGTGGGGTATCATGTAACATGACAAGAGTTAGAGAGTATTTCCCCAGCTACAAACCAGACGAGATAGGCTTCAAGATACAAATGGGAAACAAGTCCAAGTGTACTTCAGTTGGGAGAGGGACAATGACATTTCAGAGGGAGTCATGCAAGAGTATCCATGTTATAGATGTGTTGCATGTGCCAGGTTTGGAAATGAACCCGATTTTAGTTTCTTCTATTCAGGATAAGGGGTATGATGTGTACTTTTGAGGACATAAGGTGTATCTAAAACACTAGGGCAGAGCTTTGGTTGAGCCTTGTCAGTGGTAACAATAGTAAAATCTAGAAGCGTGAGGATGACGAGAATGTTGCTCTTGTAGGAAAGGGAAAAGCCAAGAAAGGCTCAAGCAAGGGGCCTAACTCCAAGGGAGAGAAGAAAAAGAAAGACTTGAATAAAATCAAGTGTTTTGGTTGTGGTCAACATTGACACTATGTCAGTCAATGTTCGAACATAAAGAAGGGTGATAAGAAAAAGAAGCATCAAACAATAGCTTCAATGGATATTGATGAATTGTCTTCAATACTTGAAGATGAGTTTGCTCTTATAGCTTGCTTATCTAGCTCGACGACCATAGGAGTCTGGTATATTGATAATTGGGCGTCATGTCACATGACAGGAGTTAGAGAGTATTTATCCAACTACAAAGCATATGAGATAGGCTTCGAGATACAAATGGGAAACAAGTCCAAGTGTACTCTAGTTGGGAGAGGGACAATCACATTATAGAGGGAGTCAGGCAAGAGTATCCATGTTACAGATGTGTTGTACATGCTAGGTTTGGGAATGAGCCTGATTTTAGTTTATGCTCTTCAAGATAAGTGGTATGATGTGTGCTTTTGAGGACAAAAGGTGTATCTAAAACACTAGGATTGGAGGTCAGTAAAAGGGATTGGGATGAGAAGCTACAAGTTGTAAAGGTTGCAGTTAGATGCTCAAAAGGCATTGTTTAATAGTAGCAGTAATAGAGATATGGGAGAGCTATCGCATAAGAGGATGGATCATATCCATCATGGAGCACTTAAGTTGCTTGAAGAGACCATGATTGGTATTCTAGAGGTGAGTACAAAAGATGATGATGGGTGCTAAGGTTGTGTGTTTGGAAAGTTTTCAAGAGCGACATTTCCAAGGAGTTACAATAGAGCCAAGGATGTGCTAGATTTGATACATTTTGATATTTGTGGGCCTTTGTCCACTAAGTCTCTCAGGGGTTATGAGTATTTCGTGACTTTATTGATGAATTCTCCGGGATGACCTAAATTTACTTCTTGAAGACAAGAGATGAAGTCTTCAGTCACTTCCAAGAGTGTAAGGCTCTTGTGGAGAACTTGACAGGAAAGAAGATTAAGGTTTTTTGACTCATAATGGGGGTTAGTATATTGAGAAAGCCTCCAAGGATTTATGCGCTAAGGAGGGAATCAAGAGAGAATGGACAACTCCATACAACCTGCAACAGAATGGGGTTGCAGAACAAAAGAACAAAACAATAATTGGAGCAACGTGGGCCATGCTATATGATCAGGACATGCCTAGATATATTTAGGTAGAAACATGTATCGCAACAATTTACATTCAGAATAGAGTCTCGCACAAGTTGTTGGGAAAGATGACACTCGAGTAGGCATTTACAAGAAAGGAGCCAAAAGTCAGAGATTTTAGAATTTTTGGCAATATCACTTATTGTCACATTCCACATGAGAAACATACCAAGCTAGATTTGATTGTAGCGAAGGGGTATTTTGTTGGTTAAAACGAAACATCCTAGGCATACAATATCTATATTCCAAGGAGTAGGAAGATTATCATGAGATGGGACATTAATTTCTAGGAGGAGAAAGCCTTGGGGAGTTTTTGCGTGTTGCCAACAATTGATTAGAGTCAGTAAGCAAAAACCCAAGGGTTGAACACTAATCTCAGGCTCAAGGCATAAGTACGAGTACAATGACTAGTATGGGCACAGGTATAGGTGTTGAGGAGAGTTTGCATCATGTGGAGCAGCAAAATGAGGAGGAGTTTGAAGCTCCACCCACTACAAGCGGGACTAGGAATCCCGAGGTGCTTCAGACATTAAGAGATGCACAAGAGTTTCTAGGAGATCCTAGATCGAGCACCAGGGACGGGAGACCGCCAAAGAGATATTCAGGTTACAAGGCATTGATGAGTGAGCTCATTGAAAGTGAACCTTCCAACTATAAAGAGGTTGCACAACATTAGGTGTGGTAGGATGCGATGGTGGCGGAGTACAACTCCATCATGCTGAATTATGTTTGGGAGGTGGCACTTAGACCATTGGACATGACAGTGGTTGCTTCCCATTGGATCTATAAGATCAAGCACGCCGCAAATGGCAACATAATAAAATTCAAAGCCAAGTTTGTGGCCAAGGGGTTCTCTCAGAAAGAGGAAATGTATTATGAGGAGACGTTTGTGTGAAAATTCCATGATTGGAATCCTTCTACAACAATTGGTTAAGTTTCTTCTATTTTGTTATATAATTGAATAAAATTAGTTACTGTTTGCTACGGTAAATAATGAAACTAACAAATTGTAGTGTTCACAAATATAAAATGTCACAGAAACAAAATACAACGCAGAAAAGAAATAAATACACACATTCGACACCGTTATTTTTGGACAATGTCCCTAGAAAAACTCAATGCGGGAAAATCGGTGCAACAACTAAGAGTTTGTATTATTACGCAGAAGTTTCTGAATATAAGTCTATGACTGTCTAAACTGACAAGTCATACAGAGGAAAAACTGACAAATAAATCTTTTGAGAAAAAATTTCACTCTGCCACTGGAATTCGGCATGAGATGAACTGCTTTGCACAATGACTGCGTCACCATACACAGTTTTTGCGTCACAACTCGATGCAACCTTCCTTCTTGCCGTCACCATACACAGTGTTTCCATTATTGTTATAGAAGATCTATTTAAAACATAGTGTATTATTTCATGATTTATTTATATATATTTTATGTGGTTTTTCCGTTATTGTTATATAAGATCTATTTAATGGGATATTTTTTTGTTATTTAAAAAAATTGAACCCGTGATTTTTTAATAGAAAAATGCTTTAACAACAAAATTGACCAATTGAGCCATAAATTTATTTACCAAACTATTCTATCAAAATAAATTTATAAAATTACATATATTTACCAATTTTTTTTTATTAAATAAATTTATAAAAATATTTATCAAACTTCCGTATTAAAATAAAATTATATATTTTAAATACAAATTGTTCATTACTTGTTATAACAAACATCAAAATAGAATGATAATATGTACTCAATAGTCGCAACCACTAAGATATTTTTAAGTCGGCCCATACCATACATATTAATAAAATGTCCATAATTCAAATGAGTTTAAATCACTTTATAATTGGATTTTTTATTTTTATTCTTACAAGAGAGTAGATTTATGTATTAATCTGAGCCCGTTTTTGGCATAAAACCGGGTGATTTACAATAGAAGATCAGTGCTAGCAAAGATTCCAAATTCATTTTGTTGCATTATTAGGGTTTTCCATTTTCCAAAATTTATATAGTATTTCCAAAGTAATAACCTGTAACTATAAAGACGACAAAATTACCTCAAAAGAAACATACATTTGCAACATATCATAAAATATCTAGAATCTCTAATCATCTATTGAATTAGATTTTTAATCACTTTATAATAAGACATTAATTAAACGAAATTTAGAGTCATTTTGAATATTAGTACTCTGGTATAATATGCTTTTAGAAAAAAATATTCTTTTTGTTATATATATATATATATTTTTTTTTTTCAAGTGTTATGTGTGGAAGGGGTATTTTTTGATTTGAGAGGAAACATAATATTATTTTTTGTTTAAAATTTAGGAACAATTACCAATAATCAAGGGAAATTCTATTCCGTGTAAATAAAACACTCCTTATCCGTTCTTTGTCTCATCATTATTGGAGACTACAAGGAAATTATTAAACAACTATAGTTGGTTTCCCTTCCTTCGGGTGCTAAATTGTCTTTGATATTCTTTGTATATCCTCTCTTCTATCTCAATTTTCATATATTTCTTTCTTTTACGCCCTCTGTATCAATAATTTTAATGAGCAGGGCTCCACCCTCCACATTCCATGAAAGACACGCATATTCAAATATCCCATTTAATTATGTAATTGTCCCATCTGAGTTTCATGGTTATTCTTAATCACTCCCACTGAATTCAAATGACACCTAACTACCTTTTAGCACATCACTTTCATATCCTTTGGCATTCCTTATAATAATTTCCCATGCTTTCCTGAAGGCGAGGTAGGATATTATTCATGCAGTGGGATTAACTGGTTTGTCCTTTTCTTCGTTCTTGTGAGGGGATTCTGATGGCGTCAGGGTTAGTAGTGGTGGCTAGTCATGTTATAACCCCTTGTTTGGTGTCTACTTTTGTTCACATTCTTGAATATAGTCCTCTACTCATTTCTGTCTTAGGTTTGCTGTTATATAGATTACCTGGTCTAATTTGGTGAACTAATGCTCCCTCTTGATCATTCCTATGGAGAAGCGGGAGGTTGACTCCACGAAGATTGCCTTTCAACAACTCACAACAGATTTTGAATAACTTCACTCATCGATTTACCATCTTTAAATTGGCTCCTCCACCTCTTTGTGAATGTCAAGACTTCCTTGGAGATCTTAGCTTAACACTGTCAATGAGATCTTAGCTCAACACTGTCAAGCAACTCAACAATTGTGAGATGAATGTGGAGCCTTGTGCACCCAACAAGAGGACTCAACAATTAGGAAGCATGCAGAATCATTTTCCTTCAAGACGTTTAGAAACGACTTCAACATATTTATAAGATTGTTTCCTTCTATACTTAAATGTCCTTGTATTTGTAAATGTCCTTGGTTTTGGAGATTCTCAGGCTAGTATCCAAGCATAGAGTGAATGAATATTATAACAAATATTTTCAAATTATAATGTGAATGTAGTCAAGGCATTCCAATAAAAAGTACTTTGCATGAGTAATCTAACCATGGGATGTTTTTATCTTTTTGGTTGGAATCCAATGATGAAATTTTTAGTGAGAACATGGATTTTTACTGTTTAAAATGTGATTTCGAATGTATAAATAAATTCAGATAAATTCAGTGCCCTCAAAACTCTCTCCAAACACTCACATGTGCAAATTTCAGATTTTAGACTTACAATTTCAAAAAATCTCGTCAAAAATATTTTATAATTAGATTATGCACTTTTCATCATCTCCATAATAAATCATTTAACAATACTTCATGGTATCTTTTTCCTAAACTTTCTTTAAATACCGATCAAGATAAATGAAACATCAAAAAGAACATTTGAATTTCCAGATATACATGTGATTGTGATGAGGCTTTCAAGCTTATTCATCCAATCCACAAACATCAAACAAGAACATTTGAATTTCCACTTATACATGTGATTGTGATGAGGCTTTCAAGATTATTCATCCAATCCACAATGTTGTAGCATGATTATGTTTTATTTATTGTTCAATAAAATCCTTTTTTTTTTGGTAAGTTGTGCTAATCTATTAATTCAGAAACATATAATTACATGTTTACAGGTAGGGTTGGTAAGCTGCGCTTAACCAATCCCTACCTTTGTTACATTGATTCTGGGCTGCTGTAGGGGAGGGGGCTGGCCCAGACAAAACTTGTGAGAAAAAAAGGCTGTGTGCGCAGTAGCGCTGATACATTTAGAAGCAGGAGAGGAGGACATGACATTGTGGCCCTGTGGGCACGCATAACAAAAAACAAAAAAGAATTGAACAAAAACATAAACATTACGAGTCCTCATCATCACTGCGATGGGGAGCTTCCTCGAGGATGGCACAGGCAGGGGCCTACGCGATGGCCATTTCCTTGGCAGCTTCCACTTTAGCAGTAGTGCGAATGGGGAGATTTGACGGTGCGTAGAGGATGGGAGAGTCCGGATCTACTCCTTCCGGAACCTTCGTCCAAACGCCGTCAGAATCCATGATCCAAATGTTTGAGTCTTCATCTGCCTGCGCAGGGCTGTTCGAAGGTCCTGGGATGCTCTATGGAGAGGGGGCCCTGAAGGTGAAGGTGGACCTCCTCGCACCAAATATTCCTCTTGTCACCGGGCTCCTGGAGGAGTCTGCGTGCTGCTCCGGACCAGAAGGATGGCAAGCAGGGGAATTTGTCGAGGAGCCCTCAAGCCATTCGAGCCGATTGTCCTCGCCGCGATGGTAGCGGCCCGGGAGAGCCCCTCGTTGACCAACATGGATAGTGCATTGGTGCAACCTAGGAGCCATTGCGCACTTGGGAGGGGTGGCTGGGGGAGTACAGGGACCAGAAAAACTGCAGAGGCTGAGGGGTAGGTGCGCAGTATGCAATGCACCAGGCAAAGGGGATCTGCGCAACTTCACTCCAGGACTTGGACTACGCAGCTGATTGGTTTTAGCAAACTTCCAAATCAGAGGAGCTGAATGCAGCGGAGAGCAGATGACGGACAGAAGGGGCTAAGAGTGGGAGGATATATAGGAATGCTAATGAGGCATGCTAGAGAGGCTATGAGTGATCTGTGTGTGAGGCTCAAGCTGATGGCCAGACACATGGGGGTAAGCAAGGTTGCAATATTGATTATGCAGCATTGTCATTAATGGAGGAAAGAGTGAGGTGATGGTTCGGGTTAGATGACACTAGGCCTGTCCATTCTGCGTGATCGATGTCTCTGCGAGGATTGTGTGAGGCGATAACTGTGATTGGATCCGCAGCCGGTGGGGGATTGCCTTGAGGATCTCCGCAGTCTGCGTGAGTTGGGCTTTGCTTTCAACCCGTGTCAAGCGTGTCACCTGCATCTGGGACAATAAATTCCTATTTTTAATATAGGAGAAAATTATAAAATAAAATTGTATATATATATATATATATATATATATATATATATATATATGTATGTATGTATGTATGTATGTATGTATTAATTTGGATTTATTTTAGTTATATATTATTACATTTTTTTTAATATAAATTGAAAATATAGTTATGATATATTTAATAATAACTAATATTTTAATTCCTATTAAATTATAAATTATTAATATATTGAATATAAATTATTGAATATGAAAATAATAATTAAAAAAAATTTATTCCAAAATTTTGCAAATTACTTCTAATCAAGGTATACATTTGATATGCACTCTTACTTGTCAAGTAACTTTTTTATGACGATTTTTCTTTTTGTTAGGTCCCTATATTATTAGTGTATTCCCTTATTGTTATTAGTATAACCCCCTTATTGTTATTGTTGTACTCCTATAACCCCCATATTGTTATTATTGTGTCCTTACATTATTATTGTTAGGTCGGCTAGGATTATATTGTGACCCCATGGACTCCTATATATATGAGGTTTTGTCATTTGTATCATCCAAGAAATTTTCATATATGTAATGTAAAGGAGGTTGCTCCCTTGAAGCGGCTTATTTCTAAAGCGTTGATCTCTATTTTCTTCTATTTTTGGAGCTGGTTTCATAACATTTGGTATCAGAGCTTTCGATTCTAGGTTTTCGCTGCTCCAAATAGGTCATCGTGGCATTTTCGCTATAACTTTTTTTCTAAGAAGGTTCTGAAGCTGAAATTTTTATAACACAAAGCCGAAATCCTGAGGAACGTTGTGTAAAAAATTCAGATCTTGGTTTGCAATATTTCGGAGATATGATCTGTGGAAGTTAGGGTTTTTGCAGGCTCCCAAATTTCATCTAAAATAGGTGACCTTGGGAAAATCGCCATAACTCTCTCTCTGAGCATCGGATTGGAATTCTGTAACACGTGGCTGAAAGCACACTGACTGTAGTTTCCTATGAATCAAATTTCAGAGTTGAAGGAGGAAACAGTGACATGTGGCACGCCGTACAAGTTTGCTCTACTGAACTAGTGCATAATTAGGTCATTGTGGGAGATTGGGCATGACTTTGTCTTGAAGCATCCAAATCAGGTCAGACCCGTGGCATTCGAAATAAGTTTCAGAGGGCTACTACAGGACCGAATTTCAGATATTAAGGATTCAAAATCACAGAGATAATTCAGTTTCAATATCAAGCTCCTCAAAAGCAAGAAAAAAAGTGTGTATTTTTTTCAAATGGCATAAGTATTGTTTGAAAAATTAGTTTGAAGTGATTCCAAGGGCATATTGAAGCATAGATATCAGTGTTGGGTTCTAAAATGCCCCCTAAAAAGAATTCAACACCCATTAAGCCCTCAGAATACTCTAGTATGACTCATGAAGATGAAGAAGTGCAACATGATATATCAAAATTACAAGAGCAAGTGCACCAAATTTCGCTCTCGCAAAGAGCAACAAAAAATAAAATGGAAGTTTTGAAGAAAGGCGTGGAAGCGAAGATAGATGGTTTGAAGAAATGCGTAGAAGTTAGTATGGAGGGTTTGAAGTAAGGCGTGGAAGCTAAGATGGATGGTTTGAAGAATGGCATGGAAGACATGGAAGAAAAAATGGAAGGTTTCAAGGAATGTTTGTCAAAGTTGATACAGGAAATGATTTGTAATGGCGAAAAGATAGTAGAGGAAACTCATGATGAGGACAAAAAAATGTTAATCGTGATTTCATAAACTCGAATGTTGGATGGAAGACCCACCATATTCCAAAGATCGATATGAGGAAGTTTGATGGCAAGGATCCCATAACATGGATACTACAGATGGAACAATATTTTGATCTCAATAATGTGAAAAACACACAAAAGGTACACATTGCAACTTTATATTTAGAAAAAATACATTTGTATGGTATCGTTGACTTTGCTCCCGTAAAAAAATTGTCACTTGGTCAATTTTTACGGAGGAAATGATAGCACATTATGAGGATACAAAGAGAAACACCTTCTTTAGCCAATTGATAAATCTCAAACAAAAGGGTTCAATGGTGGAGCACATTGAGGACTTCCAAAAATTGAATATAAGGGCAATTGATATTCGAGAGGAACACATGATTGATGTCTTCATAGGGACTTTAAAGGATAACATTCGACTTGAGGTTTGCCTTTGGGAACCTAATTCATTGGAGAAGGCATTCAGGTTGGCAAGAAAAATTGAATGTAAAATTATGGCGACAAGGAGGCCTACCACTCACATCTATAAAGATGGAAGTGTTGCTACTCCTAGACTTCCACAACCTACAAGGTTGACACCACAACAATTGGAAGAAAAAAGAGAAAAAGGGCTTTGCTACAGTTGTGATAGCAAATACACTAAAGGTCATAAGTGTGCTGAGCATAAATTATTTTACATAGATTGTGAAGAGGAGGAAGAAAATGAATAAGAAACTTCAAAAGAAGAGGATATACACCACAAACCAACCCTAGAGAAAGAAGAAATGAGTCCGACCATATCGTGTGATGCATTGGCAGGAATTATCACTCCTCAAACTTTCAAGATAGAAGGACATATCAAGAATAAAAAGGTAATAATGTTGATTGATTCAGGTAGTACCCATAGTTTTATTCATTGTAAGGTAGCTAAGGAATTGAATTGCTTCCTATACCCAGAACCAGAATGTCAAGTGATGGTTGCAAATGGAGGAACTATAAATTGCTCTGGAAAATGTCATAATATCAAGCTAACCATGGGGGAATATGTATTGAATAGTCTAATGCTTTCCATTCCAATGGGAGGTACTGATGTTGTACTAGGAGTACAATGGTTACAATCTTTGGGGATGATAGCTTTTAATTTTCAAGAACTTTTCTTGAATTTTTTGAAAGAGATGGAAGTCAGGACTACTTGGTGTCAAACATGTCGGTGATAGTTCTAATGTCATGACAAAGTTTAAAGAAAGAACAACGAGGCATAATTGCACGCTATGCTCACTAGAAGTTCCAACATCAAAATCATTCATTTCTCCGCATTTCCAAAAAGTTTTAAGACAATCATTCCAAGGTGTTTGAAACTCCCAAAAGACCCCAATCTATTCGTGATCATGATCATGCTATTCATTTGATTCTAGGAAGTGTTCCTCCAAACATCGTGCTCATATATCCTTATGTCCAAAAGAGCGAAATTGAACATATGATTGCAGAAATGTTAGAGGCTGGTATAATTCAACCTAGTCAAAGTTCTTTCTCTGCTCCAATAGTATTGGTGCACAAGAAGGATGGATCATGGCGCATGTGTCCGGAATATATGGAGCTCAATAAGCTCACTATTAAAGATAAATTTTCCATTCCTATGATTGATGAATTATTGGATGAATTACATGGAGGAATTTATTTACCAAGTTGGATCTTCATTCGGGATATCATCAAATTAGAATGAAGACTGAAGATATTCCTAAAACAACATTTCGAACTCATGAGGGTCATTATGAATTTTTGGTCATAGCTTTTGGCCTTACCATTGCACCTTCTACATTTCAAGGGTTGATGAATTCCATTTTGAAACCTTTCCTTACGAAATTTGTGTTAGTATTTTTTGATGATATACTAATCTACAACAGGTCTTGGAAGGATCATGTTTAACATGTTGATAGGGTGCTCAAACTATTAGAGGAGAAACAATTATATGCAAAAACCTCCAAATGTTTCTTTGGAGTACATTACGTAGAATAGCTGGGTCATATTGTATCTCACGAGGGTGTTAATGTAGGCCCTAACAAAATTAAATCCATTAAGGAATCGAAAGTCCCCACAACCATAAAGCAGTTGCGAGGATTTCTCGGGTTAACAGGGTATTATTGCAAGTTTGTTAAGAATTATGGAAGACTAGCATCACCTCTAACAACATTATTGAAGAAAGATGCATTTTCATGGACTCCTGAAGCAACTAAGGCCTTTGAACGTCTTAAAGAGGCAATGTGCCTAGCATCGACCTTAGTTACGACATACTTCACAAAAACCTTTATCGTGGAATGTGATGGCTTAGGAAATGGAATTGGTGCTGTTTTAATGCAAGAAAGAAGACCCATTGCTTTTGAAAGTCGTCCAATCAAAGGAAAGTATTTACATAAAGTGTAATATTCCTAATTAGCAGTGGCTAATTGGAATATTCAATTTTGCTCAATTTTGCCGTCTATAGTTTATTAATAAATAAAAAGGTGAGTAGAGAGGGTCTAACTCACTTAGTGGAATAAAACCCACTCCCTAGTAGCACAATGTTGTGACTTAAAGGGAGCCAAGGGGGGCCAAGCACCACGTAGAGAGGGGGCCCACGTATGCACTAGGAGAGACTGCGCAGATAAGGATGAGCACGTGGCAAGAGGGAGGCTACATTGAGGAGATAGGCCTTAGGGTTTGGAGGAAGGCCAACATTATAAAAGAGGGAGGAGCCTCTTCATTTCATTCATTCATTGTTGATGATATTGAGCTAGTCGTTTTGACTTCTTGAGCATGCTGGCTGTTTAGCCTGTCTGCAACACTGTTTAGTGCGTTGAGTGTCTTCGATCGGAGATCTTGCCCTTAGCCCCGGGGGACTTCGAGTGCCTGCTCGGGCAAGGTAGTTTCTTCAGCATTTTGCGAGAGGTTTGGTGTTTGGTTTTTGTGCGGAGTCGAGCATTCAGAGAGACTGCGCAGTCATTGAGAGGGAGGACGCAGTCCATCTAGGAGGAGCTCCGGATTGGGATTTTTGCAGGGGTTTTGAGCTGGGAGATTGAGCAGAGGATCAGCCTTTGCCTTTGGGAGGATTTTGGTGGAGTTTGAGGCCGTATTTTATTCATTCCTATTCAGCCTCTGCGCAGAGCCTTGGAGGCCAGCGTAATTCCCCAAGTGGGTGTTTTTCGGGGGTCAACCATTTTTGATATGGTTTCTGGGTTTTGCCGAGATTGGTGAGTAGAGGAGGATTCCAGATTTTCAACTCATTCCGGTAAGGGGAACAACCCCTAGTCATCAGTTCATTTCAGCAGTAGCAGCTACACGGCAGTTTTCCAGCAGCTTGGACGCAATTCAGAGAGCAGCCATTTCCTGTGTATTTTGAGAGTATTTCTTTACTTGCCTTGAGCAAGTTTAGGTGCCATCACTCTGATCACCTATTGTACTTCATTATATTTCTTAGTTTAATAAAATGGCTTAGTATTCTCTCTCTATATTTCTGGATGATTTGTCGTACATTCTTTCTATGCTATTGTATGTCTGCTGCACTGTTATCTTTATATGTTTTCGGGCATTCTAGTTCTATACCACTTGGTGTGTTTATCTCATACTCTTAGACAGAGTCTGGAAAGGGCCAGGTAGCCTCCAGATTTCGTCCTCTTTTCAGAGGCGGCATATCTGGTAAACGCCTTCCCAGTCCATCTCTAGTTGGAGTTTGCCGTGTTTTAGAGATATCCCCAAAATGGGATATTACAGTGGTATCAGAGCATAGTTCTGGCTCAGCCTATGGAGCTAGTTGTCTATGACACCTGGGAAGAGGCCATATATTTGTTACAGAGGAAGGAAGTACAAAGATCGTGAGCGTAGGTTGGAGAACACCTACGGAGAGGGAGACTGTGTTTGGGTGGTGGACACATAGCAGGAGGGGCTTCTGACAGACGTAGAGTAGGAGGAGCCTGTGTTAGATTCAGAGCAGAGAGAGCCGATGGCAGATGACACTGAGGCCAAACAATTTGGGGAGGCACTCCTCAAATTGATGCAAGATTTAGCGAGGCGGATTGAGGTGATGGGTCAAAGATTCACCGCTGTAGAGGCTAGACAGCGTGAGACCCCACGGGTATTCCAGGTAGGTGAGGGATCAGGTACATCCCACCATTTTCCGGAGCATGGTGCTGCTTAGCGTGATACTACTCAGCCGATGGCTTCACATGCACCTACACGCTCTACCATGCCCACTTTCTTGGGAGCAGACACAGGGGCAGGAGCCCAGCAGGAGGCAGAGTCCGAACACATGGGCGATTATTTTGCAGAGTATCAGGCCTATGGGTAGGAGTTCAGGGATGCTCTCTCGTTTAGAGATTTTGTTTAGCTCCAGCGGGACAGTAGACCCCGCGACCATCATAGAGGGCATCGACATTATCATGATGGAGATACCCACCGCACATCTAGCAGATTCCATTTGCCTACGTTTGATGGTTCATCAAACAGTTCGACAAAGTCTTGGGTGGAGAAGCTGGACATCTATTTCCAACTTAACCAGATGTCGGAGACGGAGGCCATCAAGGTGGCGACATTACATTTGGATGGTGAGGCCCAGGACTGGTGGTTCCATGGGATGGTTACACTCGGACATTCTACAGTGACGACATATGCTGAATTTACCAGGAGGTTGATGGAGCGATTTGACCGGAGGGATCCGGAACAACACTTTGTTGAGCTGACAAGGCTCAAGCAGACTGGGAGCCCCGAGACATACATTGCAGATTTCTTGAGGGTTTCAGTGATGGTGCCAGATCTATCCGCGGCACGGATGATCTATATGTTTGTGGAGGGGTTAGCAGAGCCACTTCGGGGTCTAGTCAGATCTACTAGACTAGCTACACTCCAGGATGCTATTAGCAGGACCCGGGATTTACAGGATGCATTGCCCAGGACTCGGACACCTTACCCCCAGAGACAAGGCTTCCAGCCCAAGGGGAAGGATGTGAGGATTCCGCCTCCAAAGGGGAATCCAGGACGGACACAGACAGATGATGATGCCAGGAGGGAGCTGAAGAAGAAGCGGTTGTGCTTTACTTGTCAGGAGCCGTGGGCACCAGGACATAGGTGTGCTGCTGGTAAAGCACACTTCATTGAGGTCTTCTCCGAGGATAGCGGGGGAGAGAATGAGGAGGATGACGAGGAGGCAGGAGATAGTCAATCAGCCCAGGATTAGTTGCCACCTCCACCTCCAGGGACAGGAGGTGCAACTTTTGCACCCATAGGAGGGATCCTTGCAGCATTGCGAGGAGTTCCCAGGTATTTGACGTTGGGTATTTAGGATGATGGCGTGTTTAGCAGTATCGCTGGTTGATGAAGAATAATATGTCTCCATCATGTATTATTAGTTTTATTTAGTATATGTGAATAACCAAGAGCTTCACATTTTCATTGTTTCAGGAGTCAAGGATGTAAAGCCAGAGGTTCTTTGTTAGTAGCATTTGCTAAAATTTATCATATCCATTACACTTTTTGGGACAATATACCCATTTACTAATGTAGTGTGGTGTTCCCATTGTTTGGTTACCGAGGGTTACGCTGTATTGGGAGGTCTGAGATGGAGAGGATAAGGCGAAGATCTGCTGGTGGCCAAGGAGGAAGATTCTGCGGATGCACACTTACCCACCTCAGACCGAGCCAAGACAATCGGGATGACGTATTTCTGAGTGAGACAGAGGCACATACGACGAGGGTGAGACCACCTGGTCAGCAGCTCATCCCCGATAGTTGTTTCATCCTCACACATGATGCAGTGTTTGGGGATATACCACCAAGTCGGCCACCGGACCGAGGATTCGAGCACACCATTAAGCTTGAGCAGGGCATTCAAGCGGTGATTACTACCCCCTATAGGCATCCCAAAGCCTAACGGGATGAGATTGAGCGGGCCATCCAGGAGTTGCTGGCTCTTGGGCACATCAGACCGAGCATATCTTCGTTGTTTCTTCCGTGTTGTAGCAGAATACTTCAGAGACGTGTATTGAGCCATAGGTTTCTAACAATAATGGACTTGAAGATTGGGATCTATGGCTCCAGATCGATGAGTCAAGGATGAATAGATGCAGTTCTTTTCAAAGATTGATTTGAGATCAGGGTACCATCAGATTCGCATGAGGGAACAGGACATTCCCAAGACCGCCTTCAGGGGTCATTATGGGCACTTTGAGTTTTTGGTTATGTCTTTCGGGCTAACCAATGCCCCAGCTACTTTTCAATCTTGCATGAACCATATCTTCCGCAGTCATCTGAGGAAGTTTGTATTGGTCTTTTTCGATGACATACTCATATATAGCAGGACTTGGGAGGAGCATCTCCAACATATAGAGGCAGTACTACATATCTTGGAAGAGCAACAGTTCTATGCTAAGCTCTCCAAGTGTGAGTTTGGGATGACGGAGATGTTGTATTTGGGTCACATTATTGGAGTGGACGGAGTGAGAGTCCATGAGGAGAAGATCAGGGCCATTAGGGATTGGCCGGAGCCGAGGAACGTGACGAAACTTCGAGGATTCATTGGCATATGTACTTATTACAGGAAGTTCGTCAAGGATTTCTCACAACTTACTGCACCCCTTACAGATTTGACGAAGAAGGGGGCATTCAGTTGGTCGGATACAGCGCAACGAGCTTTTGACAGGCTCAAGGAGGTGATGAGTAGCTGCCTAGCGCTTGCATTGCCAGATTTTACACAGCCATTTGTTTTGGAGTGTGATGCGTTGGGAGAGGGGATCAGCGCAGTATTGATGCAGGGAGGACACCCTATAGCCTTTGAGAGCCGGAAGCTCCTTCCGCACGAGAGGTTGTATTCTATATACGACAAGGAGATGTTGGCAATTATGCATGCATTGGCCAAATTCCGACAGTATTTGGTAGGGAACAGGTTCAGGGTGAGGACTGACCACAACAGCCTCAGGTTCTTTTTGGAGTAGAAACAACTACAGGAGAGGCAGCAGAAGTGGATCAGTAAGATCCAAGCATATGACTTTGACATCGAGTATGTCAAGGGTAAGAATAACGTGGTAGCAGATGCCCTTTCATGTAGACCAGCCATGTTATCTCTTATGAGCTTAGATACAGATTGGAGGGCTCGACTTTTAGTGGAGTACTCCAAGGACAGATTTGCATGCAAGGATCCGGATGGACAGGTGGCAGATGACAGGTACAGGGTGGTCGATGAGATCATCTACTACAGGGACAGGATCTTCTTGACTGAGGGATCTCAGTTCAAAGAGAAGATACTTCAGGCATCACATGATTCACCATTGGTCGGCCATCAGGGGTTTACCAAAACCTACAGGGCCATTAGAGAGAGGTTCTCATGGAAGGGCCTCAAGGAGGACGTACTCCAGCACATCAGGGAGTGCGATGTTTAACAGAGGAACAAGGGGGAGATGAGCCATCCCGCAGGATTATTGTAGCCTCTACCCATCCCGGAGGGGAAATGGGAGAGTATATTGATGGACTTCATCACAGGGTTGCCCATGGTGTAGGGCAAGGATTGTATCTTTGTCGTTGTTGACCGACTGACAAAGTATGCGCATTTTTTCGCCATATTCGCGCACTACACAGTAGCACAGGTGGCCGAGCTGGTCTTCAGAGAGGTTTTCAGGCTACATGGTCTTCCTAAGACCATCATCAGTGACAGGGACAGCTGCTTCATGGGCGGATTTTGGCAGGAGCTTTTCTAGTTGGTGGGGACAGAGTTGACACCGAGTACTAGTTATCACCTACGCACTTATGGGATGTACTGCAGTGTTAACGCGGCTGAGGCCACGGCGGACCGTATGTTGGTGGCAGCACCCAGCACACCATGGCTACATTTGGGGGAGTAGTGCTACAACACTACACATCACATGTCCATTGGTATGTCTCCATTCTACGCTTTATATGGATATCACTCTTTGTCTTTTGCTGACGTGATGTTTGGTGCTAGCAAGGCTCGAGAGCCAAGATTTAGATCCAAGAGAGTCAGGATATTCTCCGAGCTCTCAAGGATAATATGGCCACAGTGCAGAACCAGCAGAAGCTGTATGCTGACAGAGGTTGGGTGGAGAGACAGTTTGAGGTAGGGGACTTGGTCTACCTACGATTACAGCCATACCGACAGTCGTCACTCAAGCAGAAGGGAGCTGAAAAGCTCAAGCCCCGCTTTTACGGGCCATACAGGGTGATACGCAGGATTGGACAGGTTGCGTATGAGTTGGAGCTGCCCCAAGGCAGCAAGATCCATAACGTTTTTCATGTATCATGCCTGAAGAAGGCACTGGGGCAGCAGGTGACAGTGACAGATGAGCTACCACCCATGGATGATGAGGGGCATTTGGTGTTGCAGCCAGAGGCTATTATTGATACCAGGGAGAGGCAGCTACGACGCAGGACAATCCGGGAATTTTTGGTGAGGTGGAAGAATTTGCCAGATGAGGATGCCACTTGGGAGAGTGAGAAGATTTTGCAGCATCCATCACTTCAGTTGCTTGAGGACAAGCAACATTTTGCCGGGGGAGACTGTAATATTCCTAATTAGCAATGGCTAATTGGAATATTCGATTTTGCTCAATTTTGCCGTCTATAGTTTATTAATAAATAAAAAGGTGAGTAGAGAGGGTCTAACTCACCAATTTGCAGCTGATGACATTTTTCTTCCACCTGTGTAAACAAACTCTTTTTGTTCAATACTTTCTTGACTTCTAAGATGGTTGCTGTCCTGTCCTCCACTCCAAGTGGCTCCAATTCAAAACTGCTCTTGGAATTCAATAACTTGATGATATTGTTTGCAGTTTCAAGCATTCCAGTAAACTCTCTGTTTGCCTTGTATATGGCAATACTCACTAATCTAATTAGATCTCTCTGCTAAAAAAATATTTCGATGGAGGGCCATATCTCACTCATGGACTCAATAATACTAGTCCAAATAATTTCCTTGGCTTGGCCAATAGTCTGTCCAATTATAGTTTCACTTTCTGCCTTGATCAATTTCTCAATTTGCTTCTGGGCCCCCTATATCTCAATCTCATGGGCATTTTCTGATCTTTTCTGCAAATCCTTCAGAGTGCTGATTTCTTCTTCAAGATTTTTAATCTCTGTTGTTTGAAGGGTCATATTCTCCATAGCTTTTACTAAATTCTCTGCACCACCAGATGTGCCTGTGGTTGATGGTGTCGCTGTAGGAATGGATGCAATTGGGACAACCTCTAAAGGAACAATGGCCATTTTTGCACTCTCCTTATCTTTCAGTAGTTTTTCCATCTCTGTCTCCATCTGTTTTATCTGTGCAGACTGCTCCATGATCGATTTCATCATCTCCACCTTCCATGCTTCATTTTATTCAATGTCCTTTGTCAATGGTTCTTCAGTTGTTGATAGTTTGAGCTGTTTTCTCAGGGCTGCAATATCAGTATTATTATTCTTCAATATTTCTTCTACAACCTCCACATTGGTTGGGTCATACCCAATCTTTATCGCTAAGTCCTCTAAAGATTTGATCCTTGAATCCTTGGCTAGTGAAGAGATCTTTTCCATCTTTAGCTAATATTGGAAGTTAGCTAAAGATACCTGCAGTTTGGATAAACTCATGGCAGTGTTGGTCCAAGTGAAGGAAATCATTTCTCCAGTTTGTTTATGCATGTCCGTCTGATCTATGGGATGGATATCCTTTACATCAACTCAAATGCAGTGTGTTTGTAATTTGCAGGTGCTTTGGGCTGAGATATTTGTGCTTGTAAGAAGGCCATTCTCATTTTCCCATACTCCCAATCAAAGGTTGATAAAAGCCTACTTTGTGTGCTACTTGTCTATTTCCAAAACTGATTGTAGGTACTAGTCTTGAGAATTTCATTCTTCCTCTTGATCTCTCTGAATGTATCAAAAATATCTTCCTTCTTTCCCCCTGTGGGAGCAGTGGATGTGGGAGTTTGTAGGTTCTGCTGCTGGAAAGGAATGGTGGCTGAAGATGTGGAGAAGATGGTTTGGCCACCTGCTGGAGAAGAACTTGGAGAGTCTTTGATTGTGATGACCATCTGCTGCTCCTTTTCACTGCTTTGGTCAATGTCCATGTGGACTCTAGCTCTCTTTCTGTACTTCATCTTAAATTCTTTGCTTGATGTATCAGTTTCCATATCAGACTGCTCATCTCTTGGCCTCTTCCCTATTGTTTCTTTCTCTGGTTCCTTTCCCTTATCTTCTGTAGTATTCTTTTCCTGTGGAGTGGGCGTTTGAATGCTGGAGGTGGAGATCACTTGTTGTTCAGCTTCTTGCAGTGTATTAGCTGCCCACTCTGTTTGATTCATGTATTGTTCTATCTCAAGCCTGTGTGTATGAATGTATGGTGTTGACTTGTTCTCACCCTTTTCTTTGAGATGATCACCAATGGATCATAAGACCAGGTGAAACTGTGACTGAATTTCATCTCCTTCAATAGCTTATCGGCCTCCTCCCCTGCTGCTCTGCTGTTGCAAATAAAAGGGCCAATTTGGGACTTGATCCTGAATTGTGATTTCTTCTTTGCAGAGGCAAAGTGAACTTCATTTGCACATATCATTTGTCTTATGTATTCTAAGACAAAGATCCTCATGGGGGGGAACTTTGGAATTTTGTAGGGGGTAAATTCACATCCATAGATTCTGATTTCTGTATAATTTTGGTACAAGTACCAATCTCTTGTTCTCACTTGATCTGTCAACTGCATATTCTTCTTGATTTCTTCACTAACCCTTGGCTCTATTGCACTGCTGAGTATATTCATTGCTGTATGTACAAATGTATCAAAAAAACTCTTATATGTGTAATTCTTTTGCTCCCTCATTAGCAAAGTGGTCCAAAAGATAACTGATTGAGGCTGAGAGTCATCATTTAGCTTTATCATCTCAAATTGGAATTTGCTTGCCTGAAAATAAGCAAACATGTATACCAAAACAGAAGTGTATTTGAACACCTCCTCTGTATGAAACTTCAAGAATTGATCATGGATGGCATCAACAAGGAATTGGGCAAAATTGAACATGATTGAGGGCTTGAAATTTGATGAAAGGATAGATAGAAAACCTATTACAACCTCATCTACCCACTGGTCTGTATGATACCCTAACAAATATGACAAGATAGTAACAATATGTTGAGTCCTATAAGGGAAAGTAGTTGAAGGATAAGGAGGATTCTTTTTAGTCATTGGGGCATTAGTGGCCATGAAGAGTTCTAAAGTTTTAGCTCTGCAGGAAAAGTCCAGCGTCTGATATAATTCTCTAAGAGCTTCATAAGAGAAAGGGATGGATTCTTCAACAGTGGGTGCCTACATCATCTGCTAGATTGATTGCACATTAATAGTAAACAAAACCTCTCATGTTGGTGTCACTACAACTCTTTGATTAATGTCATAACAGGATGGCATTTCCTAATAAACTCAGGACAACTATGCGTCTTTGGGAAAATGTAGTATGGCAGTTTGGTTTCCCATAGGCCTATGTCATCAACCTCATCTAGCAATTTATCCTCGAGCCAGTAGTAGACATTGAATAAATCGAAGTCTGACTCTGTCTCGTAGATCTTAAAATCTCTATCAGCCAAAGCCATGTGATCCAGGTCCACTTGAGGGTAGACCATAGGATTGAAGGGCAGCTGATCTTTCTTAGGAGGCATTCTGTCTTTTGTGAATAATTCTCACTGTGTTTTTCACTGTTACAGAGAAGAACGAGATTGAAAGAAGAAGGGAATGAAGAGAGGGAACTTCTATAGATTAGAATGGGGAGGGAAATTGTAAACAGGGAATTTTGATTTCTTTTGCAGACAACTGATAGTTTTTTGCGGATATTTGAATACTTTCAGTATCTGTCTTCGCTGTAAATTCTTCACAACCCGATCACTTGCAATAATTGAATAGAAATACAATGGTAAACCTTGCTATCTGTGTTGAATTTTGGTTTAATAGTGTAATTGGGCGACCGTTTGATATGGCACGGGCCCATTGGGTAACGACCTGAGCCATTAATTGTCCAACGAGCTCTTTGGCGGGAGCACATTTAATTGGACTGAGGGGAGATGCAGGTGGAGTGGTGGCGCAATGGTATTGGGTAACGGTTAGAGGCGCAACGGTTTATTTTGCAGTGGAAACCGCTTTTCGGAGGGGGGTGCACTCGGTAAGTGGTAATGGAAGGGGGGGGGGGTTAGGGGAGGGGTGCGAAATGACCCAGGTGTGACACGTAGCGACGAAGGCGGTATTGGAAACCATTTATTTCAGACCCCCTCGATGTTAACACTCAGAGGTTGAGGGGGCGCAGAAAAGTATAGTGGGTTGTCGGATGATGAGGAGATGAGCGGGGATGACGGGAAGATGTGGTGTTTTGTGCAGATGTGACGGGTGATGAGATGGTGGGGTCGGGAAAATTAACAAGTGGAAGGGATATAGTTTAATACTTAGGATATAAAAGAATATGAGTTTTCAGAGGTTAGGATAAGGGGAAATATGATATTTTCGGGACTTAGGATATAAATTGTGACATAAAGTATGCCATAATGTCTTCATATGAAGTTTAATCTCCGAACTTTGGAACACATCCCTTATCCAAACTTTAGAATAAAACACCATTTGTTCTTTGATTTTTCTCTTCGACCATAGAAAACATGAAATCTTGAAACTGCACTTTATAGGATAAATTTCATGTTTTCCCCTATTCTTTCTTCTCTTCACCTCTACCTACCCAAACTACGAATCTAACATTTTTTGTTCTTTTGCAGGGTGCATTTGGGCTTGCAGACCCTAAATCATCCTTTCTTTAAAGCTCTAACCTATATCTATCCTCATTTCTTCCATTGACTTAGATTAAACAATTGAGTCAATTTCATTTCTACCTATCTACTGACATGCCAAGATTAAACGGTTTGACAAATCTGTATGATTGAACAAACCTATCTAATGAGTAGTGGAATTTTGATTTGCAACACTTCCAATATTATTTCTTTTGGGGTTTTTCTTTCTTTTTTTCTTTTCTTTATACCCTTTTTCCTTTTATTTTTCATATACTTTTTGGAAATCACTTGAATATTGGAAATCATTCTCAATATGAAAATGAAAAGAAGATGAAATATCCAATCACAATGAGATCCTATGATTTATAGGATACTAACACCTCAAGCAAGCTAAGAAGGAGAATAAATTATCGCCAAAGTACTATGGTCCTTACAATGTGTTGCAAAAGATTGGTACTATGGCATACAAATTGGAGCTGCCTGCATCTTCGCGAGTGCATCCAATTTTTCATGTTTCATGCTTAAAGAAGATTATAGGTGAAAAACTTCCAGTTCAAACAATATTGCTAGAACTTTATGAGGAAGGAAAAATCATATTGGAACCTGAAGCAGTCTCGGAAACAAGAACTCGACAGCGACGAAATCGATCAATTTCAGAGTATCTCATCAAGTGGAAGAACTTACCCATTGAAGATTCTACATGGGAGGATGAGAATTTTATACAGAAGCATTCAAAGCTACTCAAGCGTTGAGGACACCACTTTTTTGAAGGAGAGGGGCATGATAGGTCCCTATATTACTAGTGTAGTCCCTTATTGCGGTTAGTATAACCCCCTATTGTTATTGTTGTGCCCTTGTAACCCCCATATTGTTATTATTGTGCCCTTACATTATTATTGTTAGGTCGGCTAGGATTATATTGTGACCCCATGGACTCCTATATATAGAAGGAGGTTTTGTCATTTGTATCATCCAAGAATTGTTCATTTATGTAATGTAAAGGAGGTTGCCCCCTCGAAATGGCTTATTTCTAAGACGTTGATCTCTCTTTTCTTCTATTTTTGGAGCTGGTTTCATAACACTTTTAAAATTGCCTTCACATGACGTTTGATTTTTATTTACCCAACATTTAAATATCATGTATTATGTGTTTTTGTTTTTGTGAATGAAAATTTTTTTTATTTTGTTTGTAAGTAAGTAAGTAAGTAAGTTTGTGAACATTTTAGAATGTATACTCCTTTTTTTTTTTGTTCTTCTGTAAAAAAAAAAAAATGACACTTATTTTATTCATCAAAGAAGAATGAAAATACATTGCGCATATGCGAATTCACATTCCAAAGATACATGCAGACAAGACAGATAAAAACCACCATAAAATCCCAAAAGGGTCGGCCCGAAGACCCTTTTTGGAGGAAGAAATAGCTACACATTTTAAAACCTAAGGTCCACTCATGAGAAACAAACCCTAGTGCATAGAGATGAAACCGTTGCAAAAATAGAGGCAAGGAAAAAGTGCCCAAATAACCAGATTGTGAAAATAGTTCTGCACGTTAACAAACAAAGCATAACATCCCGCAGAAAAACCCACAAAAATAAAAGAAACTGGGCACAAGCCACCTATGAAGCTCCGACAAAAAGCCCAAAAACGGGTCAACAAAAATGCAGGCAAGGAAGAACAAGCCCACACCACAAACCTGCAACCTTTATCATCGCGCAAACATGAGCACTAGGATAAGAAGGAACAAGCAACGACAAAAAGTGGTTGAGGTGACGACACAACCAAGCGAACCCTCGAGTAGCACCTAACTTGGACGAAAACGGTGGCAACAAAGAACACACTAAGACGACAAAAAAAATACAACCATGAACCCAAAATGAGCCTAGAATGAACTGACATTGGCAACAGAGAAGGAGGAAGAAGGCTTCATCAATAGGAATAGGCAGAGGCACAAACTAGTGGGTCGAGCCGGTAAGGGTTCGACCCCGTAACGCACCGCTTGCTCAACTCCACCTTTTGTCACCTGTTGTCAATCCCAATGGAATTTGGGTATTGAGAATGTCGACTCTATTACAACTAAAAGTTAATGTATTCAATGTCGGTTCTATTACAATTAAAAGTAAATGTATAAATAAAAAATATATACCATACAATTGCATATTAATATATAATAATAAATTTTAATAATTATACAAATTTCAAATCTCTATATATCAAAGTATTCCCATTTTTAAGTTTATTAAAACCTTGATTTAATCTCTATGGGATATCATTAAGTTATGTTTTTCGAGCATGTGGTATTGATATGGTATAGGCCCATAGTATTGTAGCAATGTTTATTTACAAGATAATAATACATAAGGTAAAGTGGCGGTAAAAATGAATGGTTAAAAATCTTTTATTATTAGTTGAGCGAATTACATTGCCCTTATGGGCATCCTATAGTCCATAATAATATTCTATATAATATTTTTATTTTTATTTTGCACCATCTTTAATTTAATTTAATTTTTGAATTTTAGGTACTCTAATTTATATTTTTACCCTCATATAAGTTATTATTACCGTTTTTATTAATCTACTTCTATTAATCTCTTATATATTAATTATTCATATTTAATCATTTTATAATGATTTCCACTAAAATCTAATAATAACATTGACATCATTGTTACATTGATATTATAAATTATTAATATTTCATGTGTTTTTTTTTTTTAAATTCTCATTGTCCTAACTAATTAGTCAAGAATATTATTTTATTAAAATCCATCTTAACTCTAGATCTACTAAGCCCTGAGAGGGATCAAATATATTTTCAATCTAAAAGAGGTTTGCACCTCACAAAAGTTTGATCCCTATAGGAAATTGGATCTAGAGTTAATATGAATCTAGGCTCGTTAATATAAGTTTTGTGTTAGTAAATTTTTAAATTTTGGCTTGACCATAAAATAAGCTTTAACCAAGTAATATCAAAGATGTTATCTTTTATATTAATTTAAAAATATCAAACTTATTCAACCATATTCATTCCTAATGCCAAATTAGCCAATGACTTGGTGCAATTATGTATAGTCACTAATGTGATTTCAAATTTTTTACAAATTATGCTAAACCATTCTTGAAAAATTTTCAAGTAGCTTTGTCAAACCCATTAACTATAATGTGTTTTGAAGAAGAACAATGGATTTTAGCTTTCAATTTGATGAGTTGGACTTAAAGAAGACCTTACAAATATTAAAACAAGTTTGAAGTCATTTTTAAATAAGAATTTCAGAGGATTCTAACATATCAAACAATAATGATATGTGGGCATGGATTTTGAAGAAATTCTAGAGCTTTTCGACAGAAAACCTAACACCTAAAAGGCACAAATCTAGTTAATTTTAGATTCTAAGCGTGAATGTATTGAAAGCATCATAGCCCTCATAACCATACATTTGAGATTTCCATATCCAATCACAAAAGATATATTTTTCTAATAAAAAACCCATTTTATAAAAAACTAGTGTGCCAACTTTAAATAAACTACATAACTCTCTCAAAATCAAATGAAAAATAACCATTTCACTTACATAAACAAAAAATATATGTTAGTTTTATATAGAATAACAACGGCCCATGGATGTGGACATGTGGGTATCAACCTGGAAGCTTTAGGCTCCAGGAATTATGCTTAAGTGTATACAATATAGGATCACATGGTTTAACTGAAGACAAAGATGAACTTTTTCTATTAAGTCCAAAGATTCACTATAGATAAGTTTGTTTATCTTGAAATCTCATCTTAAAATCTTAGTATTGTTGGTGTTGCATATTGTTATCTTATTGGGGAGTCTCAACACAGACGTTATGTGGGGAAATTTTTAAGTCGATAACAATAGTTATATTTTAAAATATCAATACTTACAAGCCTTTATGCTCATATGTTACCAATTTTCCATTTGAAAAATGATGCACCTCTACTCGATGGAATTGTCAATTTGTGATATGCATGGTGTTAGTTTCGATGAAATGGTCAGCAACAGGGTTGGAATTTGGATTTCTCTTTACCTGTCATACAATTTTTTTTGATGTTTTGGGTTCTTATGTTTCCCTTCAAGAAATGTTATGTTTAAAATTTTTCACTTCAAGAGTGATGTTCTCATAATAAATTAACCCTTCACCAAAAGACTTGATTAAAAAATTACCCTTCAATAACATAATTATGTTAAAAATTTTCACATATTTATCATAAAGAAAAAACAAAATGAGCATATCACACAAATGGCTTATTAAATCTTGAGTTTTGGTTTGAAATTGCATGGACCACTCGTAATAAAATCTTTGGAACCCGAAATCAAATGTAGTTGACCCAAACATGCCATAACATTTGTATATATGACATATGACTAAGGAGATCTTATAGGACATATAAGAGGATCAACATAGTAAAATTATTGAATGTTATCAATAAAAACTCAAAATTAGATTAATTACTAGCAATTACCCCAAAAGGTATAAAGAGAGGTTGATATAATTGTTAAATTGGAAAATTTGTACTTTGATTTGAAATAGTAATTGTTGTATTAGATTTAGGTTGTTTAGCAAGTTTGTGTTAAGTTGCTAATACACAATTAAAATAATAATTGAAATATTGAGATAATGAAAGTTGTCTGAGATATAATTTACCAATTATTTTACCAATGAAAGATTTAAAACCATTGTGAAAAAATATTGATTTTCTAGAATGGGAAATTTCTACTAAGAGGAAACAATGGGTATACCTTTGCCTCATTTTAGGCATTCTATGTCGTTTTATGAAGGGCATTTAATAAAAAAATTGCCTATATATAATATCTTGGCATTCAAAATGTAAGTTGTATTCTTATTCTCATTTGTATTCCTTATTATTGATGATTATCTCATTTAGGAAATTATTTATAATCGTTGTAAACCAAGACACTGTCTTATTACTCTGCAACAAGTAAAGGATGACAAATTAGAAAAATCCTACTATTGTTGTGTATTGGTTGCTTCAATAGTAGGTATTGGATGACATTGTTTGCTTAAAGAGATCTTTGCTTAATGAACCACAACCAATTTCCATAGGTTCTTTTATAGTGCACAGCATTCTACATATGCATTTGTGGAGTAACTCAGAAACAATACATTGCCCCATCTCCATGGAGTCTCAGGCTCTCCAGACTCATCTCACGCGTATTTGGGTCGAAGAATGGTTGGTCCACGTCGTGGATGGCAAAGGTGCCTCGGGTGTAGAGATTAGGGCGAGCAACGAGCACTCTGTTGATGGCTATGACACCATTCGCATTGCTCATGACCACAAAGTTCTTGTCATGGAGTAGCGTGGGTATGCATGAGCCGAGTTGCATGACAGACAATGTTTTCTAGAGAAGCTTGCGGGTGGAGGTGTGGTAGTGGAGGAGGTCCATCATGAGCCACAATGGGAGCGACATATTATTGAGGGCGAAGAACATGCAGTGTGTGGGTTGCAGGATTTTGTCTGCCACAATTTCCAGAGGTGTGGCGATAATATTATAACCATCCGCGTCTCGTAGAGCTCTGCTTGCGTTCATCACCATCTCATTCATGGTCGCCATCTCCTTTGCGCCTGAAACATTGCCTGGAAATATGATCACCACAAAGGCCAGCAATATGCTCCAAAGCCTTATCCCGCAACATAAAAATTAGCAATGAAATATCCATGAAAAAAAAAAAAACACCATCAACAAGTCAAAGGGTTGTTAAATAACCTAAGCAGCAAAGATTTGAATAAATGCATCATAGTTGTTTGAAAACAAGAAATACTCGACAACAGTAATTACCAAGAGAGTAGAATGATATGCTCGGAAGCTTTCTTTACAAACCCTTCAAGCACTCTTTACAAACCCTAGTTCATTTATGTAGCTAAAGTTAAGAGTGTGGTGGAATATATATAGAGGGGATAGAGTATGTATGTCTATGTATACTTTAGCAGCCAAATCGTTGGAGGGGATCTCATAAACCAATCTGGTATAAATAAACCATGGTATTAAGAATTGTTGGAGGGGATCTCATACACTAATATGGTATAAATAAACCATGGTATTAAGAATTTTCATGATAAAGTGAGAGTGGATCTCCAAGTTACGAATCTTGTTACAATTTTTTTGGAATCTTGTTACACACACACACACACACACATATATATATTTAAATATATGTTTTACTTCTATACCAATTCTTTTTATCAATAGTAATTATCATTATTATTTTAAATAAAATTAAAATTTAGTTAATTTATGATTTTTTTTAATTTTAACAAATTTTCTATATATGATGGAGTGTTTTGATATCTATTATGGATTTAATTTATATATTTACCCTAATTTTATTAACCCCACACTAAATTTTAACATTTAAATTATTAATTTTATTTTTAATTTTAAAATAAACTAAATTTGAAAATCGTAATATTTCATATTCTTGCCAAAAACCTTTAAGAACATATGTACATGCCAAAAAAAGAGAATAATTCAAGTTATTCACAAATATATTCCCAAGCCCATGAAAATATCTTATTTGATTGTCAAAATATCCCATATTACATATTTAAAAATTTAATGAAGGTAATTCTTAGTTCAGCATTATCACAAACGCTCATTAACTCTTAATTGAGAGGTAAACCATAAAGAATACAAAACCATAAAATTAAAGTATATAGAGACGTTCAGATAAAGAGGCCTTTGTTTACGAATTTGTAGCTCCCAAAATCTGTTGTGATAGCTCACATAACTAATGGTAATTAATGAATTCACCCCCATAGATTTAAATATGAACGGTTGTTCATGAGCTCTCATGATCATGCCTTGGCATTTGATGCCAAAAGCACACAATGGTGTGTTGGTTCTTAGCTTGGGAAACCGAGCACAAGCTTTTCCCACAACATCAAATCTCGTATCTCGTAAGAATATATATGAACTGTAGGTATAATATTCCATCGAATTAATAGGTATGAGATCATTGAAGTTATGCATGTAATAGCCAGCGAACCAACCAAGAGCTTTTAGTGTTGTAGTATGATTTACAACTATTACTCAGAGGAATATACCATAACCAACATACCACGAATGGATGGAACACTGGGAGTGTGATGGCATTGAACCAAGCAATAAAACAATGATTTAAAGCCCAACATGGATGACTGTTGCTAATGGAAATGGTATGGAGTTTCCACGTAAATACACCAACAATTTAAGGGCTAGTTGACTCTCAACAAATAACGAATTAATAAATAGAATGCCCAATTAAATAGCGAGGCTGGTTGTGCATTCACTTAACCTTAGCGATATTATGAATTGAAGATAACGTCATGATTCAACATTACATAAAATTAAGTAACAAGAGATTACTGGACAGGGAATCCAATGCTGTGGGTGTTAGGATAATTATATGGTTGTAAGTAATTGAATGCAAAAGTATTGTCCAATTTATTTTTATATAGCAAGAAATCACATCAGATTGAAGCTATTACACAACCAAACTCATTGAGATAGCTATTAACACAGAGATAATAGATAATGAAGCCTCTGGGTTGGAAATATGATATAAAAAAATTATGTTCACGACACAAAATTTGAACTAATGGACAAACTATGAAATAATTGCTAGAGATGACTAAGGAAAATGACTTTGAATGAAGACGACATCAATATTCCATGTATTTGCTTGAAATACTTCATTGATATCCTGGATGTTGGGTGAGTATCTTGGTTGTTGGGTGAGAGTGGCAGTTGAAATCTCAAGCAGATATAACTATCAAATAACTACAATCTAGTAATCTTAGTAGATAGCACTATCAAATAACTACAATCTAGTAATCTTGGTAGATAGCAACACCTGCCTAGTAGTAGTCAGTCCCAACCTTTCCAACTAAAGTTGACAAGAAATTGAAGACCTTACCTAAACTCACAACCTTAATCCTTTCTCACTCCCATGCATGTCACAACCTATTATGATGGATTCAATTGGTAGATTGAATTAGATCGATGGGACTCTTCCAAACGTTTAATGGTAGCATCCAAATGCAAAGATCTTTAACTCCCCATATGTAGGTCAAATTCAAATGATTTAAAAATCAATATGGATCTAGCTCTGGATTTAAAACATTTTTCTTTGTACACACAATTTTATTAATGCCTAGAATGTTGATATAGCAATCCCCTTGCATTTTTTCTCTATTAATTGTAGAATAATGAGAAATGAACTATGTTTGGAAGTGCAACACCTATATAAACAACAAACTATATACAACTAAAGACTTTAGAGTAGTGATCAGAAAGAAATATAGTTAAACCAACATATCCATATCCATAAAGGGAGATGAGAAATACAATCAACTTACTTCCATACTTGCTAGTTAAATACTTTCATTCAAACGAACTCATGATCTCGTTTGCTCAAACTGCGAATCACTCCTGTACAAGATATTACCCAAATTAAACACCATGGTCGGACTCTGCTCGCATGTCACCACCCTCATCGTCCATCATCTTTTACCCATACACGCTTCCAACACGCAAATCCACCTCCATAACCACATATTGCCACTTAAAGCTCATCTCTAATGTTCTATTAATCTAATAAGATAATACTTCTGCAACTCCTCTCAGAAATCTACTGCACAGTGTCCAAGGAAATTGGAAAACCTCGATGTTCAAGTAAACAAAACTTTGTACCAAATTCAATAAAGAGATAAAAATGAATTCATTGAGATGATATAAGAAGAAATCAAATACATTTAATTACTAAAAAGTATAATTGTTGCCACATGATTTCATGCCTACATTCATAGTTGTTATTGACCACTAATTTCACAATCAAAACTTAAAATCTAAAATATATTAGACATTACATATACCATTGATAAAATAGAGTGAGAGAGAGGGAGTGACAAGGGAGAGACGAAGAGAGTGAGGGATAGATGAGAGGGAAGATAGAGAGGATAGGAGAGAGACAAGGAGAGAAAGGGAAGAAAGAGAGGGAGACATGGAGATGGAGGGGGACAAGAGGGGGAGAGAGAGGAAATAGGGAGGAAGAAAAATATGAGAGAGGGAGGGAGAGAGAGAGAAAGGAGAGAGAGAGGGAGGAAGAAAAATATGAGAGAGGGAGGGAGAGAGAGAGGCAGGGAGTCACAAGGGAGAGAATGAGAAAGGAGATGAGGGAAGAGAGAAAACGAGAGGAGAGAGAGATGGAGACATGAAGATGGAGGGGTGAGAGAAGGGGAGATAGAGGAGGCAAGGATGTATATACATAATGTATATTGACATAGTTGGAAAGTAGAGAAAGAGAGAGATAGGGGGAAAAGACAGCGGGAGTTGGGAGAGAAAGGGGCAGAGAGGAAGGAAAAGGGAGAGGACATAAGAGAGAGAAGGGAGAGGGAGATGGAATTATAGAGAGAGAGAGGGAGGCAAGAAAAAATACATAAAGAGAGAATGGTGGAGAGAGAGAGAGAGAGGGGGAGAGATGGATCTAGCCTAGACAAGGTATTATAATACCCAACCTAGATTGATCTTAACCAGGTATTATAAAACCCAACCTAGATCCATCTTAACCTTGGATCTATCAAGCATTGATAGAGATTAAATATCATGAGGAGCAAACCTCTTTTTTGAGTGCAAAACTTGAAGAAAAGTTTGCACTTCAAAATTTTTTATGCCTCTTGATACTTGATAATTCGTTGGTTAAGATATGGATCTAAGCAGGTTAGGATATGGAAGAAAAAATACGTAAAGAGAGAATGATGGAGAGAGAGAGAGAGGGAGAGATGGATCTAGCTTAGACAAGGTATTAAAAAACCCAACCTGGATCAATCTTAACTAGGTATTATAAAACCCAACCTAGATCCATCTTAACCTTGGATCTATCAAGCATTGAGAGAGATCAAGTATCATGAGGTGCAAACCTCTTTTTTGAGTGCACAACTTGAAGAAAAGTTTGCACTTCAAAACATTTGATACCTCTCAGTGCTTGATAATTCGTTGGTTAAGATATGGATCTAAGCTGGTTAAGATATGGATCTAAGTTGGTTAGTTGGTTATTATAAGTATTACATATCCACTTTTAGTTAAGTATTTAACAACTTTAAAATAAAATCACATATTATATAATATTATTATTTTTAAGTGTTTTTTACCCATTTTAAACAGTTATGTATATTATTATTATTATTATTATTTTTTTTTTTGAAGTGTTATATATCTGCTTTTAAATTAAGTATAAAAAATTATCATATATTATGATATAAAAGATGTCTCCTCATAAAATAAATTGTCCACCTGTTGGTAAATAATTTAAAATTGTCCACCTATTATTAAAATGATATTAAAATTTAGTAAAAACAATTTATGTCCACATTATAGTAAAAATAATATTAAAATTTAGTAAAACAATTTAAAATTTAAAATTCAGTGAAAACAATTTATGTGCACTCTATAGTAAAAATAATATTAAAATTTATTAAAACAATTTTAAAATTAAATAAGTTTTAGACCAAATAGTTTGAATTATAAACATTATTAAAGGATTTTTTTTCATTTAAAAAAATAAATAAATGTCCACATTACATCCCTCAACAAATAACAATTAAAAATAATAATAATCATCATAAATATCCACATTACACCTGATTAACAATTTAAAAATTAAAAATCAATAAATGTATCCATATTTTTCTCTCCAACATCCCATCCGTTCGTTTACATTTGTAATTTGAAAGAAAAACCCCTTGGCATCAATCAAAATACAAACAAGGAAATTAACAACAAAATATATTCCCTACAACATTTGTATTTTACACCAAGAAGTTATGGCAGTGCCCACATATTTCGGACTTCATGTCTACTTTTCCAACTTTCCAGAAAGTATGGGCATTATTTTCAGCTTAAACCAACCAAAAGTCTGCAGCGGCTTACATTCAATTAGAATTTAAACATTGAAGTCTCCTTGGTTCTATGATTGAAGCTACTTCATATTACACCAAACGCACAATCACCATCAAAATCTAAGCCTGCAAATGTGGTAGTTACACACAGCAAATTTAGTTTGGCAAGAAAATAGTCACTACATAATCCCAACGAAATCCCAACCATGACTGGTTTATTTCAACGAGAATAGAAAAAAATGAATGGTCAGTGCAATAGCCATGCTTGTCAAGTACACAATATCTTCTATAAAACTTGCAGATACAAACAACATAATCCAAATTGTATGAAGGTGCAGATACCAAATCCCAACCAAGACTGATTTATTTCAATGAGAACAGAAAAAAATGGATGGTCAGTGCAATTGCCATGGTTGTCAAGTACAAAATATCTTCTATAAAACCTACAAATACAAACAACAAACCCCAAATTGTATGAAGGTGAAAATATATTAGTTGACACATGAATGTATTTTAGTCTTTTACTGAGGTGAGCAGGCAGAGTTATTGGGAACAGTAACAAAGCATAATGTATATGTGCACCATTGGATGCGTCTGTGAGACAGAGGAGCTGATGTCTGAGACTGAGGAGCTGTCGTTCTGCTTCCATTCCAACCCATGCTAAACCCAAACTGTGAATAGTCTGCACCGATCAGACTTGCAAAAAAAGGGGGGAAATCAGCATGGGATTCGAACAGAGGGCCTTTGAAATATGAAGACAAGTATAGAGGGGAGCAATTGAGGCAGGGGCCTGCTGTCATATTGAAAATATTTTCATAGCCTTCATTGTAGTGACACCTGTAACCGAACTCAGATTCGGCGACACAGGAGCCCTCTCCCCACACGGAAATTCCAGATTTACATGCTGCAAAGTGATTTGATTTGGTCGGATGGATTAATTAAATTGTGCCTGCAAATAAATAGAGAACACATTATTCAATTTACCCCAGTGCCCATTGCAGCATGCATTGTTTACAATATGAATTAAACCAACATGCTCACAGTTGGGTATAAGGCAGGGAAGGAAGGAGAGCGAAAACCCAATTGAGGGTTGCTTCCATCCTGGGTCGTATTTTTAATTCTCTCCTTTGGTTTACAGGTTCTTAGGTCCATACATGGAACCTCCATCAACAGTTCCTGGACAACAAAAACCGGTTTGTGGCAGACATTTGTTGTGTGGTATGAGGAAAAAGGACTAAGTTCAGTCTCACTTGTTAGGGCTTATAATTTGGATGGTCGCCAAGAGGTGCCTTGCTTATTTGAAAACATGGCCACTCTGGCATTCCACTAGCTGACCCATCAAACCTACGAGTAAGAGCATCAAAGCATTCAAAATTTTGGTAGTGCAAGAAATCTGTGCCAGTCAATGGTGCCTTGCTTATCTGAAAACATGGCTACTCTGGCATTCCACTAGCTGACCCATCAAACCTATGTGTAAGAGCATCAAAGCAATCAAAATTAATGTAGTGCAAGAAATTTGTGCTAGTCAATAACATAACAAAGATGCCTATCAAAATGACTAATACATTTAAAACCATGGTCTTGGCATGAGTAGTGGTCGCATGATAGTAAATCAAAGGTCCAGACTCTCAATCAATGACCTCTAAAAAGACCTTATGCAAGGACAAGGCCGATATAAAGATGATCCTCATAAAACTGATGAAAATATGAAAATTGAAGAACAAGAGTCAAAGCATACAACTACAACGCTGGAAGAGGTTGCAAGCCAAGCCAAGCCATAATACCATTCATTAGTATATAACTTTTAAAGTCACTAGTATCTTAATTCTCTCTTGGGTGTCTTTTACACATCCATTTTTTTTTCTGATATAAATTACCTAGTTTTTAAAGTTAATTCAGAATATCAAAGTATTTCAGAGAAAAAGCCTCAGTGAAAATATCATCCTTGAACCTTTATTGGTTGTTGAACTCAAAATTATAAACCTAAATCATATATAGATGAATTAAAATATCAAATATCAAAGCTCTGCTATTAAAATGACAGAATCAAAATCCATTACAAAACCTGGGTAAAGGTCTACTTGGTCCTTTGTCCAATCTGCTGAATCAGTGCACCATTACATAACCAAACAGAGTGCGATGGAGTGTTGGTCACTAGAACAAAACTGCGGACCAAGATATTTTCCTGTGAACGGTCGATGGTTGTTCTTGTTCATACAGGAAGAAAAGAAAATATGAAACCAAATGCATGATCATTATAAGAGGAAACACACCCCACACGTCGCTTCTCAACGCTACAAATCGCACCAGATTCCTATATCCCAGGTCATATTCATGCAAAACGCAATGGGTAATGGATGGAAATGAAAACAATGAAGCGGTAGCGATTAGCTATGAGGGGACCAGATTCAAAAGAAAAGCCTATCGGTCTAAATATGGGTTTATGTTGTGATTTACATAATTTAATATATATATCACTGGATGTAAAGATAAAGTACACATTTTACCATATTTATTTTAACAATGTTTTGGATTATGAGATATACACCTACATTAATAAGATTGAATGTTTAATATCTGTCAAACATTTAAAAAATTAAAAGACTAAACTTATAATAAATGGATGTTGTGGATCTCTTAACATCATGTTATAAGATTATGTTATGATTTCCTCCATTATCACATTCATAGAGAGCAAACACTTCTAATTATTAAATGTAATAAAAGTATGAGTTGATCAAATCATTCCTTCTATTTATCACCAAAATTTAGTAAAATTGATGTATATATATAGACCAATTTGTATAAAGGTAACATTGAATAAACAAACTCACTCTAAGTTTAAGCCACAATTAAATCATATATATATATATTCAATTAATTTTTACTTTTTAAGTTTAATATTATCCTTTTATGATGTCTTCAAAAAAAGAGAAAATAATAATATAATTATTATGCATTTTTTCTTTGAAGACACATAATGTTATATATATATATATATATATACTTTTTGAAAATGTCATATTCTTAAAGTTAAATAACAATAATAATAATAATATTTTTTTTTAAAGAAAAGCTACATATTAATTACTGAAATACTTTACGTTCTACTTTAAAATGTATATGAATGTGGAATGATATTTTTTATTTATTTGTAATAGTAAAATTTTATTAGTCACTCAATAATATTTTGGTAATATATGATGATATGATGACTTCAATAAATATGATCAAAATTTTAATTAATTAATTATTATTGTTAATTGGATTTCTTTGTTTCGATAAATGCTCATTGCAAATTTACTTACTATAAAATAGACACACTACCTATGAATCTATATGCCTTTGATAGTTGATGAGATGTAATATTTATTTTATATGATGTTATATGATCATGCATTTGAGTGTTTAATTATGCATCTTAACATTATTTATCTTAAGGTGAAGTTATGGTCATATTTTAACCAAAAAGGCATAAGTTGGTTGTAGTAAGTGAAGGTTGTTCAAGCCACTATCATGAAGGTGGGAAAGTGCCACATGATCAAAGATGACAAAAATAAAAATTTCAAGCCAATCTTCCTAGGTTTGTGACATAAGAACTCACCTTAAAGCAAATTTCTAAGACATATTGAGTACTTATTTTAGATGATAATAATAATTCTAATATTTAAATAATGCACTAATATATATTCAATCCTTTATTATTATAACACTCCTCAACAAACACATACATTTTAGCATTCATGCTAACATAGCAATCATATATATAAACCATAGCGAGAAGAACATCCATAATAAGGAGCCTTATGTGACTCCATTCTAGAACAACCAACAAATACATTATCTCTCTTACAATATACTAATGGGTTTCCCATACAAGAATAAATCTCAACAACTCAAGAGAATATAGAACTATGAGCTAATAGTTGATTAATCAACCATTTTTTCCTAACATTTGAATGATTTGTATAAATTTTTTACCCATCTGCATCTCTAACCATATTAAAACCCTAACTTGAATAACGTATATTGCTGCATAATTGCAATACATAACACATAAAATAAAATAAAATAAAAAATTCATGTAAAGAGATAAAAACATGGAGTTCATTCATATTTCTTTATTGTGTAATTGAATTGACTAATTTTCTTTTTCTCTATGTGGCATCATTATAATTACTTAGTATTGATCAACCACATTGTTTTTCACTTAGAACAAGGATACGGCCTTGTGAAATCACAATAATAATTCAAAAAATAAATTTAAATATGTCATAATAGATTAGATTTAATAAACATAGTCTAAATGTTATATGTTATGACATTTTTCTAGGTATATTTCGTGATTAAAATTTTCGAAATATATTTAAAATTGATTACAATTACAAAAATAATTGATAAATTTATAAAATTAAAATACTTCAAAAAAAATCATTAAATTCATTTCATATTAAAAAATACAAGTTTAGTAATAAAAATATAAAAAACTTAATAAAAAATTATATTAATAAATTTCAAATGGAATTTGTAAATAATAAAATGACAACATGAATGATAAAATAATAACAAACACTCTTATTTAATCTGTATTTCTTGGTCTGTTTAATATTCTTCTGATTAACTAGTATGTGACCCTTTCTATTTAGTGTTCATACTTTATAATGAAAAAATGCCTTGAAAATCTTTTACATGTTGCGTAATTTTCCAAATGTTTTCATCATTAGATTAGGGAAAGATTGTCACTTCCTATTTTCGTTAAAAACATGTGATATTTTTAAATCTGATCTGCAATATGTAAAAGAAAAGAGAATATCTAGAACACTAGAAGGACACTGTGGGTATTTCTCAGCTTGCGCAAAGACACACGCCCACAGATACACACCAAAGTTGATTTCCTGTCATCTTAAGCTTTTGAGAATTCATGTTTTATGAATTGTGTTGGTTTGAAAGATCCTTTGCATCCCTCTTTCATGCAACTTTGATTTAGCTAAGGGGAGTTGTTTGCATTCTCTAGTTATGCACACTTTTAGTTGGTAAATATATCTCTCTATGTTTTTGAATTGTCTTACATACAGTGCCTTGTGTTTTTCTTGCCTTTTAAAAATTTAATTATTATTAAATTTTAAACTGAATTTGTAAAAAGATAAAATGACAATAAACACCAAATTAAAACAAATTGACCTCACAATAAAAGGGAATACCTACTCCACCAAACCTCAACACAGCAAAATAAGACTCATTACTACAACTCTAGTCATAACCATTAAAAGGGCTAGACATATATGATTCTAGTCAACTATCATTGAAAAAATACAAAAGCTAATAAATGCAATGCTACCATGTTGTGAGCCTTTTTAAAAAGTTAATAAGCAGAGAACATGTAACAACAAAAACCATTAAATCACACTACTTACTTTGTTGTTTACCCAAAGGTGTTTACCCAAAGGTAAAGAAAGAAACTCAATAATAAAAATATTAAAATTTCTAGAAATTCATCAAAATAAACTCAATAATAAAGAATTTAAATTCATTTAAAGCATTCAAACTAATTCAATAAAAACAGTCGTGAATCTCTAAATCTCATCACAGATTTCACAGATTGCAAGTGAAATGGTCTTCAATCTTTGAGTCTGATCGCAGATTACGGTCTTGAATCTTTGAGTCTCATCGCAGATTTCACACGCTGCAAGTGGAGTTCAGAGCCCAATCATCCTCTCTGTAGTTTTATATATGCACCATCATCTCAACTAGTCAACCGGTAACCTATTGTCCTTGTGTGGCGCGCAAGGGCAATTATGTGATGAGAAGTATTCCATAATGTCATTAAAGGAGCATCATGTACACATTTAATAACAGGTGTTCATTATCTAGAATTTAAATTTTTGTAGGTGTCAAATATTTACAAAATACCCCACGATGGACAAATTGGCCATCACTGGTCAGTAGTCGGGGACTTGTGTCTCATAACTACCAAGACTGGCTTAACCAGGGAAGCAAAATATAAAAACACAAAATATTTATAGGCTTCTCTGTCTATATATCTGTGTTTTGTGCTTGCTCGGGGTCTGTGAAACAATCGAGTTTCGAGCTCTGCCGCCAAAGGTCGGGAGTTGCGCGTGAGTGGGGCAAATTACCCCGTGTAAATATGCCTGCCCATACGCTTTTGTTTGCCAACGGATCTCCATTATCTCTGCCACCTTCATCTTTTTCTTTTACATATTCCAGCACATGGTCATCTCCGGCAGCAGTCAATAATTCTGTAAAGTGGGGGCCGATGCACAGGATGAATGGTGTGAGGTGGGCGAACCGCCGAATTGTAATTCTGGATGGAAAGATGAAGAAGCAGCAACAGATAAAGGCATCGGTCCAGGCACCAAATGCAACCGACACTTGTCAGGGTACTCTGCAATATGAGTTTTATTCGTCTAAAACTAATTTCAATGGATCCCTACAGCTGGGTTGTGATACATTTCTCCTTTAAAATGTGCTTGGCAGATTATATCCCGAAAGCCAATTTTTACAAAGTAGAAGCTATTTTGAGGTACTTCCATGCATTATAATCCTCAGATCGATTGCATATAGCATAACTTCCACTTCTTACATACTGTTAACAGTCCATCATGTGCAATTTATGTAATGTAACCCTAAATTGACTTCTCAGTGAAGATTAGTTATTGAATAATTTATGTTTTATTGGGTGTTTTTAACATGGACAAACATTGAAGGCCATGGCGCATGTCCCATGTTACTTCGGTGAGACTTCAACTTTCACTCTGTTTGGAGAAGAATTGCATCATCTTATCAACAGAGAAAAGGCACCTATGCTTTGTATTATTGCAAATGACTATTAATGTGCACCATTTGCAAACTAGTTCATAAAAAGTTTCTTAAGAGGTGGGAATGCAGGGTTTATTGAAATTGGGGATTCGTGGCGTCACTGTCTCTGATGTTAAGGGTTTTGGAGCTCAGGGCGGATCTGCAGAGCGGCAAGCAGGTGATTTCTTGTTCTGCATGCGATTATTTTCTCTAGACTTATTGTTTGCGCTGTGACAATCTGAGTTCTATCTGTAGAAATGGTGTTCGTTACATCGCTTAGAGCCATTAACTTATATTTTGTCAGAGTCTTCAGGGAGAGGTGTATGATTGACACGGTTGCCAATTAGGTTGGTTGGTTAATTTTTTGAAATTGGTTTCTATAAACTCAGAGGAGCATTACAACTGGCCTTAAGACGTTCTGTACTGCAAGTGGCTGCTTGCATGGCATTATGGCTCTCAAGGGACAAATCACTGAACATAAGAACTTTTCTTAGGCAAATCTGCTACTTCAGGCGTGTCCTGTCAAAATCACCTAGGAATTGAACCATGCCATCAACGGCTTATTCATGTCTCCAAGGGAATTGAACCATGACATCAACCGCTTATTCATACCTCCAAGGGAATTGAACCATGGTGGGTGGCTCGACGTGGCACCATTCTCACCATTTAACAACAATCCCATTGACAGTTAATCACCTTGATGAATAGAGGAAGCATCCATTTTCACTTATTAATTTGCAGTTTGTTTGTCTTTGTTGAATCAAACAGTGTATAGGTTTCAAGATAAATATCTACTCTAATGTTCCATTTTGAGAAATAGTAATATAGTTTGATATCACCCATAAAACCTTTGTGAGAGTGGTTGTCTATGAGAGTTCTTGAGGGCTTGTCCTCCGAACTCAAAAGTTAAGCTGTAAAGGAAAACAAGTGTTGTAGTAGTATGGATGCATGCCTACTAAAACAGCTTCAAGAATGTGATGATTAAGTCTAGTGTTGTGTAGTGGATGATCCCACATCTCTAGGTGATGCACCCGTAGCTGCAAATTAACTTATAATCGTGGACCTGTAGGTTAGGACCCCCATAACTTCCTTTATACGCAGTGGGGGCAAATATCAGAGTAAAATACATATATACGCGAAAACGATCAACAACATTCTTAACCATATAATGCTCATAACCCAAAACAAATTCAAACACACAGGACCTCCTTATCGGAGGGTCCCACACTCTCCCGACCAATCGCAACACATCGCAATTGTTGCCCGCAACTTCCAACTCTTTACAAATACGCTAAGCCATAAAACTTGTGATGTGCGCATTTGTGCCAAGCTGACACGTGGCTGTTCCTTGTCGCATCGCATCACATCCCATTTAACATTTCGTGCGAACACTTAAATGGTATCCTCTATATCTTGCGAAGTGCAAAGTCACGATCCTTCGTCCGCCGTTGATCTACTGCGTGATCCAACGACCCGCGCAACTTCCCTTCCGTGCCACTTCGCATTGCAAGTTAAAATATTTAACTTGCGAAAATCCTTAACTCTTAAGTATTTCAATCGCCGATGCAAAATTTCGCCCTGCCGACACATGTTCTTTTCGCTCTTCCTTAACCGTTCATCTCTTGTCTTTGAATCTGCGATTTAATCGTAGCCGTCCGCTCAACAATCTTGGCTCTTCTTCGCCTCTTTTGCCCTCTCTAATCTCCGCCGTTAATCCTTAAACCTTTGACTCAGTGCTTCAAACCTCGCCATCGATTTCTCCTTAGGAATTCTGCTACGTATTCTGTTCTTTATTCAATATGCTCTTCTTTCTGATGCCGTTGCTTTGCAATACATCTCCCTCTACGCTACTCTTTGCTATCTTTCCGAGTTTATTCAGAATTCTTCAACACTGTATTTCCTGAGCTTTGTGTGGTTTGCAAACGCGCGGATTTCCTCCTGAGCTTGTTCTTCATCTCTCATCCCTCAGTTTCTGCCCCAGCTTTGCCTGTGCGAAGTTCACAGGAACTGCATCCTCGCACTCAATTTGTCTAAGCATTAACATAAATACAATACGCATATATCATAGCACATAAATGCAATATTTAACTTCGACGGGGAAATAAAACCAACGGGTTGAAACAGAGAGCCCGATCACAATCCAAAACACTTGAAATTTATTTATAAATAAAAATACATAGAACTGAGCCCTGGGATGGCTGGTTTTTACATTTGTTCCTACTCTCTGTTCAACCCTCTCTCACATCTATTTCCCTCTCGTTCTCTCTTTCCTCTCTATGGAAGGAAGAACCTCAAATGGTCCCCAAAATCCCCGTATGGTTGAGAAACTGTTATTCAGTTTTAGAACAGTTTATTCAACTAAATGTCTAACTAATCCTAATCTAACTATTCTTTTAACCTACAGATTACAATGGCTATGTTAGCCCAAACTAACTTTTAAACAAAATACTTTAAAATAAAGTCTTCAATTTACTAGGATTGCTAGCTGCAATCTTCCAGGCTTCCATACTTTGTACTGTAGTGCTCCATTGCTTCTACCTTCACTGTTCTTCACTTTCCAAACAGTTCCACAGTGGACTGCTTTCTTCACTTTGCTGTAACTCTCTTAGGTAGTTGCATTAACTCCCATAGTTCATCTATGGTTTCTTGCAATTCAATCTTCTGCTGTAATCTAATCTTTTTTCCAGTCCTCTGCCAACACATTCTACTACACTTTGTCCCAGAAATTGCAGCAAATATTACTCTGGACATTGCTGCCTCCTAAACTTCTTGAATATCTTTGAAGATATCTCCCTCTACAACATCCCTCTTTTTTTCCTTGTTTGCAAATTTACGGTCTAAAGGTAAATTGCCTTCTAATTCTCTGACTGCAGTAATATATTTATTCACTATTTCCTGTATACTAGTTAACATAATTAAGTTTTGGAAACTAGTATCTATCTATTTCACCTATAGTTTGTCTGCAATCTCTTTCTCTTGCTCAAATGCTTTCAGCAAGCAACTCAACCATTCACTAATTACTTGATTCCCTTCAAGTACCTCTTTAGTATGTCGTATTATAGTTTTAACATAACTCTCTTCCTCTTCCTTGACAACATTCCATTGTTGTCCTTCTGCTTCTTGACTAGTCCTAATAGTCAATTCAGTCTTTTCCACTTCTAGGACTGGCTTTCCTTTAGCCTGAGACATAACTGCCTCACTTTCATCTTTATGGCTTTATTCTTCTTTGTTACTAAGCAAACCTCTTTGTGACACTACTTCTTCATCTTTAATTAGAATAAAATTCAGATTCTCTATTTCTATGACAGTCCTAAATGTCCATCCAACAATCTTCCTTTGGTTATTTAAGCAAGCCAATTCCTCTTTGTCCTTATCAAGAACAAGTTTCATCTCATGAGGCATTACTACTTCATCTCCATTAAAGTTGCTCCCTTCATTAAATAAGGAACTTATGAATTCCTTCTGCTGCAACAACTCAACTGGGTCTTCATCAAAAAGACACTCTTCATCATACCTTGCTTGACAATTTTCTTCCTCATTATACTTTGCTAGATAAACTTTAGCTTTACTTGAGACAATTCCAAGGGAGGGATTGTCTTCTACACAACTTGCAAACACATTCAAATTGTCAGCATTAAACTCCCAAAACCCAGTGGTCTTATTTGATGACTCAATCACCAAATCTTTCTCTTGCTGCTCTAAGTCTCTTTAGGACTCAGAAAGTCTTCACTAGTCTTCTTTTCAGCTTTCTCAAGCATAACATACGAATGCTTGATATCATCTTTTGCCTCTTTCTGTTCTTGGCCATCATCATAAGCCAAGTCCTCCTTGTTTTTAGCTTTCACAGTAGGCTGGAAATCATTGCTTTCACTTAACTGTACATGTACATGTAAATGAAACTCAACTGTCTCATTTTCTTCTTGAACAGAATTCAGATTCTGTCCTCCTCCATCCTTTATGACAACATCAACAAATTGTCTTTCTTTACCTATTTCACCTGCATACATACAATAGTCATTTGTTTCAAAACCATAAGGATCCATAGCCTCTCTTGTTGTCTCAAACATCAGCTCTTTTTGCTGGTTCTCATCCTTCCAAGGATCCATGAAACCATCAGCTAGTTTCATACCTTCATCCTTATTACTACTATCACCAAGAATAGACCCTTGCTCAGGTTCACATAAGTAAACCTTTTCCCAAATATACATCCTATGCTGCAACTCAACTCTTCTGAGTTCTTCTTCTAGCTGAATTCTTGTATTAGATCTCAGCCTGCTCTGTAACTGACTCCACTTGAATTTTTTCTTCCGAAGAACCCAACCATACCTTTGGTGTACCGTGTTCCACATTCCCTTGTATAAATTCTCTCAACACTTCTAGCTACACTTTTATCTTAGCTAATTCTCTATCAAGTTTATCCTTTCTTGATCTTTCATAATCTCCCTTAGAACCTTTACTATGACCATTAGTAGCCATAGTCTTCTTTCCTTTATGAACTCCTCTTTGTTCATCATGGACTATCAACAATTCATCTCTACAAGTTGACTCCATCAACCTGTCTGTAGATACCACACCAAGCTTTTCCATGCTTAGTCTTTTACTGGCATCTCCGCTGATTTCTTTCTTTTGATTGTGACTCCTCCTTGAGCCTTCAGATAACCACCAGTGGTCATCTCTTCTTCTACCCTCTGTGGAATCATTCCGATCCACATTATGAGCTGCAACAAACCTCTTTCATCTTTGAAGCAAGTGTAATACTTGTCTCCAGTTCATATGCAAGAACTTTATTTTCATACTCTGCTGCTTTGAGTAATGCTTCTTCTTCTTGAGCATTCAACCTATGCTCCCTCTTCATCTGTAGGCCATGCCATTTCAATTTCATCCTCGTAAGTCATCCACACCTCTGGTCTTCTTCACTCCTCTGTAGCAACTCCATCAATAGATCAAGATGGGTTCTCATCTCATCTATTCTCTCTTATATTCTTCATCAGTCATCTGCTTCCATATGCCATTTGTCTTGGCATCTTCCTTCTTCACTTTATGGTTGCCTCCTGAACCTATGCTGTGACTTTCAATAGTCATCTTCTTGAGTTCTTTCACCCTCTATGAGCTGCACTAGCCTCTGCAGTAACAATCCCTCCTGCTACAACTTACCTCACCAAACTTCCTCTCTGCTTGGTCTTTTGGCAAGCACTGTTTCTCAATCTAGAACCCTCCTTGAGCACTCCTCTATGCTCCTTCTAGGCATACCCTCACAACTCATCTGCACTTGAGAACACTACTGTCCTCTTATATTTCAACCTCAGCTGAAATACCAGGTTTTGACCACACTTCTTCTTCCTCCTAGAAAACCATTGCTAGCTTCCTTCATCACTGCCTTTAAAGGCTGTAATTTTCTTGTTGAGATGTTTTCACTCCTGCTGCTACCTCTATTAAACTGTTATGCTCTTCTTCTGAGTGTGAGGATTTACTTGTCAGTTCCATAATCCAAAATAAAACTGAAACAAAACATTCTTACCTTATTTTCTGTGTTACTACTTCATTCATGCTGTTGTAGCTCTTATGCTTTTTCATAAGCCTTCAGTGCACAGTCTTACCTCTTAAGGTTCACTCGATTAGAATCAATGAGCAATCTTTCTCAACTTTGCTTAGTTCAAAGTCCTTCACACCACCTCTCAGATCTTGTTGCTCTGATACCAATTGATGCAGTTGTAGCTGCAAATTAACTTATAATCGTGGACCTGTGGGTTAGGACCCACATAACTTTCTTTATACGCAGCGGGGGCAAATATTAGATTAAAATACATACATACACGAAAACGATCAACAATGTTCTTAACCATATAATGCTCATAACCCAAAACACATTCAAATGCATGGGACCTCCTTACCGGAGGGTCCCACACTCTCCCGACCAATCGCCGCACATCGCAATCGTTGCCCGCAACTTCCAACTTTTTACAAATACGCTAAACCATAAAACTTGCAACGTGTGCATTTCTGCCAAGTCGACACGTGGCTGTTCCTTATCGCATCGCATCCTTCCTCCTCTTCGCATCACATCGCATCCCATTTAACATTTTGTGTGAACACTTAAACGATATCCTCCATATCTTGCGAAGTGCGAAGTCACGATCCCTTGTCCGCCGTTGATCTGTTGCGTGATCCAACAACCCACGCAACTTCCCTTCAGTGCCACTTCCCATTGCAAGTTAAAATCTTTAACTTGAGAAAATACTTAACTCTTAAGTATTTCAATCGCCGATGCGAAATTTCGCTCTGCCGACACGTGTTCGTTTCGCTCTTCCTTACCGTTCATCTCTTGTCTTTGGATCTGCGATTTAACCACAACCATCCGCTCAACAGTCTTGGCTCTTCTTCGCCTCTTATGCCCTCTCTAATCTCCGCCGTCAATCCTTAAACCTTTGACTCGACACTTCAAACCTCGCCATCGATTTCTCCTTAGGAATTTTGCTACGTATTTTGTTCTTTATTCAATCTGCTCTTCTTTCCGATGTCGCTGCTCTGCAATATGACTCCCTCCACACTACTCTCCACTATCTTTCCGAGTTTATTCAGAATTCTTCAACGCTGTCTCTCCTGAGCTTTGTGCGGTCTGCAAACGTTCGGATTCCCTCCTGAGCTTGTTCTTCATCTCTCATCCCTCGGTTTCTGCCCCAGCTTTGCCCGTGTGAAGTTCATAGGAACTGCATCCTCACACTCAATCTGTCTAAGCATTAACATAAATACAATAGGCATATATCATAGCATATAAATGCAATATTTAACTTCGACAGGGAAATAAAACCAACAGGTTGAAACAGAGAGCTCGATCACAATCCAAAACACTTGGAATTTATTTATAAAGAAAAATACACAGAACCGAGCCCTAGGATGGCTGGTTTTTACATTTGTTGTTACTCTCTGTTCAATCCTCTCTCACACCTATTTCCCTCTCGTTCTCTCTTTCTCTCTATGGAAGGTAGAACCCCAAAATGGTGGATTTGGTTCTGTTTTATGCCTTTTCCCAAAATCCCCATATGGTTGAGAAACTGTTATGCAGTTTCAGAACAGTTTATTCAGCTAAATGTCTAACTAATCCTAATCTAACTATTCTTTTAACCTACAGATTACAATGGTTATGTTAGCCCAAACTAACTTTTAAACAAAATACTTTAAATTAAATTCTTCAATTTATTAGGACTGCTAGTCCTCTTCCCAAGCCACAACATGTGACTAGCTTGTCACATTGCTGACTCTACCTTAATGCTCCTGCATCACTAGGGAAAGCGAAAGTTATATGGCCAAACAAACCTCTCATGGAATTCCTCCTATGATAAATGGGTGGGTGTGGTAATCAGGGAAAATTTTAAGAATGGGAATATATTTTAAAGTGTGGAAACTTCGAGAATTCTAATTAGTCTTTAATATGCAAACTGGAAAATGTTTGGTGGTATTTTTGTAAAAATATTCAAATTTCTAAGGATTTTATGTAGTTTCTATAAAATTTTGGTGATTTTTGAGGTTATAAAATTTGGAATCATTTTTAGAAAATGTGGAAATTGGGGAATCTTTTTTTTGGGAAAAATATGCAAACTCGAAAGTTGAGTTCAAAGGAAAACAAATGTTGTTGTGGTATGGATGCATGCCTACTAAAACAATTACAAGAATCATAGAATGTGATATTTAATTCTAGTGTTTTGTATGCAGTGGATGATCTCACACCTCTAGGGGTAAGCGAAAGATATATGGCCAAACAAATCTCTCTTGGAATTACTCCTATTGTAAATGGGTGGTAAATTGGTATTTCTCACCTCATTAGATAGGTAAGTACTAAGTAGTTGTTGTCATTTCCCTGGTTCAACAAATAGTTGTGGGTAGAAGAAATCAAACCTCATGCCCTTGTAGGCCCTTACCAAGAAGGTAGAAAATATAAATTCTACTTGTGCTTATGAGCATGATTCCTCCCTTGGACCTAGACCTAGCTTGAGTTTCCATTACCATGGCAAGGGAAAGCTTGGGTAATGAATTGATATATCATGTCATGTCTTTATACAAGTACCTCATTATTTGTAGTAGGAAACATACAAATGAAGTTGTGTGCCGATTTCTACTCATTAGGCATCCATGTAAATTAGCATGGACCCCACTATTATAAATCACACCTAAAGGACCCTTTTCTTGCATAAACTTGTTAAGAACTAAGGCCACGCCATCAATTGATATTTGGCATCAGTTTCCCATTTTTTGACAAGAAAATCGTTTTTGAAAAGCATCAACATTAAGCTGGATGTATCTTATAGAAATTTGGCTTGTGGAAAGCGACCATTATATAGTTTCTGGCCTCGCAATACATATTATTTAAATTTAAATCACACTATCTTTATTTCGCTATGTACATGATAAGATCAGTGACATGTGAGCAAACTTGGAGTGGGTATTTCTTCATTGGCTATGTGAAGAGGACTTGCCTAATCTTGCAAAAGGCTAAGTATTTGGTGTGTATTCATTCAAATCTTCTCTTTATATCATGATGCCATGCAACCTACCTTGTGGCACTCGATAAAATGTGGGATTAATATATTTATTAGGATGATGGTAACAATGGCATGCCTTTGGATGCCTTTTAGGTGAATGCATAAGAGATGCTAGAAAGTTGTAGCTGTAATACTATTGATCTTGGTCAAAATAATGCATTTGACCATTTTGCTCTAGAAGAGTGAACAAATGAGATGGAATATGAATATTAGTTTATTTTTGTATTATTTATCATTTAATTTTCGATAAAAGTTTCCTCTAACCATTGATACAACAATATGCACAAGGCTTTTATACAAGAAAGGCAAGTCACAAATGAAGTTGGCAAAAGTAGTAGCAGGGCTTAAAATTGTTGAGATTTTGTGTATTTGGGGTAGCATCATTTGTGCTCTAGCTCCCAAATTTTGTGGAGGGACTAGAGTACACTTGATCTACAAGACCCATAAATTGATTTGGGAAATTTCATTTGGTTTAGGAGATATTAAATTAGTTAATTATTTTAATGTATTTCCTAAGTTAAAACTTAGGGAACTTAAATAATTAAAGTGAATTTCATTAAACATGTGATGAAATTGTCTTAAGTCACACAGATCAAGCTTTCTTTTAATCTTAGCCATAGATTCAAGATCTGATCATGGCCGTTGGTTTTCCAACGAGAAAAGTTTAAAGGAAAGGCTTGGGGTCATTTGTAAAGACACACAGAGGCAGAGCACTGAAGCTAAGCTGAGATTCTAGGGCGGGTTTGTTAAGAAATCTCAGAAGTGTTTCAGCTGTAGAGGGGAATTTAGGCTAAGCGGATGATCTGATCCCAGGGTCTAGAATCAGCAAGAGGCAGAGATCAACTTAGAGAGGCCGCGTAGGGAAGCAGGAGGGCAACAGCAAGAGGGCAACAACTTGTGCTACGCTGGTGCTGCGCAGCCCCTCAATGACAACATAATTGTTGCAGGAAACCCTCTAGGGTTACGCAAAGACCCTAAGGGGTAGCGTAAGGCCTGCGTCACCCAGTCTGGGGTAACGCAGACCTCTCGGAGCAGCGTAAGGCTTGCGTCACCCAGTCTGGGGTAACACAGACCTCTCCGGAGCAGCGTTGATGGTCAGAGGGGCTTCAGAGGCTGACACAGAGGCTTCCGGGGCAACACTGGGGTTTCTAGGCCCTAATTTTGGCTGAGTTCTGTAAATCCCGTTTGAGGGTGTGGATCAACCATTATTTTGGCCTTGGATCAGCCAGTGAGCTGTAGATCTAATATTTCTCTGTCGAGTTTTCTAGATCTGGAACCCAGGCTTGTTGTATTCAGAAAATTCTTAATAATAAAACCCTCTAGGAGACAGAAGACCTGTTTTCCCGCATTGGGTTTTTCCGAGGACTATTTGTCCAGAAATAATTGTGTCACTTTGTCTATGTGTGCATGAACTTGTTCTAGATCTAGATTGGTGGAGATCTGTTATGTGTTTTGCTTCGATTTTAACTTGAATTTTCTTTAGTTAATAACTTGTCTAAGTAGGAGGAGCATAACCAGATTAACAGTAAATAATTTTTGCATAAAGTGTAAATATTCAGAAATTTCCACAAAAGTCAAGTTGGTTAATTACCAAAATGCCCATAAGTCTTTAAGTGTTGACTGAGAATATAATAAGAAATTAACTTAGGTCCATGAGTACACATCAAGCAACATTAAGCCTAAGCATAAACAGGAAACAATAAACAATAGTAGGTATGAGCCCAACATTTGATGATCCATTTTGTGATATTCAAGGGGTTGGTCCCCAACTAGTACCAAGAAGATTCGAGGCCATAATAATTGGCCCATAGCCATTGTTACTTTGTAGTCCTTCAAAGCCACAATCAATAATTTTTCATTCTGTTGGAATGGTGAGGGAGGCCACTTGTGCATCTATTCAGTCCACTCTTAAACCACATGACCAACCACGTGTCATAGGCTATGTAAGCTATATATCCAAGCAATTGAGTTGGGGATGCACAAGGGGGTTCCTAGCTCATATTGTGTGCATTCTCGCCCCTCTAATGGTTGCTTAAGTGACCCATCTCCAGATGCAACTTTCGTACTTGAACATTGATTTGCAAGGACAAACTCGCACATATTAGAAATATTCTAATGCATGAGAAGTCTTGAGGAGGTCCCTTCTTTTTAGAAGCAACATCAATTCTTCTTCCATAAGAGAAAAAGGAATTTTGACATGAGCAAGAAGGCAAGCAGATTGGAAATCTAAGACCCCTGGGAGTTTACGTCTTAGGAGATCACGACTCTAGGAAGTAGTAGGAAGAAGCTGGCCACATAGACTCATTCCACTTTTAACCATCTTTGGTAAGAGGATACAACTATAAAGATGTTCTTTAAAGTTTGAACATTTCTACAATGCGACATTTTAGGATTTGCGCGCTTAGGCGGGTGAGACTATTACCTAAAGGAAAACCCCTGATAGGGACCATGTAAAAATTGCTTTCTTAGGCTCCAATATTGATTTAGGAGCATCATCTGTAGCCACAAAAGTGGTTGCATTAAAAGTGAAGATAGAAATGTAACACAATGCGAACACTGAGATGTGTGTAGGCATAGAGAGAAGTGCATAGGAGGAAGAAATAGTTTTCGGCAAAGTACACTAATTTGGACTATTTATTTGCTATATTTCATAAGTTTTGGTGTATTTGTATGTTGGTTTTATTAAATTGATATTGCAGTTTTTTACATTAAGCTAGCATGACAACAGTATAAAACTCCTCCCTTTAGCCATTAGAACCTATTATAAGGCCCTGGTCTTGTAGTGGATTGGTTAGAGTATCTCATGGGAAGCCTCAAACAGACTTTTGGTAGGAGTTGAGGCTTAAAGAGGGGGGACCTAGGCTAAGGTGATAGTAGGCCTTTGTCCTATGTATGTCGACCATAGTGAGTTGTACGGATCTTCAACAACCCACTAAACGAAGTGGTAATAGATTGATAAATGAAGACATCCGGGCAAGGATTTGTGGATTGTGGAAAGATTATTCTACACTGTTTGAATTAGAAGGAAATTTTGAAAGACAAAATATGGAGGTAGGTGCTGTCTTAGCATTCGAAATTTTAAGTGTTACCAGGTCGACCCTTCTTGGGCATTTACAATTTCGGGTTAGCTCTAAACCAATTTGGGCAAACTTAGTATAAAAGTAAGTGTTCAACATTCATATACACTTGCCTTGCTTTGAGATTTATAAGGAATCAAGGTTTAGACTTGTTCTAAGTCACTTAATACACATTGTACAGTGAGGCACTAGATCACTCAGATCACATATGATTCCTTTACAACATAAGAAAATGATTTCAGTAGATCTACCAACAAATTTAGATACCTGGTTGCATTTTCCAGGGATATTTTTCATCCATATGCCATTACCCAGGGGTTGAAACAGTTTGTAGTTGAAACAATAATATTGCAATATATCTCTAAAATAATCAAAAGAATGTTTCAAAAATGAAGGATTCGTTGTATTGTGCCAGGTTTAAGATTCGTAATGACTCTAGCAGGTAAGAAAAAACGCTTAGATAGATGCATGCATCCATTCTACCTTGTTGTCTTGCCTCTTTACGTTTCTTGACAAGAAGATATTTTTGGGATAAACATTCCCAAGAAGAGTGCCCGTCCCCATGTTGGAGTCTATTGTTACAACACATATATCTTGTGATTCTCATCACATTGATGGAGACTTCTTGTTGGCGCACTAGAGGATTGGACCAACTTGGGGGGTTTCATCTTCATGAAGCCCCTTCTCTTCAGGGCATCATATCGTTTGATGGAGATCTTTGGTTAGGGGAGTTTCACTTTTCCTTGATTGGATGGAAAATTGGCTTGCTATTTGGTTTCTTCACTCATGGTTTCATATCTTTGTTTGATGGAGCTTCGTGGATTAAAAGTCATGGTCTTGAAACTTTAGTTAATGGTCGTGAGATGATCCTTGGTGTTACTGTATATCTTTGGGGGATAATTATATTGTTCACGATTGGGATAGCCAAACATTCTGCATGTCAAGGTCTCCTTTTGTTATGAGTTTGATTTATGGTGGAAGTGTACTAGGAAATGCCACTTTTATTCTCATGGCACAAAACCTTTATGTGGTATACTCCTTGTTGGCACATATGTGGAGTCAAGTATATTATTATTAGAGTGCCAACCTCTTATACAACTTAGATCATATCTTCATTGAAGAAATTCTATAACACACATGCAGTGGCACTTTATAATACTTTATTTTAATAGGACCACCTCCTCTATTCGCCCATTAATCCTTTGTGGAGTAAACTATGTTATGGTGAGCCACATCACTTTATCTCATGTATTCTACCTGTACTTTATACCATTGTCATTTCATGCTAGGTGGTCAACCCCTTCATTCTCAAAGAAATGTTTCCTAATTTTGCCACATATAATGTTTTTCCTCATGTGCATAAAGAGGGCACACATGTTGAGAAATGATATATTATTGTATTGACTAGCTTTCTCATCTTATGCTTGTATATCTTATAAACTTGTGTAGGCTATCACACATGGAGCTGCCTTCACTTAAGCCAACTGTTCTTCATTATGGTCTACATATATTGTTGGAAAGGGCACAACATTATGAAATTTATGGCACATATGCTTACATAAATTATTGTTTTGTATGGTGATGGGGCTTCTTCCACATTTTATTCTTACAAATTGAACCACCTTGGTAACTCACTAAGTCGTTAATCCACATTTTATGTGGTTTCCTTCATATTCCTATAGTTGATTGCATACTATGACTCCTTGCCATATACATGTACTTTTGAGATTATATCATGGTGGGCTCAATGGTTCACACATCATTGTATTTTAATACATTTCATAAGGGCTGCCTTATGCTTAATATTGATACTCATGAAATTGTAGGTTTGCACTCCCTTTGCTTTTCACATGTTTTAGCTCACAAGTTGGAGCATGGAGGAGACACTACATCTTTTCATGGATCCTTGTGGACTCATGATGACATGAATTCGTGGGTCTTCATTCTTGTGTGATGGAACGAGTGTGTGGTAATTCTCTCGCTTCCCAAGGGGATGTGGACATACAACTATAGGCCCTCAGGTTAGTAAAGACAAGTCATTCATTACATCATCTAATTGTGGAAGGGTTCCATAGTCCTTACTTGGCCATTTGATGAGTTCCTCTTGGGTCTTGATAATGCTTGGTCTGAGCAACTCCTTGACCAATGTTTTGACTATTTTGTTAAATTCTTATGGTGGCAACATGTGGCTTGTATCTTTATGTTATGGTGTATTGCCATAGTGGATGGGCCATCCTATGCCTATATCTTGTTATTTGTTGTCTTGATTTAGCTGTATAAGCTCTTTCTCTTTCCCTTCTCATGTATGGTTGATTGTTGCGGAGACTGGGCCACTAGCTTACCACATACCATTGATCAACATGATCACTCATCAAACTCGTCACCACTACTATAAATGGGATCATCAATAGGAACTACATAAACATCATCTGGCTTAAAGTCTTTGGTCTACTTGAATTCCTCAACCTTATAACATGGTAGAAAAATCTTAACATGCCTAACAACTAAGTCACCTGATACGGGGATTCGGGATTCGATGGATACGGGGATTCGAGTATCGGATTCGGGATACGGTGACCCCCGGAACAAGACACTTTTGGGATACGATACGTTATATATTATTTTATTAAAAAAAAATATATATTTAAAATATATATATATATATATATATTAAAAATTAGATATTTTTTTATAGAAATTCATACAAATTCATTGATTCAAACATAGATTTAAGATCTTAGATACTCATACATGATACATTGATACATCATACAATTGTCAAATTTACTCAGAAAGACAAGATAGTAAGATATTATAATTTTCTCAAAAAGTCATCAGAATCAAAATGTGTTACATAAGTACATTGCCAATGGAAAATAGAAATAGAAAATGCAAAAAAACTACAGTCTACAAGACTACAAGCCTGAAGCCTAAATTAGTTAGAGTCAATGAGTCGTCAATCCTCATCATCATAATCAACATCACTGTCCTCATCCTGATCATCATGCTCACCACTGCTCTCCTCTGCTGCATCCTCCTCCTCTATCGTCTCTGCTTTTGCTGGTGTGGAGGATGACGCCTCTACTGTATCAGCATCATCAAATGTGACAGGCTCTATCCCTGGCACATTGAGATCCAAGTTGGCCAATGCCAACTCAACACTGCTGTCCAGACACATATCATCAGGAAAGACATCCCACATCTTTGTCTTTCCCTTCAACCAATCCTCCCTCTGCCTGTAGATGAGACGAAGGTTGGTGTGCACATACACCATTGTCTCTGCCCTGGACTGCTCAAGCCTGCTCTTCTTCACACTATAAAAATTCCCATATGTGCTCCAATTCCTCTCATAACAAGAGGATGAAGTCACCTGAGAGAGGAGCCTCATGGCTAACTACTATAGAGGAGGGCTTGTTGCCCCATGAGTTGCCCACCAAGAATAGGGCTTCTTAGCCCCCCTGTCTCGAATCACATCATAGCTTGCAAATCACCTAGTGCTAGTGGAAAACTCTGCAAAGGCATCCTCCACCTCATCAAGGGATGCCCTCTCCTGAAAAATCCTCCTCAATGCATCTTTCCTCCCCTGTAAGATTTCACCATCCATGTGAGGAGGGAATCTGTGGGAAGGTCCACCATTTAGCCACTCATGGCTATAGTATTTTGGGTTCAAGGAGTGAGCCAAACAATGTAAAGGTGTGCAATTATTGTCCCATCTGTTGACAAGAATATCCTGTATGCTGGTGAAGAAGGCCTCTGGTGATGTCTCATACTCTAGGCACTGACTCTGTAAAACAATGGTCCTCATAGACTCAATCATGGAATCCCATCCCTCATAAACCTCTACTATGTTGGGTTGGTTTGTATCTGCAAATCGAAGCAAGGAAATGATAGGCTCCATGATCTGAATAATTTGATCTACCTTCTCCCACCATAGATCATCCAACACTATGTCCTTCACTTTCTTTGAGGTTGCTTGATCCGTCTTTCTCCAAAAAGACCAAAACTCTGAAATAACCATGGCCCCAAGGGCGGTCTTGACCTCCCTCAACCTCTTCAACGTGATGAATGAAGAGGCAAACTGTGTATCTGCAATCTTCAACAATGATAGATTGTTGTACTCCTTGTAGATAGTGAGGGCATTTGTATGGTTTTGTACAAAGTTGCAGATATGCCGTGCATCCTCAATAATGGCTCCAACCCAAAGCACATCATAGGAAATAGATTTCAATGCCAAGTTCAATGAATGGACAATGCAAGGTGTCCAAAATATTTGTGGATATTTTGCTTCCACAATCATGCTAGCAACCTTGCAAACAGGTGCATTATTTGTAATGATTTTCACACAAGATTCGACACCTACATCTTCAATAATTTTAATAAATAACTCACCCATATATTGTGCATCCTTGTACTATCCAAGTGCATCCACTACTTTCAAGAAAACTAGACCATTCAAGGATGACACCATGAAGTTGATGAGTGGGTGGCGTGCTGGATCTGTCCATCCATCAGAAACAATGCTAACCCCAGATGTTGGCCATGCTGATTTAATAGGCTCAAGCATTTTGTCCACCTCTTTCTTTGCCTTTGTCAACAATGTGGTTCTGAGCTTCTTTGACCCAAGAGGCACATACCCTGATGGAGCCTCATGACTAAGAGCTCGACACATCTCAATAAATAGAGGTGACCGTGCAACATTAAAGGATATGAAGTTCTGATAGAAAAAAAATGCAATGGTGAGATCAAGCTCTTCCCTCTTCTCTTTTTCAAAAATCTTGTCCATTGGACCAACTGTAGTTGCCTTTCTCTTTGTTGATCGCCCCCTACTAAAACTCTCAAAAGGGAACTTGTTGCTGCTTTTCCTTAAGAATGGAAGGGGGTCATCATTCTTGTTTTGTTTTGATTTTGATGCCACAGTTGCCGCACCAACAAATTGCTCTTTCTCCAATTCCTTCCTCTGTGGAAATTTAATTGATGCACAAGATTGAATGCCACAACCTGGCAAACCCAACATATGAGCTTTCACACGGAAATATGTGGAAGTGAAATGGCCATTGCATATATGACATTTCCATGAACAATTTCCTCCTCCCTTTCCCTTTTTGCTTAGCCTTGCCTCTCTTGTCACATATTTCCACAGTGGGTATTTGGGGTCATGAGTTTGTTTTCCCTGCACATTTGAAGTTGCTGTTGTAGCCCCACTTCCCATAGATGGAATAGTTGCAGACCCTGATGAAACAGGGACAGGAGGGGCATCTCCAATGGGGACATTCTTCCCCTTTCTTTGCCCCTGTCTTGTTGCCTTTGATTGAGCCATGAATATTGTAAAAAATAAACAAAAATGACCAAATATATAAAACATATGCACATGCAAACACTAACAGCAAACTAAATGAAAAATATAAAGGGACAGTGCACTTACTGGATGCTCGAATCTCTTTGAAAAAACTCCCTTTCTCCGTGCTAACCCTTGCTCCTTGCTCACTTCACAAACAAAAATCAGTGAGAAAGAATGAGATAAATCCGATTTTTATAACTCAAACTTGCACTTTTTGGCCGCGCGAATCCGGTTGTACGAGATCCAGCTGTATCCGTACATAGTACGGTCGGGATTCGACGTACCCTGTATGGATACAGCCAAATCCGGAGAATTGGGTACGAATCCCTCTGTATCGTATCAGATATGGAGGATTCGAGATTCTTGGCCCCTCCCCAACGAATCCGGTTTCAGAGCCTAATAAATGATTTTGGTTCGAGTGAGGGGTTCATCTTCTCAACCTTATAATATGGTAGAAAAAACTTAACATACCTAACCATCAACCAATTATTTTGGTTTGAATGAAGGGTACATTTTTGTTAAGGCCATGGTAGAGGAGTTCAACAATCAATACCACCAACATAAGAGGAGTTCAACAATCAATACTACCAACCAGTGTTACAGGAATTGCCCCCCCCCTTGTTCAGGAGGTGGATTCACGTCTCGGATGGATCTGCGGGAGGAATCGTAATTTTGCCCTTTTTTCACGGTTCCTAGACTTTTGGAACTGTGATGGCACCGAACTGCGGTTTCGGTAGGGTTTCGTAGGCCTGAACTGCAATTTCACCACGGTTTTGGAAATTGCTCACACGGTTTCATTGGGCATTTTTTTTATAGAATTTTCGAACCGCTATGTGCAGAACCATGCTTCCTCAACACATCGAAGTTACTCCATTGATGCTCCCTAGATGCTTCCTATTGGTAATGTTAAATTCTTAAAATTAAAAGTGACATTCTCCTTTATCATTCATTTTCTATCATTATCATGAAATGACGTAAGATGTTTGAGAGTGGTTCTAACCTCATTAGACTTCATATGGAGAAAATATAATCTTAGTTCCCATTCAAAATTCAATAGATTTGAAATTTTTCAAGATCAATGAGATTGTGGCATTTCATTAGATTATATCACTAATGAGGATATGTGATTGGCATCTAATCAAGAGCGCCTAACCCTTTATGTACCCCAGTGTTGGTGGTGTTGATTGTTGAACTCCTTTGTCATGGCCTTAGCAAAAATGTACCCTTCACTAAAGTCAAAATCATTGATCGAGTATGTTAAGCTTTTTCTACCATATTATAAGACTTGGATTAGGCACTTTGATCAAAATTGGGCAATGTTGACTAATATCCCTAGAGAATCGAAGTAGAGGCAAAGGCTAGACAAGAGGAGACGAATCTAGATTCCAGATGGTTGATGCTCGAATAATAATCATATATTATTCATAATACAACATGTAATGAATGTTCCTAGTGGAGGAATCCTCTAACTCTCCATCAAACTTAATAATATTTTTAAGTGGGTAAATGCTAGGAATTGGTACCTAGGGCATCAATTTTTAGCCTCCTTAGAGACAATTTAGCTCAGATTAGGCTTCCTAAGACTCCATATGCCTAAGGGTCAAGGCACTAATCTAAGTCCTTGGTGGTCAAACTCATTTATTATCCATAAATTCTCTGCTTAGAATTTCGGTCCTCTTAAGGTAGAACGACTAAGCTAGGGCTTAGAACAAGTTGCTTAGGGAGAGGTTTAGCGGGAATCTAAGAGCCTAAACATCAAGCATAGGGTATTGACTACTTGACGTCAAAGTTTGGTGGGCATCCACTTAGATTTTGTTGATGAATATCTTGTTGATATAGCTGAGATGGAGGCCATGTGATTTGACTTGGAGATTAGTAGGGTTTTGAGGATTGATCTCCCCTACCTTTTGATTGTTCATTCTTCTTCTATGAGACAAGATGAGATGTAATAATGATGCAACTGCTTGCCTTCTTATCTTGCGTCATGCTCATCTTAGATGACTATGAGTCTTCTTGTGATGAAAATGGAAATTCCTCCCTAGCTGAGAGGGACTGTTGAAATTTGGGCGGCTTCGGCATGAATTTCCCCAAAGGGAAACCCTAAGCTCCCAAGAAGAAGCCCAACATGCCGCGAAGGAAGAAATTTAAAATCTAGAAAATATTATTATCTGGGAAAGAAATTTTTAAAATGGAATATATTCAAATCATTTTGAGAGAAATTAAAATTAATGTCATTTCCTCCTAAAATTCAACTTGGCCTTTCTAAGAAGGGACCCTATAGAATTGTATATAAAGAGGATTTTTGTAACTCATTTGAGACATATTATGGATAAGGAACTCGCTACATACCAGCGGTTCGATAATCATTCTGTGGTTTAGATATTATTTTATGAGGTTCTCTTCACTCAATGAAGGATCACATCTGTGTATCTGTGGATCAAGTTTTCTGTGGCTAGCTCTTACTCAGTGGCACCATAACTTCTTTATATTTTGGACTCATGTTTTATGGTGGCTCGCTCTAAGGCTAGGGTCTGTATGCAGTGGCATGTTGACTCGTATGTCTTTGTGGTCGGTGGATCTCAAACTTCTGTGGATCAATCTATGTTTAGCATTAAACTGATAGTGTCACAATACTCTATGGTAAACAATATATATTTCATCATGGCTATGTGGTTTTGTGTGAAATTGTATATCTGGTATCGTATTACAACAACAATGTCATCATGCTCTGAAGTAAACAATATATATTTTTATGGCTAGCTAGCGTTCTATAATACAACAACCTGGAGAATCTTCATACCTTTGACTTAGATGCATGACAGTAATGTATATGACAAGAACCTTGATATATGACAGAGAACTCGTAGTATAGCAGTGACAATAACCCTTGACATTATAGTGTTGCAGTAAATTTGTTGTAAGACAATGGCAGTAACCTGGTATGGACATTACCTTAGTTGACAGTATGTCAGAACCATCACAACAATAATTTTGATATGATATAGACAATGACAGTGTTATAAGGTGGCAGTGACCTTGCACTAATATGATGGCAATGACCTTGGACAATGACATTCTTCTTCTTATAATGGCAGTGACCTGTTATGGATACATGTTGACAGTGATTCGTGATGGCAACAAATCTACATGTTAGTGTTACTATATTGATTTATGACCTTGCTCCATGATAACCTAACGTTTATGGCAGTGACTTGATATAGTCCAACATATGTGAGAGTGCTTGATGATGATATTGTTTCTTGCAACAATGATGTTGCTGAAGCTTTCTTGAACTCATTTGGTTATCGGAAGTCAGTTCACAATCGAAGTTGTGAACTGACTTGGATTGGCCGTAGGAGGCCTAATGGAACGATGTATCTCACTATGGATGTACTTTTTATCTCAACTGAACATTTGATGAATATCTAATAGAAGAAGAATCTGGTTGGGTTTTGGCCTGATCTCTGACCTAAATACCGGTGTCTCTTTTTGTGCATGCTTTTCTTCTGTTTTTCCTTACTCTTCCGCTGCTTTGTTGATGTTATTGTTCTCTCTAAGTAATTGCTAATGATGTCATGATGTTATGGGGTGAATGTTATATGGAGAAATGTAATGTTATATTGATGAATTGTTCGTAAATGCAATTATCTACAACAGAGAACAATTTAGCCCTAAAAATTAACACAAAATTCATTATTGCATCAAGCTTTGGTGTCATGGACTATTTAATACTTCATACAAAGTTCTCCTTCCAAAATCAAGGCCTTGAACTCACAATGATGTTTTCTCCCTAGGTAGGAGTGGATAAAGGACAACCCTATTCGGTGTTTCCAACCCTTAAGGGGAAGTAACATTTCCTTAGTCCACCCTTCAATTGACAGGTGTTAGTGAATAATAATGATGATCATGGCCATGTGCCATTGTCAAAGGGACCAACTAATTGGGGATCCACACCTTGAGTGTATAGCTGTGAGGAGGGAGTAATCGTGGATGCTTGAGTTACCAACTTGGCCTTTGTTTTTCCACCCCCTCTTGTGCACCTTTTACTTTTTCTTGATTTTTTTTTTGTATTACTGCTCATAGCTCAAGGGTTAGAGCTTATTTTGAATGGTATAGCAATTGTATTACCCTCTAATGATGAGCTAGTCTATTGCTCATCGGGATTTGGACATGCAGGGGTTCCCTTTTATGATGTAATGGAACAACATGTGCTCATGGACTGGGTGATGGCCATAAGGAGTGAGGTAGAGCTCATGCTAGGTGTTGTTGCCTGGATTGTATAGGAACCGCGACAATGTTCAGGACATGGGCTATCACTGATTCCTGCCCACTCCGTTCTAGCTGTCTCCCAACAACAAGCTATGGGGGGTAGTCCCTATGTGTTGAAAAGTGTAACTAGGTCGGTGTTCATGTTGACTATGTAAATATGAAAAGGAGTCAAAGATATAAAATGTCATTAAGTGTCATATATGCTCCAAGACCTTGCTGGCAGTCTAGCCCATAATCAACGATGAAAGTCAAGTTGTAGTTAGAACAGAGGTTGCCACATTAAATAATGAAGAAATCTCAATTTATGTCGGCCTATTCACAGTGGACAAGTCGGCCTATCACTCAGCTGGATGGTCGGCCTAATAGCAAGCACAGTCATGTATATATATAACTATAGTTTCAGATCATTTGGAATGTAGTTTTCGGTGCAAATAGAAATAGAACAATGGACATGCCTGAAGTAAATGCAGACAACTCAAGAGTTGATGTAGATTTCTCTAAGTGAATGTAGATGACACAATTGAATACGTATTACTCTGAAATTGCGGATAACCCTGAGCCTAAACCACCGCAGAGATACTAAGGGAATTGCGAACAACAGAGACTGCAGATATTATAGCAGAGGCAGCATACATATATATACTAAGGGAATTGGGAACAAGCAGAGACTGCGTATATTACAGCAGAGGCAACATACATATATATACACAAGATAGTATTTAGTGTGGACATATAAAAGGAGAACATAAGTGCGGTAAATAGATAAAAGAAGAATATCAGTGTGAATAAGGGACAGTGAACATAAGAAGAAGCAAGAGTAAGAGTGAAGAAGGTAAATCCTTGATTTACCTTCTCACAGTCCAAGAAAATCAAATAGAAGCATACACAAGGTGAAGACCAAAGTTCTGGAAGATCTATGTCTGGGTCTTGGTACTTGTCATTGGAAGATCAATAAGAAGAATTCTTTGCGAGTTTTTGATCTAGCTCTAGGAGCCTAATCTTTGTGTCTTATGTTTTGATAATTGACTTGATGAAAGATTAACTTAACCTAAAGAAGAGAAGACATAAGTACATTCACAAGTAACTATCAAGAAGAGAATTTGTAATAACTTATAGCCTTTCAAATTCTCAACACTATGGAATGAGGTGAAGGGAAACAAATTGAAAACCAACTTGTTTGGGAGACACGGATGAGTGGCCTAGGCACTTGGTTGAATTTAAGCAAGATTATTAATTAGATTAGATTTTAAAGTATGAGACCAGTGCCTTAATGGAGTCACAAATTCTTACGTATAGTAAATTGAAACCAAATGGCTGGATGGACACCCGTTGCTTGAAATGCTTGACTAACTTATATGATATGCAAGTTCTAGACTCTATGTGAGATGTAGTGATCTTGGTAAATTTTAATTAGATGCCTAGTCTAAGTGGAACCTTTCCCCCAACTATTTTGAGAAGCAATCCTCAAAGTAAGTTGTGAAATGGAAGCCAACGAGAAGCAACCAACGACTTGATTAATGATACCTCCCCCTGTGTGTGAAAATTCCTCAATCGGAATCCCTACTGCAATAACTGATGTTATTTCTTCTACTTGTTAATTCTGAATCAAGTGATTTACGGTGTTACACATTAAACATCGAAATAAATTCTACTGTAGCCTTCACAACATAAAAATATTGCGGAAACAAAATACTGAGCAGGAAAGAAATAAACACACATAATGAACACCGTTGCTTTTGGACAATGTCCTCGGAAAATCCCAATGTGGGAAAATCGGTGTAGTAGTTGAGGGTTTTAATTATTATCCAGTAGCCTCTGAATACAAATCTCTGGATGCCCAAACTGACAATCCGATACAAAGAATGAATTGACAAAGAGATAGTGAGGAATTATTTCACACTGTCACCGACGATCCGACATTGATTCATCCTCTAATTGGCTAGGCCCACGCAACCTCTGTGTAGTCATTGCGCTGGCTCTGTGTCATAGCCTCTAGGACTGCGTCACCCGTCTAGCTGATTGATTTGCTGACTAGGAACTCCGATCTTTGGCCCTCCGGTCTCACACCCCGGCTCCCGCCGCTAGATTTGGATTGCTCCTTAGCAAAATTGCGGATCTCCTCAGAGGCTCTGTGCTGCCCAACGTGGCACTGCGCAACCTCTCTGTACTTCTCGATGCCTCCTCTGCAATGTATTCATCGGATCAGGAAAACTTCCCTCGATAAACTATCCCTGCCCCTCACTACAAGAAATCTCCATGATCTTTCTCTGGCTAATGCTACGTTGGTCTCTTGAGAATTCGGTCTCTAGATCTCTCACTAGATATATTTTCCAAATGCCCATCAAGCTCCTTATAATCTCTCGTTGACATATCAACGACCAAGATTAAAACATAAGCAAAGGCTAAGATTAACTGGGATTCGATCCTCGTCTTCATCTGGAAGATTCACACTCTATCTAAGTAATTCTTTTTAATTATTTCCTTTTCCTAAGTTTAGACTTGGAATCCATTAAAAATAATTATTTATTTTAATTTAATCCTCTCCTGGTGGAATTTCCCAAAACGCTTTCTGGGTATTGTGGAATGCATGTGTCTTAGCCTCTCTACAAAATCTCGAGGCTAGAGCACATCCAATGCTATAAAAATCAACACTCCTTCTTAGTGAGGAATGTGCTCAAGTGCTGCAATCTCACGAAGCATCACTTTGACTTCTGCACCATCCCAGCTGTGTTGCTGATCTCTGGCTTCTGCTTCCCACTAACTACTGCGTAGCTCTCTCTGCGCTGCATCTGTACTACTGCTGACTCTGCATGCTACTGTCAACTACTACATCTGCACTACAACCCCCTCTCATCTATTGCTGCTGCGATTGAGAGATGTCAATCAATTGAACCAATTGTGTTCAGATTGATGCATCTGTCCACCGAGCTTTGGCTGTTGCTAGCCTCTGCGCTGTCACTCATACCTTTGCATTGCTACTGACTCTGCACTGTGCCAACTGCACTCCTGCCAACTCTGCTCTGCGCTGCTCAGTTCCTAACGCTGCTAACTACTGCATCTGTCACTCTGGCACCTGACTACACCATCTTTCATTGGTCCATCCTGCTACTGCTGCTATGGGCTCCTGTAGCAAGGAATTGATCCAAGAGGTGGACTCCTCAAGGATTCTGCCCATCCTGTAGCACTCTCGGGCTGCAAAAATATATCACCCCACCTCTCCCCTAGAGGTATATGGGCAATCATGGCAAACTCCTCCTCTAATCTGGAGTACAACCTGTCGATCTCAACGGTAGAAACTTGCTTATCTTGCTCCTTCTCCTTGCCCTTCTTTCGAAGAGGACACTGAGAACTGAAGTGGCCCATCTTACCACATCGGAACACTTGATTTTCGAAATATCCTACTTTTTCCTGCGTTGCTCCTTCTGCCCCTTTGATGCGAGGGTTGCATTCTCCTCTTCCTTCTCGATATTCACCCCACTGCTGCTGCTGCCACTTATGGTGCTCTTCACTAGTTCACGCCTCATCTCCTCTTGTTGTAGATCAACCCAAACTCTCTCCCAGTTAGGCAACTTCTCTTTGCCCAGGATATTTTGGACAAAGACTTGCCACTCCTCGGAAACACTGTTAAGGGCCAGTCGTACAAACTCAGTATCTTGAGGCACTGCTCCCACAGCAGCCAACTGATCTCGAGTATCTTGAAGTCTCACTAGGAAGGGGTCTATGCGCTCTCCCTTCTGCACCCTCGTGCATCTCATTTTCTCGTCCAAGTACATCTTCCGTTGCTTGGAAGATCCCTGATATAACGTGGCCAATGCATCACACATCTCTTTGGTTGTGTCTTTGCCTGCTATGTGAGATACAATGTGATCTCTCACTTCGTCGAGGATCAGCCTCTTGGCCTTCGCTATCTCCTTCTTGTAGGCCTTAAGTTGATTTGCATCTGTGGGCTCAACTACCACACTAACGATATAAGTTTTAAGATCATGCTCGTCTAGAAGGAAGGAAGCCCTTGCCTTCCAGATAACATAGTTGGAGGCACCTTCCAATCGATCTTGATCTCGCAACCCAGCTGATGCCATCTCACCAAACAAATGTTGAACTGCCTCCTCTCTCCTCTGCGCAACTGCAAACTAGCTCTACGCACTCCCTGCTGGAGTAAGTAGATATGCTCCCAGCTACTGTTGCTCTGCAGTGAGAAATCGAATTCCTTGTCTCAAAATTCTCCGAGGAAGAAATTCCCTCAGTATGTGCCCTTCTTTCCTCTTTTAATGCTTTTCTGTACCAGCAAACTATTGCAGAAAACTGCGTCCCAGCTGAAGATCTGCTCTGCGTTGAAGCTGCTGCGTTGCTCCCTCTGCCTCTGGTAATTCTCGATCCGGAAAATCTTCTTCTTTGTTGACTCACTTAGAGAAATTTTTCCACAAATTTTGCCCTGCTAGCTATAGACTGCACATCCCCTTTAGGGTTTCGATCTACTGCCTAGGTAATCTTTTCGAAATCCCTATTCTGCGTTGTGTTGGGCTCTTCCTGCTTTGCTCTTCTTCCTTCACTTGCTCTCTGATACCATGTGAAAAATCCTCAATCAGAATCCCTACTGCAACAACTGATGTTATTTCTTCTACTTGTTAATTCTGAATCAAGTGATTTATGGTGTTAGACAGTGAACATCGAAATAAATTCTACTGCAGCCTTCACAACATAAAAATATTTCGGAAACAAAATATTGGGCAGGAAAGAAATAAACACACATAATGAACACCGTTGCTTTTGGACAATGTCCTTGGAAAATCCCAATGTGGGAAAACCGGTGTAGCAGCTGAGGGTTTTAGTTATTATCCAGTAGCTTCTGAATACAAATCTTTGGATGCCCAAACCGGCAATCCGATACAAAGAATGAACTGACAAATAGATAGTGAGGAATTATCTCACATTGTCACCGACGATCCAACACTGATTCAGCCTCTAAATGGCTAGGCCCACGCAACTTCTGCACAGTAATTGCGCTGGCTCTGCGTCACAACCTTTAGGGACTGCGTCACCCCTCTAGTTGATCAATATGCTGACTGGAAACTCGGATCTCTGGCCCTTCAGTCTCACACCCCGGCTCCTGGCACTAGATTTTGACTGCTCCTTAGCAAAACTGCGGATCTCCTCAAAGGCTCTGCATTGCCTTAATGTAGCTCTGCGCTGCCCAGTGTGGCACTGCGCAGCCTCTCTGAATTTATCGATGCCTCCTTTGCAATGTATTCACCGGATCATGAAAACTTGCTCTGGAAAACTATCCCTGCTCCTCACTGCAAGAAATCTTCACGATATCTCTCCGGCAACTGTTGCACTTCTCTTTTGAGAATTTGATCTCTAGATCTCTCGTTCGATATATTTTCCAAATGCCCATCAAGCTCCTTATAATCTCTCATTGACATATCAACGACCAAGATTAAAACATAATCAAAGGCTAAGATTAACTGGGAGTCAATCCTTGTCTTCATCTAGAAGATTCACACCCAATCTAATTAATTCCTTTAAATATTTTTCTTTTCCTAAGTTTAGATTTAAGAATCCATTAAAAATAAGTAATTATTTGAAGTAAGTCCTCTCTAGGTGGAATTTCCCAAAACACTTTCTGGGTATTGTGGAATGCATGTGTCTTAACCTCTCTGCAAAATCTTGAGGCTAGAGCACATCTGATGCTTCAAAAATCAACATTGTGTTCCACTCACCCAGTGCCTCCAGTGCTGTAGAGACTGTGGCTCTTATGACTGCAAGGTCGCTGTGTTAACTATTAGGAGAAGTTGAATCTCTTAAGCTAGTTTGAAAAGGGTTGCCTAAAATCTCTATCAACCTAGCTTATGCTAGGAGGTGAATTATTAATGCAATCTAGAGTTAGTATGCTTGTGCAAGAGATTATGAGTGAAATTATTTTGAGTTAAGATTGTTTGTGTTACTTAAGTACTTGGCGTGAATTATCTTAAAGCAAGAGTACTTAACAATATTGAGATACAATCTTAAACAAGATAAGTGCAAAACTTCAACAAATTCCCACAAGATGTAAAATGCCAATTTTTCAACAATGTTTGATACCACTTAAGATAAACCAATCACCATTCAAGATAGCCAATGAAAAATTTAGATGCCAAGACTTAGAGTGATTATTCCGTTATATGCCAAACACAAAGATGCCAATTAGATTCCAATTATCACAAGATCAGATCTAGAGCTTAAATGTAGGAGTGCTTTAGGTGGCAAATTCTTGAAATTTTACACAATCATTGTAAACCACACAAGTGTTAGATCTCAATAATCAAATCAGCAGTAGTACTTAAGAAAATTTCAGCTTTTATTAGTGTTATGACAACAGTAGAAAAATCACTCTAAATTGTAGAATTTTCCCAACACATGAAGTACAAAACTTTCCAATGACCAACAAAAGTAAATTTATGTATCTAGCTTACTTTGTGATGATATATTCAATAATATTTTAGATTTGTATTAAGCTATTACAACAATAAATTTACCCACAGATCAACAAGCTAGTGATATCAAGATCAATGTCCAATATGCCCAAAATTAGTAAAAACTTACCAAACTAAAAAAAATCAATTTTTAGGGCTTTTGGAGAGTATGATTCAGTAAATTTCAGATCTGATCTATTTACTACAACTGTGAATAATTGACAGATCAACAAGTTATTGAGGCTAAGAACAATGCCAAAATTGCCTAAAAATAGGAGAATTTATTGGGAACTGAAAATTTCAAAATTTTGACCCTTATTAAGTATATGCTTCAAAAAATTCAGATCTAAAATCTTTAGTTATGCAATAAATTCCAACAAGCTTAAATGTTAGTTTTATGTTAGATCTGAAGTGCCTAAGTCGCCAAAATTCATGAAAATGAAGATTTGGCTAATTTAAACAATTTTGACCATGTAGCATGTGAATTCAGGGTTTAATTCTCACTAATTTAATTGTTGTAATAAAACAGAGATAAAACTAGGGTTTAGAGATCAAACGCTAGGCCCAAGGCCTTGAAGATCCCTTGGTGAAAATTTGTTGAAACTTTGAGATTAAGTTGCCACCTGTAAAGTAGAATTTTTAAGCTTCAAAACCTGCAAAACCACCAAGTATTCAATGCCAAAATTTCAAATCTAGGGTTTAGGGCAAACTAGGGCAGAAAATGGCTAAGAAGAGCCAACACTAGGCCAAGGAGGGCCAACGTTTGGGGATAAAGGGGCTAAGATGATAGATCAGGTTTCAACAAGACTAGAGAGGGCCACAAGAAGGCAACACTGGAGGAGAAAGAGCCTCAAAATCTTGATGCAGGGGTAACTGGGGCTCAAGAAGGAGGATGCTAGGGTTTTGAGGGCTCAAAAACCCACGACAAGCCCTCTAGGGCAACTGTCTAGCCCTCCAGAGCAAGGTTGCGGGGAAGCTTAACCCCCCCCCCCCCGGGGCCCGGTTCCCGCTCCGGAAATGCGCTCCGTTCAGGAGCGTTTTGGGAGCACTCGGAAATGCGCTCTCGAAAGCGCTTCTTGAGGGGAGCGTTTTCGGGAGTGCGCTTCCGAGCCTGTAAAAATGCTCCCTGCCTTTTTGGGAGCGTTTCCGGAAGCGCTCGGGAGCGAACGCTCCCTGAGTGCTTCCGACGTTTAAAAAACGTTTCGAGAGCGTTTTTTAAACGTTGGAAGCGGTCGGGGAGCGTTCGCTCCCAAACTCTCTCCGGCAAAAAAAAGTCTCCTGCCGGTGTGAAAAAAAATTGTTAAAAAAAATCGTTTTTTTTTTGGGAGAGGGAGGGAGGAGGGTTGGGTTTATAAAGCCCACCCTCCCCTCATTTTGTTTATTGTTTTTAGTTGAGTGAGTGAGAGAGCAAGAGGAGCAAGAAGGAGAGCTTGAGAGTTTGGAGAGCGGAGCTGCGGAAGTGCCAAGGAGAGAGCAAGGAGCAAGCTGCAAGAGAGCAACAGGAGGATAGCAAGAAAGAGGTAGGTCTTCTAATCTAGTTTTGTATTTTCTAGGATGAATTTTTAAGTTGTTCAAAAATGAAAACTTGATTTTTTTCCTAAATGTTGCATTTTATTGTGTTGAAAACTTAAAAATTGAATTGTTTTTTTCCTATGTTGCATTTCCTATTCCCATTTGGCATTTCTCCATTTGTTTTGCAGGCTAGAACTTGAAACTTGAAACTTGAAACATCATGGCTATATGGCTAGGGATTTTCCTCATGTTGGTTCCTTTCTTTGTAATAATGGTGTTGGAGAGTAGAAGAAAGAGACACATTAGAGAAGAGGAGGAGGATGAAGAAGTGGGTTATGGTGAATTTGATGAAAATCCTGAAGAGGAGGAGGATTATGCTGAGGAGGAAGGGGGGAGTGGAGAACATGAGGCCATAGATACCCCAACTAGACAAGACCAAACTCAGACACCTTTGTGGAAATATGTTCAGAAGCAGGAAGGAGGGAAAGGTGGTGGAACCACTAAATTTCTTTGCCCCCATTGCAATAAAGAATACCATGGTTCATACACCCATGCGGGAAGGCACCTTTGTGGGAAAATGCCAGGGGATGGAAACAAAAATCTAGGAATCAAAATTTGTGTTAGTGTACCAGCAACACAGAGAGAGAAATATAGAAAGGAAGAGGAGGCTGCCCCTACAAAGATCTAAAAGATCTAGGGGTTTTGTTGATTCTTATACAACATCAGGTGCATCACATCATGGACAAAGAAGTCCATCAACTTCCACCTATGGCAGTGGCACAGCGGGATTAAGGCGTAGAACCATATCTGATTTCCTTGACGAAGGGTGTAGGAATGATGTGGATTCAAAAATTTTCCAGTTTCTATATGCATGTGGGGTGCCATTCAATGTTCTTCGCTCACCTTATTGGCATGAAATGGTTTCTGCCATTAATGATGCCCCCAAAGGATACAGGAGACCTGGGTATGACAAGGCCAGAACCGTGGGTCTTGATCATGAAAAAGCTAAAATAAACCATTCTTTGGCTAGAATGACAAATTCGTGGAATGAGCATGGGGTGCCCATTGTCTCTAATGGATGGACCAATGTAAAAGGAAAGCCATTGATAAGTGTTTTGGCTGTGTTGGTTAGTGGTGCAATCTTCCTGTTAGCATATGATTATTCAGACAAATTCAAGACCGACATTAACATTGTAGAACCATTACTTGCAATAATTGAAAAGACTGGGCCATACAATGTCATACAAGTCATCACTGATAATGCTGCTAACTGTAAGGCAGCAGGAGCAATTATTGAGGATAAATACCCCAACATATTTTGGTCTGGGTGTTTGGTTGACACAATGAACCTTTTGATGCATGATATCATTAAAAACAAACAACCTCAATTCAAATGGCTTGGTGATTTGTACAAGAGAGGTAAAAAAATGATAAGATTTATTACAAATCATAGCAATACCCATGGGCTTTTCCGTACTCACTCTAAATTGGAGTTGTTGAAGATAGCAAAGACTAGATTTGCTAGCTATTACCTCACCTTCAGATGCCTTTTGAAGGTAAGAGAGTCATTGGCTGCAATGGTATCAAGCCCACACCGGCAGGTATTAAAGGACAGGGCAACAACAATAGTTGACAGGCAAGGTTTTGAACATGTGGAGGAGACCGCCCTTGACCCTTTGTTTTGGGCACGTGTGAGGGAAATTTTGAACTTCACCAAGCCCATTTATCACATGATTCGGTTTGCAGATACAGATAAACCAGTGATTGGGGAGGTTTATGAGCAGATGGATAGCATGTTGGGCAAAATAAAAGATGTTGTTAAGGATAATGATCCCAACTTGTATGCAATGATTCACGACTATGTGTGTGCACGGTGGAATAAACTCAATGTTCCACTACATGCCTTGGCATATATCCTTATGCCAAAATACTACTCTCCATCTTGGTTGGGCCAACCTGCACCTGGAGGTGGGGTTAGGATCAAACCTCACACAGATCCAGAGGTACAACAGGGATACATGAAGGCATTAGACAAGTTGGTACCCGACAGGGGGGAGTGTGCTAGATTGCGCCTTGAATTAGGCAAATACTTCAGTTGCACTGCTAATTTTGGTTCTTTCCATGCAATGGAAGACAAAGACAGGTTTGATGCTCTCACATGGTGGGAAGCATATGACGGCATGGGACTTTTGCCAAAGTTGGCAAAAAAAGTTCTCCCACAGGTTGTGAATACTTCTTCTGCAGAGAGGTGTTGGAGCACCTATAGCTTCATACATAATGTGAGAAGAAACAGGCTGAATGAAAACCGAGCTGAAAGCTTGGTCTATGTGCATTACAACTTGAGGTTGTTGAGCCATTACTGTGATCGGGCATATGAGGATCAATCATACAGAGTCTGGGACAACAACCCAGAGGATGATAATTGGAGGACGACACGGTACATATGGAAGAATTGGAAGTAGAAGTTTTTAGGGATGATGATGAAGCATCAGCAGCACCGCCACACACAGGGCCAGTCCCACCATCCAGTGGTAGTGCGGGTGCCAATGCCAGTGCCACTCCTCGATATCCAACTGTTGCTCCTTGCAGATTCAGCCTCCACCTTCTAGTCATGGTCGTGGACGTGGTACTCCTGAGAGTACTAGAAGACCATCATTTCCTCGTGGCTCGCACAAATTAGACATTTCTCGTGGGCATGGCAAGGGGCCAACCAATAGATAAAATAGATTTGTTGTTTACTAGTCTTTTCTATTTTCTAGTAGTTTTTATCTTTTATAACTATTGACAGTGGAACAGTTGAAACTTGACTCTTTCATATATTTAATGACAAGTTAAGTTTGAAGCTTGAATTTGAAAGGTGAAACTTTGAAGTTGGCATTTATAAGTTTACAAGTCATTATGAATTATGAATATGATGCTTCATGAAAGTTATATGGTGATCAATGAATCAATGATGATAAATGCTATATATCAATGATGATAAATTGTATATATTGGATTTTGAAATCAATGAATCAATGATGATAAATGATATATATCAATGATGATAAATGTTATATATTGAAATTTGAAATCAATGAATCAATGATGATAAATGTTATATATCAATGATGATAAATGTATATCGAATTTTGAAATCAATGAATCAATGATGATAAATGAATTATGATATATATCAATGATGATAAATGTTAGATATTGAAATTTGAAATCAATGATGATAAATGTTATATATTGAATTTTGAAAGCTTGAAACCTTCAGATTGATGATTCGCGAGACTCAAGAGCCAATATGTTGTATGCTTCCAACTTGTGGGCTTGGTTGATGAAGATTATAACTTCTAGATGATGGATGTTATATGATTCAATCTATGTTTTTATGTTTTGTATGTCTAATTCATCATTCTACATGCTTTTGTTGACATATATGCATCAATATATATATATATAAACGCTCTGGACCGGGAGATTTTGAAAATGGCGCTCCCGCTCCTCGCTCCCGCTCCCGCTTCCAAGTAACCTTGCTCCAGAGGGTGGTGGAGGCCAGAAAAGGCCACGACTAGAGCTGAAAAGGGCTAAAACCCTCAACAATGGGAGTTGGAGAGGAGGCCGAGGCCTCTAGGCCTCACAACCAACATTAGAAAGGATAAAAACGCTGACGTAAGAGGAGAAATGGCTGATGCTGGGAGAAGGAATACTGACGCTGGCCTTGCAGGGGCCGAATTTGGTTCTGGAAGGGCTGAAGAGTAAAACCCTTGTCTCGAATTTTTTTTCTTGGATTTGAATTTTTGCTAAAAAATCCTTAGTGGGTAGCCTTGCAAAATTTTCAAGAGGTTAGATCTTGTTGAGAAATTGGAGGGCTTTAGATTAATACAAATACTCTTCTAGATAATTACTTGTGAATGTTCTTATGTCTTCTCTTCTTATGTTAACCTTTCATCAAGTCAATTATCAAGACCCAAGACTGGTATTTAAATAACTTGAACTGTGAGAAGGTAAATCAATGATTTACCTTCCTTACTATTGCTCTTGCTTCTCTTTAAGGTCACTGTCTTTGATCCGCATTTAGTATATATATTTCTGCACTGAAGTTTGCTATAGATTCCGCACTATCCTTTTGTAACACGCTGTCTTTAATATGGTGTCTGCAATTCCCTTTTGCTGTGATGTCTGCAATTACTTAACACAATCTTCAACTGTGGTGCCCGCAGTGTATTCGTGAATATATACTTTGTTTCCGCTATGATAACCGCAGATCTTCGTATACTTATCCTCCTTCTCTATTGTGATAATCACAGATACTTCGTATACTTATCTCCCTTCTCTATTGTGATAACTGCATATATTTCGTATCTATATCCTCCGTCTATACTGAGGTAACCGTAATTCTGTAGTCTATATGAGAGTCCGCATTCAATAGTGTGTTATCTGCGTTGCCTGTCCATGCAAATGATCTGCAGACCTGGCTAATATATAGAGGTCAATTCACACCTTTTTAGGCCGACCATCAAATATGGTTTAGTCCGTCTTCATCATGAGAGCCGACCATGGCTTGTAGTTACTTTCCAAGCGGTGTTACTTTAGCAGAATGTCTTTACTTGATTATAACATTATATGAGGGTTGTCAAGGTCAAACTGAATCCTTCATGAATATGACACCAGATTGTATTTATTCCTAGAAGACATCTTCTATATATAAATACATAATTACATAGCCAAAATGAAGACCGACCTAGTTACACTTTTCAACACTCCCTCTTAACTAGGGAGGTATTCATACAGGTACATGGTCACTTCCAAACTGAAGAATCTCATAAGAAGAATCAGATTGGTAATCGCATCTGTATAGCATCATATCAACCAGCATTTTCCTAGTGCAAGGCCTTGACTAACAACTCCATCTCTCAACGAGACAATGGGCTACAATGCTGGCGAGACACATGACTTATAGACACCTTCGTCATTGTCTCTCCAAGGTACATACTCCACCCGGGTGTTCCCAAAGTATGACCTTCTTGGACTATTCTTCTCTTGGGTAACTAGCCCTCAAAGAATATCGGTCCCCGACTACTCTTATCTTGAATGCCCTAACACATTCTCAAAGAGTATCGAATGCCAGATGATTACCCAATCCTCCATTCTGTCTTCCCAAGACTAGAATGATGTGTCTATCTCTCCCTCTTAACCAGGGAGGACCTTATTCCACAAGGGAATGTACTCATTCCCATACAAGGAATGTACATAAGCTCATTCTTAGGAATTACCAAGTTTTCTTCCAAGTAAGAAACTTATCATTAGGCTCCTTCTTAACCAGGGACCTCCTGCAGCAATGGTGAGACACCCAGCTGCTCATGAAGAATTCCTGTCCTTGATGTCATGGGTTTTGATATTGAGGAATCTCCAACTTTTAGCTTCATAGGGCACAGATCATCCATCACTTTCATCCTGAGTCATGTCAACTGTCAGAAAGTGATTCATAAGACTTCCTTATTTGGTCCACTATTGTGCCATGCTGCTTTACTTCGAATCATCTCCCAGGATCATACATCCTTTCTCATGATTAGCAGCCTTGCACAAATTCATCCAGATAAACATATACATATGAACTTTTTAAAACAAAAGTTACCTAAGTGATGATCTTTCACCATGACACCTTCTTGTAGGCATCGACATCCTTCATGCAGATTGACACATCTCCTAATGATATGTTTTTCCAAGGGTCTTCTTCTTCACCAAACTTTTGTCAGAGTCTACATATGTTTCCAAGATATTTCCTAGTCACATATTCTTGGCCTTTGAATGATAACTGCCTCTTGACATGGTTGCATTTTATGATCTCTTCTTCTCTGCACATTCTTGATTCCCAGGAACATACAACTTTTCTAGTTTCTTGTTCATATACATCTACCTCATATTCCATGAGGACATATTATGTTGATTTCATCTGTCCATGCATTGAGGGATACTCCTCCATAGATCATACTTCTAAGTACAGAAGTCCATTACCTGCAACCATATGACATGACTTCACAACATCTAATGTTAGCATATAAATATATACATACCTCATACCCTTTTTCCCTTGAGTCATTCTGTAGCAATTTCTCAAGAATGAAGAGCTTCATTCTCTTGGCATGCTCCATCAATATCCCAGAAATCTGTTTCCATGATGGCCTTTGCTATTTGATGACTGCTTTCCATTAGTGATGTTATCAGAGAGGTTTTCCTGGAGCTGATTCACTGAATGCTTCTATCGAGATGCTTCTTAATGTACATAGAGAGATTATCTTAATCATAGTAGAGACCTCTTATTCCATTTTTCCTTGATCTTCCTTTCTGCATCTTCAAAGAATATTTCTTTCAGCTTATCATATATTCCCTTGAGGTCTCCAATCCAACTATATGATGGGATCTTTCATATGAATCCTCTTCATGTATTACTATTCATAGGAGACTCTTTTCCATGACTTCACTTTCTTCGAGGATTATGTCTTTCCTTCTTTTTCATGCAAGAAGTTTTGATGACCCAACCAGCTTATGGATGTTCTTGCAAACACGAAGTCATTTACCAAATTTGATTATAGAATTAAAGATACTTACTTGACAAGTGAAGATGAAATCTTCAGCTTGATTACTTTGATGGTGGTTGAAGAAGATGTATTGGTGCTTTCTCGGATGATCTTCTTCAAGGATAAGGATGAGATCCTTGCTGCAATGATAGGGAACTTGCCTTATTGCCTTCAAGATACTTTGACTTCTTTGAATGAATGTAGATCAGAAATGCTTCTCTATACTTTGGGATGCCTAGCCTTGTAGATCTCTTCTAGACTCATACCTGAGATCGTATCATGATTCCATTTTATGATTAGATCCCCTTTATTACTGCACCGAGACAGATGAATACTTTACTGTTTCTTCTTCTTATATTCTTCATTGCTATCATTACTGTCACCATCCAGTGTTATCCTAGTTACCAAGGGTGTCACATCGGCATTATAATGACAGAGATAGCAACGAGATCCAAAATTGTAGCAGTACCAAAAATCATGTGACACTTGGTAGCATTCTGTAATATCACCAAACCATCCTGCTATACCACTGAGTTATTATGTCCTTGCAAACCAAACTTTTAAAAGGATCTGATTCCATTGGAGCTTTGTCATATATATACTGTCCAGAATACAGTGATATCTTTCTGAGGAGACCGAAATTGTCTTCACTGTGATCTGCACTGTTTGTGCCGAGAATATCATTGCCATTCTTCCCATTTGAGATTCTGTGATTAGCCCGAGACTACATATGGTGATCCGAATTGTGGTCTGTCTTTGTTCTGTGATCTCTTCCGAAAAACTCAGAGAATCTGAATTCTGTGAATTGTTCCAAAGATCCGATTTTATCTTTGTTTTATCCATAAAAAACAGAGATCTCACCGAACAGTGATCTACAGCTCATCACCGAAATTTCAGAGGATATTCGAACCTATGAATTTCTGTGATCCAAGCTGTAGTGAGATCCGTGTGTTGTTTTTGACCGAGCTCCTTCTGGTGTGCTTCTTAGATGCCCTTCTTTGACTCTCACCTTAGCTCCGATACCATGTTGAGAAATTGGAGGGCTTTAGATTAATACAAATTCTCTTCTAGATAATTACTGGTGAATGTTCTTATGTTTTCTCTTCTTATGTTAACCTTTCATCAAGTCAATTATCAAGACCCAAGACTGGTATTTAAATAACTTGAACTGTGAGAAGGTAAATCAATGATTTACCTTCCTCACTATTGCTCTTGCTGCTCTTTAAGGTCACTGTCTTTGATCTGCACTTAGTATATATATTTCTACACTGAAGTTCGCTGTGGAATCCGCACTATCTTTTTGTAACACGCTGTCTTTAATATAGTGTCCGCAATTCCCTTCTGCTGTGATGTCCACAATTACTTAACACAATCTTCAACTGTGGTGTCCGCAGTGTATTCGTGAATATATACTTCGTTTCCGCTGTGATAACCGCAGATCTTCGTATACTTATCCTCCTTCTCTATTGTGATAACCGCAGATACTTCGTATACTTATCTTCCTTCTCTATTGTGATAACCACAGATATTTCTTAAGTATATCCTCTGTCTATACTGAGGTAACCGTAAGTCTGTAGTCTATATGAGAGTCTGTAGTCTAATGTTTGATGGAAAGTGTTAAGTATGGTATAGGGGAAAATGTAAATACGCTATCTTAATTTGAGTTTCCCTAGTAGTCCCTGTCCTATACCCGTTGGGACATTAGGGGAGGTCCCACTAGACTACAATCGAAGATTAACCCCCCAATGAAGGTGAGAGAACATGATCACAGTCAAAACCCATCCTTCTTCCAGATCATCCAATAATCCATACCAAATTCCCAAAGACAAGCAAGCATAAGCACCCGATTGCAAAATGATTAAAGTACCTTTTGAGAAGAAGCCCGCCATCATCCATGTGCTCATGTCAGATGGGTGAGAAGCAAATGGCTGATGGAAGTGGCGGAGATAAATGGCATATCATCAGCTAGTGGTGTCTAGCAGGGGTTGCTGGCTATGTGGCTGACCAGCTGGTCAGGAGAAAAGACTCTAGGGTAAGAAGGTCCTATAGTCTGATTTGGCTTGGGAAAAACTTGGCAAGTACAAAATGATAAAAAAATACACACATTTCATAAAAACAAATAAATTTGTGTTTCTCAAATTGTTTTATGCCCATAGAATGCGGACTATAAATAGATGCTGAAAATAGTTTCCTTACCGTGAAAGAAGAAACCCCTGCAAGCTGCCTCTGTTATGATTCCCTAGTTGAGTATGTTGATGCCCTAGTTGTTCCCGTGTGCTGTCCTCTTGGTTGCTTGTGGTTGCATTCATTAAAAGTGATAGCAGAGCAGTAAAACAAGCAGGAAAAAGTGCCAGTTTGGGAGGGTTTCTTGGCTTTTATAGGTTAGCAGGAGTTTGACTCAACTGTATTGAAACTGCTTGCTTGAAGGTTGAGCAGAGTCAATCTCAGACAGTCATGAGCCTGATAACACTGTTTCTACCCTATATGTACATGTCAGGTGTGTAAAGCAATCCTATACTTCTTTTTGAACTGTTAAGTTAAAGCCATCTTGTTTATTTTATTTGAAGTCAGGAGGTTGCTTATTGTAGTACATCAGGTTTCACAAGATCAAGTATGTATGTATATATGTGTACTAGTCCTGGATATATAATTTTTATTTTTATATTAATGCGTTTTGTTTTATGATAAATACTCTTTTGGGAGGAGGTCTAAACTGGACAGCGAAAGAAAAATTAGAAACTTGTCCAGGTATATGAACAGAGATGGTTGACATTTTGGATGATAAATGATAACATCTTTTTACTAAAATACAGATATGAAGGTCATGTTATCTGGAGGGCATAGAGGTCATTCCATTTGTCACCATCCGTTGATTTAATCGTATTCACAATTAAGATAATTTCTATGGCCTATGCATGCAGTACAGAACTGAGCTTTTATCATTGACTTTACAAACGAAGCCTTCTGTTCTACCGAACAATGAACACCTTGGTTCAAGATTTAACGGTTTAAATCACAGTGTGCATAACAGACATTCTGATCACATTTAGTAATTGATGCACATATTAGCTTTGGCCTTGCATTGACCATTGGTTAAAAGTTGAAACAAGAGCACAATGCTGCAAGCAGATTTTAGGTTTGTTCAAATAATACCATTATTTCATAAGCATGATTATGCTGTTGAACATATATTAATGCTTTACAATTATAAAGTTTTGAAGTCTCTTTAACTTCAAAGTTTGTTAATGCCCGTACTGCACAACTTATCTAGAGGAAAATTCTTGGTTAATGGCTATGCTTATATGCAATGCATGTGGAAAAAATAAGTGCACTGTATTTATAGAAAACATAATGCAGTTTGTATTATATGATGGAACATTTGACAAAGTTTTACCAATAGGTATGAAATGTAGCTGAAAAAATTATAAGTCAAACCCTGGTGAGGCAAACAACAAATTGTGGTGATTATCATTACTTGCCTGCATTCTTAACATTAGTGTAAAACTCTGGCATAGAGAGTGCAGGTGGAAGGCTTTGTTTGTTTGCTCGAAGTCAACATCTAGAAAGCTATCAAAACTAATCAAGCAACCATTTTCTCGCATGGTGGATTTCTAATGTGATTATACAATTGGTCTATAGTTTTTGCAACTATCTTAGTTCAAGCTGAATGTGCTTTGTCGTCGGTCAATGCACAGTTGTGTTTTGAGATATTTTCCTCCAAATCCTTATTCTGGGTGTCATTTCATACAGGCTCTGAGTTTTCTAAAGACAATTTTGTGTCAAAAGTGAAGATGGAGATTGTGGTATCTAAAGATCAGGTGACTATTTTTATTTTCTCTTCATGTTTATATGTGGATGCAGTCAAATAGCATATCATGAATTCATGCATGAAAAGGTTTCACATTTGTCTGCTACTCTGAGGCAAATAAACTGTTCCTTGGAAAGCTACATGTGGTTGAGCATCCTAGGGTTCTGTTGAACGTTGTCCTACACGCTTGTTGTTTCCTTGGATTTCAGGTAGAAGCAGTAATTGATACAATCATTGATGAGGCAAGAACTGGAGAAATTGGAGATGGCAAAATATTTGGTAAGAAAGAGTAACTTATTCTTTGTTTCTTCAAATAACACATTTTTGGGATCATATCTATTGTTTGTTGAACTTCTTGTAATTGATTATAAATAATTAGCTTACTTATTTTTCTGGTTGTTGAACTTTGTGCAATTGGCATACAAAAGCTAGCTGTAATGTAGAACTCTGGATGACAAAATGGCCACTGATTTGTTTAAGATTAAAGTTAAGTTTCTGGTGATATTCACTCGACACTATAAAATTATAGCACGTGAAAAAAAAGCTCATAAATAGTTCAATTGCTCATAAAGACATTCAAAATTGCCTATGTGGGGCCAAATTTTTACTTTGAAATCCTAAGTTATTTTTTGGCAGTAAAATGATTTGATGCACATATTTAAAACCTGACACTTCAGTAGATTATGAATTGAAATGGGCAAGTGTGATGAAATAACCTGTCCTTCATGGTATGGTTGATGGGAGAAAAAGGTCCTCTCGGCGAGAGTTGGTGCAGACAAGTTAGACAAAATTGCTTCAAGTGAGGTTTTATCAATTTCCTAAGCATTTATTACAACCATTCAAGAGAGAGGCTAGATCAATCACCAAAGCTTCTGACCGATGGTTCTCTATCTTTATTTATGAACACTGATTGGTAACAGTCCTTTGGGTGAATTGTTTACCAGTCAGAAACTTCTGAGAAATTGACTTCCATCCTAAAAGGGCTTTGGCTGTGTGGGTGCTTGTATTGAAAGGTGCATAGAGTCACATTGTGGATGTTGTGGTGTGAAGCCGTAGTTTTGTTCAATGTTGCAAACATTGGCATCGAGATGAAATCAACGAGGGTTCGAAAAAAGAAAAAATTGGGAAAAAAATCGGCCAAACATTGGTAAACTTAAAAAATACAAAAATATTCATTTTTTTCAATTTTTTTAAGTATCTAAAGCATTCACAACATAAAATAAATGCATTGACACATAAATATGAAAAGAAAACTAATATATAGGATGTGTAATATGTCTAATGTTACATCACACATAACAATGACTCACTTCCTGAATCCTAAGTACTTACTCAGCTTGAAAATATCGACAAAAAATATAATAAATGTATCTCATATCATTAGTCATATACAATGAAATGAACCACTAAGTAAGTTCTAACTTTTAACTTCTAACTAATGATTTCGTATGCCCCTTTTGCGAGAAAATGTAATGGCTTTTCCTCTAGATGAAGAAGGCCTTTGGGCTGGCATTGGACTCTGATGTCCTCTAGAAGTAGGAGGAGGTAGACTATGTTCTCTACTAGTGATGATGGTAGGTGGTGGCACATCCTCCGCCTATTGCTCCTCCTCCTCTTCCTCCATTACCTCTTTCTCCCCTGTAGAGGCTAACTCCTCCATTGCAACCTCCTCCTCTAGCCAATCAAGGGACGATTCCATGACAGGGCTCTCGGCCTCAACCCTCCATGCAGCAGTGGTGTCAATCTCACCCAATGAGATGGCCTCCATGTTAGGTGTCTTTCGAAGTTCCCTCACCCACAATCAAAGATTGTAGTAGATGTAGACCATGTCATTAAGGCACTGAGACTCCAGCCTGTAACGCTGTATGAGTGTCATAAATTATAAATTAATAATTAGAAAAATAATAAATTATAATTTTTAATGAATTCAAACAATTAATTTGAAATTTTTTAACTTGTTGTGTTTCTTGGTGTGTATTTTTTCAAATACACTTCAGTTGTGCTCGCATCTGTGTTGATTTATGGTAGCATCGATGTGCTCTAAGCCTCAAAATTTGCAGGGAGGCTAGGACACATGTATTCCAGAATACCCAGAAATTGTTTTGGGAAATTCCACCCGGAAGAGGTTTTATTAAAATAATTAATTATTTTTAATGGATGCCTAAGTTTAAACTTACGGAATTAAAATAATTAAAGTGTATTAATAAGACTGTGTGAATCTTCTAGAAAAAGATGGAGATCTGTTGAAAAGTGTAACTAGGATTGGTCTTCATATTGACTATGTAATTATGTATTTATGTAAAGAAGAAGACAAGATTATAATATATATATATATATATATATATATATATATATATATATATATGCTTGACTCATGGGTTTCATGAGCAAGGTTTTAGGTCAAAGGACTTCTTCTTGATGTCCTCTAGGGATATGTTTTTTGGTCATAAATTGTATTTAAATTAAGTGTCATGTTTATGAAGAGTCAAAGTCTAATTTGTATGCCTCCAGATTGTCACATAAGCCTTGAAGATTGCACCCAAAAGATGATCAAGAACAAGCGTTGAAAAACCCCTCAAGTCAACCTCCTTAACGTTGGAAGTCTCTCTCTACAAGTCGGCCTATAAACTAGCGCTCAAGTCGGCCCCACTACATATGAACAGGTTGGCTCAACTACAGAGGGAAACAACTATATATACCCTACTCATACTGCGTAGAAAAACACAGACTGTAACTTGCATTTCTTCTGTGTTTCAGACAAGGTTTAAAAACATAAAAATATGCAGATTGCTTTGATATAGTGTGGAATTTCATGAAGTTTTATAGAGCAAATAAAGTGCGGATTTTTGTGGAAGTGAATAGGGTCTAAGTGCAGATATATTACTGCAGTGTATGGTAGATGGTTATAAGGTATTACAACACTACTATAAGTCTGTATATGCGAATTTGTCTTGGGCTACATCTGTCTTAAGTAAATATGTCATCACATTAAACACGAATTAGCAAGGAGACAATACAAACATCTAGAAGGACTGTAGTGATGAGAATTGGTAACTAAGTCTGGGTAAAATACGATTTGAAGAAGTTGATATAAATTTGGTTTTGTAAATGCATCCTGAAGCAACTGAAGTGTGGTCAAGCCTGAGAATAGAAGGAAGGTAAATTAGAGATTTACCTTCCTATCTTCAGTATTCAAAAAGACAGTAATATATCTCAGAGAACTTCAAGGAAGAAGAAATGTTTTGATCAGCGAAGAATCAAGGAAGATAAAGTTAGAGATCGATTTCTCTAATATTTGTGCAAGATTAGTGCAAGTCGGTGCAAAAATGAAAGATCAACATTGAAAGCAGATAAAGAAGCTGTGACAAGGTCTTGGAGGCATTCATAGGTCAAGGGTTTGGGTCTTGGTCATGGTACTTGTCATTTGAAGATTTATAAGAATAATTCCTTACGGGTTTTCCTCTCCAAGAGGGAGAGGTTTTGCCCGGGCTCGAGGAGCCTAAGTTTGTGTCTTTTGTATTTTAATAATTGTCTTGATGAAAGATTAAATAAGCTAAAGAAGAAAATATATAAGTATCTCAAGTAAGCTCACAAGTAATTATCAAGAAGAGAATTTGAATTAATCTATGGCCCTCCAAATTCTCAACAAGATCGAGTCAATATGATTTGAGCCATTTATTAGAATCTAATCTGGGCCGTTGATTTCTCAACGAGAAGATTATAAGAAGGACTTGGATGGGCATTTGGAAAGACACATCGAGTGATATCAAGAGATTGATTTCTCAAGTGAGTAGTGCAACAGTTGCCAGAGAGATGATCGAGGAGATTTCTTGCAGTGAGGGGCAGAGATAGTTTTCTGGTTGGAGATTTTCCTGATTTGGATAGTGCAAGGCAGAGATGGAAAAGAGCAATTAAGAGAGGTAGCGCAATGCCACATAGAGCCAGCGTAGAGCTACGCTGTGGCAACGTAGAGCTTTAGAGGGAGTTCGAAACTTTGTAGGGGAACAATCGGGATCTAGCGCCGGAGCCGGGGTATGAGACCGAAAGGCCAGAGGGTCGAAGTTTCTAGCAAACAGGAGATCAAGAGGAGGTGCAACGCAGTCCAAATAGTAGTGACACAGTGAATGCGTGGATGTAATATTCCTTTCTTTGGTGTTTCTTATGACAGGGATAGGATGGACTTCCAGAGTTGGGAGCAGACAGATCACATGGACAGGTTGGGGTCCTCAGCGGGCCCAGGGGCTTTTTGGAGGAGTTTTCAGGAGTTTTTATGAGGGCTCGTGGCATTCGCTTGATATATTCCATCAACCTGACAGATTGCCTTTCGTTCCAGTGCATTTCGACAACTTTTGAAAAATCGAGTTATTTTTGGCCTCAACTTAATTAATTATGTTCAAGGTGACATTCCAGGAGGAATATGTGATAGAACACCTTAGTGTAATAGCTCATTGGAACCAAGACGATAATACCTATATGATGAGATGGTTGGACACGAGTTTCAGTGACTTGAGGAGACATGGTAGCTGATTTACTCTTTCCTACATTAAAAAAGAATATTTTAATTGGAAAATAAGAGGGAAAAGTGCTCCATGATTAAAATAATAATAAAATAGAAGGCTTTAGAGGGGTCCATGAGATCTATAAAAGAAGAGGAGGAGGTCATTGAGGAATATCTTGGATTTTATATCTTTTCTTGTATGTGAGGTTGAGAACTCGATTCGCTACTCCATCGTTAGCCCTAGGATGGAAACCCTTGGGTATGTTGTCGAGTGTTGGACGAAAACCCAACTCTCTTTGAGGGGACTTCATTTAGGAGTTTCACAGAGCTTCAGGGATATTGGAGTGAGGATCATTCAGGTCCTCAATTGGTGCTTCATTGTCTTTTAGTTGATTCAGTGGCAACTGTTGTTGGAGGGAGAGTGCAATTGTTTAGTTTTGGAGGTCAGTGCAGTGCAGTAGATTATATTGGAGGCCAACATTCCATTTCGGCTATTTTGGATCAGATATGCATGTAACCCCCAGTTTGCCATTTATAATAAAAAACTGAGATTCTTCCTGTTCAATGTGTTAATGGATTGCAGTGTTCTATTTGTTTTATTTTACATGGCAATCTTCTGTTAATAAAATGTTGATTTTACGGTAAAATATTCTGTTACATTATTTTCTGCAAATTTAGTCGAAATATCCCATTTGGGATATTATAGTGGTATCAGAGCTGATCCTCCTGCCAGCCTGAGGTTAATATTGAGGCGCAACCCTGCGACATAATAAGAATTTATTATGTCGCAGGGTTGCACCTCAATATTAAGAAGCCGAAGGTGCAACCCTGTGACATAATAAGAATTTATTAATAGGAGGCTCGACAAATTTCTACTGATTGTGCAAATTGTAGCGTACCCACGAGTCATCATTCAACAAATCGACCCGTAAGCGATCATTGTAAGACTAGTGTGATTTTAAAGGAACACGAGGTCTGAAGCAAATGTTGAATTAAAAGTGAGGGCCATAGCTTATCGAAGGCCCCAAATTTCATCATCGTCAGAGTTTGTTGATGGGACGAGTGCACAAAATCAAGGAGGAAGCCGAGTGGTTGCTAGGGCCATGGAATGGGTAAATAAATTTTAAATTTTTGTGGAAATCTAATGAACAAGGATCATGGTTTAAAATCCAAAACTCATAAAATAAGTTGTAGTGGAAGATTGGCAAGGGTTGAGGGACCATTCAGCTGACTCAGTGGCCATTGCCAGGCTTTGAAGGTGTTGCTGCGTTTAAGGCCAAGTCAGAGTGGTCGTTGTGACAGAATGGCCTCATCGGATTTTATACCGAATATTGCTGAGCGCTGGATGCAGAGTACATTGGAAAATATAGGCAGGTTGGACGAGTTGAATGCAGAAGCGGACGAGACATCGTGATAGCGGAGGGTTAAATTTGTGGAATCATGCATATGAATACTAAAAGTGGCATGTGATTTTATTAAGTGGGGCCATGAATATTTTATCAAAGTTGAAGTATGGATTAATTTCTTTGGAGCCATCGAGAAAGAGCGACAGAGCCATCGAGAAAAAGCGAGCTGTATGAGAAAGGTCAAGTTCATATGGTGGGCCATAGTTCATCATTTTGAAATAAAAGAAAAAGGAACAACGATTTCTGAGGTATCACGGTTGCTAGTGACCAAGTTATCCCAGCTCCGAAATTACAGATTGAGACTGCAACCTGTTGCTATTCATCGAGTCAAATGGTGGAAGCCGTGTATGTTGGGCCGACCCCTTATTTTGGTGAAGCCGGAGTAAAATTATTTTGAAAGACATAGTAAAATTGAGTCAAGATTTATTCAGGCAGAGACAGACGGAGAATGCAAGCATTGAAAAGCCTAGATCAGTCACTGCCAATTGCTCATAAATTTTGAGCACAGATTTCATATTTAAGGAGTCGAGGATTATTCATTATAAAAAGGGGACTGTGAAATTCCAAATTCATAAGAACGCAGTGCATATTATTAAACAAGCTGTCCAAAGTACCTTCTGAGAACCACATTTCTAAACCCGAGCCGAATTTATTGTTCTAATAGAAGGCTACACGAACTGTTGGGTGGACATCAAAGATTTTATGGGGGCGTGAAGCATAGCGACAATTGTCTTATTGGAGTTCCCTCTGAAAACGACTAAATCGATTTCCCACAGTCAAGAAGTTCCAGTGAAGTTTCTAGGCCTAATTTTGCAAGAGGTGGTCGAATACCAAGGGATTGAGAAATTTAAAATTTAGAGAAGACAACCATTGCTGTGTGCGTGTTACAGATCTGAAATTTCCCTAGAAGTCGTGCCTTTATCTGACTGTAACAACGTATCTCGAAGGACCACGTTTGTATTTCTATGCTACAGGGAAGTCTATCCAAATTGGAAGCTCAATTCCTTAAGCTGACATTTGTACTCTGGGCATGGCTTGTAATTTCAAGACCGAAATCCTTGCTTATTTCCTGAGCGAGACTCTCCCTGTCTAGCATGATGAAATACCTCATATTTTTGGGCACAATGGCAGCTTAAGAAATTTTTTGGGCACAAATAGGAAGAGCGTACCTCTGCTCATACTGTTCAAAGCGTCATTTTATTGTGCTGCGTATGGGTATTGCACTATAATGGTGGACAGTCCCTTGGGAGCGTAGTGCTGTTCGGGTGACTGCCAATACATTGCTTGAACGTCTGCTGCGTGGGTTTGGTGGAAAGTGGGACACTGTTCTGCTAACTCGCATTCTGATGCCCATCTTCAACAGTCACCACAATTATTCACTAGTATTTATTTTCTCAGACATCTATTATTGTTTTTGAAACATCTCAGTGGTTAGAGTGTTCTTAATTGCAATACCAGAGTAAATATTATTTATTCCCGAGTACAAATTACCAAAGTTTACTTTCAGTACAATGTTTGCAAAGTGTGGTGAAAACTCCCTAGTGAAACAAACCATATAACCTATGAATGGAGACTCAGTTGTGAGCCCTGTGTGGAAGATTTTATAAACTGTCCCGAGAACTGATTCATATCACCTACAGGAAGTTGTCTTCTAATTGTTTGCTATCATTGGGCTAAACCATGGAGGAATTCTTAAACAAATTAAGGAAATCAACCACAAAAATTGTTTCCTTAAACCTCCATGCATCAATAGACCAACAAACAAAATTGAACAACAAGCCCTTTTCAAGACGGATCTATGCCATTCTTCAGAGAGAATAGTCAAAGGATGTGCAGAAGGGGCAGGAGATAGGCCACAAATTATTTGCACTTGGAACATATTTGAAGCACATGAAGATCACATGGAGAGTTCTTTCCAAATTTGATGAACTTAATGAACTCCTTTCCAAAGTAAGCCAGTTAGAAGGGAAGAAACTGATTTGGGCCTTAAAACCTGCTATGCTTGCTCTTATACAAACCAAGTTCTTGGAAGAACCTTGTGAGGGGTTCAGACTTCCAGTTGCATCATGCCTCAGTAACATTATGAAGTTGACTGCACCTATAGCTCCTTTCAGTGATGATGTTACGAGGGAAGTTTTGAACTTAGTAGTGGGGACTTTTCAGGATTTGGACAATAGTGCAGGCTCCACCTTTGGGAAGAAGCTTAAGATTTTAGGAGGTATGGCCACATTCAAAACGTATGACATTATGTTTGATCTTGAGTGTGATGGCTTGATTCTGCAGATGTTCCAATGCTTCTTCAACATTAGGAGACATCATCCTGGCACAGTCATAACACACATGCAATCCATCCTGTCATCATGTATGAGAGACCATGATGCCATTTGCCGAAAGTTGCAGACTAGGTTGTTGATCATTTGGAGGAGAGAGCAGTTGGTCTCAGCTGCTGCTTATGAGCTAGCCCAAGAGTTGGTTGAGCAGAATGTTGGGCTATTCAGGAGACAGTTGACCAGGGTGGAGCTGCCCCAGTTTGGTGGATCAAGCAACAAAAATGAGCTGAGGAGGAAGGGACTTTGCTTCATCTACAAAGAACCTTGGGTGTCTGATCACTCAAGCTTGAGAGATGCAGATGAGGTGGCAGAGGTAGAGCAGGAGGACATTCCTTCTGTATGTCAGGATGAGTACTCTTCTCTGGATGAGTCCATGGGGTCATATGAGGGTCCTTCTGGGGAGCATGAGCAGTCAGGTCGAGCTGATGACAGTAGGCCGAATTTGTATTCCAATGTGCATGGTGAGCAGTGAGGGGACTCTATGGGAGATATTCTGGATGATGAGTCACTTGTGATGATTCAACCAGAGCAACATGTGGTGGAGCATGAGTTCGCTGAGGAGGAGGCTATGCACATCATGCATGACAGTCCTTTGGGGGAGAGCCAAATGGAGGCTCACATTGAGTTTGTGATGGATATGCGGCTAACCTTGGGGTCAGCCCTTGAGGAGGAGCAGACAGATGCACAGACATCTAGTACGGTGACAGTAGTTGCAAGTACTTATCCTCAAGAGATGTTGGAGGTTGATGGGATAGTTCAGTGGGAGGCTAGTAGACAGCAGAAGTATGACATACCTGATCAAGAGAGGGAGGAGCTATTGGAGATGGTGGTGCATCCATCTTTGGGCTGACCCATCGATGAGGTGTTGGTAGATGCACATATAGTTAGCAGGGTTGCAGTACTTTCAGGTAGCGACACTCTCCAGGAGTACATCAATGGGGCTTGCAGCATATCTTGCCCACTTTGGCCTATTATAGAGAGAGGAGCCTTCTTTTTCAGGCAATTCTTGTTGACAGGCGAGACAAAGCAACATGAGTTGAGTATGGGCTGGCGACGACACTCCAGACGTGTTTCGTATGTAGATGGTACGGTCGTCTTCATAGGGAGCATAGTGGAGCAAGGACCCTTAGACATGACAGATGCTGCAGCTTCCAGTTGGCAGTGGGGCACAGGTCGACATCTCTTCAACATTTCATCCCGACTTTAAGAGAGCAGGGTTAGCATGAGATTGAGTCAGGAGTTGGATTGGAAAGAGGTGATGAGTTGGTACCCAGTTGGTGGGGCAACTTACATAATCAGAGCTACAACATAGCAGGGAGCCATGGAGCATTGATGCATGGGGTAGCGACGCGCGGTCTGAGCCATGGGATTCAAGCAATGATTGGCCATGGTGGCGTTGGGATACGGGAGGATTGATTGATGATAGGTGTGGTGAGAGGTCAGTTTGGGATCTCGACATTGAGGGGTCTGTTCTGGGTAGCTTGACATAGAAGCATAGTCGCACTTTGGGGTTTGTATGGGATCCGAGCATTGGGTCCCAGTTGCATCGGGCCAGCAGGGTGGCCCACATATTTGGATTGCTTGAGGGCAAGCAATCTTGGGGCGGAAAGTTTGTAATATCCTTTTTTGGATAAGATGGCAGACAGGTCACAAGGACAGGTTAGGGTCATCAACAGGCCCAGGGGCTTTTTGGAGGAGTTTTGAGGAGTTTTTATGAGGGACGGTGGCATTCGCTTGATATATTCCATCAACCGGACAATTTGCTTTTTGTTGCAGTGCATTCCGACAAATTTCCAAAAATAGAGTTATTTTTGGGCTTAACTTAATTAATTATGCTCAAGGTGGCATCTCGGGAGGAATATGTAATAGAACACCTGGAGTTGACTTGTAGCTCCTACTGAGTTATTTTTGGGCTTAAATCAATTAATTATGCTCAAGGTGGCATCCCAGGAGGAATATGTAATAGAACACCTTAGTGTGATAGCTCATTGAAACTGGAATGAGAATATCTATATGATGAGATGGTTGGACACGAGTTTCAGTGACCTAAGGAGACATGGTAGCCGATTTACTCTTTCCTGCATTAAAAAGGAATATTTTAATTGGAAAATAAGAGGGAAAAGTGCTCCATGATTAAAATAATAATAAAATAGAAGGCTCTAGAGGGGTCCATGAGATCTATAAAAGAAGAGGAGGAGGCCATTAAGGAATATCTTGGATTTTATATCTTTTCTTGTATGTGAGGTTGAGAACTCGGTTCTCTACTCCATTGGTAATCCTAGGATGGAAACCCTTGGGTATGTTGTCGAGTGTTGGATGAAAACCCAACTCTCTTTGTGGAGACTTCATTCAAGAGTTTCACAGAGCTTCAAGGATATTGGAGTGAGGATCATTCAGGTCCTCAATTGGTGCTTCATTGTCTTTTAGTTGATTCAGTGGCAGTTGTTGTTGGAGGGAGAGTGCAGCTGTTTAGTTTTGGAGGTCAGTGCAGTGCAACATATTATATTGGAGGCCAACATTCCATCTCAGCTATTTTGGGTCTAATATGCATGTAACCCCCAGTTTTCCATTTATAATAAAAAGTTGAGATTCTTTCCATTCAATGTGTTAATGGATTGCAGTGTTCTATTTGTTTTATTTTACATGGAAATCTTTTGTTAATAAAATGTTGATTTTACAGTAAAATTTTGGGTTATGTTATTTTCTGCAAATTTAGTCGAAATATCCCGTTTGGGATATTACAGTGGGTAGATGCAGAGACAACGCAGAGGTTGCGTAGAGGCTCATCTCCAAAGTTGATCAGTGCCGGATTTCCCAGTGACAAGGTGAGATTGTCTCACTATTCTTTTTGTCCAGTTTATCTCTGTATTGGATTGCTAGTTTGGTCTTCCAAAGACTTGTACTCAGAAACTACTGCATAATATACAAACCCTCAGTTGTTGCACTGGTTTTCCTGCATTGGGTTTTTTCGGGGACATTAGTCCAAAAACAATGGTGTCAATTGTGTGTGTGTTTATTTCTTCTTGTTCAGTTCTTGTTTCCGCATATAATTTAATTAGTGAAGGTTGCAGTTGTATTTACTTCGATATTTACAGTTTAACACAATAAATAACTTGTATGGAATTAACAAGTAGGAGAAGTAATATCAGTTTGTTGCAATAGGGATTAGGGTAATCAAATTTTCACAATTTGGAGGATCTACATGTTTGGCTAAGCACTTGAGTGACAAGATTTTGGAGATTGGGCACTCTTCCACCATAGCTTGTTAGCTACGCATCTACAACAAATAAGATAAACATTAGAAAAAAAATTTAAACTTGAATGTTGAAGCAAAGTATGAAGAATCAAGGTATAATGAAATTTAAAATAAACTAAAGCTTACCTAGCATTTTGGTCTTCCTATCCTAAATAGCCGTGTCAAAGCTAAATGTGCCACCTGCTATCCCGTATATCTCCATTTCTTTAGAAATTTTCGCACGATCCACTGTATATGACACCATCTTCTGAACATAAGTAAAGAATTCATCCATGACTTCAACATCAAATCTGAAACTAACGTGCTAAGAAAATGTAGGGTTTGTTACCCACCACCTTTGTGTGACCCCATAGGAAAAATTTTCTCCTAGATTTGTCTTCAGCTGATAGCCAGCAGTCCCTTAACAACAACCACCTGATAACTTTGATGTGCTACGTTTTCTCAGCCACCTGAGCCAACCATTGTGTACCCTCACTCATTTGTGTTGAGATTTGTAGCTTGGGAGATATTCCAAGCCCTATGGTTCAGGGTTTGGAGGAATGAGCACCACAAATGTGCTTTGTGAGCTTAGAACCCAAGCTTGGGGATTTGTATTCAAAGGTGTGGGGCCAAAACCATGAGGTGTTTTATTGGTTTGACTCTTGGAGATGAAAGAGGACTCTTAGAGAAGAAAGAGGCAACTTCAAGCACCATGATTGGAGCTCTAGAAATGAAGATATTAATTTTTATATATTTCTACTAGGGCTAGATGCACTAAAGACAAGTTGGCTTGGTTAGATTAGTGCCCTCAAGGCATGTGTTGAGGCCCAAGTGAAGTGTATAAATATAGGTGACGTTGGAGCTCATTATGCACATCCAAAGAGCAACAAAACATACGTCAAATACATTTGAACTTGGCCACAAGTCTGGAGCATCTCAAGCGAAGGGAAGGAGGATTAGTTTTGCCTTTTTTGTGACTGTCTTCAGGGCCGCAGAGACTAGGAGCAAGGCCGAGTAGGAGGAGGAGATGTCTGGGCTGTTTCTGCATGGTTTTGGTGGCAACCTTCTCTGTTTTAGAGGTCGACGTTTGTTGCAGGTGTTTGGAGAAGGGCTGGGCCCTGTAACTCTTCTTGGAAGTGTGTCGTGTGGCCTAAACAGGGTTGGTAACTCTCCTAAAAGGCAACGAGTAGGAGCAAACTCAAGGTTGAGGAAGGACACAACATTTGGAGGACTATTTGTGGCAGAAAAGGTGGGATAAATAGATCTGTTGGATGCCCTAACCAATTGATGAAGCTACAACAATATGCACATATCCCAAGGTATGTGTAAATGTGTTTGAGTTGTTGTTGTTGCTAGTGGATAGAGTCCAGATTGGACAAATTGTGATTGGGTATCTTAAGGTTGATTGGAGGGAAACAAGTAGGTTCCTAAAGTAGCCCTAAATCAACTTGCCAAGAAGGACATTGACAATTGTAAGGAGGGTGAAGATTTATGTAAGCTCATGATTGATTCTTGAAGGAAAAAGGAAGGAGCTCGAGGGAGCAGATTACATAAGCCCATGTTCATTGTTGGAGGAGGACATCTTGCAGTGATAGGTGGCAGCCCTTCGACTCGAAGTTTGTCTTCATTGGAGCAACCAAGGAAGGTATTAGAAGGAAGAAGTCCCAAAGGAGCTGAGGAGTAGTAGTGGGCAGTTGAGAGTTGTTCACAAACGAAGTTGTGAAAAACTCAACAAGAGTTTCTATGTGTTGATGCGTTGATGGACTAACGATCAACTAGAGAGTAGTTGGTGAACCGTGTTTAGTGACCTAAAGGAGCAGGACCATTGATAGAGGCAAGAACTATAGATTGGGAGCATAAGGACCAACAATTGTGTTCAAGGTATGTTCGAGGAGCTATGATGTTGCGCAACATTAGCTAGATGATCAATGTATCTTGTTCTTGTATTCTCGTATCAGTGGATGTATGTGGGCCATTATCCCTGGTATGGGAGCCCTAGACAGTTGTATTATTAGTTTGTTAATATAACAAAGTTGGGTTATTGGAAAATTGTAAAAAGTTGTCTATATTTGTGCACTTGTTGATTTACTATTATTTATATTCCATTATGCAAAGTAGTTTGTTGTGATACTTAGATTGGTAGCTTTAGCGATTGTAATATTCTAATCGAGTCTCAAGTATTGTGGAAAAACAACATGGTATCAGAGCTACTTTGAAGGGCCAGTGAATAAAAGTGTGCACAACGAAGTACAATTTAAGAGGGAGTTGGTCACTTTGTTGTTGAAGGGCTCGCAACAATGTCGAATTTGTAGGTTTGTCTACGGTATGTGTACAGGTTGGATGGCTTGTCCAACTATAGTCCATGGAAGGAACAATTCAAGTTGGTTTTGATGGTGAACAAGATCTGGCACTTTGCCGAGAAAGAAATTAAGAAGCCAACATACTCTAAGGAGCTGGAATTGCATGAAGAGTTGGATACGAAGGCGAAGTTGATCATCCTAGATGGTGTTAAGGATTCCTTAACACCTCATTTGTCTGGGAAGAACATTGCCCATGAGATGTGGGAGGCTCTTTAGAATTTGTTCGAGAATAAGAAAGAGAAATGAGTGTTGGTATTACAGGATAAGTTGAAGGCCACCAAGATGATATAGGGTGAAGGGGTGACTTCATATTTGACGAGTTTGTCTAAGGTTCGAGATGAGCTTGCCACCATGAGGGTACCATCGACGAGGCTGCATGGTACAGGGAAGTGGAGCATCAATTCATATGACAGAGTCATAGGATGTGTTCAAGACTCTAGATGAGTGGGACTTGAAGTTGTAGATGGTGTTCGGTGACAAAAGTTAGAAAGAGATCAAGGGATCAGGTGTTGTGCCATTCAGGATGGAGTCAGGTCAGGGATGCCAGTTCAAGATGTACTATTGGTACTAGGACTCAGATATAACGTGATGTCTGTCTCAACGATTGAGCAAAAGGGGTTTGAGGGCTTGTTCCAGAGTGGGAAGGCGAGACTCAGGCCCATAGGCTCTAGCTTTGCAGGTGTCGTGATTGGAGTTAGAGAGCATGGTCTATATAAGTTGACGGGCAAGCCTATAGATTATGAGAAGAAGGAAGAGAAGGTCCAGGTTCTAGAGTTTCAGATGGAGTCGAGTTTTAGTAGGAGTTTGCAAGTTTAGAGGGAGAATGTGCAGCCCAAGAAGAGCGCTTGGTTATTGGGGAGTAAGGGTACTTCTACATATGGAAAGAAGGAATAATGGAATGGTCTAAAAGCATTTCAGGAGAATAAGAAGTAGGAGGGTTCTAGTGACATCAACACTTCTGAGAAGGGCACAGTCCATTCTTCAGGGTTTTCTAGAGTTATGAGCGTCAGGAGTTGGGCTAGTGTCGCCAGCAATGAGACTGATGACAAGTTACTTCCTAGTCTTGGATGTACCTCCCTCGCTAAGAGGGAGTGTTGAGATTTGTAGCTTGGGAGGTACTCCAATCCCTAGGGTTTGGGGTTTACTGGAATGAGCACCACAAATGTGATTTGTGGGCTTATAACCCCAAGTTTAGGTTTTGTGACCAAAGGTGTGGGGCCAAAACCATGAAGAGTTTTATTTGTTTGACTCTTGGAGATGGAAGAGGACTCTTAGAGAAGAAAGAGGCAACTTCAAGCACTAAGATCGGAGTTATAAAAACGAATATATTAATTTTTATATATTTCTATTGAGGCTAGAGGCACTAAAGACAAGTCAGCTTGCTTAGATTAGTGCCCTCAAGGCATGCGTTGAGGCCCAAGTGTGTGTAAAATCCTAGATCTGGATTCCTACTGCAACAAATCTGAATTACTTCTTCTATTATGTTACATAATTATTTCATTACTGTGAAATATCAAAGTAATTTCTGAAGTAGTCTACACAAATAATGCTACGGAAATAAATCTAAGTGGGGAAACAATCTGAACAAAATACAATGAAAAACATCCACATGTGACATTGTTATTTTTGGACTAAGTCCCCGGAAAAACCCAACTTGGTAAAACCGGCGCAGCAGATTTGAGGGTTTGTGTTATTAAGCAGCAAAATCTTGAATACAACTAGGGCGCCCACATCCGAAAAACCCTTCAGAGAAATCTAGACAACAAAAATAACTGTGAGATATACCTCACTCAGCAAGTCTCTGGCTGATCTGACAGCGTAAGTGAAGCCCTAATTGCCTCGCGTGATTTCCTACGCTAGACTGCGTAAGCCTGCCTGGGCAAGTTGGAGGAACTACGTCACCTTGCTCTGCAATTGATCTAGCTGATCTAGGGTTGGATTTTGGCCCTCCTGGCCTAGAAACCCCAACCTCTAGCTATCTTCGGACTGACTCCAAGAGACACTGGGTTGGCTTTGCGTGATTCTCTGCAGGAACTGTGTCACCTCTTCAGAAAACTGGGCTATCTCTCTTTTGCGTAAATATTGTCTCACTCTGAAATGTATTCTTGGTCCAACTGACCAATCTCCGCTTCTGCCCCTCTCTGGATCTAATCACTGAATCACAATCACTTAGCAAACCCTGCCCTAGTGATTTGATCCTTGATCAAAAGCTGTGTCTCCTCACACAAATTGAAAATGCTCAATGGCTCAAGTGTCACAATATATTTTCCATAGGCTCCTCACCCTCCTCATATTCTTTTGTTGAGCCTTCAACGGCCAAGATTAAAACATAATCAAGGGCTAAGATTAACTTGGAGGTGATCCATGACTTTATCTAGAAGATTCACACTTAGTTGAATTAATCCCCTTTAATTAATCAGTTTGCCTAAGTTTAGACTTAGGAAAACATTAAAAAATGATTAATTGATTTAATTAAACCATCTCTAAGTGGAATTTTCCAAAAAAATTTCTGGGCTTTATGGAATACATGTGTCCTAGCCTATATACAAAGTTACAAGGCTAGAGCACAACCGATGCTACCATAAATAAACACTCCCTCTTAGTGAGGAAAGTGCTCTAGCAAAACAACTCAATGTGCTGCTTCTGACTTTTTGAACATCTGTTGCTGTGCTGTTGATGCTGCTCACCAATGCTGCACAAAAAAATGTTACATCTGTACTGTTGCTGACTCTGCATGCTGCTGCCAACTGCCATTGTACTGCAACTGCTTCTGAATTCTGCAACCATGCTGCTGCATTGTGTGAGTACTGCTTTGCACTGCGTGAGCACTACTCTGCACTGCGCTGCACCACTTGTGCACTGCACTGTTGCTGCTCATTTGCTGCTGCTACTCATCTACTGCTGTTGCTGCACTGCTGCATTGTTGCTAATTGTAACATGAAAACATCCAAAATTGGACAAAAAAATATGCAACTGGAAAATAAGACTGACTGCTGCTAGCTTCTGCACTAGCTCTCTGAAAATACTGCACTATTACTGCTCTGAACTACGTGAGCACTGCGCTATTGCTACTCCCTCTTTGCGCTGACCATGCTCTAGTACTGCTAGCCATTGCACTGTCTTCTCATCTTCTGCTACACTGTCCATCCTGCTACTGTCTTTAGGTTGTCATAGCTCACATGTGATCCAAGAGTTCAGAAATACTCAAGGATCCCGCCTTCTTGTAGATTTTGGATCTACAAATCCAAGTCAACCCATTTCTCTCCTTTCAGAATATGAGCTAACATGGCACAATCTTTTTCTGCCTCAATCTTGGCATCTCTTGCATGTGGATCTTCCTTCTCCTCTTTATCCTTTTTCTTAAGGGGACACTGTGGCATAATGCCCCATGTCCCCACATCGGAAGCACTTGATCTTGGACAGATCTTTCTTCTTCTGCTTCTGTTGCCCTTTTGATGCAAGGGCAACGTTATCTTCTTCCTCCTTCTTGACCTTTGAACTGCTACTACCATCCTCCAAGTGGATTTTTAGGAGATCTCTCCTCAACTCTTCTTGCTGTAAAGCTGCCCACATAGCTTCCCATCCTGGAAGTCTTTCTCTGCCCAATATACTTTGGAAAAAGACCTGATAATCTTCTAAAACAAAGTTCAGCGTGAGCCTTACTAGCTTTGAGTCTCTAGGAGCAGATCCTACTGTAGACAATTGATCTCGGTTTTCCTGAATCTGAGACAAGGAGTCAAAACGCTCTCCCTTCTTCATCTTGATATTTTGCATCTTCTCTTTAAGGTACATCTTCCGCTGCTCGGAAGATCCTTGGTATAGATTTTCGAGCCCTACCCACATCTCTCTGCTCGGAAGATCCTTGGTATAGATTTTCCAGCCCTACCCACATCTCTCTAGCCGCGGTCTTTGCTGCTATGTGGGGCACGATATGATCCTTTACTCCATCTAAGATCAACCACTTGGCGCTTGCCATATTCTTCTTGAATTGCCTCAGGTGTGTTGCATCAAGAGTTTCTGCAATTGCGCTGTCTATGAGGGCTTTCAGATCATGCTCATCAAGGAGAAATTCTATCCTTGATTTCCAAATAACATAGTTGGAGGCACCCTCCAATCTATCTTGGTCATGCAGTCCCTTGCTGGCCATCTCCTCAACTTTGTCGAAATATTCCTCCAACCCTCTGCTCAGCTTAGACTTACGCACTCCTTCAGGAGTAAGTCACTGCTTCCGTTGCTGCATTGGAAAAACTGAGTTTCTTTGAGTAAGAAATCTTCTGAGGTCAAGAAATCCCAACTATGTTTTTCAGAATTTTATGATGCTTATGCACCAACTCTTATTGCTGTTGTAATATTCCTAATTAGCACCGCTAATTGGAATATTTGATTTTTGTATAGTTTTGCCGACTATAGTTAATTAATAACTAAAAGTGAGAAAAGGGGTCTAACTCACTTAAATAAAATAAAGTGTTTTCCTAGTAGAGGCAACGTTGTAACTTAAAGGGGAAAGCCTTGGGGGTCCACACACACATGAGAGAGGCCTCACATAGACTCCTAAGGTAACTGCGCAGGTCAAGGAGGAACTCAAGGACGTAGTTAGGGTTTTGAGGGAGCTAGCACTATAAAAGGTGGGGGTTTCACTCCATTTGGCATTATTGATATGTTATTGATATTGAGAGCTAGACTTCTGTCTACTTTAGCACGCCGGTTGTTTAGTCGGTCTGCAGCACTGTTTAGTGCGAACTGAGTGTCTCCGGTCGGAGATCTCACCCTTGGCTCCGGGGGACTTCGAGTGCCTGCTCGAGCAAGGTTTTTCCTTCAGTTTCAGTTGATGATTTGCAGTGGATTGTTGGGTGGACGTTGCAGAGGAGTTGGTCTCTTGGAGTGACTGCGCAGTCCAGGAGAGAGGACGCAGTTTCAGCAGGGAGGACGCAGTCTTTGTTGAGCAGCGTTGTTGTGTGGTGATTTGGCAGTGGTTTCAGCGTTTTTCAGCCTTGAGGAGGTTGCCATTTCAGCCGGAGGTTTTGCAGGAGGATTCAGGCCTTTTTCTCAGCGTGTTCCTTGAGCTTCTGTGCTGTTCCTGGAGGCACAGCGTTTTTGTAGGAGGAGGGTTTCTGGGGGTGATTTTCGGAGGTGTTCCGTTTGGTCTATGATTTCTGGGTTTTGTCCGGAGCAGCGAGTACAGGTGATCTGTAGATTTTTAGCTCATTCCGGCGAGGGGATCAGCCTCTAGTTCCAGTTCTTTCCAGGAGCAGCAGTTTACGGCAGTTCCTTCCAGCAGCTGGGAAGTAGTTTCTGTAGTGGCCATTTCTAGTTTCTGAGAGGGTTCTTCACTTGCCTGGTGCAAGGATAGGTGCTCTTATTCTGATTATCCATTGTACCCATTTATATTCTCAGATTAATAAAATGGCTTAGCATTTCTGGAATTTTATGTGTACTTGCTCTATATTCTGTTTCCGGCATTTTTCTATATAGTTGTATGCTTGTATTGCTGCCTATTTCCCGTTGGGGATAATACAGTGGTATCAAAGCATAATTCTGGCTCAGCCTGTGGTCTACGACATCGGGAAAGAGATCATACCGAGGTTTGCTGGAATTTTGGAGAGCAATAGCAGTTGCAGTACCAAAAACGCAATTGGAAAAAGGGCCAAAATATAAAGGGTCAAATTTTGAAGTTTGGAATTAGAAGAAACGTTTTCTCGGTTTTTCTGGGTTTTGGGCAAGGATCACCTTCCCAAATTCCTGGAATTTTCTGAGTAGTTTTCAGTGGGTAAATCGGAGGTCGAAGTTAAGCAGCAGTATGGTTTTGCAGCAGCCGTGCAGTATCTGAGGAGCCTGTAGACACATAGCAGAAAGAGCCGATGGCAGGTTATGATGATGAGAGGAGATTTAGAGAGGCGCTCCTCCAAATGCAGGATCTGTCACAGAGACTCACTGCGCTGGAGGTTAGGCAGCGGGAAACCCCAAGGGGATTTCAGATTGGTGAGGGATCAGGCACATCCCACCATTTGCGGGAGCATGATGCCACTCAGCATATGGCATCACATACACCCACACGCCCTACCATGCCTACCTTCTTGCCAGAGGACGCAGGGACAGCAGCACAGCGAGAGATGGATCCGGCTCGGATGACTGACATTTTTGCAGAGTACCAGGCTTTCGGACCAGCGTTCATGGAGGCTCTCTCGTTCAGAAAATATGTCCAGATCCAGTATGACATTAGACTCTGTGATCATCACCGGGGGCACCGGCATCATCATGGTGGAGACTACCACTGCACAGCTAGTAGAGATTATGTTCAGCTCCAGCGTGATAGTAGACCTCACAACTTTCACAAAGGGAACAAGCACTCACATGATAGGGGCTTACAGCGCACAGTGGACAGATTCCATCTACCGACATCTGACGGGTCATCCAGGCGCTCAGAAAAAGCTTGGGTGGACAAGTTGGATACCTCTTTCCAGCTTGACCGAGTATCGGAGAGGGAAACCATTAAAATGGTTACCTCGCACTTGGAGGATGAAGGAACACAGGGTTGCAGGGAGTCCGAGGTTACACCTAGTGTGACACAGGATTCACCCTCATTGGAGACCTCCTCGGCCGTGTCGCTTGATGTGGTAGTGGAGAAGGTAGAGCCTACCCCAGTAGAGCCATCCATTGAGGTGATGACCGGATTCGCGTCCGAGTCTTCGGGTGGTAGCAACACACAGATGGGTGCAGTGTCAGGAGATGTATCCACCTTCGATGAGGCACTAGCAGGTACAGAGGTATTAGATGATGGTCGTAGACAGCGGTATCATCGGCTTCGGACGAACCTTCGAGTTTTGAGAGAGAAGGCCACGTCAGTACGGGAGGCCATTTTGTTGCAGGACCAGGAGCTGGAGGGTATGAGAGTGACTTGTGCCAAGTCAGCGGCCAAGTTGGTCCGCATTGGGGAACGACTAGATTCCCTGATGGTACAATCAGAGGGCATGTTGGAGCGTCAGATCATTCCCCTTCAGGCATGCATGGATGGGACTAGCAGTGTTGTTGGGTCATCTCTTCCCATTGGAGAGAGAGAGGCAGAGCCACCTAGTCAAATCTCATATGTTGACTTGGATAGCGGTATGAGACGATCAGAGTTGCACAGGGTACAACATCCACATGTTGAGGTTGGATGGCGAGAGATTTTGAGTTGGTACTTGGTGGAGCGGGCTATGGAGATAGTGATGGATCCGAGTGTAGCTCAGCAGGAGTTTCTATGCATGGGGAATACAGGAACCCCAGATTGGCATTGGGATCCAGGTGGGATCACCTATCGTTTCCTAGGCAGGTCGGCTGACTATGTCTTGGAGAGTACAGTTGGCCTAGTAGTAGAGCATGTGCAGTTTCGGTCAGCTCCAGTGGCCAACCAGTTTATGGGCAGACTCCCTAGGTTGTCTTGGCATGACATTCATACATGAGATCACGGGGTGGTCAGCACACCTTGGCAGGGGCTTGTCGGAGGAGGTCGCATTGGCAGGCCACCAGATGGCACCTTGTATGGGGCCAAGGATTCTTCACCTTGTGTGGGGCACAGAGGACACAGCGGAGCCGAGCAGTGGTGGTAACACTACTGACACACAAGGAGATTCACTTCTCGGACCCCTTGAGGAGTATTTGGAGTGATGATCCTTTCGTCGGCAGGTATAGTGATGCGACGGTGGAGACGATGTTACCGATTGGTGGTAGTCGGACCTATAGAGGCACAGCTCTAGGTCATCACATCCAGGGATGTGTGGGAGCCTCTAGCATTGAGCGGTGCACTGCCGGTGGACATGGAGTAGCATGGTGGTGTACCATAGTGTGTGGGACTGCATTGTGGAGTAGGAGTATCCTACATCACATTGAGAGCATGCGGAGAGTGACCGATGCCTGGACACAGTCAGGGCACGAGACGGTACAGGGGGCTACAGCAGTAGCACATGGTATCCAGCAGCATACCGAGGTATGCCTCAGTGTGCAGTGGCATGTTGAGGAGTATATGGATGATCAGTGGTATGCGAGGGCACACGGTGCTACACATCAGGGTCTTAGAGCATTGCTTCTAGAGAGACTCATGGACAGGGACATCGGGCCTACCGTTGGTAGTAGTTCACCCAGGATCGATGGAGAGACAAAGGAGCGATACTTGGCAGTATCTGTGGGGACTCACACACCTGACTCGCTTCGACATCACTCACAGGTACAATTGATTATGTTTTTGATCTTTAGCACCTTGGGCGTGAGCAGCAGGGTATGCGAGGTTCACCCAAGATATTTGGATGACACTCAGTACACTAGGCGAGAGACTTCTCAGCAGTGGCACTGGGTTGGTGTGTTAGTTGACAGCCACAGGTTGAGGGATGAGATGATCCTTTGCAGAGGTGGTGCATCAGTGATCACTGAGCCCACGCTTGGGGAGCAGGTCATGAGGGAGACATGCATCATTTTTTCCTCAGGGCATGTCGAGATCATGCAAGAGCAGAGGATACGGGGTACAGCAGAGGTAGTATCCCAGTATGTGTCTGGGCTCCAGACACTGTATCGACACTTTGTCGAGAGGGTGGATGGCATGTTCGATGCAGATGAGATGGCGGAGGTAGAACAGGAAGGCATTCCTTCTGTATGCCAGGGTGAGGACTCCTTTCCACATGAGTCCATAGGATCAGTTGAGGTCGCTTCTGGGGAGCGAGGGCAGTCATGCATGGATGGTGACAGTAGACTGGAGCTATATTCTAGTGTCCAGGGTGAGCAGTCATGGGACTCTGCGAGAGATACTCTGGGTGAAGAGTCACTTGTGACAATTCAGCTAGAGCGGCAGGTGATGGAGCCTGAGTCGACAGAGGAGGGCACTACTCACATCAGGCATGATATTCCTTTGAGAGAGAGCCAGATGGGCACTCACATCGAGTCTGTGGTGGATATGCAGCTAACCGCGGGGTCAGCCATTGAGGAGGAGCAGTCAGCTGCATTGACATCGAGTACGATGACAGCTGTTGCAGATCCATATCCTCTGGAGGTGTTGGAGGTTGATGGGATTGTTTTGCAGGGGACTAGTAGACAGCAGGAACTGTTGGATATGTTGGAGCATCCATCTGTGGGTCGACACAGGGATGAGACACATATAGGTACACACACAGTCAGCAGGGCTACAGTGTTTTTAGTGTGTAGCACTCTCCAGGAGTACATTGATGAAGCTTGCAGCATATCTTGCCCACTTTGGCCCATTATAGAGAGAGGGGCTTCCTTCTACAGGTAGCCTTCACTGGCAGACAGGGCAGAGCAGTGGGAGTTGATTACGAGTTGGCGACAGCACTCCCGGCATGTTCCATATGCAGTTGTTATCACTACATCAGATTCTTCTTCCATGATGGAATGGCGGGAGGTCATGAGTTGGTACCCTCTTGATGTTATGGTATTCTTCGGAGGGGGCACAGTGGAGCAGGAGCCCATGGACATAGCGCATGTTATAGATTCCAGCTGGCAGGGCGGCACAGGACATCATTTCTTCAGCACTCCATCCCGATTTCAGGAGAGGAGGATCAGCATGGGATTGAGTCACAACTTGGATTGGAGAGAGGTGATGAGTTGGTATGCAGTTGGAGGGGTAGCATATGCAGCTATAGGTACAACGCAGCAGGAGCCCGAGAGCATTGACGCTTGTTGGTGGTCTTCACCTCTTAGAGCATTGGTCATAGCTAGAGGCAGTGCACAGTCCGAGCCGTGGGACTGGTGCGATTATTGGCCATGGTGGCGATGGGATCCAGGAGGATTACTGGTTGGATGGTACTGTGAGAGGTCACTTTGGGATCCTGGCATTGAGATATCCCTTCGTATCAGGGTGATGCAGAGGTCAGAGAGGTTTCAGTGGGACCCAGGCACATTTTGCAGTATCGGTAGGGAGCATCAGCTAGAGAGTAGGCTTGTTCAAGCGTTGCTTGAGGACAAGCAAATTTTGCCGGATGAGGATGCCACTTGGGAGAGCGAGGAGACATTGCAGCATCCATCACTTCAGTTGCTTGAGGACAAGCAACGTTTTGCCGGGGGAGACTGTAATATTCCTAATTAGCATCGCTAATTGGAATATTTGATTTTTGTATAGTTTTGCCGACTATAGTTAAATTAATAAATAAAGTGAGAAAAAGGGGGTCAACTCACTTTAATAAAATAAAGTGCTTCCTAGTAGATGAACGTTGTAACTTAAAGGGGAAAGCCTTGGGGGTCCACCCGCACATGAGAGAGACCTCACGTAGGCTCCTAAGGTAACTGCGCAGGTCAAAGAGGAACTCAAGGACGCAGTTAGGGTTTTGAGGGAGCTAGCACTATAAAAGGTGGGGGTTTCACTCCATTTGGCATTATTGATATGTTATTGATATTGAGAGCTAGACTTCTGTCTACTTCAGCACACCGGTTGTTTAGTCGGTCTGCAGCACTGTTTAGTGCGAACTGAGTGTCTCCAGTCGGAGATCTCACCCTTGGCTCCGGGGGACTTCGAGTGCCTACTCGAGCAAGGTTTTTCCTTCAGTTTCAGTTGATGATTTGCAGTGGATTTTTGGGTGGACGTTGCAGAGGAGTTGGTCTCTTGGAGTGACTGCGCAGTCCAGGAGAGAGGACGCAGTTTCAGCAGGGAGGACGCAGTCTTTGTTGAGCAGCGTTGTTGTGTGGTGATTTGGCAGTGGTTTCAGCGTTTTTCAGCCTTGAGGAGGTTGCCATTTCAGCCGGAGGTTTTGCAGGAGGATTCAGGCCTTTTTCTCAGCGTGTTCCTTGAGCTTCTGCGCTGTTCCTGGAGGCACAGCGTTTTTGTAGGAGGAGGGTTTCTGGGGGTGATTTTCGGAGGTGTTCCGTTTGGTCTATGATTTCTGGGTTTTGTCCGGAGCAGCGAGTACAGGTGATCTGTAGATTTTTAGCTCATTCTAGCGAGGGGATCAGCCTCTAGTTCCAGTTCTTTCCAGGAGCAGCAGTTTATGGCAGTTTCTTCCAGCAGCTGGGAAGTAGTTTCTGTAGTGGCCATTTCCTGTTTCTGAGAGGGTTCTTCACTTGCCTGGTGCAAGGATAGGTGCTCTTATTCTGATTATCCATTGTACCCATTTATATTCTCAGATTAATAAAATGGCTTAGCATTTCTGGAATTTTATGTGTACTTGCTCTATATTCTGTTTCCAGCATTTTTCTATATAGTTGTATGCTTGTATTGCTGCCTATTTCCCGTTGGGGATATTACAGCTGTGTAGTAATTGCGTCCTTCAACTACGCTGATTTGCTATGCTGCCTCTTCTGCAGCTAAAAAAGCTTTCCCCTCTGTCAACTCTCTCAAAGGGAGCCTTTTTCTGGCCTAGACAGCGTAATTTTTTGCGAGGGTCTGCTGTTGATTACGCAGATCCCAGTCTCTTCAATGTTGATCTGCCTGTTCACTTGTGTTTCACTTGCACTTCAACTTGAATAAGCTCTGATACCATGTGAAAAATCCTAGATCCGGATTCCTATTGCAACAAATTTGAATTTCTTCTTCTATTATGTTACATAATTATTTCATTACTGTGAAATATCAAAGTAATTTCTGAAGCAGTCTACACAAATAATGATGCGGAAATAAATCTAAGTGCTGAAACAATCTGAACAAAATACAATGAAAGACATCCACATGTGACACAATTATTTTTGGACTAAGTCCCTGGAAAAACCCAACTTGGTAAAACCGGTGTAGCAGATCTGAGGGTTTGTATTATTAAGCAGCAAAATCTTGAATACAACTAGAGTGCCCACATCCGACAAACTCTTCAGAGAAATCTAGAAAACAAAATAACTGTGAGATATACCTCACTCAGCAAGTCTCTGGCTGATCTGGCAGCGTAAGTGAAGCCCTCACTGCCTCTGTGTGATTTCCTACGCTGGATTGCGTAAGCCTGCGTGGGCAAGCTCGAGGAACTGCGTCACCTTGCTCTACAACTGATCTAGCTAATCTAGGGCTGGATTTTGGCCCTCCTGGCCTAGAAACCCCAACCTCTAGCTATCTTCAGGCTGACACCAAGAGACACTGCGCTGGTTCTGCATGATTCTCTGCAGGAACTGCATCACCTCTTCAGAAAATTGCTCTGTCTCTCTTTTGCGTAACTGCTGTCTCACCCTGTAATGTATTCTTGGTCCAACTGACCAATCTCTGCTTCTGCACCTCTTTGGATCTGATCACTGAATCACAATCACTTAGCAAACCCTGCCCTAGTGATTTGATCCTTGATCAAAAGCTGTGTCTCCTCACACAAATTGAAAATGCTCAATTGCTCAAGTGTCATAAAATATTTTCCATACGCCCCTCACCATCCTTCTTATATTCTTCTGTTGAACCTTCAATGGCTAAGATTAAAACATAATCAAGGGCTAATATTAACTTGGAGGTGATCCATGACTTTATCTAGAAGATTCACACTTAGTTTAATTAACACCCTTTAATTAATCAATTTCCCTAAGTTTAGACTTAATAAAACATTAAAAAACGATTAATTAATTTAATTTAACTATCTCTAAGTGGAATTTTCCAAAAACATTTCTAGGTTTTATGGAATACATGTGTCCTAGCCTATATACAAAGTTACAAGGCTAGAGCACATCCGATGCTACCATAAATCAACAAAGTGAAGTTTATAAATATAGGTGATGTTGGAGCTCATTCGACACATCCAAAGAGCAACAAAACATAAGTCAAATACATCTGAACTTGGCTGCAGGTCTGGAGCATCTCAAGTGAAGGGAAGGAGGACTGGTTTTTCCCTTTTTGTGACTGTCTTAAATGCCACAGAGACTAGGAGCAGGGCCGAGTAGGAGGACACATTTGGGATGTTTGTGCATGGTTTTGGTGGCAACCTTCTCTGTTTTAGAGGCTGAGGTCTTGTAGGAGGTGTTTGGAGAAGGGCCAAGCCCTGTAACTCTGCTTGGAAGGGTGTCGTGAGGCCTAAATAGGGCTGGTAATTCTTGTTAGCTTTTGTAGCATTAGATGGTGTTTTAGTCTCGACAGTTGTTAGTGAGGCTAAGAAATACTAGGAAAAATGGTCAATTAATAGAAATTATTTGAGGAAAGTGAGATTTCTATAGAAACTCACACATATCGACTCAGAGATAATCTTAGCGATCGATTAAGTTTTAATCTTGGCCGTTGGAGTCCCATAACGAGTCAATGGGTAGATGGAGGAACAGACTTGAGATCGATTTCCTTGGCCGGTTCAATTTTCCAGAGAGCAATTGGAAGGCTGATTTAATCGACGATTTTTTGGATTTGAAAAAATCGCCAAAAAATAAAAAATCGTGATTTTTTCGGTAAAAATATTGGGCCCATCAAACAACAACCCTATAAGTTCAAAAATCGATTTTTTTTTTGTCATTTTTGCAGCCCTCACATTTTCCTAACACACCCTGTTGGCAGTTAATGGTAATGTTAAATTCTTAAAGTAAAAGTGATAAATATCACTTTTACTTAAATTTTTAACATTACCATGAAATGACTCAGGATGTTTAAGAGTGGTTTCGACCTCATTGGATTTCATATGGAGAAACTAGAATTTTAGATTTCACTCAAAATTTAGCAGACTTAATGGTTTTCAGGGTTTCATGGTTTGGGGATTTGCATTGTTTCCATTTGATTCTATTATGTGTAAGGGTATGAGATTGGCATTTGATCAAGAGCATGAAGTCCTTTAAGAACCTTGATGTTGGTGGGATTGATTGTTGAACTTTGTTGATGTTGGTGGTATTGATTGTTGAACTCCCCTACCGTGGCCTTAACAAGAATGTACCCTTCACTCAAAGGGAAACAACTGGTTAGGCATGTTAATATTTTTCTACCGCATTTTAAGGTCGAGGAGATGAACCCTTTACTCAAACCAAAATCATTGGTTAGGCATGTTAAACTTTTTCAATTTCTATCATGTTATAAGGTTGATGATGATGGTTATGATGGTTATGTATCTCTTGTTGATGATCCCATTTCTAGTAGCGATGAATCAATGATGAGTTTGATGATGAGGAGGAGGAGGAGCTACAGCAGGAGGAGGAGGGGATGCCACCTACCCCTGCTACCGGTAGAGGATGTGGTTTGCCTCCTTTAGCTCCTGGTGCTTCAGGATCTGGAGCACAATAGAGTCCATTGTCAGCCCCACCAACTTCTTCGTCTAGAGGGAAAGCTGTTACATTTTCTCGCAAGAGGGGAGAGGAAATCAGTAGTATAGGTTATTTGGTGCATTCCTTTGTATATAACATTATGACTCATGATATGGGATACATTATTATATTTTTTGTTGATATTTTGAGGTTGAGTTGAGACTCAAGACTTAGTATTCAGGACATGATTCACTATTATGTGTGATGTAGCACTAGACATGATATTACACATCTTATATATTAGTTTTTTTTTCATATTTATGTGTCAATGCATTTATTTTATGTTATGGGTGCTTTAGATATTAAAAAAATTGAAAAAAATGAATATTTTTGTATGTGTCGATTTTTTCCCGATTTTTACGATTTTTTCCAATTTTTCCGGTCGCCGATTTAATCTCGATCGCGATTTTCAAAACATTGAAATTTTCACATGGTATCAAAGCATTTTTGATCAGATCCAGAAGCTCAGAAGCGGAAGAAGAAAATTCACTGTTTAAAGAGAGCAGAAGGACAAATTTTTTGAGGGTTGCGCAGTGCCTAGCTAGTCAGTGCAAATTGCTGGGCAGTTCAATTTTTTAGTGCAGGGTTGCAGAAAAATCCGACTTGCCAAATTGGGTGATTCCAGCAGGTAGAGAAAGCAACAATTCAGTATTTTTGCTGAACAGATTCCTTGTTTGGGGTTAGGAGGGTTTTGCAACAATTTGCAGTAGTAGAATCAATGCCAGGGGGAAGAGAAAGTGAACACATAAAGGGAATTTCTCTCAGAGGGTTTCTAGTTTAGAAATCCATATTTCCAGTTGCAGCCGACAGTGGTTGCAAGCAAATTTTCCCACTCTAGAATGGAGTGCGAATAGCAGATTCAGTAGTCGAGCAGGTAAAAGAGGGAGATTTCTGTTCCAATTTTAGAAATGGCCACAACTAGGCTTAGAGATCAGGATAGTTTAGAGGAAGCTTCCAACTATGTCATTTGGAAGGCCAGGATGTCCTTCCTGTTAGATGAACATGGCCTGAAATCCACTGCAGAGAGCGTAGTGGGAGTACCGACCGATGTAGATTAGCTGAAAGAGTACAGGAAAGAGATGGCCAAGGCAAAGCAGATGATCTTGGATGGAGTTTGGGACCATATAGTCTCACATTTATCTTGCAAGAACACTGCCAAGGAGATGTGGGATGCTCTTGCTTAGCTATCTCGGAATCCTTCCGAGCAACAGAAGATGATCCTGAAAGAGAATTTGTGAAACATCAGGATGTATAAGGGTGAAGGCATTGATCCCTTTCTCACCACAATTCAAGATATCCGGGATCAACTTGCAAAAGTTGGGGAGACGCTTCAGGATACAGAGCTTGTACATTTGGCACTGAACAGTGCCTCAGAGGACTGGGAGATCTTCGTCCAAGGCATTTTGGGATGAGATACTCTACCTAGGTGGGACATGATGTGGTCAGACTTGCAGTAGGAGGAGATGAGGTGAGCACTTGTGAAGACCTTCATCAGGGGAATCAACAATAAGGGTTCGAAAGGTGATGAGGAGGAAGAAAGTGTGGCCCTTGCATCAAAGCTTCCCATTCAGGCACAAGGGGAGAAGAAGAAAAAGAAGGACCTATCTAAGGTCAAGTGCTTAAGGCGTGGTGAGTTTGTCCACTACAATACTCAGTGTCCTCAAAGGAAGAAGGGCAAGTAGGAGAAGTAGGACCAGGCGGTAGCATCTTCAGTGATAGACAAGTTGTCCTCCAGGTTGGAGGAAGATTTCACCATGTTTGCAACTATACCTCTAGGAGTGAGGTGGGGCGATATGGAGCTATAGTCCCAGAGTTGCATAGAGGTTTGGGCAGGAACCATTCAGGTGTTTTCCTCATGGATAATTACCTTGCTACATGGGCCCACAATATACAGTAGTAGGTTGGATCAGTATTAGTTGATGCAATCAGATTCTGGAGTGACAGTTGCAGATTAGTAGCAGATGCTGAGGAGCGTAGAGAAGTGTTGATAACATAGTAGAAGGCTCAGTCGCAAAGTTAGCAACTACGCAGGTTCCCAGTGGATAACGCAGAGGCTAGTAGCAATCAAATGCTCAAGAGACAGATGCATCATAAAGACAATTGATTCAATATTTCAGATGCTTCTTAGTTGCTGTAGTTGCAGTAACATCAACAACAATGAAGGGGGAGTTGTAGTGCAGATGCAGAGTTGGCAGCAACATAGCGGTGTTAGCAACAACACAGATGTAACATCAGAGTTGCATAGTGGTTGGTGGGTAATGGCAGACAATCACAATGGCCAGATATTAGCAGTGCATGGAGGATGATGCAGAGATAGGGTGTTGGAGCAATTCAACACTAGAACACCTTCCTCGCTAAGAGGGAGTGTTAATTTTTGTAGCATCAGATGGTGTTCTAGTCTCGACAGTTGTCAGTGAGGCTAAGAACCACTAGGTCTCTAGAACCCAAAAAAAGGTTTCAGGAAAATCCACCTAGAAATGCCTTAATTAAAGTTAATTAGTCAATAATTAAATTTTTCCTAAGTATAACTTAGGAAAATGATTAATTGACAAGGAATTAATTGAGGAAGGTGAGATTTCTCTAGAAACTCACACAAATCAACTAAGAAATAATTGCAACCATCGATTAAGTTTTAATCTTAGCTGTTGGAGTCCCATAATGAGATTATAAGAAGTCGATGGTAGATGGAGGAACACACTTGAGATCAATTTCCTTGGGCAGTTCGATTTTCTAGAGAGCAGCAACATTCTGTCGTAAGAGTTTGAGCTAGAGAGGGGACACATAGACAAAGAGGGGTAGAGAAAGTCAGCCAGGAGGAAGTTTTCCAGTTCTGGAGAGTTAGAAAGAGGAGGTCGAAAATCTTCTCTAGGAGGCTGCGCAGAAACAGTGCAGAGCCTCAAGTGAGCAGTTCGATTTTGGCTGAAGGGGAAGACATTTTCAGTTCTAGAAGTTTGGAAGATTTTCCAAAGGGACGAAGAAGCATTTTCCCAGTCAACAACTGACAGGTCGACTAGACCAAGACCCTTCCAAGACGAAGACCCCTCAAAGACCAAGTCAACCTCTTCTTTGATGAGCTTCTCTTCCACAAAGTCAATGTTGACGAAACTTGCTCTAATACTTCAAATTTCGGTCTCTCTTCAGAATTTCAGCTTGCTGCTTTAGGACTGCAATTTTTGGCCTCTATTGCGGAAACCCTAGTTGTGACATGTGTGAGAGAATTAATGGTGAATTCTGCCTTCTTTCTTCTTTGCTTGGATGGACTTCTCTTCCTTGACTACTTGGCTTGCAAACTTGACTACTTTTCACACTTGATTTTGGCCTTCGAGATGACTGCAATTTTTCGGTCTTGCTGCTGCAACAATTACCTTAATTTGCTCGCATGTGTGAGATGGAGATGGCCCAAAACAATCTCCAAATCCTTCGCTCTTTCTTCCTTAGGTTCTCCTCTTTCTTGTTGGTTTTTAGACTTCTTTTCTTGGCGATCGAACTTAGTTTCATGCCTTCTTCAAATGAGGTCGAGTCCCTATATATAAGCTTCTTTGAGTAGCCCTAATGAGGCCAACTTGTCACTATTTAGGCCTACTTGTCCTCTTCTAAGGCCGACTTGTCTTGGAGGGGTCTTTATGATATTATTTGACTCAAATAAATTTCTTTTAAATGATACAAAGTGCCCAATGGGGTCTTTCATTTAGGACAATGACTTAATTGACTTCTTGACTCTATGAGAAACCCTAGAAGCACTCAGTGGGTGCTTGACCTGCAAATAAAATTGACCTTGAGCATGAAATCCATGCTACAAAAATAATAATGATTTTTCTTTCTTTTTATAATATACAAGAATCAAGGGTACATTTCATATTTATCAAGACCGAACCTAGTTACATACTTCAATAGATTGCCCCCTCTTGCATTCATATACCCAAGGCATGAACTCTCCTCATTATAGCTACCCTTGTACCATGACATGTGGCTTGGAGGCTTCCCTTTATCCCCACTTTGTTCCACCATTAATTCACGTGACACCTTCCATTTGAAGGATGTACCTCAGACCTGTCATTCCCTTAAAATGTTGAAACCACCTAATAAGATCCTTCATTAACCACTCCTACCAGAACAGTAACACTATTACATGTTCAAAGCCCCAAATTTGGAAGGGAAACCCACTATGAAGAATCCTCTTCTGCCCTTGATTAACAAGCTTATTTACTCAATTGCAACAATGAATCATTGTATTTGAAGGAGAGGAGATCTTATACAGGATTGCAGAGTGGTTTTCATCTTGGATTTGACCTCCCTATACGGGATCCGAGTCCTCCGGAGGATCACAATTGCATTTGTAGGGGGAGCGTTGAGAGCTAGGTTGCGGGGAAGCTTCAAACCCCCTGCGTTCCCGTTTCCGAAACACGCTCCATGCGAGAGCGTTTCAGAAACGCTCGGAAATGCGCTCCTGAAAACGCTTCCTGAGGGGAGCGTTTTCGGGAGTGCGTTTCCGAACCTGTTAAAACGCTCCTTGTCTTTTTGGGAGCGTTTCAGGAAGCGCTCGGGAGCGAACGCTCCCTGAGCGCTTCTGACGTTTAAAAAACGCTTCGGGAGCGTTTTTTAAACGCTGGAAGCGATCGGGGAGCGTTCGCTCCTGAACGCTCCCCGGGAAAAAAAAAAAAAAAACGTTTCCCACCGCGCGGAAATTTTTTTATGTGAAAAATCGAATTGTTTAAAAGGGGGGGGGTTTCATTTTAGTTTTTATTGTTTGTTCATTGTTGAGAAAGTGAGAGCAAGAGTTGAAGGAGAGCGAGAGCAAGAGTTGAAGGAGAGGAAGTGCCAAGGAAGGAGAGCAAGGAGCAAGGCAATAGGAGAATTGCAAGAAAGAGGTAGGCCTTCTAATCCAATTTAGTATTTTCTAGGATGAATTTGTAGATTGTTAAATTGTTTAAAAATGAAAACTTGAATTTTTCTTGAATGTTGCATTTTATTGGATTTAAAACTTTAAAAATGAATTGTTTTTTTTCCTATGTTGCATTTCCTATTCCCATTTGGCATTTTTCCATTTGTTTTGCAGGCTAGAAACTTGAAACTTGTTTCCATCATGGCTATATGGCTAGGGATTTTCCTCATGTTGGTTCCTTTCTTTGTGATAATGGTGTTGGAGAGTGCTAGAAGAAAGAGGCAAATCAGAGAAGAGGAGGATGAAGAGGAGGGTTATGGTGGATCTGAAAAAAAATCCTGAAGAGGAGGATTATGCCGAGGAGGAAGTGGGGAGTGGAGAACCTGCGAACATAGATTCCCCAACTAAACAAGACCAAACTCCTTTGTGGAAATATGTTCAGAAAATGGAAGGAGGGAAAGGTGGTGGAACCACTAAATTTATTTGCCCCCATTGCAATAAACAATACCATGGTTCATACACCCGTCTGAGAAGGCACCTTTGTGGGATAATGCCAGGGGATGGAACTAAAAATCTTGGAATCAAAGTTTGTACTTTTGTGCCAGCACCACACAGAGAGATATATAGGAAGGAAGAGGGGGTTGCCCTACAGAGATCATCTAAAAGATCTAGGGGTTTCGTTGATTCAGGCCCAACACATCATGGACAAACAAGTTCAACTTCCACCCATGCCAGTGGTTTCGGAAGCAGTGGCACTGGATTAAGGCGTAGAACCATATCCGATTTCCTAGACGAAGGGTGTAGGAATGTTGTGGATTCAAAAGTTTACCGGTTTCTATATGCATGTGGGGTGCCATTCAATGTTCTTCGCTCACCTTATTGGCATGAAATGGTTTCTGCCATTAATGATGCCCCCCAAAGGATACAAAAGCCCTGGGTATGACAAGGCTAGAACCGTGGGTCTTGATCATGAAAGAGCTAAAATAAACAATTCTTTGGCTAGAATGACAAGTTCGTGGAATGAGCATGGGCTGTCCATTGTCTTTGATGGATGGACCAATGTAAAAGGAAAACCATTGATAAGTGTTTTGGCTGTGTCGGTTAGTGGTGCAATCTTCCTGGCAGCATATGATTATTCAGACAAATTCAAAACCGGCATTAACATTGCAGAACCATTACTTGATATAATTGAAAAGACCGGGCCATACAATGTCATACAGGTCATCACTGATAATGCTGCTAATTGTAAGGCAGCAGGAGCAATTATTGAGGATAAATACCCCAACATTTTTTGGTCTGGGTGTTTGGTTCACACAATGAACCTTTTGATGCATGATATCATCAAAAACAAACAACCTCAGTTCAAATGGCTTGGTGATTTGTACAAGAGAGGTAAAAAAATGATCAAATTTATTACAAATCATAGCAATACCCATGGGCTTTTCCATACTCACTCCAAATTGGAGTTGTTGAAAATAGCAAAAACTAGATTTGCTAGCTATTACCTCACCTTTAGGCGCCTTTTGAAGGTAAGAGAGTCATTGGCTGCAATGGTATCAAGCCCACACTGGCAGCTATTAAAGGACAGGGCGACAACAATAGTTGATAGGCAAGGTTTTGAACATGTGGAGGAGACCGCCCTTGACCATCTGTTTTGGGCACGTATGAGGGAAATTGTGAGTTTTACCAAGCCCATTTATAACATGATTCGCTTTGCGGATACTGATAAACCAGTGATTGGAGAGGTTTATGAGTAGATGGATAGCATGTTGGGGCAAATAAAAGATATTGTTAAGGATAATGATCCCAACTTGTATGCTATGATTCATGACTATGTGTGTGCACGGTGGAATAAACTCAATGTTCCACTACATGCTTTGGAATATATCCTTACACCAAAATATTACTCTCCATCTTGGTTGGGCCAACCTGCACCTGGAGGTGGGGTTAGGGTGACACCTCACACAGATCTAGAGGTACAAGAGGGGTACATGAAGGCATTGGACAAATTGGTACCTGACAGGGAAGAGTGTGCTAGATTGCGCCTTGAATTAGGTAAATACTTCAGTTGCACTGCTAACTTTGGTTCTTTCCATGCAATGGAAGACAGGGACAGATTTGATGCTCTCACATGGTGGGAAGCATATGGCAGCATGGGACTTTTGCCAAAGTTGGCTAAAAAAGTTCTCTCACAGGTTGTGAACACTGCTTTTGTAGAGAGGTGTTGGAGCACCTACAGCTTTATACACAATGTGAGAAGAAACAGGCTGAATGAAAACCGAGCTGAAAGCTTGGTTTATGTGCATTATAACTTGAGGTGGTTGAGCCATTACTGTGATCGGGCAAATGAGGATTAATCATACAGAGTCTGGGACAACAACCCAGAGGATGATAATTTGGAGGACGGCACGTTACATCTGGAAGAATTGGAAGCAGAACTTTATAGGGATGATGATGAAGCATCAACAGCACCGCCACACACAGGGCCAGTCCCACCATCTACTGGTAGCAGTGCGGGTGCCAGTGCCAGTGCCAGTGCCAGTGCCACTCCTCGATATCACACTGTTGTTCCTTTGCAGATCCAGCCTCCACCTTCTAGTCGTGGTCGTGGTACTCCCGAGAGTACTAGAAGACCAACATTTCCTCGTGGCTCACAAAAATTAGACATTTCTCGTGGGCGTGGCAAGGGGCCAGCCAGATAAAATAGATTTGTTGTTTACTAGTCTTTTCTATTTGTTGTTGACAGCTGAACAGTTGAAACTTTTACTAGTCTTTTCTATTTGTTGTTGACAGTTGAACAGTTGAAACTTGACTCTTTCTGATTTCATATATTTAATGACAATTTAAGTTTGAAGTTTGAATTTGAAAAGTGAAACTTTGAAGTTGGCATTTATAAGTTTACTGTTTACAAGTAATTATGAATTATGAATATGATGTTTCATGAAAGTTATATGGTGATCAATGAATCAATGATGATAAATGTTATATAATATCAATGATGATAAATGTTATATATTGAATTTTGAAATCAATGAATCAATGATGATAAATGTTAGATATCAATGATGATAAATGTATATTGTAATTGAATTTTGAAATCAATGAATCAATGATGATAAATGTTAGATATTGAAATTTGAAATCAATGATGATAAATGTTATATATCAATGATGATAAATGTATATTGAATTTTGAAATCAATGAATCAATGATGATACATGTTAGATATTGAAATTTGAAATCAATGATGATAAATGTTATATATCAATGATGATAAATGTTATATATTGAATTTTGAAAGCTTGAAACATTCAGATTGATGATTTGTGAGATTCAAGAGTCAATATGTTGTATGCTTCCAACTCGTGGGCGTGGTTGATGAAGATTATAACTTCTAGATGATTGATGTTATATGATTCAATCTATGTTTTTATGTTTTTTATGTCTAATTCATCATTCTACATGTTTTTGTTGACATATATGCATCAAAATATAAAAATATAAAAAATATAATATATATATATATATATATATATATATATATATATGTATGTATGTATAAAAACGCTCCCGAAAACGCTCCGGACCGGAAGCTTTTAAAAATGGCGCTCCGCGCTTCGCTCCCGCTCCCGCTCCGCGTTCCCGCTCCCGCTTCCAAGTAACCTTGGTTGAGACCCATGGGCCTCCATTCATGTAGAGCATTGATTGCCACACCATGGACTTCTTCAACACTAACATTTGATTGTTCTCGCCCCAATTATTCGAGATGATGATGCACTTGGACCACGTTTCCCCAATCGGCTACACATTGCACCTGACACTTGGCAACTAATCCAAGGTGCAAAGGAGGTTATGTCTTTCCTAGGGAGACATGGGAGGGCATGTGTCATCTTCTAGCCCTCATTGATGGAGCGTCGACTTGATTATTGAGCCACTTGGAGACCCATGAGACCCATTTGGAGCCCACAAAGCCCAAATAGGGTTTTGGAGATGTTTTGCAGCATATGGAGGGTATCGCCCACGTTTCTAGCACAAGAGGCCTCAAAGCCGCCCCTCTAGGCCTCCCTCCACGCATGCATGACGTAAGCCTTGTGTGGGCTTAGGAGGGAAATTTAATTTAATTATAAAGCTATCATGGTTGGATTGCAACCATGGGTGTGTTAGTTAGCACATTAGGCATATGGAGGGGCTTTGTCACTTAAAATTTGAACTCATAACATTTGTATAAATAGTTGAGAGCTACTCTCATCTCAAATGATGAACTCTTGGATTTTTGGCCTATTTGGCAAATTCAGACCTGCAATTTGTGGATGGTTTTGGAAGATTATGGATGAATTTTGATGTTTGGATAATCTTGTCTCATTTTTGGAGCTTGTAATTGGCCTTGTTATGGATGGATATACTCTTCACTATCTTGTAAGTGCTATTTATTGATGAATTTCTGAATTTCACTAATATGTAAAGCATGGAATAATGACTCATGGTTAGTAATGTGCCCTAGTTATTAAATATTGTTTGAAATTGTAACTCTTGATATTTTTTGCATGTGTTACTCATTGGATAATAAATAAATGAATGTTCCTAGGGGATTATTGCATGTTATCCTTAAAAATCCATTAATAAGTGTGAAGAAGTATAAATATCTAAAGGGGGTAGCGAAGTTGCTTCCATTAGGTCTCCTTGAAGAGCGAGTTGCCCATATAAAGACCATTCATGACTCCAAACCTCCTAATGGCTACGCATTGATCTTAAATCCTTGGTGGTCACCTAAAGTTCAAAAATTATCTCTATTTTCACCTCTATCTTTTGTGGATAAGGAGGCTAATCCAGGGCTTGGTGCGAAATATTTTAGGGGAGGATGCTTTGAATTTTTTTGGATAGAAATTTTGCTTTGTGTCTGCTCTAGCGGTTTTCAAGTTTTGATGGAATTCCCACAGTGGATTCTCCATATATTTGATGCCCTAGTTGTCACATCAAGAGGGAACTTTAGAAGCTAATCCTTCAACTTAGGGATTCTTTGAAGGTAACCTCTTTAGTACTTAGTGAAGCAAACTATTCATTGCATTTTCTCTTGTCTACCTTGACCTTGGATGCACATATATCATGTGTCGACTCTCAACCTTAGGTCTTGTGTAGTTTATTTTCTAAGAGGTTTTTCGTGGAAAGTCTTTATAGGTTTTCCCAAATCTTGTACCTTTGTTGAACCTTTCCATTGGATGAGTTGCCTTGCCTCACTTCAAGCTTATCATAGAGACATCTACCACAATTGAGCAGTACTGGGCTCCTGCTGTCGTGAAAATTTGAGAAGAGTAGGGGACTTAGGTTGTGGCGATAGTGGGCCTTTGTCCCAAGTGTTTTTTTGCCCTCTAGCTTTTTCCTCTTTAGAAGGCTTGCTAATTTGTGCAACAATAGGGTTCAGGTATCCTTGCAACATGAATGGGAGGATGGAGTGTAATGTTTCATTGCTCATCAATCACTCTCCATATCAGTTGTTGTTCCTAAAACCCCTTATCCCCCTTATCCTCATAATAGCTACGAATGGATTCTTTGGCCCTATCCATGGCCTCATACAAGTAGCCCATTGCCAACTTGTCTCCATCAACTAATTGAAGAACCTTTACCAAAGGTTTAGTAATGGTACACACCTCCTGCACTCCTTCCTAAAAGCACTCCTGGTATGAAACTAGTGTTGGAAATTGGCAGCTGAGGGAGCTATTCCCTCCTTGAAAATGCCCTGTAAGCCTTAAGAAGACCCCACTTGTGTTAATTTGGCAGCTCAGTGACAAATTCCAATGATTTCATTAACTCGCTCTTTTCGAGAGGACCGAAATTGACTTTTGAAGCACTTAATTCGGATAAGGGAAAGTGGATTTTTGAAGTCAAGCCAACAATTGCACAATTTTTCAAGGTCGGCTTGGTGTCAATTAGACAAATTGAACCCCCTCCATCACATATAAATAAAGGAGACCCTCAACATCATTTGACACATTATCAACACATCGTTCTTCTCCTCTCTCTTCATTTGTTTGGTTTGTATAGGTCTGAGGCAACCTATTGTTCTTCACACGTGCGTTGACTTTTTCAGCTGGACAATTTGACTACAATTTGATTGAGTTCGAATTCATGTTTTGACTTGCAAAAATCTGATTTCTTGAGGCTGAGTTGACTGGCACAAAAACCGAGGCAATTTGGCAGTTTCACTGGCATGGGATTTCTGGCTTGGCCACAAAAAATTGCAGACTGTGACAACAAACCTTCTCTATCCTTTGACTGAATTCGACTGAGGTTTTGAGGGTTGTTTTGGGATGACTTTGACCAGCATTTGACGTTGAGGTTGACTGAGTTTGACTGTTTTGACTGTTGACTGGTTAGGGCTAACTTTGTAGCTGTTGACTGCTATTGACTAGAACGGATTTGCAGAAGGATCAAATTTGACTATTCTTGACTTCATCTCTTTCTTTTGTCTCTGATTTGGATAGTTGCTTGAAAAATTATCATTCTTAGATATTGGATATTGGCTAGTCAAAGCTTGACTTTGACTCGTGGAAGATGTACTCTCTCTACTGCACATTTGGAAGAAGAATTGCAAAGGGTTTCCCTCTAGTGGGGTTTTTCCCTGGTTATTGACCAAAGATTGTGTCTCTTGTCTCTTGGCTGTCTTTCATTGTGCATTTGTATAAACGTTCTATTAACTATTGCTCTACTGTCATTGGTTAATTGGAGAAGTGAAATTGTTAAATTGGATGCTATTGGACATTGTTGAAGTAATAGTTGTAGCATAGAACAATTGATGAAAAATTAACATTGTATCAACGCTAAGGTGAAGACAAGCCCAAGAGACAAAGCAAGAGCATCTATCTTCTAAGCAACTAATTGAAAGGGGAAAATATTTTGGTAAAAATGTCTACCTCTTAGTTCGGACAATGAAAAGCTAGCCGACTCATCTGGCTTTGCAGCATGCAAGACTAGGATCAATGTCACATTCGATGAATATGATGTCATGGAGTACGTGGAAGGAAAAAATTCACCACCACCTGAAAATCTTCCTCAAGCTGGAAAACGCAAGTATAAGAAAGGTGAGATTAAAGGTAAGAGGATTATTATTGATTCTTTAAGAGATCATCTACTTGTTTATATTTCATCCTTGAAGGCTTCCAAAGAAATGTATGATAAAATTGTTGGCATGAATGAGATAAACAATTTGAGCCACATAATGGAATTGAAAAATCAACTCAAGGAGTCTAAGTTGCATAAGGTAGAAACTGTGCAGTCATTCTTCATAAGAATCACCAAGATTAGGGACCAACTCTGGACTGCTTAAGAAAGGATACTTGACAGGGAGTTGGTGATGACTGCCCTTAGTGGCCTTCCTTCATCATGGGACATTTTTAGTACTTCTATCAACAATAGGGAAATGATCCCTTCTTTTGATGAGCTACTTGCTCTATGCAATCAAGTGGAAAGATTTATGATATCTAGAGGGAGAATTCTAAGGCCAAATGAAGGAGAGCCCACTTCCTTCGTTGCTCAAGGGAAGAAGAATAATGTGAAGGAAAGGGAAATCCATCTGAATCAAGTAGACCTCCTCAAACCAATCGAGATTCCAAGGATTCAAGAAGGCGAGATAAAGATGTTGAATGTTAAAATTGTCATCGAACAAGTCACTATGCTCGAGATTTTTTCGAAAAGCAAGATGCTCCAAGAAGAAATTCTTCAAGGTCCTACAACAATAAACTGTGGCTTCAACAACAACAGGTCACATGGAAGAAGGAATGATAGAAGAAGAAGAGACTCTCGCGATGATCGTTAAGATAACTATCGTCCACCAAAGAGGTCAAGAAATTCCAGGTATAAAAGTAATGCTATTAATCAATCTGAATATATTCTTATTTCCACATTATCTAGTTCATCTCCTCTGGATACTTGGGATAGTTGGTTGGTTGATAGTGGGGCCTCTCATGACTTGGATATAAAGAGGTTCTCTCTAATTTGGTAGAGAGAGAGTCCAATTTGAAGATTATTCTTGGAGACAACTCCACTCATTCTGTTAAGGGCTTTTGTTCTGTGAAATTTTATTTCGACTCTGGGGTATCTGTTTTGCTTCATGATGTGATGTTTGTGTAGGGATTGAAGACAAATTTGGTATTGATATCTGCTTTGGAGGATAAAGAAATGAGGGTTGCATTCATCAAAGGAAAAGTACGTACTTGGCCTATTGGTTCCTATTTGTGAAATGCCTTCACATTGGGATCTAGGTTTGAAGGACTCTATAGAGTCACTGGTAGACCTCTTCTAGCTATGGTCCATGTCACAAATCATCAAAGCGAGCTGTGGCACTGAAAGCTGAGCCTCTACATTATGATGCTTTTCCTAAATTGAACAAGTTGGTCTCCAAGATCCTTGATGTTTTAAGCCCATCATGATGGTATATGTCTAGGGTGTGCCAGTGGAAAGAAGACAAGGAGACCATTCCCCTTTATCGAGAACAAGACAAAAGATATCCTTCATCTTATTCGTTCTGATATATGTGGTCCAATGCCCAATGCATTCTCTTGGTGGCGATCTCTATTACATCACCTTCATCGACGATTTCTCAAGGAAGACATGGATATATTATTTGAAGCACAAAGAGGAGGCCTTTGAGATGTTCAAGGATTTCAAGGCTTTGGTTGAAAATCATATAGGGAAGAAAATAAAGATCTTCAGGTTCGACAATGATGGTGAATATATCTCAAATAAGTAAGATTACAAGCCGAATTGTAATAAGAAGTCATACCATCCAAGCGAAGAAGATCAAGGTTTAAAAGTTGGTCAATCACACGTGCTAGGGTTTCTGCAGTAGGGCCGAGAGCTCCAGATCTGATCCAAGGAACCAAAATATGAAGGATAGCCGAGTTAGTGTGAGAAGGAAGAAGCTTGACCACCATTGACTCAAGGAAGTAGATGTTGAATCAAGAAGGCTCGTGCCTTGGTCTTGGAGAGGTTGCTGTGTCAAGAGTCTTGGTATTTGTCAATTGAAGTCTCTATAAGAAGAATAATTTGTTTGGGTTTTCCTCTCCAGTTGGAGAGGTTTTAGCCTTGGATGATCACCTACATTCTGTGTCTCTTGTCTCTTTATTGTTTATGCTTTGGTAGTTGTTTGATGAAGAATGTAATATCACGAAAGGGAAATAACCAGTAATACAAAGCATACAACAAGATACAAAATGCTATAAACTGAACATGAAGCAGATACACATGAAATAGAGAGAATACTGAGCCATTTTATTATACTGAGAAATAGAAATGAGTACGAGAGGTGATAAGAGTGATGGCACCTTGACTTGCACCAGCCAAGTGTAGGAATACTCTCAGAATATCAAAGGAATGGCTGCTCTTTGCTCTGTGTCCAAGCTGTTGGAAAACTGCAGTGCTGCTGCTACTGCTGGAACACAATGAGTATTTGGGGCTGCTCCCCTACTCGGAATGAGCTGAAACTTTGGAATCCGCCTCTACTCACAATACCCAGAAAAGCCCAGAGAGCGTTTGTGGAATGGATGACCGTCGAAAATACCTCCCTTGAGGATCTACGCTATCCTCCCAAGGGCCACGCTAAGGCTGAATGAAATCCTCCAAAAGATGCCCTCCTGATCTGCCAAAAGCGTCCAATAGGCAAGGGCTGGCCCCTTGCTCAATCTCCTGACCAAAATCCTCCGAAATACTGCTACCCCGAAGCTCCCTCAAGATGGACTGTGTCCTCCTTCTCAAGACTGCGCAGTCTCTATGGCTCTGCTCCTCCCATGAAATGCCAACACCAATCCTCCTACAAAATACTGATGAGACTACCTCACCCGAGCAAGCACTCAAAGTCTCCCGGGGCTGAGGGTGGGATCTCCGAACAGAGACACCCGATACACTAAACAGTGCTGCGGACAAGCTAAAGAGCCAGCGTGCTCTTAGTCGAAGTGACCAACTCAATATGCATAAACTCGAATGAGGAAATGAGGAGGCTCTCCTCCTTTTTATAACGATGGGCCTCTCTCAACCCTAGGCCCCACCATCTCCTACGTTGCCTCCATTTGGCCCATGTTGCCAACTCAACTGTGATGGCCATGCTCACGCAATCCATGTGGGTCCCCCTTCACGTGGTCACTTGGCCCCCCTTGGCCCACCTTAGTCACAACGTTGATGTTACTAGGTGACTTTAGGGAGTGCACTTTATTCTAAGTGAGTTATATCGCCCTCTTACTCACTTTTATTTATATTTTAACTATAGAAGGCAAAATTGATCAAAATTAATATTTCCAATTAGCTATCGCTAATTGGGAATATTACAGTCTTCCCCGGCAAAATGTTTCTTGACCCCAAGCAATTGTAGTGATGGATGCTGCAAGATCTTCTCACTCTCCCAAGTGGCATCCTCATCCGGCAAATTCTTCCACCTCACCAAGAACTCCCAGACTGTCCTGCTCCGCAGTTGTCTCTCTCTAACATCAATAATGGCCTCTGGCTGTAGCACCAAATGCCCCTCATCATCTGTAGGCGGAAGCTCCTCTGTCACTGTCACCTGCTGTCCCAAAGCCTTCTTCAGGCATGATACGTGAAAAATGTTATGAATCTTGCTGCCTTGGGGCAACTCCAACTCATAGGCAACCTGTCCAACCCTGCGTATCACCCTGTAAGGTCCATAAAAGCGGGGCTTGAGCTTTTCAGCCCCCTTCTGCTTCAGAGTTGACTGTCGGTATGGCTGCAAGCATAGGTAGACCAAGTCCCCTACCTCAAACTGTCTCTCCACCCAACCCTTGTCAGCATACAACTTCTGCTGGTTCTGTGCTGTAGCCATGTTATCCTTGAGAGCTCGGAGGATGTCCTGACTCTCTTGGATCCAATCCTTGGCTCTCGGAGCCTTGCTAGCACCAAACATCACATCAACGAAAGATAAAGCATGATAACCATATAATGCATAGAATGGAGACATACCGATAATCATGTGATGTGTGTTGTTGTAGCAGTACTCTCCTAAGTGCAGCCACTTCAGCCATGCTCTCTGCTGCCCACTGACATAGTTACGCAAGTAGCCCTCCAGCCACTTGTTAACTATCTCTGTCTGCCCATTTGTCTGTGGGTGATAGCTGGTGCTCGGTGTCAACTCTGTCCCCATCAACCGGAAAAGCTCCTGCCAAAATCCGCCCATGAAGTCGCTGTCTCTGTCACTAAAAATGGTCTTGGGAAGACCATGTAACTTGAAGATATCCCAAAAGAGCAACTCGGCCACCTGTGCTGCTGTATAGTGCACGGATATGGCGAAAAAGTGTGCATATTTTGTTAGCCGATCAACGACGACAAATATATAGTCCTTGCCTTGCACCATGGGCAACCCTGTGATGAAGTCCATCGAAATACTCTCCCATTTCCCCTCTGGAATGGGAAGAGGCTGCAACAAACCTGCTGGATGGTTCATCTCCCCCTTGTTGCGTTGACAAACTTCGCACTCCCTGACATGCTGGAGTACGTCCTCCTTGAGGCCCTTCCATGAGAACCTCTCTCTGATTGCCTTGTAGGTTTTGGTAAACCCCTGGTGACCAGCCAATGGTGAATCATGAGAAGCCTGTAGTATCTTCTTCTTGAGATGAGAGCCCTCAGTCAAGAAGATCCTATCCCTGTAGTAGATAATCTCATCCATCACCCTGTATCTATCATTCGTTACCTACCCATCCAGAACCTCGCAAGCAAACCTGTCCTTAGAGTACTCCACCAAAAGTTGAGCCCTCCAATCTGCGTCCAAACTCATTAGAGACAACGCGGCTGGTCTGCGTGAAAGTGCACTAGCCACCACGTTGTTCTTCCCTTTGACATACTCAATGTCAAAGTCGTAGGCTTGGATCTTGCTGACCCACTTCTACTGCCTCTCCTGTAGCTGCTTCTGTTCTAAAAAGAATTCGAGGCTGTTGTGGTCAGTCCTCACCCTGAACCTATTTACCTACCAGGTACTGCCGGAATTTGGCCAAGGCATGCATGATGGCCAACATCTCCTTGTCATATATGGCATATAACCGCTCATGTGGAAGGAGCTTCCAGCTCTCAAAAGCTATCGGGTGACCTCCCTGCATCAACACTGCACCGATCCCCTCTCCCGATGCATCACACTCCAAAACAAATGGCTGCGTGAAATCTGGGAATGCAAGTACTGGGCAGCTGCTCATCACCTCCTTGAGCCTGTCAAAGGCCCGCTACGCTGAATTTGTCCAACTGAATGCCTCTTTCTTCGTCAAATCTGTCAGGGGTGCAGCAAGCTGAGAGAAACTCTTGACGAACTTCCTGTAGTATGTGCAAATACCTACAAACCCTTGAAGTTCTGTCATGTTTCTCGGCTCTAGCCATTCTCTGATGGCCCTGATCTTCTCCTCGTGGACCCTCACTCCGTCCACCCCTATAATGTGTCCCAGATATAGCATCTCTATCAGCCCAAACTCACACTTGGAGAGCTTAGCATAAAACTGCTGCTCCTCCAAAATATGCAATACTGCCTCTATGTGCTGGAGATGCTCCTCCCATGTCCTGCTGTATATCAATATATCATCAAAGAAGACCAACACAAACTTCTTCAGGTGACTGCGGAAGATGTGGTTCATGCACGACTGGAATATGGCTGGTGTGTTGGTTAGCCCGAAGGCCATCACCAAGAACTCGAAATGGCCATAATGGCACCTGAAAGTGGTCTTGGGAATGTCCTATTCCCTCACGCGAATATGATGGTACCCGGATCTCAAATCAATCTTTGAGAAGAACTCTGCTCCTCTCAACTCATCCATTATCTCGTCAATCCGCGGTACTGGGTACCTATTCTTCATGGTTTTCTTGTTCAAAGCCCTGTAATCAATGCACATCCGCAATGTGCTGTGCTTCTTCTTCACCAACGCTACTGAAGAAGAGAAAGGACTGTTGCTGGGCCGTATGTGTCCAAGAGCCAACAACTCACGGATAGCCCGCTCAATCTCGTCCTGATAGGCCTCGGGGTGCCTATAGGGTGTGGTAATAACGGCCTGAATGCCCTGCTCTAGCTCAATAATATGCTCAAATCCCCGATCTGGTGGCTGTCCTGGTGGTATCTCTCCAAACACTGTGGCATACCTGCCAAGGATGGTTTGTATCTCAGGATGAACTGTCTGCCCGGTAGTCCCTGCCTCTGATGCACGCAGCTCTACTGCCAACTCTATGTCTCCCTTCCGGAAGTCTGCCTCCATCTGGTGAGGTGAAACAGTCTGGGGTGGGTAAGTGTGCATTCCCCGTATCTTCTCATGCTTCCTGGTCTTCTTATCATCCCACTCCATCTCCAAGGCCTCCCAGTCTGTGGTGACCTTCCCTAGAGTGATTAGCCATTGTACACCTAATACCACATTGGTATCCGGTATGTTAACCACGAAAAAGTGGTCAGTCACTGTGTAGGTGCCCATCGTCACAGCTAGCTCTGGAACATATTTGGCACATTGCATCGTCTAATCTCCTGGGACCAACACTGAAAATCCATCAAAGCTCTGTGTCGGTATGCCTCTCCACTCAACCATCTGTGCATCAATGAAGTTGTGGGTTGCCCCACTGTCCACCAGTACTGAAACTCGCTACCCTCGTACTGTCCCTCGGACACGCAGTGTCAGATACTTGGGTACTCCCCGTAATGCTGCAAGGGTCCCCCCCGTGGGTGCAAAAGCTGCACCTCTTACTCCTGGTGGTGGAGGTGGCAAATGGTCTTGCGTTGCATGGCTGCCTCCTGCCTCCACGTCATCATACTCGTCCTCTTCTCCGCTGCTCTCGGAGAAGACCTCAATAAAGTGTGCTTTGCCAGCAGCACACCTGTGTCCTCGCGCCCATGGCTCCTGACATGTAAAACACAGCCTCTTCTTCTCCAGCTCCCTCCTGGCATCATCATCCAACTGTCCCCTACCTGGATTCCCCTTTGGAGGTGGAATCCTCACGTCCTTCCCCTTGGACTGGAAAGCCTGTCTCTGGGGGTAAGGCGTCCTGGTCCTGGGTAAGGCATCCTGTAAATCCCATGTCCTGCCAACTGCGTCATGGAGTGTGGTTGGTCTGGTGGATCTGACCAAACCCCGAAGTGGTTCTGCTAACCCCTCAATGAACATGTAGATCATCCGTGCCGCGAATAGATCTGGCACCATCACTGACAGTCTCAGGAAATCTAAGATATAAGTATTCGGGTTCCCAGTCTGCTTGAGCCTCGTCAGCTCAACAAAATGCTCCTCCGGATCTCTCCTATCAAACCTCTCTATCAATCTCCGAGTGAACTCGGCATATGTAGTCACTGTCGAATGTTCGAGTGTAACCATCCCATGGAACCACCAATCCTGGGCCTCTCCATCCAGATGCAGTGCTGCCACCTTGATGGCCTCCGTCTCTGCCATCTGGTTGAGCTGGAAGTATATGTCCAGCTTCTCCACCCAAGCCTTTGCCGAACTGTTTGATGAACCATCAAACATGGGCAAATGGAACCTGCTCACTGTACGCTGAGTGTCTCATGATAATGCCGGTGCCCTCTATGATGGTCGCGGGGTCTGCTGTCCCGCTGGAGCTGAACAAAATCTCTGAATGGAAGGGCATCCCCGAACTCCTGCCCATATGCCTGATACTCAGCAAAATAATCACCCATGTGGCCATGCTCTAGTTCCTGCTGTGCTCTTGCCCCAGTGTCTGCACCCAGAAAAGTGGGCATAATAGAACGTGTGGGGGCATGTGATGCCATGTGTGGAGTGGCATCATGCTCCAACAAATGGTGGGACGTGCTTGATCCCTCACCAATGTGAAAACCCCTTGGGGTTTCATGCTGTCTAGCCTCTACAGCAGTGAATCTTTGCCCCATCATCTCAATCTGCCTCGACAGATCTTGTACTGACTTGAGGAGCATGTCCCCAAACTTCTTTGCATCACTATCATTTGCCATTGGCTCCCCTGTTCTGCGTTCACTAATGGATCCTGTTCTGCGTCCACTATTGGATCCTGTTCTGCGTCCTCTATTGGAACGCAGTCACCCTCTCTGTAGGTGATCTGCAACCTACGTTCTCTGTCATGGTACTTCCTACCGCTGTAGCAAATGTACGATTTCTCTCCCGGTGTCATAGACAACTCGCTCCACAGGCTGAGCCAGGTCTATGAGCTTTGATACCATTGTAATATCCCGAAAGGGAAATAACTAGTAATACAAAGCATAAAACAAGATACAAAATGCTATAAACTGAACATGAAGCAGATACACATGAAATAGAGAGAATACTGATCCATTTTATTATACTGAGAAATAGAAATGAGTACAAGAGGTGATCAGAGTGATGGCACATCGACTTGCACCAGGCAAGTGTAGGAATACTCTCAGAATATCAAAGGAATGGCTGCTGTCTGCTCTGCGTCCAAGCTGCTGTCTGCTCTGCGTCCAAGCTGCTGGAAAACTGTCGTGCTGCTGCTACTGCTGGAACACAATGAGTATTTGGGGTTGCTCCCCTACTCGGAATGAGCTGAAACTCTGGAATCCGCCTCTACTCACAATACCCAGAAAAATCCAGAGAGCGTTTCTAGAATGGATGACCCCTGAAAATACCTCCCTTGAGGATCTACGCTATCCTCCCAAGGGCCACGCTGAGGCTGAATGAAATCCTCCAAAAGATGGCCTCCCGATCTGCCAAAAGCGTCCAATAGGCAAGGGCTAGCCCCTTGCTCTATCTCCTGACCAAAATCCTCCGAAATACTGCTACCCCGAAGCTCCCTCAAGATGGACTGCGTCCTCCCTCTCAAGACTGTGCAGTGTCTATGGCTTTGCTCCTCCCACGAAATGCCAACACCAATCGTCCTGCAAAATACTAATGAGACTACCTCACCCGAGCAAGCACTCGAAGTCTCCCGGGGCTGAGGGTGGGATCTTCGAACGGAGACACCCGATGCACTAAACAAAGGTCGTTATATGTCAAGCACAATCAACATGCCTGGTCGAAGTGACCAGCTCAATATGCATAAACTCGAATGAGGAAATGAGGAGGCTCTCCTCCTTTTTATAACGATGGCCTCTCTCAATCCTAGGCCCCCCACCATCTCCTACATTGCCTCCATTTGGCCCACGTTGCCAACTCAACTGCGCTGGCCATGCTCACGCAGTCCATGTGGGTCCCCTTTCACGTGGTCACTTGGCCCACTTAAGTCACAACGTGATGCTACTAGGTAACCTTTAGGGAGTGCACTTTATTCTAAAGTGAGTTATATCCCCCTCTTACTCACTTTTATTTATATTTTAACTATAGAAGGCAAAATTGATCAAAATTAATATTTCCAATTAGCTATCGCTAATTGGGAATATTACAGCTAAGGCCTAACTTCTACACCAAAAGCCCGAACTGTTAGTGAGGGCGTCATCCCAGGGTGTTAAGGGTGGGGTCTTAAGGCCCACCGGAGCATCCGAGGGTGGTGGCTAAACAACTCCTGATTACGCAGACCCCAGACACGTGGCAGGGCCCACCCTAAACAGGGATATTACAGTCCACCACGCTCCGCGAGTCTAGACCTCGAGACCTCTGCTCTGATACCACTAAGGCCCAACCACTACACCAAAAGCCCGAACTGTTAGTGAGGGCGGCATCCCAGGGTGTTAAGGGTGGGGTCTTAAGGCCCACCGGAGCATCTGAGGGTGGTGGCTAAACAACCCCTCATTACGCAGACCCCAGACACGTGGCAGGGCCCACCCTAAACAGGGATATTACAAAGAAGAACACTATAATAATCTAATCAAAGAGAAGATCCTAATCCAAAGAAGTAAAAAGAATTCACAAGTAGTTATCATTAAAGAGAAATCTCCTAATTACAATGCCCTAGATTTCTCAACATGGTTTCAGAGCTAAGATGACAAAATCAAGGAAAGGGCATTTCGTCAAGGGACACTTAAGCATTCAAGGACCAAATATGAAGGAGGGTATCAAAACAAAATCTAGAATATCATCTTGAAATCAAGATCCACAAAGAAGTGTCAAAACCCTAGATCAAAGAAGAAGTCTACACCAAAAGAAGTTTTGGGATCCTAAAGTCATCAAGAGACCACAAAGATCCTACTCAAGTTGAAGAAGTCTATCGACATTTTCATCATCATCAAAAGGTTCTAAGGCAATCTCCCTCTTGTTGAAGGAGGGATTTCATCTCAAAAGAAAATCTTTATCCTTGAAGAAGATCATCCAAGAAGCATCAACGACATCATCAAGAAGTCATCATCAATCATCATCAACAAGGACATCATCATCCAAGATCTAAAGTGATCTCCCTCTCTGTGGAGCTAAGGATCACTCTTGAAGAGAACCATCTTCATCAAGAAGAAGTTTTCTATTATCTATATCATCATCAAATTCAACGAGGAAACAAGTGGAAGAAGCATCCCAGCAAGTATATTATGTCTGCATCTGAATCTGTCAAAATGTATTTTTGCAATGAAAACAACAAGTTGTTGGGGCTTCAAACTTTCTTACATGGAAGAAGAGGACAAACCTGAATCTCACTGAAAATGAGGTCATGGATCATGTAAAGGGTTCTCTCACCAAACCTCCAAAAGAAGATGCTCAAGCACTTGCAATGTTTATGAAAAGGGAAGTAAGGGCTCAAAGGATTCTCATAGAATCCATTAAGGACCCCCTCATCACATATGTATCAATACTCAAAACTTCAAAAGAAATATATGACAAACTGGTAGATTTGTTTTTCATAGGCACTGCAGGAGAAGTTATCTCATTGAGGCAAGAGCTCTACAAGCTAAGGATATCAAAAGAAGAAGGAATAACCTCTTAGTTTATGAGGATATCTGAAATAAGGGATCAACTTCAAGATCTGGGAGAAATAATGTCTGACAAGGAGATGACTACCGTAGTACTAAATGCACTACCAGAGGAGTGGGGTAACTTTACTTCAAGCATTAATGGGAAGAAAGAAGCTACTCCATTCCAGGATCTATGGTCACTATGCAAAATTGAAGAAACCAGACTAAAGGCAAAAACTGATGTAGGATCAAATGAGGAAACTCAAGCATATGCTGCTATGGCAAAGAGAAAAGGGAAGTTTGGGAAATTTGTTCCTCAGAAAAAGAAGAAGAACATGGCTAAGATTCGATGCTATGAATGTCAAGAATATGGGCATTACAAGAGAGATTGTCCTAAGCTCAAGAAGGACAATAACAAAAGGGGAAGAGAAGAAGTCCATATCAACGAAGGAGTGGAGGAAATTGAAAAGAATAAGTCCAAGAAAGAGGAAGTGAAAGATCTCTACTATGATTGAGATAGTCTTTCTCACCTAGTTTGTTTCAAGTTTCTATTTTGTAAGTTTTCTATTGTAAGATATGGCTATCATGAGTTACTAAGAAGAATGATAGGATGCATCATGGCATCATAGAAGCATTAAACGAAAGAGCTCATGACCTCATCATAGAGAAGCATGAAACATAGCTGAAATAGAAGTCTATGGCAGTCACCTATGAAAGAATATAGCTCTTGGTAACCTCATTAGAAGCATAAGTGGTACTTGTGAGAAGAAGAAAAAATCATCTTGTACAAAAAATCATCATACATCAGTCAAAAGAAAACATTTGCTGAATGAGGTTACTTCAGATGCTCTGTTGGAATCTTCATTGGAAGATTCACCATTTAAAAGGAAGCAAGGGTTTCATCAAGAACTCCAACTTGTAGGAATTCATGGGATGATGTTATGATGTCAAAAGAAGTGAGGCAGGTCAAGGAATTGAAGTTCTTTCAATCAAGTAAGTTGCTGAAGGAAGTCTAGATGACTCAAAAGAAAAATGAGGTATGTATGCTTGTATTTGATAAACTAGAGTCATGTCATATGGTTGCAGGTAACATGGATAAATGCTCTATCTCGAGAGCATGATCAAGAGAAAAAGGAACTCCTCCATTGAAAAGATGCAGGAAGGAATGGGTCACACATTGACTAGATGGAATCAACATCATATGTCCTTGTATGAAATATGAGGTGGTTGAAAATAATTGGAGGAACTATGATCGAAAGTTCCTGGAAGGAAATGTGTGAAGAAAGAAATGAAGATATCATGGAATATGCAGCTATGGAGAAGGCAAGCAACATCTGAGGACTGAGAGATTTGACTATGATATCTCCATGAAAGATATGAAGACCCTGATGAAGTCTGAAGAAGAAGGAGACCCTTGACAATGTATATCTTTTGGAGATGTTTCAACATGTATGCAGGATGTTGATGCAAACAGGAAGATGTCATGATGAAAAACCATCAGAAAGGTAATTTTGATTTAATGTTCATTTCGTATGATATCTAGATGGGCTTATGCAAGGCTTCCAAGGGAAGAGCTGTGGATGTCTTCCACCACTGATGACCATGAAGTAGGATGAAAGATACTTAAGGAAGGATGGCATGAAGAAGGAAGCATGGAATAAAGGAAGACCAAATAGGAACTAATGGATCACTTTCCAATGAAAGGAATGATGACATGACTGACTCATGGATGAAAATGATGGATAGTCCGTGCCCTACGAAGAAGTCATGAAAAATGTAGACTCTACGACAAAGAAGAAATTCATGACATCAAAGGAAGGAGTTCTACAAGCAACAGATTGTCCCATGATCTCCACTTGAAGAGCTACTGGAAGCAAGTCCTTGATCAAAAGGGAGCTTGGTCAAGTCCCTAATTAAAGAGGGAGCTTGGGTACATTCCTCTTATGGGAATGGGTACATTCCCTCAGTGGAATGGGTATGTCCTCCCAAAGTTGTGAGGGAGAGATAGATACATCATTCTTGTCTTCACTTCGGAAGACATAATGGAGGATTGGTGATGTAGGTGGATATTGGTGGCCACTCGCCTATTCCACTTGGTGCCGTTTTGAGGCCCTAAATGACATTTTTTGGGAAAATCACCTTTAGGCGAAGATGAGTCTTTGAATTAATATTCGCTGTTAGCAGTTGTAGTCCTCGGATAGATATTTCTAACGAGGTATCATGTGCATCAAACGAAGATGGTATGCCAAAGTTATGACCTCGGGAAATTGATGTACTAGTTTACCCCAATGGGGCCCATAGTTTGGCGTTTCATCTCCTAGGGTTAGGTTTTTGGATGTATAGGGCTTTCCATTGTTTCTCAATAATAAATAGGCCTTTGAGCCTCATTGTAACACAGTTCAGAGGCCTGTCGCTGCCACATCTCTTCTCAGAGATAAGCTAAGCTACCAACGCCCTAACTAGTTTATTTCCATTATGTCTGTAAACATATTTCAGTTATGTGATATTAATGAAATGAAGTCTTATTTCTGCTGCATCTCTACGTTTATGTGTAATTTTGTATTTTATTGCGTTCTTGCATAAGTCCGAATCAATTGGGTAAACATCTGGCATCCGATACTCTTTGAGGATGAGTTCAAGCATCCAAGATAAGAGTAGTTGTAGAGGACCGATATTCTTTGAGGATTGGAAATCCAAGATAAGAATAGTCCTGGTGGAACACACTTTGAGAACCCGATTAGGGTATGTTCTGAGAGAGACAATGATGAGGGTGCCTATACATCATTGGTCTCGCCAGCAATGAGCTCTAATCTTGTGGAGAGATAGAGCGGTTAGTCAAGGCCTTGCTAGGTGACAATGTTGGATGATATGATGCTATACAAATGGGTTACCAATCCAAATCTTCTTATGAGAATTCTTCAAATTGAGAATGTCCAAGTACCTTGTATGGATTATGAATACCTCCCTAGCTAAGAGGGAGTGTTGAAAAGTGTAACTAGGTTCGGTCTTCATAATGACATGTGTAATTATGATTTTATGTAATTAATGTAAAGAGAAAAATAAATTTATTTTTGTAATGCTTGAATCATGGGTTTCATGATCAAGGGATTTTATTTTATAGTTAAGGCTCCCATTGTGAGCCTTTAGGGTTGGTCTTCAAGTCAAAAAGTCTAGGGAGTCAATGTCATGTGTTTAAGACATATTGTAAAAAGTAATTTTGATTGTGTCAATAACCCTCCAAGACCTTGTCACAAGCTATTCCTCATGTCGGCGTAAGGATTATTCTAGAAAGGCATGTCAGCCTTGTCACAAATAGAAGTCGACTTATCTTGATGAACAAACCACTATGTATAGGGCAAATCGACCTCCATTTGAGAACACAATTCGGCCAAGCATCCAAGACAAGAAAGGAAGAGTGAAGTTCACAAGAAGAGAAATTTCATCCATGGAAGGAAGAAGAAGAGAAAGCTGAGTTGTTTTTGGGTCTGTTTTAGGGCTAATAACTCCACACATGCAAAAGAAGGAAGAACCATTTACTGTAGAAAAGGTCGAAGGTCTTGTTGTTGTCTAATAAGCCGAACCAAGGAGGAAAATAAGTAAGATTACAAGCCGAATTGTAATAAGAAGTCATACCATCCAAGCGAAGGAGATCAAGGTTCAAAAGTTGGTCAATCACACGTGCTAGGGTTTCTACAGTAGGGCCAAGAGCTCTAGATGTGTTCCAAGGCATCAAAATTTGAAGGGTAGCCGAGTTAGTGGGAGAAGGAAGAAGTTTGACCATCGTTGACTCAAAGAGTAAGAAGTTGAATCAAGAAGGCTTGTGACTTGGTCTTGGAGAGGTTGTTGTGTCAAGGATCCTGGTCATGGTCTTGGTATTCGACAATTGAAGTCTCTATAAGAAGAAGAATTCGTCTGAGTTTTCCTCTCAAGTTGGAGAGCTTTTGGCCCTAGCTAATCACCTACATTCTGTGTCTCTTGTCTCTTTATTGTTTATGCTTTGATAGCTGTTTGATGAATAAGAACACTATAATAATCTAATCAAAGAGAAGATCCCAATCCAAAGAAGTAAAAATCATTGACAAGCAATTATCATTAAAGAGAAATCTCCTAATTACAATACCCTAGATTTCTCAACAAAAGCTTCCCGAGCCATGCTCCATGATCAAAATATGCCTAAGTTCCTTTGGGGTGAAGCAACAAACACAACGGTATATGTTCAAAACAGGGTGCCTCATCAACCTTTGGATAGCAAGACCCTGGAAGAAGTATTCACAGGTGTCAAGCCCAATATTATTCATCTTTGAATTTTCGGCCGCTCCTTATATTTGCATGTACCAAAGGACAAAAGAAACAAGCTAGAATCCACTGGGAGAAATGGTATGTTTGTTGGATATAGTGAAGATCCTAAGGCATTTAGACTATATATTCCTAGTCAAAGGAAGGTTGAAATTAGCAAGGATGTAATGTTCGATGAAGATGCTGCCCTTGGAAAAGCAAGGGACCTTCCTCCGCCTCCTCCTCCTGAGAAGAAGATTGATGATATGGATATTCTAGAAGGCCCATTTGTGCCCGAATTTGAGAGAGATATTGTTGATGATCCCATGGAGCCTATGGACCCCTTAGATCCTCTTCCATGTGATCCCATGCCAGGAAGAGGCCACTATGGCTTCGTGACATGCTTCAAGATGCCGAGACACATGCTGCTGCCTGTGGAACATTTAGAGAAAGATGGAAGCCATGCAGGTACCAAGCATATGTTGTAGCTATGATCAATGTGATTCAAGCTGAGCCTCATACCTTTGAAGAAGCCATGAAAGAACAAGCCTGGAAGGATGCTATGGCCGAAGAATATGAGTCAATTATGAAGAATGACATATGGGATATTATGTCGAGATCGAAAGGAAATTTGTGGTGACTTCTAAATGGCTCTACAAAATTAGGCATGGGGCTGATGGAAGCATCGAAAAATACAAGGCAAGGTTCATAGCCTGTGGATTCTCCCAAAAAAGAGGGAGAAAATTACAATGGAATATTTGCTCTTATGGCCAGATATACAACCATTCGTTCGATAATAGCCTTGGACTCTTCACCAGATGGATGTGAAGATTGCCCTCTTGCATGGTTTGCTTCAGGAAGAAGTATATGTTGAACAACCTCTAGGATTTGAAGTTCATGATAGGAAGACCCATGTATGCTGATTGAAGAAAACTCTTTATGGCCTGAAGCAAGCCCCTTGTGCTTGGTATGCTTGCATCAACAATTACTTGATGAAGTTGGGATTTACAAGGAGCAATGCTGATTGAAACTTGTACTTCAAAACAATCCAAGGTATGCCTCTCATTTTGGTATTATATGTTGGTGACTTATTCTTGACAGGTGCAGATCCTCTCATTCTAGAATGTAAAAGGGAGCTGGCTTCCGAATTCAAAATGAAAGATCTTGGTTTGATGCATTATTTCCTGGGTCTTGAGGTTTGGAAAATATTGGGTGATATGATTTTCTTTGGACAAGGAAAATATTTTGGGAAACTGTTGGAGAGATTTGGCATGGTTGAGTGCAATTCCTTGCCTACACTCATGGAGATGAATTTATGAAAGCTATGTGGAGAGGCTGCTAGACTAGACCTAGCAAACCCTTATGAGTATAGAGAACTGGTTGGTGCTCTGATGTTCCTCATGAACACACACCCTGACATATGCCTTGCAATTAACACTTTGAGCCAGTTTATGACTGAGCCTCACCATGTACATTGGGTCTTTGCCAAGCATGTATTGAGATATCTACATGGGACTGTTAACCTTGGACTGACGTATGTCGTTGGAGATGTTAGACTACATGGATATACAAATGCAGATTGGGTTGGTAGTGTTGTCGATAGGAAGAGTAATTTCAAATGCTGTTTTAGTCTGGGATTCACCATGATATCGTGGATGAGCAGGAAGCAGAAGTTTGTAGCCCTTAGGATTGCTGAGGCAGAGTATTTATGGGAGCCAGCGTGGCAAGTTGTGAAGCAACTTGGTTGAGAAAGCTATTTGGAGAGCTATTTGAGCAGGTCTTGGACACAACAGTCATTTATTGCGACAACAAGAGTGGGATTCGTTTGTCAGAGAATCCTGTTACCACTCAAACTAGCAGGGGACCTAAGAGGGCAACTGCCAGGTTATGGGCAACGATGGAGACTTAGCCCAATGTCACCACAACTAAGACTTCATGCTCTTTACGAAATTTCACTAATGGGAGGAAACCCGGTAGTTTAGGGAGTCACTTGTAAAGTATAGATCAATGAATAGGTGTGAACTTTGAAGTGACCCTACAAACCCTTTCCCTATGATAGAGTGAAGAATGGGACTTGCTTGCCTTTTAAGAAAGGGACTTGATCTTTTAGGGAGAGGGGGTGAGGATTGGAGGGTTGGGGTAGAAGAATGAGATTTACAAAGGAGGTTCTCAATCCCTAAAATCCTTTGGGAACTTGGATTCCTGAGTAGTCCCTGATAAATCAACTTTGATGAAGAATGGGACCACACGAGGCCAAGTGGACCCAACCCAGGTTAAGGGATGGATTTTGACACCCAATGATGTTCTTAACCTGGCAAAGGTGAGGGGAAAGGATCAAATAAGATTTTTCTTCCAATGATGTCAAATTAATCCTACTAGGTTCTAGCCTTGGGAACACTTAGGCAAAACTTGATCCTAGCGCTAGGGCTTGGGGTATCCGGAGATTCCATTGTCGGAATTGGCCCAAATTCGGAGGAGAGTGAGGGGGCCCATCAACGCAGTTGCCTCCAGGAGATCAAAGTTTTCCTGGGGCTAGATTCCCGGGAAATTGATGCCCTAGATGACCTAATGGGGCTAGACCTAGGAAAAAGGGGAAAACTTGAAAAAAAGGGGAAAATGATCACCCTTTTTTGAGGGACTAGTATCTAATTCACTTGGGGATATGGAGTCAAGGATAATAATGAAGAAGGATTCAGTTTCTTGTTCAAGGAAGCCCGTAAAGTCAACTTCATCCAATGTTAGAGGAAAGAGAAGAAAAGTGACTTTCAGGCATTTATGCTTCATACAAATGGTGCAAGCTTATTGAGATAAAATGATCTCAATTACATTTCATTCATCTAGCAATCACCCATACATAAAATAAGCTAAATAGACACATAATTCCACATTTCAATCATGCAACAATTAGCCCTAATTATAACGAATTTCAATTGTATGCAACAAGAAGAAATATAACATTAAATTTGCACTTATAATGTTAGAGAGTATATCTAACCAGCATCACATTTGCAAATAAGAAGCTACAAGATAGAAATAGCCCAAATACATACATCCAAATTCATCCATCATCCAAAAATAGTCCTCTTAGGAAAAATGCGAAGTTCTCTAAAGATAGAGGGATCCCAATCCAAGTGATGATACGAATGAATCCATTCAACTCCTATTTATACACCAATTAGGAGTTCGAATTACCTAATGGGCCTACATTAGCCCCAAAAAATAAAATAATGTGCAGATTAACCAACTTTTGGTGACAATCCGACCAAACTAGTTCACAAGTGAAATAATAAATCTCTTAGGAGGTCAAATAATAATTTGTGCATGTCATAGGGCACTCCAAGAGGCCTGACGAGGTCCATAATTGCTATAATGATGAATAAAACCCTCAAAAGTGATGGACAAGGGGGTGACCACTTGTTCTCCAAACAATAAACCTGTGGTGCTCCCAGTGGGTGTGGGGGCACACCAATGACCTCATGGGTTTCCATATGAATTGAAGATGCCTGTTGACCATCTGTAAGGGGTCAGATGATGAAATGAATGTTGCCATGTCATCGTACAAGTCCTGGGATACCTGCCAAGTATGTGGTGCCCCTATGGGGACAACTTGGGCATAGTGTACCAAATGCATCTTCCTCATCCAAAAGGTGGATCACTAACAATCTCAACATATCTGGGGATCCATGGAGTGTTGTCTACTGCTGTGGAGGGTCATGGCTCTCTACACACACCCTATATGTACCAATGTAGCCCTTTGGAGGGTTAGGACCCCGTATAAGGAGACCAAACCCAAATGGACACCATCTGCAATCCTGCATAAGATCCAATGTGTTCCCTAGCCTTCCAGTACAACAAAGAATAAAGTAATCGAGTAAAAGAGCTTACAAACCATGGACAAGAAGTGGAAACTTCATAATGGCATGACCTTCCATAGTGGGCTTTGGCATGTGCTAATGTCTCCAAGCTCCAAAGGGGGTTAGCCAGGTACCTTATAAGGTGGTTTCTACCTTTAGAGGGGATAGTATGTCCAAGGTACATCCCTCGAATGGTGGTGGCATGTGATAAAGAGGTGAAATGGAATAGGGAATGAAAGGGGAAATCCTAGGCCACATATCGGGGCACAAGGGTAGCTAGAGAAAGGGAAGCCCACATCTGGGTCTATAATGTGTAGGAGGGAGAAATCGTGGTACATGAGGTGCCCCGACCTTGATTTTTCCACCCTTCTTTATATACTTTTTTCTTTTTATGATTTTTCTTTGATTAATTGCTCGAGGCTCAAAGGACAAGAGCATGATGTGTAAGATATAAGAGTGATTGCCCCCTTTTTGGTAGGGTGGTTCATTGCCCTCCGGGGGTTGGGATAATTATGGGTTCCTAAATGATAAAGAAGACTCATCTAGGGCCTATGGAACCACAATGATGGCCATGTGTATGCGTTAGAGGCTCATGTATTGGCTTTTGCCCACGTGCTAATTATGTTTGTCCCGACCATCTTTTGCATCTTGTGGTACATTTTCTTGTTGAATGTGGCCATTTATGCTTTTACTTTTCTTTTTAGCTGCTTTAACCTCCGAGGCATCGTTCCAAGCCTGACCCAAGGTGGGGGCAAGGGAATGGGGAGGCTAACCCTATGTGGACCCAAAGAGGCAATGTGGACCTAGGTGGGAGAGATGATGAATGGGGATATAGTGAATGGAACGGGAGTAGTATATGTGGATAAGGGAGCGGGACCATGCAATCAAAGTCAAGGTTTCCCAAGTGGTACCACCCTAAAACCAAATGGTCAGTAAAGGAGATCGCACGGGACTAAAATCCAAGGGTAACATCCAAAAGAGATCAAGGGGCAAAAGCACAAATTAAGCCCACTCTTTCAGTGGAATCCCCCCATCAATCCATGCCCAAAAGTGTCCATGATAAGTAAACCCAATACTCAATTACCAAATGACAAGACATACCCTTAAGTTTGGAAGCCCCACCTTCAAGCATAGGATCAATACAGATGGGTGAGGGACCACATGGTAAGCTTAGGTGGCGGAGAAATGGCATAATGAGCTAGTTGAGGGCTTCAAGGGGCTGCTGGCTGTTGGCTGAGGTCCATCATGGAGAAAAAATTTCTCCTAGGGATATCACCCACGAAGTGGTGGGTAACAAATCCTTTGTTCCACAACAAGTCCAAGCATATAGAGATCAAATATCATTACATTTGATACATGGTGCAAGGAGGTGTCGTGAGAGTCCTTCACATTTCGAAAGATGAGCAGATAGCCGATATCCTCACTAAGGCTTTGCCGAAAGGGAAGTTCTATGAAAATTTATGAATCTTTATGACATAAATCCCACTGTAGAAATTTGATTTACATTACCTACTTGTTTTCATTAATTTAACAAGTTATTTTCTGAATCCATCAAGAAAATATTAATGTAAACACACTACATCCTACACAACTATACAGACCATGTACTAAAAAATAAATGAAGCATTCAGACAAAGGACACACTTATTTTTGGACAATTGTCCCTGGAAAAAACCCAATGCGGGAAAACCGGTGCAGTAGTTCTGAGGGTTTATATTATTATGCAGATTTTTGAATACAATCTAGAGTGCCAAATCTTGCTCACCCAACAGAGAAAATCCTCGGCAGAAGTACCTCTATGCAAAGACAGATGTTTTGGCTGATCCAACAGCAGAATGAATAAACCCCAAGGTGACTGCGCTGTCCCCAGTGCTGCGCAACGATGGCTGCCACAAGCCCTGTGTTGAGACTGTGTCACCTCCTTTAGTGGCTGCGTGACCCTCCTCGTGAGCCTTCCCTGCTCAGAAATCGATCCACTGAATGACTGCTCAATCTGCCTCACAGAAACCCCAGCACAGCTGCTCAAGTGATTGCATCACCTCCTCTGGCTCTGCGTCACCATTCTGGCTCTGTGTGAGCCTTGTTGGCTCTGTGTCACCCTCTCAAGGGCTACGCTGTCTCTCTCGGTGCTGGTCTGCCTCTCTACACTTGTATTCTCTGCCTTGGATTGAAGTCTCGCTGCCGAGCTGCCCTCACTGCATTGAATTACTCAGATCTAATCTTTGTCCGAGCACTGCTTCGTCACAAGAATTCGATCTCTAAATCCAGTCTCTGTGTATGTTCTTCCACTGACCCTCAAGCCTTCCTTTATACTTTTCCTGTTGATGAATCAATGACCATGATCTAATCTCTAATCGACGACTAAGATTAGAAAAGACTTGATTTTCATCACTTACAACATTCTCACCCATATTTAAATTAATTCACTTTAATTATCTTAATTCCCTAAGTTTTAACTTAGGCTCCATTAAAAATAATTAATTATTTGAATAACTTAAGCTCCGGTTGGAATTTCTCCAAACGATTTCTGGGTCATGTTTTCTAGTCCCTCTAGGAAATTTCGGAGCTAGAGCACATCCGATGCTACCCAAAAATCAACACTCCCTCTTAGCGAGGAATGTGCTCTAACAATACTTCTTCACGAGAAGCATCACCCTATTCCACGACATCGGTCCTTTGCGCTGCTGATGCTTGGCTGCTGCCCCTGATCCACTGCGCTGTTGCTATTTGTATGCTGCCTATGTCACGGCCACTGACACTGCTACTTCTATACTGCAACTCCCTCTCAATATGCTGCCCATAGCACTGCCACTCCTAACTACTGCACTACAACTCAACTGCTTAGAGTTAAGAAACTGAAAAGCCAACCAAAAACTGACATGCTGGTCAGTTTGAATACTCCTCGATGCTATAACTACCTTTGTTGCTAACGCTGACCCTCTGATGCCACTGTGCTGCTGCTGCTCTGCACTACGTTGTACCTTTGTAAACTGTGTTGTTGTTGCTGCCTTTGCTCTGCGCTGCTTCAGACTTCGACACTCTAGCACTACCACTACTGCTCCATCATCCTTGCATGAACTGACACTCGTCATTTTGCTATTGCCATTAAGGGCTCCCATAGCTGTATGTGATCCAAGAGTTTGGGCACCTCAAGGATCCTGCCCCTCATTGTAGTTCAAATAACTATAGATCAATGTCGCCCCACCTCTTCTTTCGAGGCACATGAGCACTCATGGCACAATCATCATCATCCCCATCATCATCCTTCGCTGCAGTAGCCTTCGAGTTAGATTCTTCTTTTCCCTTCTTCTTCAAAGGGAATTGTGTGGCGAAATGTCCCAATTCTCCACACTTGAAGCATCTGACCTTCAAGAGGTCCTTCTTCTTCCTTCTCTGTTGCCCATGTTGTCCCTTTGATGCGAGATCCACATCTTCCTCTTCCTCCTTGATTTTGATCCCTGTGTTGCTGCTTCCGACCTTGGTCAACCTTCTAATCTCATACTGTCGAAGAGCTGGCCACATCTCCTCCCAGTTTGGAAGAGCGGCCCTGCCCAAAATACCTTGGACAAAGGTTTCCTAATCTTCAGTGACTGCATTCAGGGCAGTCCTGACTATAAGTCTATCATTTAGTGTAGCCCCTACAGAAGCTAGTTGATCTCAGATCGCTTGCAATCTGATAAGGAAGGGGTCGATTTCTTCTCGCTTTTGCATCTGGAATAATCTCAGCTAGCTCTCTAGCAACATCTTCCACTGGACGGAAGTTCCATGGTACACAGTGGTCAAGGAAGTTCACATTTCCCTCCTTGTGTTCTTCTCAACAACATGTGGGATTACATGATCCTTGACTCTGTCCACGATCATGCGTTTTGCCTTCGCTTGAGCCTCTTCGTACTTCTTGAGAGGATCAACATCGACAGGGACAACAACTGCATTCGGGGCATGATCCTTGATGCAATGTTCACCTAAAACTGACAGGATCCTAGCCTTTCAGATGACAAATTTGGATGCTCCATCCAACCTGTTTTGATCCATCAGTCCATGTGCGACCATCTCTGCTCAACAAGAAAATGTCGAACTGCTTCTCTTTTCCCTATTTTGCTGCTGCCCCAACAAAAATCGGATCTGGGTTTCTTTGGCGTTAGAAACCCTCTAAGGAACAAGCTCCCTCTGAAAATCGATTTCCTTTACGGAAATCCTTTTGCCAACTGATGTCGAAACACTCCTCTCTGATCACTCTTTGCTGCTGATTAGCACTAGATCTAGACTTCTTGGCAAACAATCGTCTGAGGAACTGTTTCCTCTACTTTTCCACTGCCCCACTAGATGCTGTTCTGCACCAACAAAAACAATGCCTCCCAGCAACTCTAGATGAAAATCGAACTGCTCTTCCAGCCACGACAATCGGAAAAATTGAGGCTCAAAACCTTCGCACTGGCCCAACAACCACTCCGCTGCCTCTTGCAGATACAACATCACCCTAGTTGGTTGACACAGGGTTTGCGTGAGCCCCTCTGGTGACTGCGTCACCCAAATATCAACAAGTTCTTGGTCTTCAGAGAGCAGCTTGGACTGATTGAGATGACCCTTTCAAATAAGGGTCTTGACTTATCAAGAACACTGAGCAATGCTCTTGCCCCTTTGGTTGAGCTCCTAGGGTTGGGAATGGAGCTATGGGGCTCTTGGGGATGAGAGGCCTCTGACTGATAGGATGTTGAGATCTGGGATCTCTCCCAGTCAGAGTGTGCCCCAATTAGCATCTTGCCACTCTGTGGGATAACCTCTACCTCTGGCCAATGGGTTGAGGGTCTTGGGATAGAATGTGATCCCTACCCCTTGCAGTAGGTGGATTTTAGGTTGGTGGATGCAAGTGTTCTACTATCCGACTCTTTAGGGTTATGATGGATGTTCATGGATGATAGGGTAGAGTGTGATCCTTACTTTCGATAAGTTGATCTCACCTATTGTCAGGGACTTTGGGATAAAGTGTGATCCCTACACGTTGGGGTAGGTTGATCATGCCCATCGTCTTTAGTTTTGGGTGATAGCTATGACTCAATGATGATGATGATGGTGATAGACTCAAGGTGGTAGTTGGAGCTCCCCTGCAACATTTCTTCTTCTTTATATTCGTGAGTGTTCAGCATGAGATTAGTAGGGAGAAGGAGAGATGAGCAGGGATGTTCATGGCATGATGACCAGATACATATGATGATCACATGATTCGGTTGCAATTTCTCCCAAGCTGAGAGGGAGTGTTAATTTGGCAGCTCAGTGACAAATTCCAACCATTGCATTAACTTCCTCTTTTCGAGAGGACCAAAATTGACTTTTGAAGCACTTAATTCAGATCAGGGAAAGTGGATTTTTGAAGTCAGGCCCACATTTGCACAATTTGTCAAGGTCAGCTTGGGGTCAATTAGACAAATTGAACCCTCTCCATCACATATGAATAAAGGAGCCCTCAACCTCATTTGGCACATCATCAACACATCATTCTTCTTCTCTCTCTTCATTTGTTTGGTTTGTACAGGTCTGAGGCAGCCTATTCTTCTTACACATGTGCGAGGGCTTGGAGGCAACTTTTGACTTTTTTTTTGCGTTGACTTTTTCAGTTGGAAAATTTGACTATAGTTTGACAGAGTTTGACTTCATGCTTTGATCTGCTTTGACTTGCAAAAATCCGATTTATTGAGGCTGAGTTGATTGACACAAAAATCAAGGCAATCTAGGCAGTGTCACTGCCATTGACTTTTTGGTTTGACCACAGAAAATTACACTATGACAAAAAACCTTCTCTCTCCTTCGATCGAATTTCACTGACTTTTATCGAGTTGCTAGAGGACTGTTTTGACCCTTGACTGTTGACTCGGACAGATTTGCAGAAGGATCAAATTTGACTATTTGTTTACTTCATCTCTCTCTTTTGTCTCTAATTTGGATAGTTGCTTGACATATTATTATTCTCGAATATTGGATATTGGATATTGGCTAGTCAAAGCTTGACTTTGACTCTTGGAAGATGTACTCCTTTGTCGAACATTTGAAGACAATCTAATAGAAGAAGAATTGCATAGGGTTTCCCCTTAGTGGGGTTTTTACCTGGTCATTGACAAAATATTGTGTCTTGTCTCTTGGTTGTCTTTCATTGTGGATTTGTATAATTGTTCTATCTACTACTACCCTACTGTCATTGGTTGATTGAAGAAGTGCAATTGTTAAATTGGATGCTATTGGACATTGTTGAAGTAACAGTTGCAGCGTAGAACAATTGATGAAAAATTAACAACTTGCACATTGTTGAAGTAACAGTTGCAGCATAGAACAATTGATGAAAAATTAACAACTTCCACTTGGGAAAAATTTAATATGCACATGGAAATATATTATTTTCAAAGTCAACACAAAATGTAGAAGTTGGCCTAAAGGATAAATTCGTGCACCTGCACCATGTATTAATACACTTCACTTGGCATCACTTGAAGGAATCACATCACACATTCATCCTTCATTTGGTTTGATTGCGTTAACATGTGCGAAGGAGAGAGAGGACATTTCTGTTGATTGTGTTGACTTTTTGTTTTGGCATTTTGACCAACGTTGACTTTGGTTTGATTGACTTGGTTTTTGGGTTTGTTCTGGAAGACTGAATTCAGGGAGAAGAAGAACAAAATTTGCTGGGCACTTTGACCACCTTTGATCGCAGATTTGAATCTAGGGTTTTTGCAGGTTGACTTTACTTTGACCAAAATTTGTGGGCAATTTTTTTAGATTGTTTTACCGAATTTCTCTGAGAAAAAGGGGCTGCATTCTTGGACTGGTTGGCCGAACCTTTTGGAGTTGATTTGATCGTTGACCGTGGAGTGGTTAGGGCTACATTGATTGTTGTTGGCTTTGACTAAAAAATTGTAGAATTGGTATTTGACCAAACTTGACTATATCTCTCATATTTGATTAGATATTGCATTGGTTGACTTGAAAGTCATAACTTTGACCTTTGACTATTTTTTGGATGTATGTGGACTATGCATCCTTGCTGGACATTTGATGAACATCTAATAGAAGAAGAATGTGGTTGGGTTTTCTCCCTTGTGGGGTTTTTCCGTGGTCTTTGACCTAAATCTTTGTGTCTCATTTGATCTTGGCTATCTTCTATGGTGCATATTGTTTATTGTTCTATCTACAATTGCTTACTATTGTTGGGTGATTGAAATTAATTGGAAAAAGTGATTTCTACTAAAGGAAGAAATTGTTTAAGTGATTGTTACTTCATAGAACATTGAAAAATTAACATGGTATTAGAGTTGAGGTGAAGAAAAGCCCAAGGAGACAAGAACAATCACCCTTTGAAGATATTTTATCCACTACTGAAGTTCATTTGACTTGGTCAAGATGACTACCTCATACTTCAAGATTGAAGAGAAGCTGAATGACTCATCTAACTATGCTGTTTGGATAGCCATGGTTGATTTGACTTTAGAGGAGAATGATGTTATGGAATATGGTTAAGGCAAGATACCCGAGTCTCTGGAGAATGCAACTGTTGCTGTTAAATCAAGGTATAAGAAAGGTGATGTCAAAGCTAAGAAAATCATTATTGATTCTTTGAGAGGCTATTTGATCACTTATGTTTCAAAATTGAAGAAGTCTAAGGAAATGTATGAATTGCTGATTGGAATGTATGAGGTCAACAACTTGAGCCATATTTTTTCTTTGAAGAATCAACTCAAGGATCAAGATGAACAAGGGGAAGACCATTCACTCATACTTCATGAGGATATCACAATTGTAGGATCAATTTTTGTCTGCTGGAGAAATTACATCTGATAGAGAGCTGATACTAATCGCCCTTAGAGGTTTTCCTACTGGTGACCTCTCTTGGTGGTTACTTGTACTACATAATCTTTGTGGATGACTTCTCCTGCAAGACATCGATTTTTTTCTTGAAGAACAAGGACCAGGCATTTTACATGCTCAAGGACTTCAAGGCCAGGATGGAGAATCAAACAAGGAAGAAGATCAAAATCTTCAGGTTTGACAATGGAGGAGAATTCATTTCAAATGAATTCATTGACTTTTGCCAAAAATCAAGAATCAAGAAGGAGACCATCATACTTTATAACCCTGAGCAAAATGGTGTAGCTGAAAGGAAGAACAAGACCATCATGGAAGTAGCAAGAGCTATGTTGCATGATCAAAAGCTGCTAACACTGCTGTTTATGTTTGAAATAGGACTCCTCATTAAGCCTTGGGTAACAAGATGCCCAAAGAAGTTTTCACAGGTGCAAAGCCCGAAGTTGGACATTTGAGGATCTTTGGTTGCTCCATCTACTTTCATGTGCCAAAGGACAAGAGGAACAAGCTGGAAGCTTCAAGAAAGAAAGATACTTTTGTTGGTTACTATGAAAATTCTAAAGCTTATAGAATATATGTACCTGGTAAAAGGAATATAGAGTTTAGCAGTGATGTGACATTTGATAAAGATGTTGCTCTTGGGAAAGCAAGGGACACTCCTCCCCTTGCCAATGTTGAGAGAAAGGATGATGCCATGGATGTACAAAAATGCCCTCCTATGATTGAGTTAGGGTTTGATTTTGTTGATGATCCCATGGAACCCATGGGATCCCCCTTCGTGTGATCCTCCCGCCAAGAAGAGACCATTATAGCTTCATGATACCTTACAGGATTCTGAGAAACATGTTGCCAGAAGCCATCCCAATACTAGGGATATGTTGTAGCTATGGGCATTATACAGGCTGGACCATGCACTTTTGAAGAAGCAGTGAAAGAGCAAGTACGGAAGGATGCTATGGCCAAAGAATATGAGTCTATTATGAAGAATGACGTGTGGGAAGTGGTTTCGAGACCCGAAGGGAAATTTGTTGTGACTTCTAAATGGTTGTACAAGACTAAGCATGATGCAGATGGAAGTATCGAGAAATACAAGGTGAGGTTCGTGGCTAGAGGATTCTCCCAGAAAGAGGGAGAGGACTATGGTGACATTTTTGCTCCGATTTCTCGATATACTACCATCCAATCTATCGTTGCTCTTGCTATTAGCCAGGGATGGACACTTCATCAGATGGATGTGAAGACCGCATTTCTGCATGGCTTTCTCCACGAAGAAGTATACATGGAGCAACCACAAGGCTTTGAGGAGCATGACAGGAAGACTCATGTGTGCAGGCTGAAGAAAGCTCTTTGTGGGTATGCCCACATTGATAACTACCTAATGAAGCTTGGATTTATGAGAAGCAATGTTGTTATTTCGAATCTCTACTTCAAAATTGTCAAAGTTATGCCCCTGATTTTGGTATTATATGTTGATGATTTATTCTTGACAGGTGGAGAGCCTCTTATTCTCCAATGTAAGAGGGAGTTGGCCTCTGAGTTGGAAATGAAAGACCTTGGTTGATGCACTACCTCTTGGGCTTAGAGGTGTGGCTGAGACTTGGTAAGATTTTCTTTTCTCAAGGGAAATGTGTTGTAAAACTACTTGAAAGATTTAGAATGGTATAATGCAAGTCCATGGCCACACCAATGGGATGAATTTCAAGAAGTTATATGGTGAAGCTGTGGGACCTAACTTGGCAAATCCCTGTGAGTATCGATAGTTGAATTGGGCACTGATGTTCTTGGTGAACACTAGACTTGACATATGTTTTGCCATCAACAGTCTGAGTCAATTTATGACAGAGCCACTACATGCACACTGGGCTGTTGCTAAGCATGTGTTGAGATACCTGCACAGGACTATTAATTATGGATTGAGATATATTGTCGAAGATGTGAGTCTTCATGGTACACTAATGTTGATTGGGTCGAAAATGTTGTTGACAGGAAAATCACATCAGGGTGTTGTTTTAGTCCGGGGTTTGCCATGATATCTTAGATGAGCAGGAAGCAAAAGTTTGTTTCCCTTAGTACAACCGAGGCTGAGTACATTGCTAGTAGCATGGCTAGCTATGAGGCAATATGGTTGAGGAAGCTCTTTGGAGAGTTTTTTGAGCAGGTACTAGATACGATTGTGATATCTGCGACAACAAGAGTGGGATCCGACTTTCAGAGAATCCTGTGTTCGACGATAGGTCCAAGCATATTGAGATCATATATCACTATATCAGGGATATGGTGCAAAGAGGAGCCATGAGACTCCATCACATTTTTGACTGATGAGCAGATAACTGACATTCTTACTAAGCCTTTGCCGAAAGGGAAGTTCTTTGTCTTCAGTGCATAGCTTGGATAGGTGGAGGTGACCCTCCGGGAAGTGGTCATTGACAAATTCCGATCGAGGACACTGAGTTATGGTCTTCCCCCCTTGTTGAGCTCTAGGGGTGGGAATCTAGCTAAAGAGCTCTTGGGGTTGAGGGAACTCTAGACAATAGGTGTGTCTGATCCTTACGCCTTGTAGTAGGTTTTTATCTCTACTGTTGTTACTATAGGGTGTGTGTGATCCTTGTCACTCATGGCAAGTTGGGTATCTCCCCCTATTATCAATTTTTGGACTTGACAAAGTATACCCCAGTATGCATCCTACCCACAAGCTGGGCTTCTTGTGATTTCCACCCATTTGGCCAATGGGTGAGGAGATTTTGGGTGTATGTGATCCTTATCATTGGTAAGTTGGGTATCTCTCCCAAGTTAGTGATGCCACTGTTCTACCACTTGATTCTTGAGGATTATGGTGGGAAGATCAACGAACATGATGTGTGTGATCCTTACCTCTCATGGTAAGTGGTATCTCGCCTATTGTCATTGGATAGAGGGTGGCAGATAATCTCCCCTATGACGATTCTTCTTCTTTAGATCAAGACATCATTGTTCTGGGATGAGCAAAGCAGAGATGAACAAAGACAATATGAGATTTTTGATGTAGTCGGAAATTCCTCCCTAGTTGAGAGGGAGTGTTGAAAATTAGTAGCTAAGGGAGAAATTCCCTCCTTTGGAGAAACCTTGTAAGCCTTAAGGAGACCCCACTTGCACTTGGGAAAAAATTAATTTGCACATGGAAAAATATTCTTTTCAAAGTCAACACAAAAATTACAAGTTGGCCTAAAGGAGAAATTTGTCCACCTAGACCACATATAAATACACTTCACTTGGCATCACTTGGAGGCATCACATACATTCATCCTTCTTCATTTGGTTCGATCTGGTCTGAAATTGCAGGGTCCAAGTTAACACGTGAAGGAGAGAGAGGACGTTTCTGTTGACTGTGTTGACTTTTCGTTTTGGCATCTTTGAACAACGTTGACTTTGGGTGGATTGACTTGGTTTGACTTGGTTTTTGGGTTTTTTTTGGAAGGTCGAATTCAGGGAGAAGAAGACTGGAATTTTTTGGGCACTTTGACCACCTTTGTCTGCAGATATGAAGCTAGGGTTTCCAGCTGACTTTGACTTTGACCAAAATTTGTGGGTATATTTCTTGGATTGTTTTGATTGAATTTGACCAAGCAAAAGAGGCCACATTCTTTGACTAGTTGACCGAACTTTTTGGAGCTGATTTGGTTGTTGACTATGGATTGCTTGGGGTTGCGATAACTACTGTTGACTTTGAATGAAAAATCGTAGAATGGGTATTTGACCAGACTTTGCTATATCTCTCATTTGATTGGATATTGTATTGGTTGACTTGAAAGTCAAGGCTTTGACCTTTGACTGTTTTTTGGATGTACTTGGACTATGTATCTCTGCTGAACATTTGATGAGCATCTAATAGAAGAAGAATGTGGTTGGGTTTTCCCCTTTGTGGGGTTTTTCTCTGGTCTTTGACCATCTCAAAGGAATAAATTAAAGAATAAACAGAAATGCACCAATACAAATATAAACTGGACCAGATCACTGAATCATGACACATGTAATACCAAAATCTGAGCCATTTTATTAATCAAAAGGTACATAGAGCGGAGTACAATAAATCAGAATCAGTGCACCTATCCTTGCCCTAGGCAAGTGATGACCCTCCCATACAAGAAAATAGCTGCAATAAGGACAGCGTCCTGGCTGCTCTGAAGACTGGAGATGAACTGCGCTGAATACTGGGCTGATCTCGAGCTGCAAACCCTCACAGATGGAAAACGCTGTCTCTGCTAGTGACAGCGCAGAAACAGGTGAAGCACAAGTCCTCAACCCTCCAGAGAGATGAACCTGCTACAGAATGCTGGAAACGCTGATGAGCCCTTCTCACAATAGCCTGCTCCTCAGATCTGCGTCCCACCTGATGGATCTGAAGCCCCCAATCAGATCTGCGTCCTTCACTCCCTGAACTGCGTCGTCCAATATCAGATCTGCTGCCAAACCCTCAGATCTATGCTAGATCTGGAACTATCTCTTCAGATCTACAGCCTCTAGGGCTAGATCTGGTGTTTCCCCTTCAGATCTGGACTAGATCTATCAGTATGTCCTCAGATCTGTCACTCCTCCAACTGGATCTAGTGCAAAGCCTTCAGATCTGCAACATACAAGACTAGATCTGCAACATACAGGACTAGATCTGCAAGATCTATCCTTTCCCCAGCTGGATCTAACAATAACCCTTCAGATCTGCAACCCTTACCTTTTAAATGGATGTTGGTTCCTACCTAGGGCTGCCAGATACCATTCTCCGCTCTCAAAATCGTTTTCTCTTGTCACCGGGAATCTGCCTTCCTTGGATAGCCATTCTCCCTCCTCCCAGAAGGATCGGCTCTCTCTGCATGAGACAGCGTCCTCTTCCTTCTGCCAAGAATCATTCCTCCTTCTCTCTTTGCTCGCGTGCCTCAAAGAGGGCTTTCTCCTCCTCGATATGCTTCAGAACCTCGTCGTCATACGGAAAAACCTTACAGGGCGGCACCGAAGTCCCCCAAGCTAAGGGTAGAACTGTAAAAACCTCATTTGTATGTGCACTCGAAGTCCCCCGAGGCTAAGGTGAGATCTCCGACCGAGACACTCGTACCACAAAGGTCGTTGCACCGACTAAACAACCCACAGGTCAAGGCATAAAGTTAATTATCAATAATAATATCAAACCATGAATGATCAAATGAGGTGAGAGCCTCTCCTTTTATAACACCAATCTCCCTCCAAAACTCAACTCACCCTGGATCTGCGCAGTTTACCTTGGGTTAACCTTATGTCTCCTCCACCATATCCACGTGGACCCCCAAGGCCCCCTCTCTAAGTTACAATGTCAAGCTACTAGGAAAAAGAACACTTTATTATAAAGTGAGGTGACTAAAGTGAGGTAACCCCTCTTATTTCTCACTTTATTTATTATTTCTATCTAAAGCAGCAAAATAACACAAAAATGCAATATTCCAATTAGCAAAGCTAATTGGGAATATTACAGTCTCCCCCGGCAAAACGTTGCTTGTCCTCAAGCAACTGAAGTGAGGGATGCTGCAAGATCTTCTCATCCTCCCAAGTGGCATCCTCATCTGGTAGATTCTTCCACCTCACCAGGAACTCTCTGATCTTCCTGCTACGCAACTGTCTCTCCCTGGTGTCAATAATGGCCTCTGGCTGTAATACCAAGTGCCCCTCATCATCTGTCGGAGGTAGCTCCCCGGTGACCGTCACATGCTGGCCCAGTGCCTTCTTCAGGCATGATACATGGAAAATGTTATGAATCCGGCTGCCTTGGGGCAACTCTAACTCATATGCAACCTGTCCGATCCTCCGAATCACCCTGTATGGTCCATAAAAACGAGGCTTAAGCTTCTCTGCCCCCTTCTGTTTGAGCGAAGACTGGCGGTATGGCTGTAACCGCAAGTAGACCAAATCTCCTACCTCAAAGTGTCTCTCCACTCGGCCCCTGTCTGCATATAACTTCTGCTGATTTTGGGCGGTGGCTATGTTGTCCTTGAGAGTCCGAAGGATGTCTTGGCTCTCTTGGATCCATAGTTTGGCTCGTGGAGCCCTGCCAACCCCAAACATCACATCCACAAAAGACAAGGAATGATATCCATACAACGCATAAAACGGTGTCATGCCGATAGACATATGATGGGTTGTGTTGTAGCAGTACTCGCCCAGATGTAGCCATTTCAGCCATGCTCGCTGCTGCCCACTGACGTAGTTACGCAAGTAGCCCTCCAGCCACTTGTTAACTATCTCTGTCTGCCCGTCCGTCTGGGGATGATAGCTGGTGCTCAGTGTCAACTCAGTCCCTACTAGTCGAAAGAGCTCCTGCCAAAATCCACCCATAAAGCGGCTGTCCCTGTCACTAACAATGGTCTTGGGTAGACCATGCAATCTGAAAACCTCCCGGAAAAACAACTCTGCCACCTGTGCTGCTGTGTAGTGTGCCGAAATGGCAAAGAAGTGAGCATACTTCGTTAGCCGGTCAACTACCACGAAGATGCAGTCCTTTCCTTGCACTGTGGGCAAACCCGTGATGAAGTCCATCGAAACACTCTCCCACTTCCCCTCTGGAATGGGAAGCGGCTGCAACAACCCTGCGGGATGGTTCATCTCCCCTTTGTTCCGCTGGCAAACCTCACACTCCCGAACATGCTGGAGTACGTCCTCCTTGAGGCCCTTCCATGCAAATCTCTCCCGGATGGCCCCGTACATCTTGGTGAACCCCTGATGACCCGCCAATGGTGAATCATGAGAGGCATGGAGTATCTTCTCCTTGAGCTGAGACCCCTCAGTCAAGAAGATCCGATCCCTGTAATAGATGACCTCATCTGCCACCCTGTATCTGCTATCTGCTACCTGTCCATCCAACACCTCACATGCAAATCTATCCTTGGAATACTCAACCAGTAGTCGAGCCTTCCAATCAGCGTCCAAGCTCATGAGGGATAACGTGGCCGGTCTACGGGAAAGAGCATCTGCTACCACGTTGTTTTTCCCTTTGACATACTCTATGTCAAAATCGTAAGCCTGGATCTTGCTGATCCACTTCTGCTGCCTCTCCTGCAACTGTTTCTGCTCCAGAAAGTACTTCAAGCTGTTATGATTTGTCCTGACTCTGAATCTGCCGCCTACCAAGTACTGCCGGAATTTGGCCAATGCATGCATGATGGCCAACATCTCCTTATCATAGATAGGATAAAGTCTCTCATGCGGAAGGAGCTTCCGGCTCTCGAATGCAATCGGATGACCCTCCTGCATCAAAACTGCTCCAATCCCTTCCCCCGATGCATCGCACTCCAGGATAAAGGGCTGAGTAAAATCGGGCAATGCCAGCACCGGACAACTACTCATCACCTCCTTGAGCTTATCAAAAGCTCGCTGGGCGGTATCCGTCCAACTGAATGCCCCCTTCCTCGTCAGCTCTGTGAGGGGTGCAGCAAGCTGTGAGAAGCCCTTGACGAACTTCCTGTAGTAAGTACAGATACCAATGAACCCTCTACACTCCGTCACATTCCGCGGCTCTGGCCAGTCCCTGATAGCCCGGATCTTCTCGTCATGGACTCGCACTCCGTCCACTCCTATGATGTGGCCCAAATACAACATCTCTGTCAATCCAAACTCACACTTGGAGAGTTTGGCAAAGAACTGCTGCTCCTCCAGAATGCGCAAGACTGTCTCAATGTGCTGGAGGTGCTCCTCCCAGGTCCTGCTGTATATGAGAATATCATCAAAGAAAACTAGCACGAACTTCCTCAGATGATCCCTGAAGATATGGTTCATGCAAGACTGGAAGGTGGCAGGTGCATTGGTCAGCCCAAATGGCATAACCAGAAACTCAAAGTGCCCATAATGACACCTGAAAGCAGTCTTGGGAATGTCTTGTTCCCTCATGCGTATCTGATTATACCCGGACCTCAAATCAATCTTTGAGAAGAAACGTGCTCCTCTCAACTCGTCCATCAACTCATCGATCCTGGGAATGGGGTACCGGTTCTTCAAAGTCTTCTTGTTCAGTGCCCTGTAATCAATGCACATGCGTAATGTGCCGTCCTTCTTCTTTACCAGCACTACTGAAGAAGCGAAAGGACTGGTACTGGGCCGAATGTGCCCAAGGGCTAACAGCTCCTGAATGGCCCGCTCTATCTCATCCCTATAGGCCTTAGGATGCCTATAAGGGGTGGTGATCACTGCCTGTATCCCCTGCTCCAACTCTATCGTGTGCTCAAACCCCCGATCTGGTGGCTGTCCTGGTGGAATGTCCCCAAACACTACTGCATATCTGTCGAGAAGAGTCTGTAGATCAGGGTGCACCGCCCTTCCCGTATCTACTATCTCTGAAGCCCGCAACTCGACTGCCCACTCTATATCTCCCCTGCGGAATGTCGCATCCATGCTGTGTGCTGATACTGTCTGGGGCGGATATGTGTTCTGTCCTCGGATCTTCTCATGCCTCCCCGTCTTGGGATCATCCCACTCCATTTCCAAGGCCTTCCAATCTGTTGTGACCTTCCCCAGAGTGATAAGCCACTGCACTCCCAATATCACATTGGTGTCCGGACTGTCCACCACAAAGAAGTGATCAGTCAAAGTATAGGTGCCCATCGTCACTGATAACTCTGGTACATATCGAGCACAAGCCATGGTCTGATCTCCTGGGACCAAAACAGGAAACCCATCAAAGCTCTCCGTGGGTATGCCTCTCCGTGCGACCATCTGGGCATCGATGAAATTGTGGGTGGCCCCACTGTCAACTAGAACTGAGACACGCTGTCCCCGCACTGTCCCACGTACGCGCAATGTCAGATACTTGGGGACTCCTCGTAATGCTGCTAGAGCTCCCCCAGTAGGTGCAATGATGCCTCTCCTGCATCGGGTGGCGGAGGCGGTAAAGCACTCTGCGCTGCATAACACTCTCCTGCCTCCTCATCATCCAACTCATCCTCTTCTCCACTGCCCTCGGAGAAGACCTCTATGAAATGTGCCTTCCCTGCTGTGCACTTGTGTCCTGGTGCCCATGGCTCCTGGCAGGTGAAGCACAATCGCTTCCGTCTCAGCTCTCTTCTAGCCTCATCATCATACTGTCCTCGTCCGGGATTCGCCTTGGGAGGCGGAACCCTATGTCTCTACCTCAGGCCGGAAAGCCTCGTCTCTGGGGAGAAGGTGGCCCAGTCCCGGCAACACATCCCCGTAGGTCACGGCCCCGCCGATAGCATCCCCGAAGTGTGCAGCCATTGATTTGGACGACTAGACGCCGGCGGGTTCCGACAAATTTCCGTCCAAAACATCGTGATCAAATCGAGCCGCCGACAAGTCGTGCACCATCACCGAAATCGAAACCTCAAAAAGTCCGAGATGGCGTTCGCACTACCTCGTCTGTTTGAGCTTGGTCAGCCCGAGGAAAGGCTGATCCGGGTCCTTCTGATCAAAACGTTTCACCACCCTCCTGGTGAACTCAGCATATGTAGTCACTGTGGAATGCCCCAGTGTTGTCAACCCATGAAACCACCAGTTCTGGGCCTCACCCTCTAGATGTAATGCAGCCATCTTAATGGCCTCCTTCTCTGGCATCTGGTTAAGCTGGAAATAGAGGTCTAGTTTCTCCACCCAAGACCTGGCTGTGGTCTTTGGTGACCCATCAAACATCGGCAAATGAAATTTGCTGGCTGCACGGTTACTATCACGGTGGGAACCCCGTCCCTTATTCCGATCATGAGGCTTACTGCCGCTTCGGAACTGCAGATATCGATCGAAAGGGAGAGCATCCATGAATTCCTGACCCAAGCTTCGCCAATCTGCAAACCAAACTGCGTGAAGATCGGGACCCTCATCTCTTGATGCCGTTTGCTCCACTTCCTCTACCGGAAAAGTAGGCATGGTAGGTCGCGTGTCCATGGAATCGGCCTTCTGCGCTGTCACAATGGGAATAGCATCTGGTATGTAACTAGACGTTCCCGATCCTTCCCCTACCTGAAAGGCCCTAAGGGGCTCTTTCTGCGTCCCTTCTGCAACCTTCTTCGTTACCTCCTGCATGAATGCATCCATCTTTGCATCCATCTTCTCAGTCCACTTTGCAAATATGGCCTCCATTGGATTCCTCCGTTCTGCCTCTGAATCAGAATCGCTTCCCCCGAGGAGAGTGGGGCGACCCCTAGGTGCCATAGATTGCTAGCACCACAGGCTGAGCCAGATCTAAGCTCTGATACCACTGTAATATCCCCAAAGGGGAAATAACCAGTAATGAACAGAAATATGCCAGACAGATATAGAAAATACAATACTGAACCAGATCACTGAATCATGACACATGTAATACCAGAAACCGAGCCATTTTATTAATCAGAAAGTACATAGAGAGGAGTAAATCAGAATCAGTGCACCTATCCTTGCCCTAGGCAAGTGATGACCCTCCCAGACAAGAAAATGGCTGCAACAAGGACAGCGTCCTAGCTGCTCTGAAGACTGAAGATGAACTGCGCTGGTACTGGGGCTGATCTCAAGCTGCAAACCCTCACAAATGGAAAACGCTGTCTCTGCTAGTGACAGCGCAGAAACAGGTGAAGCACAAGTCCCTCAACCCTCCAGACAGATGAACCTGCTACAGAATACTGGAAAACGCTGTTGAGCTCCTCTCACAATAGCTCGTCTCGTATCAGCTCTATGTTACTGGATCTGCCCTAACCGATCTCTTAGATCTGTTCCCCTCAATCAAGGCTCCTCCAATATCGATCCGTCGTTAAACCCCTCGCATCTATGCTAGACTGAATCATCTCTCTGCATCTACGCCCCAGGGGCCAGATCCGGTGTTTCCCTTCGTATCCGGGACCAGACTCACGCATTTCCTCGTATCCGTCACTCCTCCAATCGGATCTAGTGCAAAGTCGTATCTCAACATACAAGACTAGATCTGTAAGACAGACTAGATCTGCAAGATCTATCCTTTCCCAAGTCGGATCTAACAATAACCTTCGCATCTGCAACCCTTACTCTTGCAATGGACAATATCTCTCACTCTAGGCTGGAGCTGGGCTGTCTCTCTCGCCTCAAAATGTTGCTTTCTCGCTGGGCCTCGGAACTCACACTCTTCCTTGGGACAGTCATTCTCCTCTCCTGAAAGGATCAGCGTCCTCTCTCCAGATGAGACAGCGTCCTTCTCCTTCAAGAATCAGCGTCCTTCCTTCTCTTGCTCTGCGCAGCCACAAGAGGGCTTTTCTCCTCCTCAGATATGCTTCAGACACTGCTGCTGCTGCTACTGGAACTGAAAAGTATACTCAGGACAAACCTTACTAGGGCGGGCACTCGAAGTCCCCCGAAGCTAAGGGTGAAACCAGAAAAACCTTACCAGGGCAGGCACTCGAAGTCCCTCGAGGCTAAGGGTGAGATCTCCGACCGGAGACACTCGTGCACTAAACAGTGCTGCAGACCGACTAAACAACCGGCGTGCTGAAGCAGACAAAGTCTAGCTATCAATAAGAATATCAAATCATGAATGATCAAATGAGGTGAGAGCCTCTCCTTTTATAACACCAATCTCCCTCCAAAACTCAACTCACCCTTGATCTGCGCAGTTTACCTTGGGTTAACCTGATGTCTCCTCCACCATATCCACGTGGACCCGCAAGGCCCCCTCTCTAAGTTACAACGTCGAGCTACTAGGAAAAAGAGCACTTTATTAGAAAGTGAGGTGACTAAAGTGAGGTAACCCCTCGTATTTCTCACTTTATTTATTATTTCTATCTAAAGCGACAAAATAACACAAAAAATGCAATATTCCAATTAGCAAAGCTCTATTTAAATTAGTTAATTAGTTAAACCTCTGTGTCTCATTTGATCTTGACTGTGTTCTATTGTGCATATTGTTTACTGTTCTATCTACAATTGCTTAGTATTGTTGGGTGTTTGAAATTAACTGGAAAAAATGATTGCTACTAAAAGATGAAATTGTCTAAGTCATTGTTACAATTTAGAATATTGAAAAATTAACTAGCCTGCATATGGCCTCTCCCTTTGGTTTGCAGCTAAATGATAAATCATGCTACTCCTCTAAAATAAACATTCTCTTCATGTCCCACATAGAATTCAAGAGAGATTGAAGAGATATGAAGCTAGTTGCAAATCATGTAATAACAGGAAGCACCAACTCCTTGTTATTGGTGAATCTTCTCATCAAATGAAACCCATATGCATGATTATATATAAATTTTGTTATGTTTTTTATGATTCAACAATATCTCTAACATAAGGAACTTCTCCTATGTCCTCTAACGTCAAGTCAATACAATGTGTAGAACAAGGTGTCCAAAACAAGTTAAGATGCCTCTCCATAAGCATCCTGCTAGCAACAACATAATTTGCAGCGTTGTCCGTTATGACCTGGACAACATGTTGTGGACCTGCATCCTAAATGAACACATCTAACAAATCACGTAATAATCATGCATTTTTGATATGTGGAGAAGAATCATCAGGTTTCATAAACATTGCCCCCTTGGGACAATCAACCAAGAAGTTAATAAGTGTTCTACCCTTTTGATCTATCCAACCATCTGGCATCACAGTGCATCCTGTGTGTTCCCATGATGCCCTGAATTCCTCCAATCTAGCAGTGCAATCAACCTTTTCATTTTGAAAAATATGCCCTCTGAAGTCATCATAGGAAGGGGCTTTGTACCCTGGGCCGACAATAGCAATAACATCAACAATAGGCTAGTAAAATGGATTTTTCATAGCAATGTTGAAGGGAATGTCACTCCATAGAAAACACCTACCCATTAGCTTGCCAACATCTTCCTTCTTTTTCTTAAGAGTTGACCTAGTAGATGGTTATGCACTAGGTGTGGTTTTAGAAACAAACAAAAAATGATGAGGTAGTTGTGGGGTTTGATTGTAGAAGCTGATGCTGACGAATAACCATTTTCATAGACACCTACCACCACTCCACCCCTTGCCATTCGAGTCTTCTTGGCTTCCTTGTTAAGTTTCGCTGACTCTTTACCATTTAATTATTTGAGGGCAATATAGATGCTTTATGGAGATGCAGTTGGGCATTTTCCTACTTCATGTCCCAAAATTTGTGCAAGGTGGTTTTTCAATTGGAATACTTTCCCTATCATATGCTTTCCACACAACTTGTAACTAAATTTTTCTCTATTAAACCCCCCATCGGTTTCACCATATTCCCACATAGGGTCCAATTACCTTGGCATGTTTATTGAATTTTTTAATGTAAGGTTGAACCTAGGGCACACGAAGAATTAAAAAAAATAAAAATAAAAATCTGCAGTTTGACAATAAAAAACCCTCTCGACTCAATGGCACAATAATGGGAAAAAACACACTCCCTGCCCTAGCAAAGTCATGGAAAATAAATGGGTGGCTGAAACCCATGGAAAAACAAGGAGAAAACAAAAAAAATAGGGCCAAATTCGATGCCCATACCTGCAAATCCGTGGCCTATTGAGGAAAGTCGGTCGACAATCTGATTTTCTTTGAGTGGGATCCTAAATACCATCATTTTTCTCCTCTCTCAGCTTATTGGATTCGTTGTCTTCCTCCTCTGCTCTCTAACTTGACCTTTGTTTTAAAATGACAAAAAAAAACCAATAAAAAAACTTTATAAGCATGCTGTGCGCGCACCGATGACTTTTTAGGGTCGACGTGCAACTTAAACGTGATTTTTACGATTAAATTGTGATTTTTTATAGTGAAAAAATCACTGTAAAAATTGGGTGATAAATTGGCACTTTGAAGAAAGTGCGATTTCCCGATTAAATCATGATGTTCACAACACTGGTTTTGTTTTCTGTTGATAGGATGGTGGGAAGGGGGGGAACAAACATCCAATTTATTAGCCTTATGGAGTCTAATTCTACAAGGAGATAATGAGTCATTCATCTTGCTTGAGCTGTAAACCCTTGACTAGTCTGTGTAACCTTGACATATATTTCCCTCTAGTGACTTTTACTATGCAGGTACTATCTCAAGTTCACAGTGTACAAACCTTATCATACACTAACGTTAGATATAACTAGTGGAGACCCTTTGTGATGCAAGTTTATACACATGGAAGGGGACTGTCACATGATTTAGTTTGAAGCTTCCAATTCTCGGTAGTTAGAGCATTCTTTCTTTTTTATGTTTTAGGGCATGACCTAAGTTACTGGGTAGTTAGTTCTCAATTTTTTTATACATACGTTTGGGTCTTGTTGTAGGTACTTAATGATTAATTCTCTTCAATGTGTTCTGCAGTGGTTCCAGTTGCAGATGTCATTCGTGTGCGAACAGGTTTGCAATTAATGTGCCTTATTTTGGATATATTTGTTAAAATATATCTAGAAGTTTACAGCCAAGTTCAGCAGGGCACTCTTTTCAGTGGACTTCTGAAGATTCCATTCTAATAATTAAACAATTCTGGCATCATGCATTGAAAGTTAATAACCCTGCTTTTGACTCTGGCTAGGTGAGCGTGGACTTGAAGCAGAGAGAATGGCTGGTGGACGATCAGAGATACTTACAGGTTCACGTGAAGAGGTTACAGACAGTAACTAAATCACTTTTAGACACTATATTTGAGTCAAAGCCTGATGCTCGAGTATGGTGCACAGGAGTAAATAAATTGAGATATGGTGATTGGATGGCTTTACATGGAAGTGGTCAAACTTTATGATTTATGTCAATTGACTGTAGAGTTTAAATATTAAATATTTATGTCTCTAGAGGGGATACATTTTAAAGTATCTTGATAAGATCTTATTCTGTAATATTGTTCAGTTGTGGCTATTAGAATTTGGATCTTTTGAAGTTGAAATGCATGCTATCAACATTATCACTTCCAATATTTTGTTGTCAGCTTTGGCAGTAACAATCTGAAATTGTAGGAATGTTTGAAAGATAAGGTTGTCTCTGTTGATGCACGTACACAGATCAATAGTAGAGGGGAAAAGCTGCTATTGGCTGTGAGTAAATATCCAATGGCACATGATTGTTGGTCCGATGTGGTACGGGGTTTCTATTGGCTGTAGGTACGGAGTTGTAGAGCACCCAAGCATTCAGAAGCATTGGGGCTCATTTTTAAGGGATTTCTCTCACAAAATATTTGGTCTGCTATATATTTAAGCCAAAATGAGTCACTCCTTTTAATGAAATTTTTGATGGGAAGCACACAACATATATTAAGCATCAATTGAGATGGGAAATCAGATGGGAACCTGCAGACAAGCAGCTTGATACTCATAATCATGGAATATTGACAAAAATATTGACCACAAAATATAGAATTTTGTTGGGTGGATTTTTTTCCAAAAGGCTGGAGAAGCTAAGAGTTTTCCTCGGGGATGAGCTCTCCATATTGTGTAACAATTCATCATCTCATTTTTTTTTTGAACTAAAGGCAATTTAGTGAAGGTCCATTGTGTACATACTACAGACCATCTACATCAAAGTGAATTAACTAAAAACATTCGAATAGATGAAATAACGTTAATGCCTTGTGAAGTCCTGGAAGTAGATCATCAGGTAAATAGATTTAACCCAAATTTATTTTGGCTTATCTTTAGCAGACTTTCTTAACAGAGTCCTATCTGAAATCACATATTACCAGGATAAAATTGATATTTCTTTAATGAGCTGTTGGAAATGGCCTTAACATTGACAAATATTGGCGTTGCCAGCTGAAAAATACCTGGCATTAAGAAAATTGGCAGCATAATAGCCAATCAGTGGCTTTTAAGATACACATAAAGGTGGCTTAAAATAAACATTTATACATCAGCTACCACATGCATACCAGCGAAAATGACAAAGGAAAACTCTAAGGTCTGTTATCTTATTTCAGTTATATAATATATAGTTGGAGATTCTTTTCTACGCTTGATATAAACGACAGATGGATAGGAGGAAATGATTTAAAGGAAAAATAAGTGCTATTAATAGGAGGAAATGATTTAAAGGAAAAATAAGTACTATTAATACGTAGACGTTGACCATCATAGTAAGATCAGGTAATTATCATATAAAAAAATGGCTCTTTCTGATTGATGAATTTATTTTTCAAGAAATTGATCAAGAAAAACATTTTGTAAATAATATAGCCCATAAAGTTTTCTGATGCTGACCACTGTATAATTGAGAGGTGTTAGTAATCTCAGTTTAATTTCCTAGCACACTCTTCAATTGCAAAAGTACTCAGCCTTGGCCCTTCTATTGGACATAAAACAATGGAGATTCTCGGTTGGATGAATTCAATGTGCAGCTGTAAGTGTGCTAAAGGAGCATGCATTCTGCAAAAGTTAATTTCTTATCCAACATGTGCTCTGCTGCTTGCCTCTTATCTCTTAGCATCAGTGATTTTCAAATTTTCAAATGTTTTCCAATAAAAACACTTGATGCGAAGACTAACCTAACTCTAATCCCTACGAACTCAAGTCCCACACGGTAATCCAAGCTTCCATTGTCATATCTATTAGTTGTTGATGGAAATCCATTGATTCCCTACATGAGGAAGGATAAAGGAGTAAATGAAAAAGGCAGATCAGGGGCTGCAGTGAGGACAAAGTGAGATCTCTAAATTTAGGAGAATTGGGAGAATTGCAACAAAGAAGTGGGAAAGGTAGTAAACTGCGTATATTTCTCTTATGCACTAGATGGTCAATTCTTTTGTATCTGAATCCACTGCTATTAGAGAATTTAAAAGTCAGAGGGACTGCAATGAGAAGTGTTGCTACATAATCTAGCAGGCTTTGTGATGGGTTTCACAAGGCAAGGGCTAGACCTTCTAGCAACAATTAGATTGCCACTGTCACCTCAGCAATCTTCCTCTCACTATTTAGTGGAGTTTCTGTTGATTTTTTGTAGCATCGGGAGGTATTTCTGCATGGAAAAAAGGGGTGTCCAAGTCAGGTTAGAAAGAATTAAAATTTTATTTTATTTTTGAAGTGCAATTCTACCCAGGAAGTCAAGTCGGCCCAACCAAGTGAAAGGGTGTGTCCCTTGGATTAGTTTAGCCCTTTCGACAAGTATAAATAGATGATGTGCGATCTCATTTTCTCCAAGCAAGAGCAAGTTTTCTTCTCTCTTTAACATTTCTTTATCTCTCTTGGACAGTCGCACGTGTGGAGAAAGAGGGTGAATATGTCTGAGTTGACTGAGCTGATCTTTATTTTGTTTGATTGAGTTTGACTGGGCATTGGCCGAATTTGTTTGACCGAACTATTGACTGTTTGACCGAGCTGTGTGACTGTAGTACGTACTCACACATGTAAGTTGACTGCAGGCTGACTGCAGGGCTGCAGTTGTGGACTGTTGATCACAGGCTAACTGCAGGGCCGAAAAGTTGATTGTTTGACCAGTGTTGACTTCTGGTTATTTTGGCTGGTTTGACCAGCATTGACTTGTTTCTAATTTGATCAGGTTTGACTAGTATTTGTACTTGTATGTTTGGCACAAATTTCTAGACAAATTGCTGACTTGTAAACCTTGCCAAGAGTAATTTCTCCTAAAGAAAAGTTGCTGGGTTTTCTCCCAAGGTTGGGTTTCCCAGGGTAAAAATACCGTCAATATTGTGGATGGCTGTATTTCTACGATTCTTACCATTTCTGCTGTATGTACTATTGATATTTTTTGAAGTGTAATTGGTCAATCATATCAATGGCATAGGAAGATTGTGTGAAATTCATTAGAAAGTAATTATCTGGTAGAAAATTGTGTCCACTGTACATCTTGTAGGAAATTCAACATGGTACCAAAGCTTTGTTGAAAAAGCAGCCATTGAAGTCAGCCTAAGAGGCAACATTCAACAACTTGATTGGCTTTTGGATCTATTATCAAAATGGTACCAAGTCTCGTAATTGAAGATAGATTGGATGGTGCCACCAATTTCAATTCTCGGAGGACCAGGATGCTTCTTATCTTGGAAGAAAATGAGCTTCATGATCATGTGGTGAAAGTCATTCCAGAGCTAGAGGGAGCTGGGGAGAAAGCCATGTATAAGATGGATGAAGCCAAGGCTAACATGGTCTTGATAGATTCCATAAACTATCACTTGATTCCTCATGTTGCTGGTTTGAAGACTGCTAATGAAGTGTATGATGCTTTGGTAGGATTGTATGAGAGTAGAAACACTAGCAGGAAGCTAAATTTGAGGCATCAACTCTGAAGTGTTATGATGTCTAAATCAGACTTTGTTGTTTCTTATCTTATGAGAGTCTTTCAGTTGAGAGATGAGCTTAGAGCCATTGGAGATTCTATTGATGGTACATAGCTTGTTACAATGACTCTCAATGGATATCCTTCATAGGATCCATTTGTTTAAGGAATTTGTACATGAGAGAATCTACCTAAGTTTGATAAACTATGGAATGATTGTGTCTAAGAGGAGGCTACACTATTTTCCACGAACAAGTTGTAGAATCTGCAGGAAGAAACTCAAGCTCTTGCAATCCATGCAAGTATGGAAAATGAAGATGAAGAAACTTTGGAAAGTTTGATAAGAAGAATACAATTAGAAGACCCGCTCTAGCTCACGATAAGAAGAAGGATATGTCAAAGATTAAGTGCTTCAATTTTCATGATTTCGAACGCATCCCAGTGTCCTCAGAGGAAAAGGAAGGGACAGTGGCATACATCAGTAACCAATGTTGTTGATGATGATGATCTTCCACAACAGAAGAAGTCAAACAAATATTTCCTTGTCTTTGCTCTTACAAGCACTATTATAGATGGCAACAATGTTTGGTTGGTGGGAAGTGGTGCTTCTAGCCACATGACTGGTTTTCGAGATGCTCTCACTAATTTGACAGAGAGAGACTCAACATTGCAGGTGGAACGTGGTTATAGATCCATGTATGCAATGAAAGGAGCTGGATCAACACGTTTCAGCTAGAGTATGGAGATACACTTCACATGAGAGATGTTTTATTTGTACTAGGATTGAAGAAGAACTTCCTCTCTATCTTAGTGTTGGAGGATAGAGGATATAAAGTTGCATTTGTGGATGGACATGTTCTTGTATGGCCTAAGGGCTCGAACACGGGATCAACAAAAGTGATTGGTGTTCAAGCGGGAGGGATATACATACTAATAGGATAAACAACCAGGGCATTGGTACATGACAATATAAATCTATGTGAGTTACGACATCAAAGACTTGCTCACCTGTATTACAGAGCTTTACCAACATTGAGGAAGATGGTTACAGGTCTTCTAAAGCTTCAGGTGGAGCATGGTTGTGTTTGCAGGGGATGTGCACTTGGAAAGAATGCCAAGGGGTCTTTTCTGAGTAGTGATAGTAGGTCTAAGGGAATCTTAGATCTAGTGCAGTTTGATGTATGTGGAGCATTGGCAATAACATATTTGGGAGGCTACTTGTACTATGTGAATTTCATCGATGATTTCTCTCAAAAGACATAGATCTATTTCATGAAGACCAAGGGTGATGTCTTCAACATGTTCCAGGAGTTCAGGGGTCAAGTAGAGAACTAGATAGGGAAGAAGATCAAGGCCTTGAGGTTAGATAATGGAGGATAGTATATTTCCAGAGATTTAAATGATTTTTGCAAAGAGGCGGGAATCAAGAGGGAGGGGATCGTTCCTTACAACCCTCAACAGAATGGGATTGCAAAAAGGAATAATAGGTCCATTGTGTAAGTTGTGAAGGTGATGATTCATGATCAGGATATACCCATGTTTTATGGGCAAAGACATCTAATATAATTGTTTATGTTTAGAACAAATGTCCTCACTTTATATTCAAGGACATGATTCCTAAGGAAGCTTTCATAGGAGTAAAGCCAAAGGTCACACATTTGAGGATCTTTGGTTGTCCAATGTATGTTCACGTGACCAAGGAGAACCGGAAGAAGTTGGAACCTTCTGGTAAAAAGGGCACTTTTGTGGGATGCATCGAGACATCAGAGGCCTACATAATCTACATTCCAGGACAATGTCAAATTAAGGTTAGCCGAGATGTTACTTTTGATGAGATGGCCTTTAGGAAGTCTAGAGAGTCCCACATGGAGATTGATAGTGAGGAGTAGGAGGCTTCGAATGATGTAGGTATAGGTACTATTCCAGTTGTTCATCCTTCAAATGATCACGAGGAGTCAGTAGAACTAGTAGAGCCAGTGGACCCATTGAGAGATGTTGCAGGAACCAGGAAGAGGCCATCGTGACTTCATGACACTTCACAAGTTGTAGAGGGCTATGAAATTCCCCATAGTACTTTTAGGGAGAGAAAACGGCCATAGAGGTACTTGGGTTATATGGAATTGATGAGCCACATCATTGCTTTTGAGCCTTCAAGTTATGAGGAGGTAGGCCAACTGGTTTGGAAGGATGCCATGATAGATGAGTATCAATCCATCATGAATAATGATGTGTGGGAGATAGTGCCAATGTTAGTTTTTGATTGATTTGATAGCATCAAACATGTGTTATAGTCTCTATTCGTATCTAAGAGGCCAAGGAACATGGAATCTCCAAAGATCAGAAAATATTTCACGAGATAGGCTTGTGAAATGCCTTAATTAAATTAATTAGCCACCATTTAAATATTTCCCAAGTCCAACTTAGGAAAATTGGCTAATTAAAGTGAATTAATTGAGGAGGTCGAGTTATGCTCTATAGACATCCAAAAAGTGACTTGGATAAAGTTTGAGATGATCTTAACCATAGATTAAGATCTAATCGTGGGTATCGAAGCTCCAACAAGAGATTATAAGAGCAAGTCGATGGGATGGAGATAGACACAATCACGAGAGCAAGAGCAAGGCAGTGTGAGCTTTGCAATACGCAAAGATTCAACGACGGACAAGTTTGAGCAAGTGGGAGAGCCTCAATGGTTGAGGGAGCAACTGAGGATAATTTTGGAGAGTTTCCCAGTGTTAGGGAGGCAGGAAAGGGAGGTTGAAATTATTCTGCAGAGAGGCCAAGCAACCAGAAGCCACAATGCGAGTGTCAGAAAGAGGGTCGTTTCAGTTGTTGGAGGTTGGGAGATCACCCAAAAGGCAGAGCGAGTCATTTCTAGATGCAGAGGGAGGCTAGAAAACTCAATTAGAGCCAAGTAGCAGGAAATTTATATTTCCTAGGCCAGGCAGTGTGAGTTACAAGCATAGTGAGTTGCCAGTGAGAGGGTTAGAGCAGATCAGAGGGGGGTCGAACTCATTGTAGAAGGGAGAAAAATTTTCCAGTTGATTTTGCCAGATTATTTTTGGAGGATTGCCAATTGGGCATCCAATTGTAATAATTTCCGAATTGCTACATAATAAAAAAACCCTCGAGGTTTTTCTGGGGAATGTTAGTAAAATTACTGTCTTTTTTTAAATGTGTGTGCATCTCTTTCTCAGTTCTTGATTTTGTTTTCCACAATGTATTTTTATGGTGAAGATTTTAATTGAGAGTTATTCATTAATTGTCGTAAACAATCAAATTGTTAACAATTAGGAGAATAATATCTAGTAATTGCAATTGAGGAATTTTCACATGGTATTAGAGCATTGTTGATCAGATCTGAGGCTTAGAGGCAAAATATCGACAAATCATACGGTTTTAGAGGGAGATATGAAGCACATGGCTTAGATCCGCGCTAACCAAGCCAGGGGTGCAAATTGCAGGAGCAAAAAATTGATTTCCAGAGGCAGAGTTCTGGAAAAGTTTGATTTGCTCATAAGCATAGTTTACAGATAGTGTGGTTGCCAGAAAGAGGTTCCAGTGAGAAGATTGATTTATTCGCAGAGAAGATATGGGCGAAAAAGATTTGCAGCAAGGGTTACAACTGCATATCGGCATAGGGTAGGAGGAGAAAATATCACAAATTATCTGTGTGCATCTATTTATCAGTGCTTGATTTGATTTTCCGCAATGCATGTTTACGGTAAAGATTGCAATTGTGAGTTATTCGTTAATTGCTGTAAACAATTAAACTGCTAACAATTAGGAGGATAATATCCATTAATCACAATTAAGGATTTTTCACAAATGATACCAGAGCGGAAGTCAACGATGAATTCCAAGTGGATCTATAAGATTAAGCATGTAGCAGATGGAAAAATCGAGAAGTATAAAGAGAGGTTTGCGACAAGAAGATTCTCCTAGAAAGGAGTTGGATATGACGTGACATTTACTCCAGTCACGAGGTTCACTTATATAAGAACTGTTGTTTCTCTTACTTCAATAATGGGTTGGAAGATACATAAGACAAATGTAAAGACCACATTCCTTAATGGTATGATTGAGAAGGAACTTTACATAGAAAATATTAGGGCTCTAAGGTACATGGGAAGGAGTCCCATGTTTGCAGATTGAGGAAGGCTTTGTACAGACTCAAGTAGACACCTAGGGAGTGGTATTCTAAGATTGATGGATAGTTGATGAGCTTACGCTTCGTCAAGAGTGTTGTGGATATTGACCTTTATTTCATGATTGTTGATGGTGATCCCTTGATCTTTGTCTTGTATGTGGATGATTTGTTCCTCACTGGGGCAAAGAGACTCGTTGTCGGGTGCAAGAGGGAGTTGGCCTCGAAGTTTGAGATGAAGGATCTTAGCCTAATGCTCTATTTCTTGGGATTAGAGGTGTGGAAGAGACCTTATGAGATCTTCCTTGGACAAGGGAAGTACTTTATTTATATTTTGAGATTCAGTGTGTTGGACTGCATGTCTAGGGCTACACATATGGTGATCTATATGAAGAAGTTGAGTGATTTTTCTTCAGATTCAGATTTGGTGGATCCCATGATGTACAGGCAGTTGATCGGATCCTTGATGTACCTATTTAGCACTAGGGCGGATATGTGCATTGCAATGAACAACTTGAGCCAATATATGGTCGAGATGAGGCAAATACATTTGGGTGTAGAAAAGCATGTGTTGATGTACCAACATGGTACAATTGAATATGGTTTGAGATATATCTCAGGTGGTGAAATGAGGCTGTAGGGATATACAAATTCAGATTGGTTCAAGAGTGCAGAGGACAAAATATCCCTTGTGATGTTGATTTAGCGTGGGATCAACTATGATATCCTAGTTTAGCAAGAAACAAACTTTTGTCGCACTGAGTACAAAATAGACAAAGTATATCACATCCAGTGCCACAAGTCGGGAAGCAATGTGGCTTGGGAAGCTACTTGCAGGGCTATTTGATTAGGTGGTCGAGGAAAACTTGATATTTTGTGATAATCAAAGCTATGTGAAGCTTTCAGAGAATTCATTTTTTCATGATAGGTCGAAGCATATTGAGATCAAATATCACTTCATCCGAGACATGGTGTAGAAGGGAGAAATAAAGATCTACTACATATAGATGAGTAGATTGTGGACATTCTCACTAAGCCTATCTAGAGAGATGTTTGTATACTTCAGAGGCTGTCTAGGCGTGATGTAGAATGTCTCCCTTGTTGAGAGGGAGTATTGATGTATTTCTAGGATTGGGCAAACCATCTCGTAAGAATCCATGCTGATTTGGTTGGATAATGCTGATTTGGCCAGGGGAGATGGACACATTCACTTGAGTATCCATGTTGATTTCGCTAGGCCATGCTGATTTGGCTAGAGGTGGATGGCCTAGGGGCATACCTTTCCCTGAGAAGCTATGTTGGTTTGGTTTGGTGATGCTGATTTAACAAGGGGAGTTGGATACATTTACCTGAGAGACGATGCTAAATTGGCTAGGTGTAAATGGCCCAGGTTACTCACATTCCTACTATAGGATGGATTGATCTATATCTATATACGTGCATGTAAGGCGACACTACATCAACATAGCAAGCTCATAAAATTTTCTTGAGGAAGGAGTAATTTCATCTAAATAGAAATATGCTTGCAAGTAAGGAGAATACCTCTCTCACTAAGAGATAGTGTTGATTTTTTATAGCATTTGGAGTTATTCCACAATGGAAAAAGGGGTCTCCAAGTTAGCCTAGAAAGAATTAAAATACAAATTTATTTTTGAAGTGCAACTTGGCCTAGCCAAGTGAAAGAGTGTGTCCCTTGGATTATTTTATCCCATTTGACAAGTATAACCAAATGATGTGACATCTCATTTTCTCCACCAAGCAAGAGCAAGTTTTCTTCTTTCTCTTTCACATTTATCTTTCTCTATTGGAAAGCCAAACATGTGGTGAAAGACGAAGAATTTCACTGAGTTGACTGAGCTAATATTTCTTATGTTTAACCATGTTTGATTGGGTGTTGACCAAATATGTTTGACTAAACTATTGACCATTTGACCAAGTTGTATGACTGCTGTACGAACCCGCAAGTGTGAGTTGACTACAGGGTCACATGTACAGACTATTGATCATCGGATGACTGCAAGGAAAAAAAGTTTATTGTTTTACCAACATTGAATTATGGTGATTTTAACTAGTTTGACCAACATTGACTCACTGCTATTTTGACTAGGTTTTAATGGTATTTGGAGTTGTATAGTTGGCACAATTTTCTAGACAAATTTCTGATTTGTAAACCTTGCTAAAGATTAATTTCTAGTAAAGAATTGTTGTTGGGTTTTCTCCCAAGTTTGGGTTTCCTAGGGTAAAGGTATTGTCTCTATTGTGCATGGTTGTCTTTCTACGGATCCTTATTGTTTCCGCTACAATTACTGTTGATATTTTCTAAAGTGTAATTGCTTGATGATATTAGTGGCATAATAATACTTTGTGAAAATCATTAGGAAGTAATTATCTAGCAGAAAATTGTATCTGCTATAAATCTTGTAGAAAATTAAATAGTTTTACCACAGGGAAGCTTCTCTGTATTCGCCTATAAGGATAATATAGTTACAAGGCTCTAGGTGATGCAAATAGGCTAGGTAAATATGCTGAGATTTTGTGTATTTGGGGTAGCATTTGTTGTGATCTAGGTCCCAAATTTTGAAAAAGGACTAGAGTTCCCCTGATCTACAAGACCCAGAAATGGATTTGGGAAATTTCATCTGGTTTAGGAGATATTAAATTAATTAATTATTTTAATGTATTTCCTAAGTTAAAACTTAGGAAAATAAAATAATTAAAGTGAATTTAATTAAACATGGGATGAAATTGTCTTAAGTCACACAAATCAAGCTTTCTTTTAATCTTAGCCATTGATTAAATATTTAATCTTGGCCGTTGATTCGTCAACGAGAAAAGTATAAAGGAAAGGCTTGGGGTCATTTATAAGACACACAGAGGCTAACACTAAAGCTAAGCTGAGATTCTAGGGCAGGGTTGGCTAAGAATACTCAGAAGTGCTTCAGTTGCAGAGAGGGGAATTTAGACCAAGGGGATGATCTGATCCCAGGGTATAGAATACACAAGAGGCAGAGAAGAGATTAACACAAGGACAACGCAGAGGAAGGCAGCGAAAACAACAACAAGGACAACGTAATTTTCAGGAAACCTTTCAGGGGTTACATAGAGACCCTTCAGGGGTAGCGCAGTGACTGCGTCACCCATTCTGGAGTAACTTAGTCCCTTCCAGGAGCAACACTGAGGGTTTGAAAGCCATCCAAGGCTGACGCAGAGGCTTTCAGGGGCTTCAGAGGCTGACACAGTGCATTTCAGGGGCAGCGTTGGGGTTTCTAGGCCTAGATTTGATTGAGTTCTATAAATCCCGTTTGAGGGTGTGGATCAGTCAGTATTTTTGGTCCTAGATCAGCCAAGAGCTATAGATCTCAAATTTTCTCTGAAGGGTTTTCCAAATCTGGAACCAAGAGTTGTGTATTCAGAAATATTCTTAAAAATAGAACCCTCCATCAGCCAGAGACCAGTTTTTCTACATTGGGTTTTTCCGGGGACAGTTTATCCAGAAATAACTGTCACTTTGTCTATGTGTGCATGTGCTTATTTTAGATCTGAATTGGTAGAGATCTGTTATGTGTTTTACTTTGATGTTAACTTGAATTTATTCAGTTGATAACTTGTATAAGTAGGAGCAGCTTAACCAGATTAACAAAAATAATTTCTACATAAGAATTAAGATTCAGAAATTTCTACATGGTGTCAGAGCAATTGCAAATCTAGAAGGGTCACCAGTTGAAGAATCTGAAGGATCTAGCTGCAGAAAGCAACTGGAAAGACATCAAAAAAGCAAATCTGAAGGGACAACACAGTTTTCAGGAGGAGATTCACGCAAAGGGAAGGGTGACTCTGTCCAGCGTTGTGTCCTGGCAAGCCCACACAATTACTGTGCAGAGGCAACTCAGAAACATCGCTGGTTGGGTCTGAAGCCAACCAGTGTGATTTAGATCTGAATTTGTCAGATCCAGAAAAATCTGTAGAAAAGTTGTAGAAATTCAGAAGAGATGGTGGGGTTAAACTTCTGAAGTTTTCAGATTTTTAGCCTTAGCACAAGTGACAAAGTTTGGGAAGAGATCAGTTTCTCAGAGAGTTTCTTGCCAAAGGAAACTTGTAGTTTGGTTAGAGGATCAAAGAAAAAGTTGAATCATAGTTGATTTGGTAGATTTCTAAGGAGGGAAATCAAGTGTTGGAGGGAGTAGAGGGTGCCTAGTTCGAAAAGGACCCTAGATCCAGATCTCTAGCATAGAGAAAAGGAGCTCCGACACATTCTGAGCAGATGGCTCCTCATGGACTGCAACCGAAGAAGAAGAAGGATATTTCAAAGATCAAGTGCTTCCAGTGTGGCGAAATGGGACGTTTTTCTATCCATTGTCCATAAAAGAAGAAGGACAAGGAAGCATCTTCTTCCAAAGAAGCGGTGACAGATGATGGGTCAGGAGATGATGTAGCCATGAGTGCTCATGAACCACGGAGGTGGGGTGACATGGACATGTAGAGGAGCTACATGGAAGAAAGGTGGGATCCTTGAGAAGCTCATCTCTTGGATCACAAGCGAGGTACGACAACCTTAAGACGGTAGCAGGAAAAGTGGAGCAGTGGGTGCATAGATCACAGATGAGGCAGAAGTAGAGGCAGATATGGAGGCTGGGAGGAGCAACGCAGAGCATAGCAACAACAACGTAGAAGCAGTAGTAGTGCAGAGGCTGATGTGACTTAAGCAGTGCAGAGTAGCGCTGCTTACGCAGTGCAGAGATGCAGCAACGCAAAGAGCTTCAGAGGGACAACGCAGTGCAACAACAACGTGATAGATTTTAGCACAAGGAGCTGATGTGACTTCAGTAGTGTAGAGGGAGTCTGATTACGTAGGCAGAGCTGTAGCTGTGCATCGTTCTTTAGATGCCAACATAGATCTGTAGCCTATGGAGCTTCAATGATGAGGATGCAACCCATTTGACTTGTTTGTCAAAGATTGGGCAGGAGATTCAGTGGTTTCTCTCAACAACTGAAGTTGCAGTGCAACAGATCAACAATGGCAGTGCTATGAGCAGCACAGATGCAACATATTGAGAGGGAGCTGCAGTGCAGTGGTTGCAATGGCAGTGGCAAAGTCATGGGCAACAATACAGAATGGCAACAGTAGTGCAGAGTTGAGTGGCAGGAGGCCAAGCTTTAGCAGCACAGAACCAGTGCCCAAAATCATGTAATGCACAAGTGTGATGTATTGCTAGAGCACACCCTTGATGCTAAGAGGGAGTGTTGAGATTTTGTGTATTTGGGGTAGCATCAGTGGTGCTCTAGGTCCCAAATTTTGAAAAAGGACTAGAGTTCACCTGATTTACAAAACCCAGAAATGGATCTAGGAAGATTCATCTGGTTTAGGAGATATTGAATTAATTAATTATTTTAATGTATTTCTTAAGTTAAAACTTAGGAAAATAAAATAATTAAAGTGAATTTAATTAAACATGTGATGAAATTGTCTTAAGTCACATGGATCTAGCTTTCTTTTAATCTTAGCCATTGATTAAAGATTTAATTTTGGCCGTCGATTTGTCAGCGAGAAAAGTATAAAGGAAAGGCTTGGGGTCATTTGTAAGACACACAGACGCAGAGCATTGAAGCTAAGATGAGATTCTAGGGCAGGGTTGGCTAAGAATAGTCAGAAGTGCTTCAGCTGCAGAGAGGGGAATTTTGACCAAGGAGATGATCTGATCCCATGGTCTAGAATACACAAGAGGCATATAATAGATCAGATCAAGGACAGTGCAGAGGAAGGCAACAACAACGGCAGCAAGGACATCGTAATTTTCAGGGAACCCTTCAGGGGTTACGCAAAGACCCTTCAGGGGCAGTGTAGTGACTGGGTCACCCATTCTGGGGTAACACAGTCCCTTCTAGGAGCAGCACTGAGGGTTTGAAGGCCATCCAAGGATGTCACAGAGGCTTCCAGGTGCTTCAGAGGCTGACGCGGTGCATTTCAGGGGCAACACTGGGGTTTCTAGGCCTAGATCTGACTGAGTTCTATAAATCTCGTTTGAGGGTGTGGATTACTAAGTATTTTTGGTCCTAGATCAATTGGGAGCTGTAGATCTAGAGTTTTCTCTATAGGGTTTTCTAGATATGGAACCCAAAGTTGTGTATTCAGAAACATTCTTAATAATAAAACCCTCCAGCAGTCAGAGACCGATTTTCCCACATTGGGTTTTTCCGGGGACAGTTTGTTCAGAAATAACTGTCACTTTGTCAATGTGTGCATGTGCTTATTCTAGATCTGAATTGGTAGAGATCTATTATGTGCTTTGCTTCGATGTTAACTTGAATTTTATTGTTGATAACTTATCTAAGTAGAAGGAGCTTAATCGGATTAATAGTAATAATTTCTGCGTAAAATATATGATTCAAAATTTTCTACAAAATATATTTTACATTGGACAAGGCTCAATTCTTCTTGATAATGGAGCTATGTATCATGCATCTATACTAGATAAAGACTTCCACACCTAAGTTGCACAAAACACCAAAATGTATAGAACTTTTCGAAACATGTACGACCCGAAAAACAACCCCAAGAAAATGGATTGTCAAATGAAATGTCATATATATATGCGAGTTAATAACACATTATTTTGCAAGAAAATAAAGAATGAGACACATCAATGGTATTTTAGAAGGAAAACCATGTATATATTAACTCTCATAGATGATTACATGATGCAAAATTCAAAAATTAGCCTTTATACATGAGGCTTTACATTCAAGTGTCCAAAATCAACCTTTATAAATGAGGCTACATGTGCTAAAATTGAAATAAAACATGAGCTAAAGACAATTACTGGCTACATTAAAATATCATTAATCATAAAAATCTTCATACTCATCAACAAAGATAAAGCTTGTTAAAATTGGCAATTGGGGTCAAATTCCAATTTGGACAACTCATTTGATGGAGATGATGATTCCATTAAATTCCTCTTTTCAAGAGGAACAAAATTGATCTAAAGATCATCAAAATTGGACAAAAAAAATGTGTTTTTGAATTTATTCCCACACATGTAAGTTGTCAAGGTTGGCAACATCATCATGTAGGCTCCTGAAGCCCAATAGACATGTCTCTTCACCCTCAATGACTTGTATAAATACAAGTGTCCTCTCACCTCATTTGTCATCATCATCACTCACATTCTTCTATGTCCTTCTCTCGTTGGTTCATAAAACTATTGGGCATTCTCTTTCTCTCATACGTGTGGCAAGGAGGACGAATTTCAGACAGAGGTACAAGGCCAAAAATTTCAAGAGTTGACTGAAGTTTGACCAACGCTGACCAGGGACTGTTTGACCAAGTTTGACTACAATTTTGGAGGGTTTGAACATGTTTGACTAGGCTACATTTATTGGCATAGAAATTGAGATTTTCTAGGTTGTTTGACCTACATTGACCGTAGGCCTGTTTGACCCCAGGGTTGACTTCAGGTTGACCAAGTTTGAACGCATATTTTATGACTGTTTTGGGATGACTTTTATCACTGTTGGAGGTCGACTTTGATTGCCTTTGACCAAGCTTCAAAGTGGAAAATTTGTTGCTGCATTGACCATATTTGACTTTTCGATTAGGGTTGAATTTGATTGCAGTTTTGATAGGTCTGTTTTGACTGTAATTTGGCAAGTTAAACTTTGAATTTTTGTAATCTCTCTCTCTCTCTCTCTCCACTGAACATTTGATGTAATAATAAGAAAAATTGATCAAAAGGTTTTCCTCACATTGGGGTTTTTCCTTAGCATCTGCCAAATCTGGTGTCCTCTTGTCTTGGCTTGTCTTATGCATTTTACTATTCATATTCTATCTACAATTACTGTTAATGTGATTGCTATTGGAAACTAATGTGGAAATTGTCATTGGGCTGCTAAAAGTACATTTAAGTAATTGTGCTAAGCATAAAACATACCATTGTTAACTAAAATTAACATGGTATTAGAGACCAGGTGAATACAAAGCCCAAGCAAGAGAGAGAAAATAAATCACTAAGGGAGACCCGTTAGACAAGATTATTGGACTAGCCTCAATGGATACTACACCTTACTTCTAATCCAAGGATAAGGTCAAGGAAAAATCTAACTATCATGCATGGAAAATGACTTTGGATTCGACTTTGGAAGAGCACGATGCCATGGACTATGTGCAGGGAAGAGTGGTGGAGCCCCCTTCAAATGCACTTGCTGCTGCAAAGACAAAGTATAATAAAGGTGAGGTCAAAGCTAAGAGAATTATCATAGACTCCATTCAAAAGAATTTGGTTGCATATATTTTAGATTTGGGAACATCTAAGGAGATGTATGATAAGTTGGTTGGGTTGCTCAAAGTAAATAATGCAAATAAAATCCTCTTCCTCAAGAACAAGTTAAAGGACATCAAGATGGATAAAGGGGAGTCTATCCAATCCTAATTTATGAGAATAACACAAATCAAGAATGACCTACTATCTATTGGAGAAGTTGTTAAACATGGGCATGGTGAACACGGTAAATACACAAGACACGAGAAAGATAAAACATTGGGATGCTCTATTACTCACAATGATACATATTTATCATACAATGGAGTGACCTTTGGATTCCATATTCCAGGGTCTCTTGGACTCTTTTTGACTCTTCGCCTTCCACAACAACCCTTAGAGGATTAGGTGTCCAACATTCCCCCCCTTAATCCGAAGGGGTATGTGTGAGTCCAAGAAGAGAGCTATAATACAAATATGCAAAGTATGCATGGCAGCACTAGGCTAAATGAGCTCTCTGAAATGTTGGCATAAGGAGGTGGTTTAAGGATGACCACCAACATTGGAATCATTAGGGGAATTTTGAGGTCTAAAATGGGCGTCCTAAGGAAATTATAAAATAATAGTGGATATAATAAAATAAGATTTGATTTCTCATCCAAGGAGTACATCATCAAATTTAAGAGGGAAAAAATGAAAAACTCTTTTTTCAACTCATATTTTCAACTTATCTCCCTATGTTTTTTCTCAAATTTTGAGCGGAAACACTCATTGGATGCAAAATTTGATTTCTCATCCGAGTGCCCATGTTGCATATTTTCGGTAGACCCTGCTACACGGAAAATGATAAATACATGAAAAACATGATTGTAAACACATTTCTTCATGTATTTCTCATTTTTCCTGTAGCAAGTTCCATCGAAAGTATGCAACATGGGTATTCCTTGGATGATGAATTAAATTTTGCATCCAATGAGTACTTCCACTCGAAATTTGAGTAAAAACTTAGGGAGATAAGTTGAAAATATGAATTGAAAAAGTAGTTTTATTATTTTATTATTTTATTATTATTTTTATTTTTTTACTCCAAAAATGGTGAATCACTCCCCATGGTTGACATCATCATTTTGAATCCTATTGATTCTTATAAATTTTATTTTTGTTGTACATTTTCTTAGGAGGCCCATTTTAGACCTCAAAATTTCCCTAATGTTTAATGCAGTTCCTGGAAGTCTTCCAAATCTGGCAAGAAGGTGAGGTCTTCTACTAGAGGAAGTGCTCCTCATGTTTTGAAGAGGGAGACCTTCAACCTGGAAGAAGGGAGGTCTACAACCTGCGATGGTTTAAGGATGACCACCAACTCTGGAATGCTTGATGCATTTCCTGAAACTCTACCAAAACTGGCAAGAAGATGAAGTCTTCTGCTAGAGGAAGTGTCCCAAATTCTTTGAAGAGGAAGCATATCAACCTCTCATAGATGTTTTAAGGCTAACCACCAATAAAAGGGATGCTCATGGGCATTTGTATCTCTAGCTACAACTCTGAATCTGAAATGGAAGGTTGTGGCTCGTACTCACTTGAAGTGGCTTTGAAGCTTGTAGATGACCATAATTCCCCCCCATGTCAGATACAAGGTGAGATGATGGTGAAAACTCAACTGAAAGACTGTTAAATACTCTAGAACAAGTTCTGACATATGACTTAAACATCGTCTTGACTGTTGATGCCCATTGCCAAGAAGAGATCCATCTAAGATGAATATTTGTTCTTGCATGAGGCTTGTTTTTGAAGCATCTGTGTGAAGAATGAGTGTGCTAACCACAGTGCTTGCACAGGTGAAGATCGAAACAATGATATTTCATATGGCCAACTCGGTCATAGTGTTGGTATTTCCCAATCTATTGTTGTTGCTGTGGAAGAGGAGCAGAATCTAGAACAACTAAGGGTGAGCTATCATGAAGAAGTCCAACACTCTGAAATTGAATGGGCTTGGAATAGTCCAGAATATGAAAGGAAACATCCTTGTCATATCCAAGACCAGCTCTGTGCTTGTTATGGACAAGCTCTTCCCAAGGTCTGATGAATGGCTTGGGAAGTGTTGACTGAATTTCGACACTTGCATGCAAATATGCTCTTGAACTAGGCATTGAATGTGAATCAACCTGAACTTTATATTCTTGTTGTTGATGGGAGTCCATCTCAATGTTCTGAACATAAATAGGTTCAGAATGATGTCTATTTTGTTGCATCTCTTCTTGCTAGAATTGAGATTCGAGTTGTAGAAACTCAATCTTTTCTTGAAAATCTTGGAGACATGTTTGAATGTTAGCAAGAGTTGTCTTATTGATTTTGACTGTGTCCTCTAATCTAACAATGGAGAGTATGAAAGTATCTAGAAAATTTAATAACTCAATACTTTTATCCATTGTCTTAGCAATAAATAAAGGTTTATAAATGCACCACTATTGATTCTAGAAGCTTCTTTTAGTATGAGTTAAGGTGAAAATTGGCCCTAAATAATCAATATGTTTGTAGCAAAAAAAAAACACTGACTTCAAAGACTCGACACAATTATTTTTGACATTAAACTTCACAAAAGTTTGCAAGGAAAATAAATGTTGAGATGATAAAGGAACTTGCAACAATAGTGAAAATAGAGCTTGTTTCTGGCAACTCGCCCAAATTTTACAACAAGAAACTCGTCCTTTGATCTGGAACAAGCAATCAATGACTTAAACTCTGAGATTTGACTCCCTATTTTGCACCAATATTTTTCCAAGAAATTTACCATTCGACACCTTTAAGAAATAATGCCCAGAATTCGAATTGTTCAACTCTCCTTCATAGCGAGTGAGAGGAAATAGTGGACATATGTATTTTCGACCATTTATAGGAAACTTCTGCTTATGCATTTTGATGGCACATTTATGACAATGCCAATATCTCTTTGTATCACTCCTAAGAGTGAAATTTCACCATGCACAGAAGTGTAAACACACCATCATTGGATTTAAAGAATACGCACAATATACCATTAAATACACTCCACCAGGAATTGCACGACTCTCAATTTATAGCAAGAGACAACATAAAAATCAACACATAGAAAATCCACTAACCAAGTAACTGTGGAGTAACTTCTGAAGTAAATTTTCACATTCTTGCCCACATGTGTCAAAGGTTCAATTCTTATAACACACGGCAGACCAGGGGAGGTCCTTCTGCAAGTTCATGTACATCTAGTATTTGATATACACAATGTTCAAATTCATGTATTCCTCTTTTCCATTTGTAAGGTCGCCTTAGCACTGCGTATATGGCATGAAAAACAATTATACTGCAAATTTCTATGCAGTGCCATTACTATAAGAATTCATGGTAATCGCTGAGTCTTTGTGGCACTAATCTACGATTGTTAACATCATAATAGAATTGATGCTCTATGCCCACTTCAACAAAGACCATAAGAAGGGAATTCTTTATTCTGTAGATCTCACGCCGTGACAAAACAAGTAATAAATTCTGTGTTTTTGCGCATCTGCAGACCATGAATTACAATGGATTGAAGGAGGGAGGAGTGTGATATGGAGCGGAGTGTGCCGAAAGGTGGAGACTGCACCATGTAGGTTGTGAACCCATGAATTGGTGTGGAGACTGCGCCATATTTGGGGAGAGAGAGAGAGAGAGAGTGGACTTTGAACCAAGGGAAGGCTGCGAGGTATTAGCAGAAACCAAAAAGATTTCAGTTTGACTGCAGTGGATGCTTTATCCAAGTTAAACAAGTTGGTATCGCTCTTGAGCAGAAAAGGTCATGTGCGGGTTAGAAGGGGTCCTCGTCAAACTCATTCTACTTCAGGATTTGGCTCGAAACAACTATTTATGGATGCCCCAAACTTCTTGGATTTGGATTCACCTAAACCTCATGCCTCTGCTTCTATTTACTCATCTTCTTCATCAGATTTTTCTCTTTCACAATGTGTCAAGCAATTTTTACCTTGTGAGAGCTCATCCTTTGGTGTCCTAAGCGTAGACACTAACCGACATAAACAGTTACATCCGAAAATGCACTATCCACCACTACAGCTTCAACATCTTAGTCCACAAGCGAACATCATGTTTATAAATGGCTACATGAAATTAGATAACTCGATGAGCTGCACACCAACAATTTCTTCAACAAAGTCATTTATGTCATCTATATTGCTAATGAAAAGCAATTGTTGCAATACCAGTCAATTTCTATAGCCCAGGAACTGTCGGGACTACAACGTTGGAGGGGAAGAGAAAACATTGAATTGTATTGATAGTGGTCGAGTGGCTAGCACCATCGAGGGAGGGAGATACCATAGGTGGAGTCAGATATACCGTGTGGAGAGGCCGAGAGTGCCGAGATACCACCGGCTGGTCTGTATTACTGTCTAATAGTCGTTATGAAAGGGATTTTATTTTAATGCCAAGGGAGATGAGGTCGCTGGTTCACAGATTACCAGTGCTCACGGATAAGCTGTGGGAGTCTGGAGAGATGCACTATGAAGTTGAGCAGTGGGGAGTTGTTGTGTACTCTGAGAAGGCCAAAGGTTTAATCGAGATAACTTGAATGATTACCAGTCAAGGAATTTTAGTTGAATTGCATGCCCATCTGACTATAGCATAGAGAAATGATCAGAAACAAAATTAGCATGAGTCTTATTGAGAGATCAATATGAAAACAAGAAGAAAATGTTCATAAGTAATGGACATATTCCAGGGCAACAGATAACAAGACCTGAAAATGAGAGTTCTGACGGGCTTGAAAATGGTAGACCAATAGAGATATAAAATTAGGCATGGCATGGATAAACCTGCAACTCTGATACCATGTTAAACACATGCATGGTGAACATGGTAAATACACAAGACATGAGAAAGAAAAAACATTGGGATGCTCTATTACTCACAATGATACATATTTATCATACAATGGAGTGACCCTTGGATTCCATATTATAGGGTCTCTTGGAATCCTTTTGGCTCTTCGCCTTCCACACCAACCCTTGGAGGATTAGGTGTCCAAAAAAATTTATTGCTGACAGGGATCTCACTCTCATTTCACTTGGAGGTCTTTCAAGAGCATGGGATGCGTTTAACACCACCATTCTCAACAATGACCGAATTCCTAGTTTTGATGAATTATTGGCTAGGTGCACTCAAGAGGAGATGAGGATGATGGAGAGAGACAATCCTTCAATGGAAATGAACCTATTGCTTTCTCCACTCACGCTAAGAGGAAAAATAATTTTGTTTCAAGGAGATAGGGTCAAGGATTTAAGCAAGTATTCAAAGAAGGAAGAAAAGGAAGGTGCTACAATTGTAACATGTTCGACCACTATGCTAGAGAGTGTCCTCACAAGAAGGATATGCCAAGGTATGACAACAACAACAACACAAATTTCAAAGGAAATGGAAGTCAATGAAACAACAGGTTCAACACTAAAGGAAAGAGGAATGCTCCTGCTGCTTGATATGGAAATGGTTGACCTGCCAAAAGGACGAGAAATTCCAGGTATGAGGAAAGTAATGTTGTAGAAAAAAAAGTAGTTTTATCTTATTTTTCCTCTATTCACTGCCTCTCCTCCAAATACTTTGGATCATTGTTTGATTGATAGTGCCTCAAGGCACTTCACTGGGTACAAGGAAGCCCTCTCAAATTTGGTTGAAAAGAAGACAAATTTGGAGATCATACTTGGAGACAATGCCACCTACCTTGTGGAAGGGATACATGTTGTCACTCTTCATTTGAATCAAGGTCAAACCATTCATCTACAAGAAGTATTGTATGTGCCCGATTTGAAGAAGAACTTGGTGCCTATTTCTGCGATTGAAGATAAAGGCTTTGAGGTAGCATTCATTGATGGAAAGGTACATATTTGGAAAAGAAACCCTAAATATGCATTCACACTTGGCTTTGGGGTTGATGGTATCTATCAAGTTGGAGGAAGTCCTTTGGGAGCCTTGACTTGAGATACTTCTCTTCAATATGAATTATGGCATCGAATATTTGCCTATATTCATTACAAAACCTTACTTGGGGTAAAGAAGATGGTCACATTTATGCCCAAATTGAACATGAATCATGAACGTGTTTGTCAGGGTTGTGAAATTGTGAAACTTACAAGGAGACCATTCCCTTATGGTGAAAACCAAACAATCAACATTCTTCAATTGGTCTATTTTGAGCTATCTGGTATGTTTCCCGTAACATCATTGGGAGGATACTTATACTATGCAATCTTTGTGGATGACTTCTCATGCAAAACATGGATCTATTTCTTAAAGAAGAAGGATGAAGTGGTCAAATGGTTTTGTTCTTTCGAAGCATTGGTGGAAAATCGTAAGGGAAAAAAATAAAGATATCGAGGACCGACAATGGAACCAAATATGAATCAAATGAATTCAATGACTTTTGCAAAGAGGCTAGCATTAAGAGGGAGACAACTGTTCCATTCAATCTTGAGAAAAATGGAGTTTTTGAAAGGAATAATTGAACAATCATGGAAGCCACTCGTGCCATGCTCCATGATCAAGGTGTTTAGTAATTTAATTGATGTTAAATTACTTACATAAATTTTCAACCAGAGCTAGTATACTTAGTGAAGTGTATGTTCACTGTATGTGCTACATGTTTTTATTATTCAAGCAATTCCTAAATTGAGATATCAAAATGCACATGTTTCTCCAACATTAAGTAAATGAAATTAATTCTATTGCTCTAGCTTAAAAGAAAGATCACACACTTGTTCATGCTTACTCAAAATTAAATCAAACACACTCTTTTTATTTTAAATGAAATCACACACACACACACTTTTCTTCGTATAAAATCACAGTTTATTTAAAATGAAATCACACTTGCTTGAATTGAAAACACACTTTCTTGAATTAACAACAAATTCGCTTTAAAATTAAATCACACTTGATTGAATTGAAAGTACACTACAAATGAATCTACTTTTGACAAAAAGAGATATTATCTCTGCAAATCTATATAACTGAAATGTAAAACTACATTACTGATCTATGTAAACCTATGCTCTATCCATGCGCAGAAGAGATCTCGCTTCACCCAAGAGTAAAAATGATTAAGAAATCTTAATAAAACAATCCTAATCATTCATCCAAAAATCAAAACTAAACATTTAAACAATTTAATTAAATGCTACGACAAAACATAGAATTGAAATGCTATCTATAGTTAATGAAAACCTTACAACTCGAGGGGGCCCTCTTGCGATATGTAGGCAATAGCACAAATCCTCTACAAGACTGAATACACATCGAGACCACGCGCAACAAATGAATGAAACAAAAACAAAATTTGTATTTGAAAAAACAAATTTTTCAAACAATCATCTCCCTTCTCCTCTCATCAAAGGGATTGAAATTTATAGATCTTTGAAGCAACAACAAACTTAGAGTCTTTATTGCTACAATTCTAGTCAAGGGATCTTTATAGATCAAATCAAATAAATTTTCATGGATTTTTGGATCAAATATCAACTAAGATCTGATCAAACTTATCTCCATGCCACAAATTTTCCAAAGAACAACTCGTTTTGGCTTTTTTTTTTACTATGCATTAAATGACAAATTGAAAAACCGCCTATCCACGTAATATGCAAAATAATGCTCCAAATATCTTTGAAAATATCTGAAATTTTAACGAATTTGAGAAAAATACTCTCTTCCAAGTAAATTGGGCCCATTAAGAACAAAACCCATGTTTTTGTTTCTCGAAATTAATTTCCATTTGCCTAGAAAACACGTTTTAAGTTGACTAGTCAAAACTACTATGTTTGATATGATGTTGGAGGTCCACACGTGCGAGCTGGGTGGATTTTGACCAATAAAAATAAATATTGGAACATTTAGAAACAATGCACATGTGCCAAATTTCATTATAGAGTGGTTCTTGTTAGCCCCACTCTCACATAATAAAAACAATAATAAGTTCAAAATATTAAAAATAATTAAAATCATGAAATTTGGATTTGTTCCTACCTATGTATTCTAGATTGGGTTAGTTCCTCAAACTAGGGAGTTTGTTTTGGTCTAGTTGGTTGAGAGATTCTCTCCAATATATTAGTGTGTGGTTGATATATTCACTCAACCAAATTGATTGTGTCCAAGATAGACACACTATCTTGAGACATTCTTGTGATGTATTTATATATTGTAACATTATCATTATTTGGGTTGTGTGAATGTGAGAGGAATATACATTAAGGTTGAAAAGCCTTTTTTGCCATGTCTTCGATTTTTTAATTTATGTTTATTTTAATATTTCTTCATTTGGTATCAAAGAATTATGGTGATTCTAGTTGCATACCATTTTTTTTGTAATTGAAGAATGAATTGAAGTTTGAGTGGAAATTTGTTGTGTGGAGCTGGTGAAAGTTATTCAAGGAAGAGTTGCATGCATTTTGGAATGCTGTGAAAAGAAATTAGTCAGTCCCCTAGAAGGAATCTCACTCCACTATTAGGGTCATCGAAACCCTACCAGCTGAACTTTCTCAGGAAAATGCGAAGGGTGAATTTGATTTCTTGATTTGCAGCGTAGGAGAATGCGATGATCACATTTTACAACAGGGATGCAGTCATGTCAGTGAAAGCATCACACAGATTTCGGTGTGTAGGAAGCGAGTTTAATTGTAACTGTTGTATAGGAGAACAATTTTGCAGAGGAAGAAGTAAAAAACAAGAGCGGGAAGATAAAATCTAGGTTGCGAATGGAATAGGATTATCATTTGGGTGCAAAGCAACCTGTAGGAGAGCGAAAGTATTTGTACATTAGGAAGAGTGCATCCATATAATTGGAAAATTTGTTCCTTCAATGCAACAATCAAGGAAGACTATAGTCCCAGTGGATTTACAATCTAAGTACACGGAACACACAGGTAGAGGGAAATAACTTAAGACACATCTGAGTATGCCAACAAGGGTAATTTATACAATTTTTTATCCTTAATAACAAATAGGTTGGTCTAGGTGTGTATTTTTGAGTTAGGTTAGGTTATTAGGGTGAAGTAAGGTCCTGAAATCCATTAAATTTCAAACTTTGTATATAGTTTCAGAGGGTCAAAATGGTCATTGGTCATGTGATTGAGGTCTTGTCAAAGTAAAATTCAAAAAATTCGATTGCATTGGTTAAACGAGTTATTTTATGACACTTGGTACCTTTTTCCTAAGTCCACAACGTTTTCTGTGTAAAACACTTTGTTTTCACTACGAACTTACCTGAAATTTCCATAGCGAATCTGCCCTCCCACTAACTAAAAGCGCTACAAACTCCGGATTTTCTGCTAACGGTGGGGTAATCAATATCCTGTCATCATTTCAATGGTTAGAAATCCTTTTGTCATCATGGTAAATTATAGTTATGAGTCATCTTGTGTAATATTGCATGCATGGTAATCATCACACCTTACATCATTTCGTTTTCCCTCTCATATTTATTTCCTAATTTAGCCTTACCTCATTCGAACAACAACACTTTTCATTTCATCCTTGTAAGCTATTTAATCCTTTTTCCAACAGTCTTCACTTTTGTTTCTTGTCTAATTGCTGTCTTAGGCTAGTTGTTACCTCTGTCAAGGAAGGTGCTTGCTGTGTTAGGTAATTTTTTAGGTGTCAAAGTTTGAAACTAGTTAGCGCTGTATTAGAGGGTATGGCTTCACATAAAAATCCAAACAAAGGTGGCTTTGTAGTCAGATACGAACCCATGGACATGAAAACGGTTGTGGAAGACCCTAAATTTCCACAAGCTTTCAAAAAAGCAGGTTGTTTGAGGTTTTTCCAAAAACTGTAGGGATATCATGCACAGGTGTCCAAGCATTTCACTGTCAACTTCATTGGTACAACTTCAAAGGTGGGCATATTAAATTTTATTGTTTGTCTTGAGACCATTGCATAGGCCACTGAAATTCCAAGGTTTGGAGAAGAGTGGTTCAAAGCAACAAAATTCAAGCTTCAAAAGTGTGATGAATTTATGAAGTAGGAGCACATAGGAATTGATATGACCTCAGGCATACCCATGAGTTGATTATGGTGATTCAAAAATATTTTACTTGTGAAGGTAGATTTCACATGATCTACCAATATCATTTTAGACTCTTAATTCATTTCATAAGTAAACACTTTCTTGATCTCTCATTCTTTCTGTTCAAAAGTTTAGGCAAGTTGGTTGAAAAGGTACAAGCCAAACCCGAGAGTAGTGATACTTCCATTTTTCATCATGGTTTAATAAAATTTTGAGTTATAGAAGAGTCATTAGAATTCAAATAGAGGGGAAAAGAAAACTTGAATACATCTTGCAAGAAATTGATATTGAAGAAAAACCTGTTGTAAAGCTTGTAGAGGTTAAGGGAACAAAAATCAAGAAGAAGGGTCTTACAACAAAGAAGCTATATTTTTATAGTGAAGATTCAGGATTTGTTTTTAAACCTAGGAATCCACTTACAAGGTCATAAATATCAAAGGGAGGCAAGTATGATAAATTTCCACAAAGAAACAAAAAGGAAGAAGCAACGAATAAGGGAAGAAATCATAGAGCTACCCCCAACTGAAGTAGAAGTAATCAAGACAAGGAAAGGCAAAGAAAAGGTTCAAAAAAAGTTTGAAGTGGAGCTTCTAAGAGAACAACTTAAGGAAGCCAGAGAAGAAGTTTTAGAAGCTAAACTAGAGCTAGATGACCTTAAACAAGAAAGGAAGGAGCTCACAGACTTCAAAAATGAAGTTAGCAAACACATTGATTTTATGATGAAGTTACAACAAGGTCAAGGAAGATGCTGAGAAGAACATTACCACTGCATAGGATGATGAAACACACCTTGGGGACGAATAGGTGGTTGTGATTAGAGAGAAGGAAGCTAGAAGATCAAGTTAAAGAAATATAAATCCAAATGGAGATGGTACAAACATAATTGAAGAAAAAGGGTTTGAAAATGGTTGTAGTGGATGACCCTGCTGCCCCTTGAAAGATGGTAAGACACATTTTTTGGCCAATTTTGTCCTAGGATACTCTATCAAATGAATTACAGAGCTTTGAACATTATTTTTGGAGGTAAAGAGTGAAAGTTGCAAAATTTGGAAAAGACAGGAAAGTTCGTAGAAAACTCCAGGCTTAAAGATGAGTTTTCGTTACGAACTTGCTGAAGAATGTTTTGAAGTGAAATTTCCAAAATATATCATGAAAGAGGTGAATAAAATCATGTATTTACCTCATTTTTCCTAATGAAGACCCTCCAACAATAAGAAAAGTCAGAAAAATTGCAGAAAGTGCTGAAAGGAAAACACTACAAAAACTACGCTACGAGATTGCCTTAAAATGCTATGTTTTTACAGCGAGCTGGAATTTTGATATTTTTGTAGCACTTAATGTTTTTAGGGGAGAAGATGAGTCATTAGAAGAGGTTGAAGGGTATCATTGAGACATCTGTTGATGAAGGCCACTCAGCAAGAAGATAACATGGCTGCTAGCTCACCATTTTTTCCACCTCACCAACACATAACTCATCCTAAAATTCTGAGCATCAGAGCCTAGATTCTAGCATGCCAATTTGTCACTTGATCATGGTTATTTCCACCTCATAAAAAATTGTTTGATTTGATAAGAATCATTATGTATGGGTTATTTAAAGTTTGTTAATGAAGTTAATAGGGATAGAGTCCTTTTAGGTTACAAACTCTTTCCAACAGAATTATCTCTATTTTCTCTCCATGTAATGAATTCCTTTTTGGATTAGATCTCTACAACAGTTTTGAGAGTCTAGCCTAGGTGGAAGACCTATGTAAAAGGAATTTCACTATAGAAATAGAGGGGTTTCAGAGTTAGAAAGGTTTGATATTGTAATCTTTTCTACTCAGTTAATATACAGTTGCAGAAAAAAATTATTCAAACTTGAGATTGTGTTTGAGTTATTATGTATTTGTGTCCTTTATCTTTTTAATGTTATCTCAGCTTGCTCTTACATAATTACTTAGAATTCATAGATTATTATGCTCCAAATTCCTTTATATATCTAGTTTTTTGTCAAAATTGTTTTATAAGAACTCATATGCCTCAGCTTCCATGAATGATATTTTTGTGTAATTTAATTTTCATTCTAACTCCATGCCCAATGGTAGCCCTCACACATCTTTCACCTGCAAAAAATCATCCAAAAAATATTTGAGAGTTAGCCATCTTTGTTTTAAAAATTGTTTATTGAATATCATATATTTTCTTGAGAGAGCCTTCTCTGACTGTTAGAACTAACTTCCAACCCTAAGTGGTTTGAAATAGTTACATTGACTTGACAGTTGAACAACCCAATTAGTCTCATTTTGGTGATAACATTTTGGTGCATCTGTCGGGAGCTTGAAGCTATATTTTCTCAAAAATTTGTGCTTAATCAAAACTACTGAACTCTTGAAGGTAGCAGGAGGTCATAAATATTCGAGGATGCATTCTACCTTGGTGACTCCACTAAGATTCACAACTTAAAGGTGGCTTACAAGAAGATTCATACAAGGAGAAATCTAGATCCTAACCCACTTGAGATATTTGATAATCCAGAAAGAATTCTCATAGGTATTAGAAGCTAATCAAAATCAGGTAATCCATATGCAAGAGTTTCATCTTTTCCCTTTGAGGTTGTTCGAAGTTTTGAACATAAAAAGTTTGATGAAAAGATAGAAGAAGTTCTTTTTAGATCTAAATCTGAGAATGAATTGATTGAAATTATATTAGATCTACAAATACTAGGAATTTATAGATCATATATTATGTCAAAAGAGGAAAAAAAATGTTTTCGGAAACTGTCACATCAGAATTATCACTGGAACAAGAGTCATTTGAAAAATTAAAAGAACTAGATCCTTTTTATTTCTTGTTAAGAAGGAGGTTTGGTGTCCCTTTTCCTGAGTGGAGTTATTTTGTCTCTAAACTCCAAATTCGCACCTTAAAATATCCTAGCATCACATCTTCATTCACTATTTTTTCCCCTAGTCAAAATATAATACCATCCACTACTTTTTCAAGTAGTACAGTCGCTGTCATTATGGCTGGAGTTCCTCCTCCTGCAGGTCCATCTAGGTATGCTCCTCTATTCCTAAGTACCATACTCCATGACCTTCCATAAGGGTATTCCACTAGAATTAAAACTTTTGGGAGTGAAGAAGATAATACTGCTGAACAACATGTTGACCAATTTAATGATTTTATTGACCGAGAAGAAGTGGATGATGAAGATGTGAAAATAAGGTTGTTTGCTCAAAGTTTCACAAGTGAGGTGAGAAAATGGTTTAAAGCCTTAGCCCTAGGAATTTTACATAATTGGGACCAATTAGAAGACAAATTTTTGACAAAATGGGGGAGTGAAGTGAACCCTGTTCAAGCCTTGACTGAATATAATAGTTTCAAAAAAGCCACAAATGAATCAATTCAAGATTTTTCTAAAATATTCAATAAGGTTTACAACTCTATACCTGCTCACATTAAACCTCCTCCAGGAGCTTCTCAATTACATTATGCTGAAGCCTTTGAATATGTTTTTTCCATTTTATTAAGGGAGAAAGAATCTGCCTCTTTGGATGATATGAAAAATGATGCTGTGAAGATTGAAGTAAATATCGCTGCAACCAAGAGGTCTAAAATGGGAAAAGCTAGATTAAAATAAGAAGAGAAACCTTCCTCATATTCAGATGTAAAATTTGATATGATAATGAAAACTATGGAGAGGCTTGCTCTTGGTACTAATCCCCTACCTGCTGCATAACAAGAAACACAAATTAGAAATCCTCGGTTTAGAAGGCCTCAAAACCAGTAGAGACCAAGGGAAAATAGAAATAAACCCGATCAACAGCTTAGGTCTAATTTTCAAAAAAATTTAGTGAATGAGGAAGAAACACAACCCGAATTTTAAGAAGACATCATTCACTGTTTGGTTCAGATGAGGATGTGTCAGGGATGTTCTTAACCAAAGAAGAACACGATGAATCTAGTCATGAAATAGGGGAAGATGAAAAATAATCTGATTACTTGAAAGGCTACCAACTTGCTATCTTTGAGATGAAAAAAAAATATAACTTGAGGAATAGAAATGTTCCTATTACAAACAATAAAGGTCATCCAAAGAAAGATACTCCAAATCTAGTTGAACAGAAAAGGACACATCACCCCATGGTAAAGAGATTGAAAAAACACCACCGGTTTTCAATCTAGAAAATGAGATTTCTAAGATCAAAATTGTTGTCCCTTTTGGTGATATCATTAAGGTCACCGAGTATAGGAGCCAAATTTTCAAGATGCTTAACACTTAAGCCTGGACCTTTGGACATTCTAAATATGCAAGAAGACCATCCTACTATTTTCCTAGGACTTGTTATGACTCTGAAATTTCCAAGAGTTGTTCAATGCATTAAAAAGAAATATCAAAGGTAAATATCAACCACTTTTGGAGATTAAGATCTCGCCTTCCTAAACTTAGAGAGGGCTCTCTCTTAATGATTTAACTTTGTTGATTTAATAGATTTTAGGCTAGTCATGTTTGCTTAATTTGGATTGATTTTGATTGATTGGTGGAATTAATGATTTAGATGAATAGGTGCTTTTCCATTTTCCATTGGGCTATGGTGTCAATATTATTTGAAAATAGAACATAATCAAATTATAAAGGAAATGTTACAGGGCATGATAGGTGAGCAATATCAGACCTCAATCGGGATGAAGGAGCAATTAAGAATTCCTTAAAACAGATGATGAAGGAAGGTGAAGGAGATAAATTGGGATAAGAGGGAAATTAAGAATTCTCTAAACCGAATAATAGAAGAAAACATATAAATGTATAACAGTTCAAAACAAAGTGTAAAGTTTAAACAAATTATGCAGTAAAATTCCTGTTATAACATTCAAATTTTGAATACATATAAGTTTATGGAATACTTAGAAAAAGAACATGAACAATTGAAATGTATACTTCACTGAGATAGCTCAACACATGAATCCTGTAAAGAAATTTCTTTATAACTTGTCCTAGCTGTCAACTGGAAATGGTACAATAACCCTCAGGTAATAGATCAATCAGTTATGGAAATATTCAGAAATCCACACTAATCCACCCTTGACACTCCGAATTGATGAAGTATTTATAGAAATTATTATAAAAAATATCCTGTCAACTGACTAGGATTTATTCAAGGAAAATAAAATATCTTTATGCAAAAATATAGTGACACCTTGTAACTCACTGAAATCTGGCCCTGTTTTCTTTGATTGTTGTTTTACTTGTTTGTTTCTTTCATCTGTGCGTTCTTTCACCCGTCTGCTCTTTAACTTGTCATAATAAATCACACCATTTTTCCCACGTTTCTTCATCTGGTATTTTGATCTTCATCATCTTCCGGTAAATCTCATCTACCTCTGAATATTTGGCAAACATGGGTTTATTTACAAAAAGGTGATTTACCTCATGTTGGAGGTAAAATAAGTTTTCTAAAGTTTGAAGGAGCACTTTTCCTGTGGGTACGCCCTTCATTGATGAACTATTGGAAGTTTCTTTGGCTACTTCCCTCATCTTCTTATCATAGTCTTCATGTCTCATAAGTTTATCATTGAATACTAAAGGATTAGGCATACCTTTCTGTCTCAATACATCAAACTTGTTCATAAACCTGTTCACTACAAGTTCCATTGTTTGACATTTGTCCTCAAGCTGTATCATCAGATTTTTCTTGGAAATAAATTTCTTCACCTCTAAGATAGTCTATGTTCTATCAGATATCCCGAGTTCTTCTAATTCATACTTGTTTTTAGAATTTAGGAATTTTATTATTTCAGAGGCTTCTGCTGGTTTCTTTCCAAGATTTGCTTTGACCTTTTGAATTGCATCACCAACTTCCTTTACCAAGTCATTTTGCTCAAATATGATCTGTATAGAAGGCCAAATATCATTAACTGAGTTAATGATATTGGCCCACAATTTTTTTTTTGCTTGGGCAAAAGCGCTTTTAGTGATAACTCTTTTTTCTAGCTTGCATATTCTTTCAGTCAATCTATTGGATTTTTGTACTTCTTCTTGATGCATTACTTCTGCCAATTTCTTTCCATATTATAAAATTTTTATTTGTTCTTTGAGCTCATTAATTTCAGTAGTTTGAATGGACATATATTCCATTGCTTTGATCAATTTTCTGGCCTCATCAGTGGGATGGGCTGCTGGTATTGTTGATGTTGTTGCTGATATAGTTGCTGGAAATGATGTTGATACTGGAGCTGCTATAGACAATGGAGTTGATGTACATGCTATAGGAATAGAAGTAATGGGAACTGCTTCCACACTGGCTTGTTTTTCCTGCACCAGTTTATCCATTTCTGTTTCCATTTCTTTTAGTTGAGTTGTCAAATGAATGATGAGATTCATCATTTCATCCTTTTGATTATCAGTTTCCAAAACCTCTTTGGTTTGTGGATGCTCCGTAGTTGGTAACTTTAGCTGTTTCTTCAGTGCATCTATGTTCACATTCTTCTTCTTTATTAGTTCTTCTGCTGCTTTGATATCTTTTGGATTATAACCAACTTCCATTACCAATTATTCAAGTGAATTTATCCTGTTATCCTTTGCTTGTGATGAAGATCTTTTTAGCTTTAACTGTGTCTTTATATTTTCTAGAGAATTATGTAACTTTTAGACACTTAAATATTTATGTGTCATGGTGGAATATATCATTTCTCCTACCTATTTGTGAAATTCAATCTGGTCAATTGGATGCACATCTTTGGCAAGAACTTCAAAGGCTGTCTTTTTATAATCTTCGAATGTTTTTGGGGCCTGCACTTTTGGATGTAGAAATTTTATTTGCATCTTCCTTGTTTTGAGGTCAAAAGCTGAAAGAAATGTATTATGATAATTGGGAGTTTGCTTCCAGTATTGTGCATATGTTACAACATTTAATGCTTCATTTTTGATTTTAATCTCTTTGTATTTCTCCATGATGTCTTTTTCTTTCTCGACTGGCTTGCTAGATGATGAAACCTCTGCACTATTTTGCTTCTAAATGATTTGTGCAATGGAAGTTGATGGTAAAGGTGTTTCTTCTAAATGTGTTGTAGGAGCATCATCCCTGATAACATTATCTGTTTCAATGTTTTCAATGGTTTCAACTGTCTCTTCCTGCTCTATTACTTGATTTAGCTTTGTTTTCTTTTTGTACATAGGCTTGAGTTTAGTATCAGAACTAGTTTTTGCAGAATAAGAGCCTTCTTCTCTAGCCCTTTTTGAATTTATGTCCTGCGGGATTGGAGTAAGCCGGATGGAACTAGTATCAAGTTGCTTCTCCACCTCTTGTAAAGTGTTTTCCAACCACTCTGATTGGTTGGAATATTTCTCAATTTCAGGCTTAGACTCATGAATGAAAGGGGTCAATTTGAACTTAAACCTTAATTTACTTATGACACCCAAGGGGTCATATGACCATTTGAAACTGCTGTTGAACTTGAAATATTGTAGGTATTTGTCTTCTTCCTTTCCAACATTCCTACTATTGCATATAAAGGCCCTAGTTGGTTTTTAATCTTGAATTGGGTCTTCAATTTTGGCTGAAAGGAAATTGATCTCATTAGAATTCAAGATTTGCATGATGTATTCTATAGCAAATATCCTCATTGGGAGGTATTTGGGAAGCTTGTATGGAACTAGTTGGATTTCATACACTTTGATTTCTGTATGATTCTGGTATAAATATTGGTCTTCTGTTTTGCTATGATCTAATAACTATAGAACCTTTTTGATTTCTTCATTGATTCTAGGCTGAATGCTACTACTAAGAATATTAACTACTGGATATACAAAAGAATCAATAAAGCATTTGAAACTGAATTCAGTGGAATCCTTTCTGATCAAGGATGTCCAAAAGATAACAGACCGGGGATTATCCTCTGTGTCCAGTTTGTGTAGGTTTACTACAAAACTTTTTGATTGAAAATATATAAACATATGAAACAATAATGAGGAGTATTTGAATACTCCTTCTGGGAGTTTGATCAGTTGATCATGCATGGCATCTTCCAGGTATTGGGAAAAATTGAAAGTTGTAGCTGGAGGCTGACCTAGGAAAAAGATGGATAGGAAACAAAGAATAGATTCATCTACATGCTCATCAGTGAAATATCCTAAAATACAGGACATCGTGGTCACAATTTGTCTAGCTCATTCTGAAAACATGGTAGCAAAGTATGGAGGATTATTTTTAGGAGTTTCTACTGATGGAGGGAGGAAAGTCTGAAAGATTTGAAACCTTTTAGGGAAATCTAACTTGAGTTAAAGCTCAGTAAGGGTTTCAATGGAGAAAGGTACTCCCTCAGGTTGTGGTTGAATTTGTAGTATTTGATTGATGGATTGAGCAGTGATGGTAAATAGGATTTCTTGGTTAGGGGTGACTATGGCTCTTCCATTTGGAAAATAGCTTATTTGGCACAATTTGTTGAGTTCAGGGAACTGATAGGTTTGTGGAAATGTGTACTTGGGTAGGTTAGAATCCCACATATGAATATCATTTGCCTGATTAGCAAATTTGTCATGGCTCCAACAATAAAGCTCCAAAAAGTTGCTATCAGTCACAGTGTCATGTATTTTTAAGTCCTTATCGGCCAAAGGACTGTGGTCGACATCTAACAGTGGTGGTTGTAAAGGGTTTACAATTAGGACGCTATGGGAATCCATTAATTTGGTTCAATTATTGAGTTAATAAGAAAATTAGATGGTGCCGGGTACTCAGAATTACCTGGAGTATAGTGAATTTGCTTGTAGAAGGGTTCAGGCGACAGCAGGGGATTTAATTCCGGTTGGTGATGACTTTTGGTCTTTTTTCACAAAATAAACAGAGATAATGAAATAACGGTAAAGTGGCGAGGTTTTATTATTTTTGAAAACTGAGGTTTATCACATGGCACGGGGGTGGGTTTTTCAAATAATGGTGGTTTATCACATGCATTGGAAGCAGTTTAGTGGTTTATCGCACAATACAAAGTAGTTTTGCGGTTTGGGGAATGGGTGGGTGCGATAAAACGTGGTAGCGTCGCGTGGCAGGGGAGCGGGGGATGAAACCACCCATTTCGCACCCCCCCCCTCTGTTTTAAACTTCGAACAACGGGGAGTGTGAAAAGGTTCGGGGGCCGTTAGATTTGATCAAAGGAGATTGGGCGCATGGTAGAAGTGTCAGGTTTTCAAAGAAAGGTGGGGTCGGGTAAATAGATAGGCGGGAGGTAAAATTAAAGCGGGGTTATGAAATATATAAAGCGGGAGGCTAAAATAAAAATAAGGTTGGGAAATATATTAAGCGGGGCATGGGGGCAGAGGGGGTTAAGTCAAAGGATAGTGGGACCCGATTAATGTATTTATGTTTTAAACTATGAAAAAGTGGATTTTATTGTTTTTATGAAAATGAGGAGTTAGTAAAGGAGAAGGGTTTTTCAAAGGGGAAAGGGATTTTAGCAAGGGGAAGGGAGTTTTCAAAGGGAAAACAGGTTTTTAGGAGGGGAAAAGGGTTTTAGCAAGGGAATCTAGGATAAGGGGAAATGTTAGAAAGATATTAAGAGATTAACCAAATGATGCTTTACATAACTCTTGAAAAGTATCCTACCTACCTTTATTTATCCGAACATTTTTTATTTCCTTTATTGGGTGAATTTGAGCTTGTTGACCCTTTTATTTTCTTATGATAAGAAAACTAACTTATTTCTAACCTTATATATTCTAATGGCTCAGATTAAACTTATGAGCTCATTTTTATTCTCTACCTAACTACTGATCTGCCAAGATTAAATGGCTTGGTCATATATTTATTCACTAATTATCATAACATAAAATTTGAAGGCATGAATGATCAAGATTAGATTGCATGATCATCATGAATTGTGGCATTTTGGACAAGCTGTACACAATTTTATTTGCAAAAGTAAAGTAAACTAAGAGTAGTGGCATTTGAATGTGCGACACTTTCAGAATTTATTTTTGTTTCTTTTTATGGGGTTCATAATTTATATCTTTTTTTATCTTTCTTTCTTTTGGTCCTTTGATTATTCTTTTAGGACATACCCTCTTTTCATTTTTTAATATGGAAAACATTTGCAGGAAGCAAAGGTATGTACAATATTACAAGACTTAACATAGTCAATTCAAAATTATGATCCCTATTATTATAGGACCCTAACAGGACCAAGAGTGGAAGATGAGAAAAATGAAGAAGTTCCACCTTTCTATGTGAGTTTGAACATCTATGACATGAAATTTCATAATGCTATGTTAGATTCAGGGGCCTCCCATAACTTAATTCCTAAGGTGATCATGGAGAGAATAGGTTTAGACAACCAGATCTTACAAAGACTTGTTTTCCTTTGATTCCAAAAGAGTTCAGTGCATTGGTCTCATTAAGGATGTAGTTTTTAGTTTAGCTCAAGTGCTTTCTAAGACAATGTTAATGGATATAGTTGTAGCTGACATTCCTCCAAATTTTGGTATGGTTCTTTCTAGATATTCAACTACTAAAATTAAGCAAAATATGCAGATGGACATGAATTATGCCACTATTCTAGTCTTTGGTAAGTAGAGGAGGTTGTACAAAGAATATAGGATGGCCTATATGATTAGTAGCAAAGATAAACCACAAAAATTTCCAATTTATGGAGTAGATATTGAATTGTGGTCTTGCATTTTGTTCAATGAGGCCACTAATGAGACAGAAAATCAGAAAATTGAAATCAACAAGTAAAAAATCATAAAATTAAGGAGGAAAATGAAGAAGGTTGGTGGAATTTTCACTTTGATGGCACTGCTGGAAGGGAAGGAGTTGGTGCAGGTATGTGGATTACCAGCCCTAGCGATGAGAGTAAGTTTTATTCTTACAAATTATACTTTGACTGTACAAACAACATGGCTAAATATGAGGCTTTTTTTTTGGATTTAGAAGCTTTGAAAGTTTTAAGTGCAAAGAAAATATCAATTTGTGGTGATTCTGAATTAGTGATCAAACAAGTAGAAGGATCTTATCAAACTAAGGATGTCAGAACGAGAGCTTATATAAATTTGATCCTTGATTTTCTTGAAAATTTCAAAGAACATAGTTTCACTATCAAATCTAGAAACCAAAATTTTGTAGCTAATTCTTTGGTTGTTTCAGCCAACTTGTTTATCATCCCTACTCATTCTAGCAAGAGCTATTAAGTTGAAGTCAAACATAGACTAGCTATCCCTGATAATATTATCAATTGGAAAGTGTTTGATAGTGATCAATGAGTCAAAAATTTTCTTGAGCTGAAAGAGGAATTTGAAAACATTCAAGTAGATCAACATAACATGTTTACTGAAACTAAAGCCAATCTGAAGGTCCTTCAGCTAAAGAATAATTGCGTTCCTAAAGACTTAATCCCACTTGAGAAGTTGTTTGATTAGAATGATGTGTTTAAATATCCAAAAATGAAACCCGATGATGAAGAGGTTGAAGGTTGTAACCTAGGTACCACAGAAATTCCCAAGATGATCAAGTTCTCCAAATTCCTTTCTTCAGAGGTGAGACAAAGGAATGTTGATCTGATGAAAAGGAACATTGATGCTTTTGCATGAAGTTATGTAGACCTAAAGAGGTATGATCCCAACATTATTCAACACAACATACTAATCAAAGAAAATGAAAAGCCTTTTAAACATAAATTGAGGAGAATCAATCCATTGCTCATGCCATTGAATGAAAATAAATTAAGAATTTATTTGATGCAAAAAGCATTTTTCCATTGATATTTTCTAAGTGGCTTGCTAATTTGGTACCTGTGAGGAAGAAGAATGGGGAGATTAGGATATGAATTGATTTCAGAAATTTGAATAAGGCATCTCTAAAAGACAATTATCCTCTTCCAAAAATAAATCAAATTTTGTGAATCATTGTTGGATCCCAAAGGATGTCTATGCTTGATGGTTTCTCAGGCTATAATCAGATACTAGTGCATCTAGATTACCAAGAGAAAATTGCCTTCACTACGCCATGGGGGACATTTATGTATGAAAAAAATCCCGTGTCAAATTTCCAAAGGGCGATGGACATTGAATTTTCTGAAGAAAACGATAGGTTAGTGGTGGTTTACTTGGATGATATCACTATGTTTTCAAAGAGGGAAGAAGAGCATCTCAAGCACTTAGAGAAAATTCAGCAAAAATGCAGAAAATTTGGTATTTCTCTCAATCCTAATAAGAGTGTTTTTGATTTGACTACTGGAAAATTATTGGGACACATTATATCAAAATAAGGAATAAGGATTGATCCAAGTATGGTCGCTGCCATACAAAATATGGATTTTCCAAGAAAAAAAAAGAGATTCAATCCTTTCTAGGTAATGTAAATTTTGTTAGGAGATTCATTCCTAATTTTGTAGAAATTGTTAAGCATATCACTACGATGCTTAGAAAGGATTCTGATATTAAATGGACAACATAAGCAAAAAAATATTTTGAAGAGATCAAGAAGGCCCTTACCCATCATAAGTCCTGATTTTTCTAAGGATTTTCTGGTTTTTACTTTCACTTTTGAACATACAATTGCTGGAGTGTTATTGCAGAAGAGGCAAAAATGTAATGTGAAACCCATTTCTTTCTTCAGTAGAACACTTGCAAACTCTGAACTAAAGTAAAACATTATGGAGAAACAAGCATATGCTTTAGTGAAGGCGCTTAAAAATTTAAGAATCGATATTCTACATTCTCACATTGTGGCTTTTGTGCTTAATGTTGTGGTGAAATACATACCGACTCAAGCTGATCCAAAAGAAAAAAGAGATAAGTGGATTGCCACTTTGCTGGAATATTATATGGAGATTAAGCTTACCAAGTTGGTAAGAGATCAAGGGCTGGAAAATTTGATGGCACAATCAAATTTTGATTGCCTAGATATGAATTTCATTGCAGAATTTTCAGAAGTGGTTGAAGAAGAGGAATTGATCCCTATAGAGGAAAAATTCATTATGTCTGAGAAGTATAGGGTTGTATTTTTTTTTTTTGCAGCATCAAAAAGCTCCTCTTAAATTAACCAAGTCCAAATCCAGATTTGTAAAGCTGAAGTCTCTAAGGTATTATATTCTGAACAAGAATTTATATTGGAGGGATACCAGTGGGATTCTCTTAAACTGCTTGTTAGAAGATGAGACTAAGAAGGTAATTGATGAATTTCATAAGGGAGATTGTGGAGGACACCATTATTGGAAGGCTAAAAAAAATAAGATACTCAGAGCAGGATACTATTGGACTTCTAAATTAAAAGGCATTTACAAAAATATTGTTGCCTGTCATGAATGCCAAATTTTTTATGGGAAAAAGAAGCTAATGCCTTTACCTTTGAAACCCATATATGTTGAAGCTCCTTTCCAAAAATGGGGATTATATTTCATTGGCGAGATAAACCTTGCATCCTCAGGCCAACATCGGTGGATCTTGACATCCACATATTACTTCACCAAGTGGATTGAAGCTGTCCCTACAAGGCAAGCTACAAACTTGGTAATCATCCATTTTCTCGAAAAAAATATTTTGTCAAGGTTTGGGTGTCCCATGAAAATTATTACTGAAAATGCTTAAGCTTTCAAGTCTAAAAAATTGATTAGTTTTTGTAATCAATATCATATTACTCTTGGTCATTCCACAACATATTACCCTCAAGGTAATGGCTTAGCTGAGTCATCAAATACAAGCATAGTCAAAATCATTAAGAAGGTTTTTCAAGAAAACAAAAGGTCATGGAATTTGAAGTTAAAATTTGCTTTGTGGGTTGACAAAATTTGTACTAAGAGGTCTATAGGTACATCTCCTTATGAGATGGTTTATGGAACTGAAGAATTTTTCCCAACCTCTCTTGGAGTTCCAGTAATGAAGTTACTGCAGGGGTTGGAAGAAGAACCAAATTCAATCCAAATAAAGATAAATCGACCCATTGCTTTGCAGGAAAAAAGAGAGGAAGTGTACACTAATCATCAACAATCACAAAATAGAGTCAAAAATACTTTTGACAAGAAGACAAAAGAGGAAAAATTCAAAGTTCAAGATGTGGTTTTGAAATGGGAAGCCAAGATTGAAGATAAAGGGAAGCATGGAAAATTCTAGAATATCTGGAAAGGACCTTTTATGATAGTATCATACCATGGGAACAACACATTCTTACTCCAAGAAACGAATGGGCAGTTGTGTGAAGGAGGACCTGTCAATGACATGTTTCTAAAACACTACTCTTCTTAATTCATTTTACTGAAATACACATCACTGTATATATTCCATCCTATGTTATTTTATTTTCAAATAAATGTGATATTATCATCAAGTTTGAGGCCGAGGAGAAGGCCATAAAATCTTGAAGAAGATTTCATCAAATTTAGAAATTTTTAGTTTTTTTAGGGCAATGGAGCTACTGGTTCTTTGCTGCACCACAGGGGTGAAACATGTTGGAAACCTAATCCTCAATGGGTAGGTGTGGAAGCCGAACAGTCATAAAGGAGTCCAAGTGACCTTGGAATGCGGAATCCAAGGGTCACACCTAATGTACTATAAAAGCACATCTATGGTTAATGGTAAAATAACTCACGCTTATCTTTCTGTTTGTGTGTGTTTACTATTTCCTTGTGTGTTCACATGAGTGAGTTTAACATGGTATCCGAGTGGGACTATCTTGGCCTGCTATAATTTGAAATATTTTTTCAATCAACTAAATGTTAGCTGCATTATCTTCACCCTACATTACTCCATTGAAAGCGTTAGTTTCTGAGCATTTTACCTGCTCCCTTTTCCACCCGCGCTCTCTAAAAAAAGATGGTTTATCTGCGCATTTCACTCCCTTTCACATTACATCTTTTTTCGTGCTGTGCTGGGTTGTTCCCATCGTATGAATTTTTCCTGCGCTTTTGTTGGCCTCCTGTAGAGATATCTTCCAAAACACTGAATCTTCCACCCCTCTGCCGCTTAAACCTGTCCAGTCTGTCAATCCATTCATTCTGCCAGAAGAGTAGGTAAATCTTGAACGGGTATGGGTTTGATATTTGCAACATTACAGTGAACGGGTTGGCTTGTTGTTGGCATGCTGAAAGTGTCGATTTCCTTGATGATTGAGTGAGGTATATTGGTGTGCCCTGCTAAAATGTTTCCTTGGACAAAGCGCTATTGTTTACGCTCCCTCTCACTTTCCGGCCTACACGCTCCTCATTTGCGCCCTCCATACCATACACTACTCCTCACCACTGCGCTCCTCCTCCATATACCCAAACCGACGTGGAATCCTTCCGTTGTGCTCCACCACTCCACTATTCTCCTACATGTTGCAGTCAAAGACCGTGGTGTAGGGGTAAATGGTCTTGTTGTCAGAGGTGAGACTGTTGGCATCAAATAATTGCTGCACAATGGCTCCATATTGGATCGCGATGGCCTCCAGATAGTCATTCGTTCGGACCAAATAAGAGAGCAGGTACTTGAATCCTTGCCCTACCTGAGCATTCATTGGGTAGGCGAATCTAAGAGGGACCTGGAGGCTCATACTGGTTTGAAGTTCTGTAGCAGGGACAAAATTCTTTTGCATCATGGCCTGGCAAGTAGAGAGCCCCTGGTAAGTGTTGTTGGCCATGTTGAAATATGAGTCATTTTTTTGAACAACATAGATTGTGTTAGCCTACGAGTAGTTTCCAGCGCAGGTATATTTGATGGGAGCTATGACTGCTTTGTCGATGTCGAGGATCTGGGTGTCTGAGAGCTTGTTGATTTGGGCCATCTGGGATTTATTTGAATTAAGTAGTGTGCTGATATTTTCCAGGGTTTGGTAACTTGTTTGGGCTCTATAAATTGCATAGGCCTGACATGTTTGCTGTTGGCCATTGCAGGTGTAGCCGTAGGTGATGTCCAGGGAATTGTTGGAATTGCAATTCAACTGAGCGTTTTGTTCATACGACTCTCGATTACCAACCCTATTCAGAAAGACGAAGGATACCAAGGGACGCAGAACTAGTGCAACAATCCCATTTGAAATTTTTTCCAACGAATTTTTGAAGATAGGTACATTCATATATACTGTGTTGACCACTTATTTTTATCTCTCTTTTTCGAATTCTGTGCTTGAGGCTTCACTAACAAACAACAAAAACAACTATTATCGTTGACTGTTAGAATGACACTACTTGGCTTTCTCATATAAAGCAGCTTCAGATGGCCTTTTATGACAAATAATTTGCCAAGTTTTACTATCATAACTTTAGGAACAATCTTCACATGCTTCCAAGACACCACTAATGACATCGTGAAGGACTTCTCTATCATGAAAGTCAACATTTTCTAAATTTTGATTTGAATGATATATGAAACAAAAAAAGGGGGGCGGGGGGGGGGGGGGGGGGGGGGGGGGGGGGGGGAAGTGAAGTCACCTTTGTAGAAGATAACAGTAAGGTTGGAGCCCGATAGGAGTTTTTGAAAAATATTGAGCACAAGTTTCTTTATCTTTTTCTGGATGAGATTCCAACCCTTTTGATGAGTTTTTTCTGAAGAGAAAGGGGACGAGTTACCTAATATATTGTTTTTGGCTGGTCTATTGGTATTTTGGGTTAATTTTTTCCATACCTGAACGCGTTTGTGTCATTTTGGATGCCATTATAGAGGTTAAGTGTGTAGCTGTATATCTCTTTCACTGGGTCAAGTTTCTGAGTCTATTTATTGACTGTGGGAAGTGAAACTTACTGCTGGTCGTGTGATATCAGTCAAGGGGATTGTTGATAAGTGGACGTGGAATTATGATTCACTAACTGAAGCCTGGCACCTTTGGCAACAACATACATCATTACAAATATATTCATACAATTATCCCATGTTTTATCTCTCTGTGCATAGTTGTGATAAGTTTTTTAAGTGTAATTTTGACAATGGATAAAATAACCAGAATTGGTGAAGTATTAGAATTCTTAAAATCTCTGATACATTCCTCTGATCATGATACAGTAAGAGTCAAGAAATCTTCTCTTGCTAACATTAGAACCTGTTTGCAAAATGCACAAGAAAACATTTCTTTTTTGCGGCTTGAATCTCAACTACAACAAGAATAATTACAGCAGTGGAGTCATCATTCTGAACCTGTTTCTGTTCAAAAATTTGAAAGAGACTCCCATAAGCAGAAAGTCAATAATGTTGCGGTTGATTCACATTCAATGCCCAATATAAAAGAGGATTTTCATGCAGAAGCAAGCATCCAGCCTGCACCTCCCAAGCCCATCATCAGACCTTAGGAAGAGCTTGTCCACAACAAGCACAAAACATGTCTTGGATATGGCAAGGAATTGTCCTTTCATATTCCAAACTACTCCAAGCCCATCAAATTTCAGAGTGCCGGATTTCTTCATGACAATTCACCTTCAGCTGTTCCAGATCCTGCTCCTCTTCCAAATTAGAAACAACAAATTGAAAAATGCCAACACTGTGATCGAGTTGGCCATATGAAAGATCACTATTTCGATCTTCACCCATGCAAGCACTGTGGTCGACACACCCATTCTTCACACAGAAGCTTCAGAAACAAGTCTCCTGCAAGAACAAAGATTCATCTTGGATGGATCGCTTCTTGGCAATGGGCATCAACAACCAAGAAGATGTTTAAGTTGCATGTTAGAACTTGTTCTTGAATATTGAGCAAAATTGCAGTTGATTTTTTTCCATCATATCACCTTGTACTTGACAGGGGGGGAAATGGTGGTCATCTACAAGCTTCAAAGCCACATCAAGCGAGCCTAAGCCACAATCTCTCATTCCAGATTCAAAGTTTGTAGCCAGAGATATAGCAGTTCAAGCAAGCTTGAGCCACAAATTTTCATTCTAGATTCAGAGTTGTAGCTAGAGACATGGATGCCCATGAGTATTCCTTTGGTTGGTGGACAACCTTAAACCATCAATGTGAGGTTGATATTCTTCCTATTCAAAGAATTCAGAGCACTTCCTCTAGTAGAAGACTTCAGCTTCTTGCCAGCTTTGGTAGAGTTCTGGGAAATGCATTAAGCATTCCAGTGTTGGTGGTCATCCTTAAACCATCATAGGTTGTAGACATCCCTTCTTATAGGTTGAAGGTATCCCTCTTCAAATATGAGGGACACTTCCTCTAGTAGAAGCCCTCAGCTTCTTGCCAGATTTGGAAGAGTTCTGAGAACTGCACGAAGCATTCCAGTGTTGGTGGTCATCCTTAAACCACCTCTTTATGCCAACATTTCAGAGAGTTGATTCAACCTAAGTGCTACCATGCATATTTTGCAGATTTGTATTACAACTCTCTTCTTGGACTCACACATACCCCTTCGGATTAAGGGGGGAACGTTGGACACCTAATCCTCAATGGGTAGGTGTGGAAACCGAACAGTCATAAAGGAGTCCAAGTGACCTTGGAATGCAGAATCCAAGGGTCACACCTAATGTACTATAAAAGCACATCTATGGTTAATGGTAAAATAACTCACGCTTATCTTTCTATTTGTGTGTGTTTACTCTTTCCGTATGTGTGTGCACATAAGTGAGTTTAACAAAACATCCCAATGGAGCCACTGTTATCCTTAATAATAATTAGGTTGGTCTAGGTGTGCCTTTTTGAGTTAGGTTAGGTTATTAGGGTGAAATAAGGTCATGAAATTCAATAAATTTCAAACTTTGCATATAGTTTTAGAGGGTCAAAATGGTCATTGGTCATGTGATTTAGGTCTTGTCAAAGTAAAATTCAAAAAAATTGATTGCATGTGTTAAAATAGTTTTTTTATGACACTTGGCACCTTTTTCCTAAGTCTGCAATGTTTTCTGTGTAAAATAACTTGTTTTCGCTATTGACTTATCTGACAGTTCCATAGCAAGTTTTCCCTCCCACTAATTGAAAGCGCTACAAACTCTGGTTTTTATGATAACGATGGGGTAATAAATATCGTATCATCATTTCAGTGGTCAAAACTCCTTTTTTCATCATGGTACATTAAAGTTATGAGTAATCTTGTGTCATTTTTCATGCATGGTAATAATCACACCTTACATCATTTCATTTTCCCTCTAATCTTTCTTTCCTAATTTAGCCTTACCTCATTCGAACAAAAACACTTTGCCTTTCATCCTTGTAAGTTGTTTAATCCTTTTGCCAACAGTCTTCACTTTTGTTTCTTGTCTATTTGCTGTCTTATGCTAGCTGTTACCTCTGTCAAGGAAGGTGCTTTTTGTCTTAGATAAATTTTCAGGTGTCAAAGTTTGAAGCTAGTCAACACTGTATTAGATTTTATGGCTTCACATAAAAATCCAAACAAAGGTCACTTTGTAGTCATATATGATCCCATGGACATGAATCTGGTTGTGGAAGACCCTAGCTTTTCACAAGCTTTCACAAATGCATGTTGTTTTAGGTTTTGCAAAAAACATCAAGGATATCATGCACAGGTGTCCAAGGATTTCACTGTCAACCTCATTGGTACAACTTCAAAGATGGGCATCTTAAATTTTACTGTTTCTCCTGAAACTATTGCACAGACAACTAAAATTCCAAGGTTTGGAGAAGAGTGGTTCAAAGAAACAAAATTCAAGCTTCAAAACTGTGATGAATTTCTGAAGCAGGATCACATAGGAATTGATATGACCTCAGTCATACCCATGCGTTGCCTCAAGGACAAAAACTCAAATATTCTTATTGTGATTCAAAAATATTTTACTTGTGAAGGTATATTTCACATGATCTACCAATATCATTTTAGAATGCTACTTCATTTCATAGGTAAACAACTTCTTGATCACCCATTCTTTCTGTTTAGAAGTTTAGGCAAGATGGCTGACAAGGTACAAGCCAAACATGAGAGCAGTGATACTTCCATTTTTCATCATGGTTTAATCAAATTGTTAGTTATAGAAGAGTCACTAGAAGTCAAACAGAGGGGAAAGGCAAACTTGAAGTCATCTTGCAAGAAATTTATATTGAATAAACCCCTGCTTTAAATCCTATAGAGGTTAAAGGAATAAAAATAAAGAAGAAGGGTCTTACAACAAAGAAGCTATATTTTTCCACAAAAGTTTTAGGGTTTTTTTTTTAAACCTAGGAAGCCACTTACTGGGTCACAACTATCAAAGGGAGGTATGTACGATAAATTTCATAAATAAACAGAAAATAAGAAGCAACCAATAAGGGAAGAAATCATAGAGCTATCCCCAGCTAAAGCATAAGTAATCAAGACAAGGAAAGGCAAAGAAAAGGTTAAAAAAATTATGACATGGAGCTTCTAAGAGAACAAATTCAGGAAGCCAGAGAAGAAGTTTTAGAAGCTAAATTGGAGTTATATGAATTTTAACAAGAAAGGAATGAGGTCACAAACTTCAAAAAGGAAGTGAGAAAAAAAATTGATTTTTAAGATGAAGTTGCAGTAAAGTCAAGGAAGATGCTAAGAATAATATTACCACTGCACAAGATGATTAAACATACCTTGAGGAGGAATAGGTGGTTGCAATCAGAGAGGATGAAGCTACAAGACCAAGTCAAAGAATTATAAATCCAAATGGAGATGGAACAAACAAAATTGAAGAAAAATGGTTTGAAGATGGTTGTAGTGGATGACCCTGTTTCCCCTTGAAAGATAGTAAGACACATTTTTTGGAAAATTTTGTCTTAGGATACTCTATCAAATTAGTTACAGAGTTGTGAACATGTTTTTTGGAGGTAAGGAGTGAAAATTGCAAAATATGGAAAAGACAAGCAAGTTCGTAGCAAACTCCACGCTTAAAGCTGAGTTTTCGCTACGAACTCGCTAAAGAATGTTTTGAAGTAAAATTTCCAAAATAGATCATGAAAGAGGTGAGTAACACCATGTATTTACCTCATTTTTCCTAATGAAGACCGTCCAACAAGCAACAAATTCAAAAAAAGTGCAGAAAGGAAAACGCTACAAAACTACCCTACGAACTTGCCTTAAAATGCTCTGTTTTTATAACGAACTGGAATTTTGATATTTTTGTAGGACTTAATGTTTTTAGTGGAGAATATGAGACGTCAAAAGAGGTTGAAGGGTATCAGTGAGACCCCTGTTGATGTAGGCCACTCAGCAAGAAGATGGTATGGCTACTAGCTCACCATTTTTGCCACCTCACCAACACATAGCTCATCCTAAGATTCTGAGCATCAGAGCCTAGATTCTAGCATGACAATTTATCACTTGATCATGGTTATTGTTACCTCAGACAGAGTTTTTTGATTCGATAAGCATCATTATGTATGGGTTATTTAAAGTTTGTTAATGAAGTTAATAGTGATAGAGTCCTTTTAGGTTACAAACTCTTTCCAATAGAATTATCTCTGTTAGATCTAAGACTTTTGTGATCCATAATGTAGATAGAAGTGTTTTGGATTAATCACATCATTAGGATTTGGTCGATGTTTCGAACCATCTAATGTGGTTCATCCTCAGGACAAGGTGAAGAAGGAAATCAATCTCAATGAATAAATAGTAAGGATGCGTCATTGCCTAGAGTTAGCTGTTAAAACTAGCCGTTATTTAGTTAATTTTTAATTATTTAATTAATTAGTTAGAAAATTAAAAGTTTTTAATTATTTAAAAATATAATAATTTAGTAAAAAGGTTAAATTATAAAATCAATAAGGGAGAAGGGGTAAATTATAGTATAGGGGATAGTATTAAAATGATTAAATTATGAATAATATAATAATTTGGTAAAATGATAAGGGAGAAGGGGTAAATGATGGTAAAGGGGAAAGTATTAAAATGAATAAATTATAAAATTAGTAAGGGAGAAGGGGTAAATAATAGTATAGGAAATAATATTAAAATATTGGAGAAGTTAAAAGAAAAATATGAAAGGAATAATGTACAATAAAATAAAAAGTGGAATAGGTTCATGGATGACGCTTGTGTCATTTGGCCCCACGGTCGTGAGAAGTTAGATTTGTTTCTTGATCACCTGAATTCCCACTCTTATTACATCAAATTCACGATCGAGTTTGAGGTGGATGGTTGCCTCCCCTTCTTAGATATTCTTCTGTCTAGAAGGGATGATTGCTCAACCTCTCACTTGGTTTTCTGCAAGAAGACGCACACTAAACAATATCTTCATGCTGATTCTCATCATTTTCCTGCTAAAAAATTTGGTGTTCTCTACACTCTGAATACCCGGGCTCTTAGAATATATGATGACAACCATTTGGAATAAGGGAAATCCCATATTCTGGATGTATTTGAGATTAATGGGTATAGCATATTTCAAGGTCTTAAGGCCTTCCAAAAGGCCTCTAAAGGATCAGGAGACAATTCTTCTTGGTTGGATCCTATTTCTAAAGTGAATCTTCCGTTTATCCAACGGACCTCAGACATAATTTCCCATTTCCTTAGGAGAAATAATGTCGCCTCTTCATTTAGGCCTATCAGTACCATCAAGAATTCTCTCGGATTGGTTAAAGACCCTATAGACCCAAAGGAAATTAAAGGTTTTTATTTAGTTCCATGCTCCTGCGGTACTCCCTATATTGGGGATACTGGTCGATCCATTAGACAAAGAATCCAGGAGCATGCTGCAGACATTAGGCACAGTCGATCCCGCACTTCTTCTCTTGCGGAACATGCTAGGAAATCGTGTCACCATGTATGCATTGAAGACTCCAAAGTCATTTCTAGGGTGGATCACTTCCATCATAGAAAGCTGAGGGAGGCTATTGAAATTGAGAGACATCCTAAAAATCTCAACAGATATGATGGGTGGAAACAATGTAAGAGATGGACTCCGACCCTCTTAAGGTGATTCAACCCCCAGCTGGTGTTTTCCTTTAGTTTTATTCTCTTCCCTTTGTTTTGGTTTCGCCTTTTTTTTTTGTTGGAGCTATATTATTATATTATCTCCTTATATATATATATATATATATATATATATATATATATATTATTTTTTTTCCCCCCTCTCCGCTCTTTATAATAATAACTATAAATCTTCCCCTTTTTATTTATTTTTTATTTTTTTTCTAAGTAAGAGTAAGATCTATTAATAAAACATATGGTACAAGGAGGCTCTAGCCTCAGCAGTTCAGGCCTGCATCAGTGGCATATTTTCAACAAAACAACAAAAATGGAGCTGCCCACGAGGGGAAACCAGCCCATATAGAGTTTAAAGCGCTGCCTCTAGTTAGGAAACCAACGACATATAGACATAAGTAATTTTACCAAGCATAGAAGTAAGAATATAGCAAAAATAATAAGCTAGAATTCTTGAACCGGAAAGGACCTGAGATTCTAAGTGTCATGAACATACGGAGGTGGTTCTTCAACAATAAGACATCTGTACTCATCATCTTCTACAAGTTGGGGGCCAAGTGCAGCCTGGTGAGGCACCGTGGCATCATCACCTGTTCCTCTGTCTTGCATACGCTTCTCCTTGTAGTAGCCCGAGCTGCCACTGCTGTTCGAGCCAGAATTGTGCCCTGTAGGGACCTGTTAGGTTTTCACATCATCAGAGGGACCAGGATCACTGCGCGGACGCAGAGGTGGAATGGGCTGACTGAGACCGGGACCATCGCCAGTTACCTCGCGGAAAGAGACAGAGATGGTAGCAACGACGAGAGGTTGGTCGGAGGTACACTGGAAATGAAAATGGGCGATGGTGGGGGACTGCGAAGAGGCAGAGGTGTTCAGGCGAGGCGGGGGAAGCGTCGAAGGCTCAAAAGCAGGATGTCGAGGGGAGGAGCTGAAAAGTCGACCACGACCATTGCGAGTGTCGGGGTATTCACCCCAGGAGTGCTCGAGGGAGGAAAATGAGGAGTTGGACAAGGAGGAGTGGAGCGGATGAGAGGCACGGCCCCTGCTGTTGCCCCGCCAGCATCGCAAGAAATGTCTAAGACGTGGCATGTTGGCACGAAAGGGGTGAAGGGTGCATTGAGTACAGGAAGGGGCGAGGCTGGCAGGGGAAAACAGGGAAGCAGAAGAAGAATTGAGGCCGAAGGAAGCCGAAAAAATCAACTGACAAAGGAGACTTTGAGAATGATGGTAGCCAGGGAGAAACTCGATGCAACTTCTGAGACTGCAACGCTGCCCAGTTGATGTGTGAGAGCTTGGCTTCGCAGCCTCAGGGGAGAATCCACTTTGCAGGGGGGATAACTGTGGTGGTATAGAAGCAGCAGAAGGGAGGCGAGCTTCGCAGAGGGACGAAATGCATAATCAGAGGGCCGAGGAGTATAACCAGGGAGCGGCATTTTGATGTGATGAAGGCCGCCTCGTTGATTGCAACAGAAGAAATGTCTCACAAGGTGATGGCGAAGATACATAAATGCCTTTGGGTGCCATAGGTGAGGCTTGTGGGTGGCCATGTGGCCTTGCCACGCACCATCCCACAAGCCATGCTCCGTATAATCAATCTTTAACACTCGCATCCGGGGTTCCCCTTTTTATTTTATTGTATATTATTCCTTTCTTATTTTTCTCATAACTTCAATATTTTAATATTATTTCCTATACTATTATTTACCCCTTCTCACTTACTAATTTTATAATTGATTCATTTTAATATTTTCCCCTTTGCCATCATTTACCCCTTCTCCCTTATCATTTTACCAAATTATTATATAATTCATAATTTAATCATTTTAATACTATCCCCTATACTATAATTTACCCCTTCTCCGTTATTGATTTTATAATTTAAACTTTTTACTAAATTATTATATTTTTTAAATAATTAAAAACTTTTAATTGTCTAACTAATTAATTAAAGAATTAAAAATTAACTAAATAACGACTATTTTTAACAGCTAACTCTGGGAAATGACGCATTCTTTCTATTTATTCATTGAGATCGATTTACTTATTCACCTTGTCCCGAGGATGAACCACATTAGATGGTTCGAAACGTCAACCAAATCCTAATGATGTGATTAATCCGAAAGGCTTCTATCTATATAGAATTATCTCTATTTTCTCTCCATGTAATGAATTCCTTTTTGGATTTGATCTCTACAGAAGTTTCGAGAGTATAGGCCAGGTGGCAGAACTATGTAAAAGTAATTTCACTCTATCAATAGAGGGGTTTCAAATTTAGATAGGGTTTATGGATGTAATGAAAAGGCTACTATTGTAATATTTTTCTACATAGTTAATATACAGTCGCAGAAAAATTTTATTCAGACCTGAGATTCTGTTTGAGTTCTTATGTATTTGTGTCCTTTATCGTTTTATTGTTATCTCAACTTTATTTTACATAATTACTTGGAATTCATAGATTATTATGCTCCAAATTCCTTTATGTATCTAGTTTGCTGTTAGAATTGTTTTATAAGAACTCATATGCCTCAGCTTCCATGAATGATATTTTTGTGTAGTTGAATTCCCATTCTGACTCCATGCCCAATGGTAGCCCTCACACATCTTTCACCTGCAAAAAATCATCCAAAAAATAGCTGAGAGTTAACTACATTATATATATGAAGTTATAAGTGAATATTTTGTTAAGGGAAGACCATTGTTGTATTTTGAGGTAATGTTTTTACTTTTAGGAGGTTTAGTCAATGTACTTTCAATTTTGAAGACAAGTTGCTTCAAGGGGTCGGGCAAGTTGCTTCAAGGTGAATGTTGATGTACTCCAATATTTCATAAAACATATATTTTTCATTGGTGTTGAAGTATCCTAGATCCGCCCGAAATATGAATAAGGGGATCTTAGGTACACCTTGTGTAGTGAATGATTTCGCATGTTTTGTGTCTAGTTTTGACACTATAATTCTCTCATCTAATACAAACATGAATTTCAAATCAAGTGAATGAAAGCAAACACATTAATCAAAGCAACTGTAACTAAATCGCTGCAAAGAACATTCAAGGAAGGATAATCAAGCACAAACAAGAAAAGCACACACAATTGAGAAACTACACCACATAATCAAGCTAGTAAAGAGGTAATCCATATCACCATTAAATGACATAAATAACAATTGGTCTTTGTGTAACTTGAAAATAATCTTAGTTTTTGTAAGTTAGCTTGTAATCAAATTTAGTTGAATTGGAAGAGTGCATTCTCTGTTGAACCTGACACCCTAGCTTTGAATTGATAGGGGGTCAATTAATTCACGTAAGTTAATTATTTTCAATTTTGAACCGATTCATAAAAATCATTAAAATTGTAAAATCTCTCTTGGGTGCATTTTCGATGGTATCTGACACCCTCTTTCTACTGAAGCACAATCCAGCAAACATGAAAGCAAGCGAGCGTTAATTCAATAATTCAATTATTAACACAAGTTCAAGCGAGTGTGAAATTCAAACGAAAATGAAGAAAACATCAAGCAAGCGAGTTCACAAAATCAAGGAAGTTAAAATATAAATCAAGCAAGCAAGTAAAAGTAAGCATGTCAAAGATCAACATGGGTAATGGTGGAAAATGTCTTCAAAGTGTAGAGCTAGAATTTAAAGAGTTGATAGAGTGCAATAATGAGTTACATAACATAATCAAAATATTGGAATGGAAGTTAAAACAAAATCAAAACTTATTCAATCAAATGACCAACACAATAGAAGCAAAAAAAGATTTTCAAATTGAGCTAGAAATGAAAGAAAAAATCATTAATGCACTTTAGATAAAATTAAGTGAAAAACAAGATTTACTTGATGCACAATGTACAGAGAAGGTAGATGCAAGTTGTGACACATAAGACCTCATTAAAAAAAAAAAAATGAAAGTTGTGGTACAAGTGACCTTATTCAACATATTGATGAAGGTTTTGACACATATGATGTAATTCACTTGATTGTTGCAAGTTGTGACACAAATGATATAATCCACTAGTTTGATGAAAGTTGTGACACAAATGATCACATCCAGTCAGTTGTACAGCTAAATGATGAAACTAGTAGTACTGAAGATCTAAGTGAATAGTTTTATGAATCATGTGATACAAATGAATCGTTAATAGAAATTATTGATTCTCAATGTGATACGAATGATTTAATGAATCCAGCTCATAATATAGACAACAAAAGCATGTGTGAAGAACAACACCAAATTGATCTTTTCAAGAAGGTGATCAGACCTTGAGAAGAAATTTCTTTCAACAAAGATCGTCATGGCCTAAGATACAACGAAGAAAACACTTTGTATGTTCCAGATTTCTCAAAACTAGTTCAGTTTGTAAGTGTAGGGTTTTTAGACAATACTCAGAATCTTGTTAAGTGTAACCATTGTAAGCGAAATGGCCATATGGAGAGTAAATGTTTTGGCCTCCATCCTTGTCACCATTGTGGCAAGAAAAATCATTCATAAGAGAGATGTTGCAAGTGAAATAAATCACCCATAGTGAAGATCAATTATGCATGGATTGATCCTTGGAAGTGGTCATCTACAATCAAACAATTTTATATGTCTTACCGAAGGATTTAGTGTCACATGAAGGCAATTATTGCAGCCAATAGTGAACAGATGGCACTCTCATGCACCTAAAAGATGGAGTACAACAATGAAACTCTCCTACACCTGAAGGGGGGGAGTTTAGAAATCAAATACAGATGATTGTCTCTTCTTTCAACTAACAAAGGGGGAAAATGATTATGGAATTGAAGGTGGTTGTCATATTGAAAGTTTCACCAACATCAACAAAATCAGCTAGTGGGTGGTCAACATCAACAAAGCAGCCAATGGGCAGTCAACATCAACAAAGAAACCAATGGGTGGTCAACATTAACAAAGCAGCTAGTGAGCGGTCAACATCAACAAAGTAGCCAATGGGCAGTTTCAACAACAAATATTCCAATGGGCATCATCATCAAAGCAGCTAGTGGGAGGTCATCATCAAAGTAGCCAGTGGGCATTTCCAGTGGGATTTATCAACTTTATGAATATGGACAAGAAATTAGGATGCTGATTAAAAGAAAAGTACAAATGGAGTTTTCAAACAATTTTAAGAGATGTATTAGACTTTTAGTTGATTCATGTTCTCTTCAGATTGGAGTTTTTGGCATATTCTTTTGGCGGTGTTTTAGGTAGTTTTTTATTGAGGATCAACTCAACAATTTCAACATGAGGACTTGGATATGTTACCAGGTTCTTAATTTGGACTTATGATTGAGGGGGAAAAATGTTAGCCTTACTCTGACATAATAAAAACAATAATAAGTCCAAAATATAATTAAAATAACGAAACTTGGATTTATTCCTACCTATGTATTCTAGATTGGGTTAGTTCCTCATACTAGGGAGTTTGTTTAGGTTTAGTTGGTTGAGAGATTTTCTCCAACTAGTTAGGCTCCTAGATTAGTGTGTGGTTTAGATATTCACTCAACCAAATTGATTATGTCCAAGATATACGCGTTATCTTGAGACATTCTCGTGATGTATTTATATATTGTAACATTATCATTATTTGTGATGTGTAAATGTGGGAGGAATATACATTAAGGTTGAGAAACCTTTTCTGCCATGTCTCTGTTGTTTATGTCTCTAATATTTTAATTTATGTTTATTTTAGTATTTCTTTAGTTCTACTGCCTCAACGATGGAGACAACTACGGAAATTTGGCTAAACTATAGAAACTTGCACTGGAAAAACTATCATTAGTAAAACCATGCATAATTCTCCTTAATTCATTAAAATAATGGAAATAATAATAATAAACCATGTAAACATGTATGCTAGAATTTGGTGCATTTATGAAGAAATATGGTTAAGAATTATGACAATGGATGAGTGGAATGATGCAAAAATGGATGGTTTGATTAGCAAAATCATGAAAAATTGGAGGCCCAAAATTCCCCCACTTGAGTTTTTTCATGTCATCATGCAAACAAAGATTTGAAAAATTTCATAATTCAACTAGTTCTCGGTAATCCTTTATTTTTTTTATTTCAACTAAATCCTTGACCAAAGCTTCAAGGGATTGGTGTAGATCATATATCTTTGTAAGATTTTATTTTCTCTCTTGTTCAGTGAACCTATGAATTCATTCTCCAAAACTACACATTTGGTAGCACAACTCTTTGTTTCCACACTTGTTTCTTGATAGTTGCAAAATGCAAAAGAAGAACTACCCATCCTTTTGCTGAAATTCTTGCCATAGTATGCTACTCATGAATGATATGATGCATGTTGATTTTTTCTTCTTTAATGAAACAAACATCTATGCATTACTTATTAATCCCCTACACATTATCATATACAACTTACGTGAAAGATAAGGGTGTACATAAAGTAGCATATCCAAGTACTTGTCATTGTTGTTAAAGCCTTTTCAAATTCAATCTTGGAAACAATTTATGAAGTTTTGTCACTTACTTAATTGTGCACAACTTGTTTAATCCCTGGTAGAATATCCAAATTTCCATATTGTGAGGAATGTATCAATAGGACTCTTACTACATCCATGTGCTTTCCAACCCAAATAATGAATGATATCCATGTGCACCAAGAATGTTGTATGTAAACAAACCACCACCTTTTGATCATGTGCTACAAATATTTACCATGAAGTCAAGCTTGCTATATCTGTAAAATATTTATTTTTCTCAAGAACGTCATGTTGATGGACCGTTAAGGAAAGCATGAATGATTCCCACATCAAGGACAAAAGGTCGGATTGTTCACCGAATAAGCATGAATTAATTTATATGGTAGTAAGAAGAGAAGAGGTAAACATAAGATCCCATGAAAAGATTATGTAACCATAGTATGGGGCTCAGTCATAACAACATTGGTAGAGAATAAAATAAGGTATGAGGGCTGAAAATAGTAGAATAGGGATGAAGGATTAAAAAAATGGTTTGAAGAATGTGAATATGATAGGGTGAAATACATAGATCACATGTTTTCAATTACTTTCTTATTACAATTTCCATTTTTTTTTAAAATTAAGAAAGTCTAATGCGAGTTTTACCTCAATTTTACCTTTTGAAGAAATTGAAGTGCTGAAGTAGGGTCCATAGATGTTGGAATAAATACATTCTACCAACAAAAAAATTATTGAATCGTGATCTTTTGAAAATTTTGAAAATGACTTTTCATGCCATCCAATGTTGCACAAAAACACATGCGACAGATTCATTTTAAGACCAAATTGAGTGCTTCAAAAGGGAAATGGTTTGTTTTTACCCTTTTTACCACCACATGCCTTCAAAATCCCATTTTGAAGAAGAAAATACGTTGTCGTACAAAAATGCCGAAATCTGGCCGAACGTGTCCACAATGGTGAAAAATGAAAATCTGCCTTAGAAACCTACTAAAAAATCCCTGGAAAATTGCACTTTTTTTGGAATTCTTCCCACGTATTACTCAATTTACCGTATTTTGAGAAAACCCAGAAGATTAGAATTTTTTTATTTCTGCTCCAATCCCTTGCAATATTTGTGCCAAAACTGCGTCTGGAAGATGTTTCTACAACAAAAATAACCTATTAAAACAATTGTTGCAGAAACTGCAATTTTCTATAGCTATTGCAAAAAATTTCAATTTTTGCAGTCCTAGTTTAAAATGATAATTTGGATTGTGTACTGCATACTGAAGTAGAAACCATGAAACATAATGCATATTGAATGAAATAGGTCAAATTTTATTGTTTTGCTTGAAAATGAAATGAATGAAAAAAAATTGTAATGGTGCCATCATGCTGATGTTGAATGAAAAAAATATGAACATGCTGCTACAAGAAAATAATAAAATGTATTGTTGCAAGTTGTTGTTGATTCCATAAAACCATATAGTCTTCATCAAAACCAAAATTCATGGTACACTTATTACCATGCGAATGAATGTATCGAGGTTGAGCATGGGAATAAATCATTGGATTACTGATCAATGATAAAAATTGTTAACCAATGTGAGACAAATCACAGATATTGTAAATGAGTGTCAAGGTAGCTAAGTGAATCTTGACAGGGACGAAAGAATGTGTTGAAGTCAAGTCACCTGCAAGATTTGATAATCAAGAGACATTGTTGTATTCTTATTTGTTAGGGCCCTATATTACTAGTGTATTCCCTTATTGTTGTTAGTGTAGCCCCCTTATTTTTATTGTTGTACCCATGTAGTCCTCATATTGTTATTATTGTGCCCCATAATAGCCCACTATTGTTATTGTTGTTCCCTTACATTATTATTGTTAGCTCGGCTAGGATTATATTGTGACCCCATGGACTCCTATATATAGAAAGGAGGGTTTTTCATTTGAATCATCCAAGAATTGTTCATTTATGTAATGTAAAGGAGGTTTTCCCCTCGAAGTGGCTGATTTCTAAGGCGTTGATCTCTCTTTTATTCTATTTTTGGAGTTGGCTTCATAACATTTGGTATCAGAGCTTTGGATTCTAGGGTTTTGCTGCTTCAAATAGGTCATCATGGATTTTTCGCTATAATTTTTTTTCTACGAAGGTTCAGAAGCTAAAAACAAGACCCATTTGCGATGAGATCCTGGTGAACTTAGTGTAAAAATTTCAGATCTTGTTTCACAATATTTTTGGAGATATGATCTGTGGAAGTTAGGGTTTTTGCAGGCTCCCAAATTTCTTCTGAAAGAGTTGACCTTGGGAAAATCATCATAACTCTCTTTCTAAGAATCAGATTAGAATTCTGTAAAAATTGGATGAAAGTAAAGAGACTATAGTTTACTCTGTATTAATTACAGAGCCGAAGGAGGAAACAATGACACATTTCATGCTATACAATTTCACTCTACTTAACCAGTCCATAATTAGGTCATTGCGGGAGATTACACATAAATTTGCCTTGAAGAATCCAAGTCAGGTCAGACCTATGACATTGGAAAGAAGATTCAAAGGGCTACTAAAGGACTAAAGATAAAATATTGGGGATCCAAAATTTCAGAGATAAAGTAGTTTCAATATCGAGCTCCTCAAAATCAAGAAAAATGCATGTATTTTTTTTTTCAAATTGCATAATTCTTGTTTGAAAAATTAGTTTGAAGTGATTCTAAGGGAATATTGAAGCATATATATTAGTATTGGATTCTAAAATGGTCTCTAAAAAGAATTCAACACACATTAAGCCCTCATAAGGCTCTACTATGACTCATGAAGAGGAAGAAGTGCAACATGATATATCAAAATTACAAGACCAAGTGCACCAAATTTCACTGTCACAAAGAGTAACAAAAAAGGATATGGGAGTTTTGAATAAATGCATGGAAGATAAGATGGATGCTTTGAAGAAATGCGTGGAAGCTAATATGTATGGTTTGAAGAAAGATGTGGAAACTAATATGGTTGGTTTGAAGAAAGGCATGGAAGCTAAGATGGATGGTTTGGAGAATGTCATGGAAGCTAAGATGGATGACATGGGAGCTGATATAGATGAAAAGATGAAAGACAACATGGAAGAAATGAAGAATGATATAAAAGCAGACATGGAAGGTTTGACAAAGTTGATACAACAATTATTACTAATGGCGAAAATATAGTACATGAAACTCATGATGAGAACAAAATAAATGTTAATTGTGATTTCATAAACTCTAATGTTGCATTAAAGACCCACCATATTCAAAATATCGATATGAAAATTTTTAATGACAAGGATCATGTAACATGGATACTACATATGGAGCAATATTTTGATCTCCATAATGTACAAAACACACAAAAGGTACACATTGCAACTTTACATTTAGAACAAAATACATTTGTATGATATCGATGGCTTTGCTCTCGTAAAAAAATTGTCACTTGGTCAATTTTGATGGAGGAAATGATAGCACATTATGAGGATACAAAGAGAAACACCTTCTGTATCAAATTGATAAATCTCAAACAAAAGGGTTCAATGGTGGAGCACATTGAGGTCTTCCAAAAATTGAATATAAGGGTAACTGATATTCCAGAGGAACACAAGATTGATGTCTTCATAGGGACTTTAAAGGATAACATCCAACATGAGGTTCAACTTTGGGAACCTCATTCATTGGAGAAGGCATTTAGGTTGGCAAGAACAAATGAAAGTAAAATTATGGTGACAAAGCATCCTACCAATCACATCTATAAACATGGAAGTTTTGCTACTCATAGACTTACACAACCTACAAGGTTGACACCACAACAATTGGAAGAAAAAAGAACAAAAGGTATTTTATACAGTTGTGATAGAAAATACAATAAAGTTCATAAGTGTGCTGAGAAGAATTTTTTTTACATATATTGTGAAGAGGATGAAGAAAATGAACAAGAAACTTCAAAAGAAGAGGATATACACCAGGAACCAACCCTAGAGAAAGAAGAAATGAGTTTGACCATATCCTGTAATGCATTGGAAGGAATTACAACTCCTCAAACTCTCAAGATAGAAGGACATATCCAGAAGAAAAATGTAATAGTGTTGATTGATTTAGGTAGTACCCATAATTTTATTCATTGTAAGGTAGCCAAGGAATTGAATTGCTTCCTATACCTAGCACCAGAGTGTAAAGTGATGGTTGCAAGTGGAGGGAATATAAATTGCTCTGGAAAATTCCATAATATCAAGCTAATCATGGGGGGATATGTATTGAATAGTCCAATGATTTACATTCCAATGGGAGGTGTTGATGTTGTACTAGGAGTACAATGGTTACAGTCTTTGGGGGTGATAAATTTTAATTTTCAAGAATTTTTTTTGAATTTTTTTTTTCGAAAGGGAAGGAAGATGAATTACAGGGTATCACAGGGAATATGGGAAAGATAATAAGCTCTAATTTCATGACAAAGCTTCCGAAGAAAGAAAAATGAGGCATAATTGCACAATTATGCTCACTAGAAGTTTCCAACATAAAAGTCATCCATTTTTCTAGATCTCCAAAAAGTCTTGGACAATCATTCCAAGGTGTTTGAAACTCCCAAAGGACTCCCACCTATTTGTGATCATGATCATGGTACTCATTTAATTCCAGGAAGTCTTCCTCCAAACATCAGGCCTTACAGATATTGTTATTTCCAAAAGAGCGAAATTGAACATATGATTAAAATGTTAAAGGCTGCTATAATTCAACCTATTCAAAGTTCTTTCTCTGCTTCAGTAGTATTGGTGCACAAGAAGGATGGATCAGGACACATGTGTATAGATTATAGGGAGCTCATTAAGCTCAATATTAAAGATAAATTTCCCATTCTCGTGATTGATGAATTATTAGATGAATTACATGGAGAAATTTATTTTACCAAGTTGGATCTTTTTTCAGGATATCATCAAATTAGAATGAAGAATGAAGATATTCCGAAAACAACATTTCGAACTCATGAGGGTCATTCTGAATTTTGGGTCATGCCTTTTGGCCCTACCAATGCACCTTCTACATTTCAGGGGTTGATGAATTCCATTTTTAAAACCTTCCTTAGAAAATTTGTGTTAGTATTTTTTGATGATATACTAATCTACAACAGGTCTTGGAAGGATCATGTTCAACATGTTGACAAGGTGCTAAAACTATTGGAGGAGAAACAATTATATGAAAAAACCTCCAAATGTTCCTTTGGAGTACAAGAGGTGGAATATATGGGTCATATTGTATCTCAAGAGGGTGTTAAGGTAGACCCTAACAAAATTAAATCCATTAAGGAATGGAAAGTCCCCACAACCATAAAGTAGTTGTGAGGATTTCTCGGGTTAACATGGCATTATCGCAAGTTTGTTAAGAATTATGGGAGAATAGAAGCACCTATAACAATATTATTGAATAAAGAATAATTTTCATGGACTCCTGAAGCAAATAAGGCCTTTGAACATCTTAAAGAGGCAATGTGCCTAGCACTGGTCTTAGCTACGCCAGAATTCATAAAAACATTTATTGTGGAATGTGATGCCTCAGGAAATGGAATTGTTGTTGTTTTAATACAAGAAGGAAGACCCATTTATTTTGAAATTAGTCCAATCAAAGGAAAGTATTTATAGAAATCTATTTATGAGAAGGAAATTTTGGCATTACTACATGCACTAAAGAAATGGAGACTTTACCTAATGGGAAGACACTTCAAGGTAAAAACTGATCATGATAGTCTTAAATACTTTTTGGAACAAATACTATCTTCAGAAGAGCAGCAAAAATGGGTCACAAAGATGTTGGGTTATGACTTTGAAATCATATACAAAAAAGGGAAGCTAAATGTTGTTGCAGATGCACTCTCAAGAAAGGAAGAGGAGGTGGAAGCATTGCTTTGTGCCATTTCTATTATCCAATCAGATTGGATAACCGAGGCAAAGGATGAATGGAATAATGATGAAGAAGTGTGGACACTCATTCAAAAGTTTCAACAAGATCCGAGTACATCTGATACATTTAGTTGGAAAAATAATTCTTATGGTACAAAGATCACTTATATATTTGTAAAAATTCCCAACTAAAACAAAATATTATTTTGTAATTGCACACCTCTCCCATAGGAGGACACTCAGGATTTTTAAAAACTTACCATAGTGTGAAGAAAGAATTTTTTTGGGATGACCTTAAATCCGATATTCAAAATTTTGTGGCAGAATGTTTGGTTTTCTAACAATATAAAGTTGAGACAATTAAGACCCCAGGTCTGGTACAACCTTTACCCATTCCAAGTCAAAGTTGGGAGGAGGCTTCAATGGATTTTATCACAAGTTTAGCTATGTTTGAAGGAAAGAGTGTAATAATGGTGGTAGTTGATAGAACTACCAATTATGCACACTTTTATGCATTATCTCATCTATTTAAAGCAAGTATAGTTGCTACTGCATTTATGGAAACAATTCAAAAGCTACATGGAAACCAAAAGATTATCGTAAGCGACAGAGATCCCATTTTCATTGGAAATTTTTGGATGGAATTATTTTCTTGTTTGGGTACTCAACTAGCCCTTAACTCATCTTATATTCCTCAGTCCGATGGGGAAACTGAGATAGTGAACAAATGTTTGGAAGGATATCTTCGTTGTTTTGTTTCTAATAAACAAACACAATGGGTCAAGTTGTTACCTCTGGCTGAATGGTGGTATAACACTTCCTTCCATACTGCAGCAAAATTGACCCCATTTATGAATATCATCCATCATCCATCACATCATCTTTAAGAGAAAGTTCTAAGGTTCAAGTAGTGGAAGATCACATCGAGCATCAACAACAAGTTCTCCAACTCTTAAAGGATAACCTAAATTTGGCACAAAATTGAATGAAACAACAAGCAAATCAACATCACAGCGAGAGAAGTTTTGATGTAGGAGACTGGGTATTTTTTATGGCTACAACCATACAAAAAAATGTCCCTCAAGCAAGCTAAGAAGGATAATAAATTATCACCAAAGTACTATGGTCCTTAGAATGTGTTGCAAAATATTTCTACTATGGCATAAAAATTGGAGCTTCCTGCTTCTTCTCGAGTGTACCCAGTTTTCCATGTTTCATGTTTAAAGCAGGTTATAGGTGACAAAATTCCAGTTCAAACAATATTTCTAGAACTTGACGAGGAAGGAAAAATCATATTGGAACTTGAAGAAGTCATGGAAACAAGAACTTGACAGCTACAAAATCGATCAATTTCAGAGTATCTCATCAAATGGAAGAACTTACCCACTGAAGATTCCACATGAGAGGATGAGAATTTTATACAGAAGCATCCAGAAATACTCAAGTGTTGACGAAAACACTTTTTTGAAGGAGAGGAGCATGTTATGACCCTATATTAGTAGTGTATTAACTTATTGTTCTTAGTGTAGCCCCCTTATTGTTATTTTTGTACCCCTATAGTCCCCATATTGTTATTATTGAGCCTCATAATAGCCCACTATTGTTATTGTTGTACCCTTACATTGTTATTGTTAAGTCTGCTAGGATTATATTATGACCCCATGGAATCTTATATATAGAAATTATGTTTTGTCACTTGAATCATCCAAGAATTGTTCATTTATGTAATGCAAAGGAGGTTTCCCCCTCGAAGTGGATGATTTCTAAGGCGTCCATCTCTCTTTTATTCTATTTTTGGAGTTGGTTTCATAACACCATTATTGTCAATGAGGAGGCTTATAATTGATGTATGCAAGTTCCAAGGCACTCCAAATGATCTCTAATCTTAATCCCAGATAAGGTGTTGAGGTTGCTGGGACAAGATCTATTGGAAGGCGGGCCTTAAGGAATCCCACATAAGCCAACTCGAGCATAGAACCAAAAATAATTTGAAGAACCATAATAAAATATTGAAACCATCATAAAATTACAAAACATACTGTGAAATTTTCTCTCCAGTTGCCTGGTTTTCAAGCAAAACTCATGTCCAATTGCTCCAGCAAGTTGGTTTTCACAATAGGACTTATTTTTCTCTTTAATTTTGTTTACTTATTTATTTTTATATGTCATACTCTACTTGAAAAATAATTATTTTTCAAGTATATGAATATTTCCAATGGAACCATGTGTGTAACAAGATGATAAATAAACTCATATGCAGGTTTGAAATATACTCTTTGATATGTACCAGTATATGAGAGACCAAATGCATTGATTGAGATGATGTCATAAGATACTGAAGAATGGAGTAATGGGATCCGATGACTGTCTTGAATCAGGATTCAATTTAATATTGTCTTCTTTTGCTTCTTGCTATCATGCCATGCAAGTCTTCAGATATGTGATCTCCATCCATATAATCTAGTGATAGGCATGCAATAAAATTTTCAATCTCAAGTTCAAACAATAGCTCTTTATCAACATGCATCCATGATTTTTGGACCCTATCTGAATCTTGTTCTTCTAGTTGTTGTTCTTCAATGGCAGTTGGAGAATAATTTCACAATACCTCAACATTGTAAGTGGGTTGAGGTGTTTTATTGTCGGGGATATGAAATGGTTGTGCAGGTAGTGGAGTAGGAATGGATATTTTGGGTGCTTTAGTGGGTGGTAATGGGATAGGTTGAATTGACGTAAATTGAGGGTGGAAATGATGTTGTGGTGGAGGTGAATGGTATGGATAACATTGATATTGGTATTGATTATAGTGAGGAAAAGATTGAGGATATGGTGAATTTCCTCTATAATGATCTTGCCAACCTTGTTTCCAAGTTTTTTTTAAGGTTGGGATTGAGATGACCAAGATTGCTAAGGTTTCTTTTGATGTTTGGATTGATATGTCCAAGGTTTCCAAGGAAAGGGTGTCTACCAATTAATTTGAGATGGTTGTGCATAAACCTGGAATTGAGAATTAAGATCTTGCATCATACTAGGTTGATGATGCTTCCATGGTCTTCTTGGAGCTATACAACATGATTGTTCCACTGTTTGATTTTCTCCCTGGGAAACTGCCTTTAACCTTGATAATGATGGGCAATATTTAGTAGTGTGTGATCCTAAACATATTTCACAAATTTTAATGTTATCAAGTGGACATTCATGCAAATCTTGTTTCTTTCTACATTTAGGGAAAAATATAAATGAAGTAAAATTCTCAAATTTTCGCTAGTTTTTCATTTTAAGCATATCAATTTTTTCATTTAAATTACCATGATGTCTAGAAAATTGTTAATTTCAGTTTGAATTACCAATATTGATGCCAATTTACTTACTCTTTTTGTAACTAGATCTTGAGGGGATCTTCCATACTTTGCTTTTCCTCTTGATATATTCTTGCATAGTTCACACATCTCTTGAAATGAAAATTGAGGGACATCTCCTTCGCCCACTAGGTTAAGAATATCAGTCCATTCATCCTTTATAGCTTTTAGTAGAAGAGTTTTTAATGTGTCTAATCCTAAATCATGCAATTTATACCTTTTGACATTATAAGTAAATCTCTCTACTAAATATTCTAGGATTTCATCCTCTTTTTGGTTCATCTTAAAGAATTCATTTCTAAGGTCATGGTGTATGCAATAATATTTATATTTTTTCAAAAATAATATTTTAATATCATCTCATTTCCTTATATAATTTGTTCCTAAAGTCGTGAAATATTTAAGAGATCTATCCTTCAATGTTTTCGGAAACAAATTCAATTTTTGAATGTGTAACAAGTATCCATAAGATCTACAAATGATTTCAAATTCAAAAATAAATGTTTCCAGGTTTTCTGATCTCATACCTTTGAAATTATGAATTACTGATGGAGGGATGCTCTTCATATGACCATTGACATCAGTTTCTTGAATGAGAAATCCAAAATGATCTTCCTCATTATTATCATATTCAACCATTTTTTATACATCCTTTGTCACCTCTTCTTCTACCTACAAAACTAGAAATTCATGATGTGGATGTGTGGCTCTTACTGCACCGCGTGATATAGTGGGGGTGGTGCGTGATTTTTATTATTATTATAATTTATTTTGGTTTTTAATGAAAATAAAAAGACTCCTATATACACTTCCCCGACAACGGTGCCAAAATGTTTGGTAATTTAATTGATGTTAAATTACTTACATACATTTTCAACAAGGGATAGTATAATGATGAAGTATATGTGAAATGCATGTGCTAGAAGTATTTATTATTCAAGAAATTCCTAAATTGAGATATAAAAATGCACATGTTTATCTAACAATAAGTAAATGAAGGTAATTCTATTGCTCTAACTTAAAAGAAATATCACACTCTTTTTTAAATGAATCACACACTTGTTCATTCTTACTCAAAATTAAATCAAACACACTTTTTTTTTATAAATGAAATCACACACACACTTTTCTTCGAATAAAATCACACTTGATTTAAAATGAAATCACACTTGCTTGAATTGAAAACACACTTGCTTTAAAATGAAATCACACTTGCTTGAATTAAAAACACACTTTCTTTAAAATGAAATCACGCTTGATTGAATTGAAACTACACTGCAAATGAATCTACTTTTGAAAAAAAGAAATATTATCTCTAAAAAATTATATAACTAAAATGTAAAACTATGTTACTGATCCATGTAAACCTATGGTATGTTCATGTGCACAAGATATCTCGCTTCTCTCAACAGTAAAAATGATTAAGCATTCTTAATAAAAAAATCCTAAGCATTCATTGGAAAATCAAAACTAATCATTTAAACAAAATAATGAAATGCTACAACAAAACAAGAATTGAAATGATAGCTACAGTTAATGGAAAACTTACAACTCGAGGGGGCCCTCCTATGAGATGTAGCCAATATCACAACTCCTCTACAAGCCTAAATACACATCGATACCACACACAACAAAGGAATGAAACAAAAACAAAATTTGCATTTGCAAAAATAGAGTTTTTCAAACAATCATATCCCTTCTCCTCTCACCCAATGGATTGAAATTTATAGATCTTTGAAGCAACAATAGACTTAGAGTTTTTATTGCTACAATTCTAGTCATGGGATCTTTATAGATCAAATCAAATAAAATTTCATGGATTTTTGGATCAAAGATCAACCCAGATCTGATAAAAATTATCTCTATACCATGAATTTTCCAAAGAACAACTCTTTCTGGCATTTTTGTTGACTGTGCATTAAATGACAAATTGAAAAACCACATATCCATGTAATCTGTAAAATAAGGATCCAAAGATCTTCAAAATATCTCAAATGGTAACGATTTTTAGAAAAATTCTAGTCTACTACCTATTTGGGCCCATTCTGAACAAAACCCATGTTTTCATTTATTGAAATTCATTTTCATTTGCTCAGAAAACGAGTTTTAAGTTGAATGGAAAACTTGTTGCATTTTTGCCTTGATTTGATGCTAGAGGTACACACATGCGAACTGGGTAGATTTTAACCAATAAAAATCCATATCGGAACCTTTAGAAACAATGCACATGTGCCAGATTTCCTTATAGAGTGGTTCTACTACCTCAACCATGGAGACAACTACAGAAACTTGGCTAAACTGTAGAAACTTTCATAGAAAAACTATCATTAGTAAAACCATGCTTAATTGTCCTTAATTCATTAAAAATAATGGAAATAATAATAATAAACCATGTAAACATGTATGTTAGAATTTGGTGAGATTTTTAAGAAATAAGGTTAATAATTATGACAATGGGTGAGTGGAATGATGCAAAAATGGATGGTTTGATTAGCAAAATTGTGACAAATTGGAGGCCCAACATAAAGCCTACTGAAGTTCTTATGCATAAAAGCCACCAACCCTGTCGTGTTTGTTCAAAATAGGAGCATGTATCGAGAATTGTATTTCAAGACTCCTGAATAATTTTTCGCTGGTAAGAAGCTTGATGTTTCTCATTTTAGAATATTTGGTTGTCCCATATATTTTCACGTGGCTAAAGAGAAAAGAAATAAGTTGGAAGCATCTAGGAAGAAATACATATTTGTAGGATATAGTTAAAATTAAAAGGCATATAGAATCTATGTGCCTAGTCAAAGGAATGTGGAAGTAAGTCATGATGTCACCTTCGATGAAGACACTGCCCTTGGGAAAGTTAGAGATCTCCCTATCCAAAGGAAGGACAATGATGATGCTATGGAAAAACACGATGAACCTCTGACATATGAGCATATGCTTGATGTTGAAGGCCTGATGGATCCCATTGATCCACCTCCTAGTGATCCTTCTATCTCAAGAAAAACAGCTTTTGTGGTTCAAAGATACTCTTGAAGATGATGAAGAACATACTTCTCCAAGAGGGACATTTCACGAAAGTGAGAAGTGGACATGCATCAAGGGTACTTAGTTACTATGAGTACTATTGTCCAAGCTGAGCCATGTACATTCGAAGAAGTCGTAGCACACCAAGTCTAGAAGGATGCGATGAATGAGGAATATGAATCTATCATTAAAAATGATGTCTGGGAAGTGGTGCCTAGACCTAAGGAAAATTCCATAGTCACCTCAAAATGGATACACAAAATTAAACATGGAGCTGATGGGAGTGCTGAAAATATAAGGCCAAGTTGATTGCTCTAGGTTTCTCTCAAAAGGAAGGAGTTGACTATGATGATATATTTGCACCAGTTTCCTGATATACTACTATCCGTCCTATTATTACTCTCGTTGCCTCTCAAGGATGGACCGTACATCAAATGGATGTTAAGGCCGCTTTATTGCATGTCTCGCTGAAGGATGAAGTATACTTGGAACAACCTGAAGGGTTCAAAGTACAAGATTGAAGGGCACATGTATGAAACTTGAAGAAATCTCTCTATGGGTTGAAGCATACCCCTAGGGCTTGGTATGAGAGGATTGAAAGTTATCATATGAAACTTGGATTTACAAGGAGTGATGTTGATCCTAACCTGTACTTCAAGGTTGAAAATGACATGCCTCTCATTTTGGTCCTTTATGTAGATGACCTCTTTTTGACAGGTTCAGACCCTCTCATCTATCAATGCAAGAGGGAGTTGGCTTCCGAGTTAGAGATGAAGGGAATAGGACTAATGCACTACTTCCTAGGCCTGGAGGTCTAGAAAAATCCATGTGAAATTTTCCTTTCTCAAAGAAAATAAATTGTGAAGCTGCTTGAAAGATGTCGGATGGTGGATTGAAAGTCTGTGTCTATTCCGATGGAACTCAACTTCAAGAAGCTATTTGGAAGTGTTGTTGGGCCTGCATTGGAAAACCCTTCTAAATATAGATAACTTGTGGGGGTCTTGATGTTATTGGTAAAATCCCAATTGAACAGTGTGAAAATTTCTAAATCTAAGTTGCAGAAATCCTACTGCAGTAAATATTGTTTGCATTACCTACTTGCCTTATTTAAATTAAAAGTTATTTTTTTGAATCTTCAGTAAAAATACTGATGAAAATACACCACAACTTACACAATTATACAGATCAAGTACTGAAAAATAAGTCACACATTCAAACAAAGGACACACATATTTTTCGGATAAATTTCCCTGGAAAAACCCAATGTGGGAAAATAAGTGCAATAGATCTACGTGTTTATATTATTAAGCAACAGTATTCTGAGTACATCTAGGGTGCCAAAATACATCTCACCCAATGGAGAAAAACCTTGGTAGACAGAAATAAATCATGATTTTTACATCACACTGCGAGTCCCGACTGATCTGGATCAAAAGCAATTGGTAAAGCCCCAACTACCTTTGCATTGCCTATGCGTTGCCTCAGCGCAATAGATGTGTAGGCCTACGTGGTTCTGGCTGAGGATTGCATCACCCATTCTCTATGCTGATTCACCTCTCAGAAACTGACTTTCAGCCCTCCTGGATCAGAAACCCCAATCTCCATCTAAATCTGGACTGTCTCTCGGAACCACTGTGCAACTCTGTGTGGGACTGCGTCACCCTCTCTGCGGTCTACGTCACCTCTCCTGGTGGCTGCGCTGGTCCCTATGCTGCTTCTACTACCCTTGATTTGCTATGTACTCTTGGTCCTCTGACCAATTACTACATCTGTCCCTCATTGCTGCTCTGAATCACTCAGATTTGATCTTTGTCCAAGCACTGTTCTGTTAGAAGAATTCGATCTCTTAGACACACTGTATGTTTTCTCCAACTGACCCTCAAACCTTCCTTTATAATTTTCCTGTCGATGAATCAACGACCTTGATCTAATATCTAATCGATGACTAAGATTAAATTAGACTTGATATTTGTCAATTAGAACATTCTCACCCACATGCTGAAATTAACTCACTTTAATTATTTTATTTCCCTAAGTTTTAACGTAGGCTCCATTTAAGATAATTAATTATTTGAATAACTTAAGCTCCAGGTGGAATTTCTCCAAACTATTTCTAGGTCTTGGAGATCTCATGTGTTCCATCTCATCCACAAAGTTTCAGAGCTAGATCACATCTGATGCTACACAAAAAATCCAACACTCCCTCTTAGCGAGGAATGTGCTCTAACAATACTTCAATACTAGAAGCATCACCTTGATCCACGGCATCAGTCCACTACGTTGTTGATGCTCGGATGCAGCCCCTCATCCACTACATTTTTGCCTTCTGTAATGCAACCCATGACACTACCACTTGTAATTTCCTAATCTATACTGCAGCTCCCTCTCAAATTTTGCATCATGCTGCACATAGCACTGCCACTGCTAACCTCTGCACTGCAACTCAGTTGCTAAGACTTAAGCAACTGAAAATCCATCCAAAAACTTGACATACAAGTTGGTCTGGATGCATCTTGATGGTGAAGCTCCCTCTATTGCTAATTCTGTATTGACCCTCTAATGCTCTATGTTGTTGAAGTCCATCAACCACTGCACTGTTGCTGCTACGCTACTACTGCCTCTACTATATGCCTCTTCAACCTTCAACGTCCTAGATCTGCCATTGTTGCTCCATCCTCCTCACACCAACTAAATCCAGTTATCCTGCTACTGTCATTAAGGGCTCTCGTAGCTGTATGTGATCCAATAGTTTGGGAACCTCGAGGATCCTACCCCTTTTTCCACTGAAGTTAAAAAGAACTACATATGAATGTTGCACCACCTCTTCTCCTGAGGCACATGAGAACTCATGGTGACATCATCATCATCCTCATCATCTTCCTTCACTACAGTAGCCTTAGAATCAAAATCTTCTTTTCCCTTCTTCTTCTGAGGGAATTGTGTGGCGAAATGTCCCAATTATCCACACCTGAAGGATATGACCTTCGAGAGGTGCTTCTTCTTCCTTCTCTATTTCCCATGCCGTTCCTTTGATGCGAGAGACACATCTTCATGTTCCTCCTTCTTTATCTTGATCCCCGTACTTTTGATTCCCGCCTTAGTAAACCTCTTGATCTCTTCTTATCGAAGAGCTTCCCACATCTCCTCCCAGTTTGGAAGAGCTTCTCTACCCAAAATACCTTGGGCAAAGGTTTCCCAGTCTTCCATGACTACATTCAGGGAATTCCTGACCCTAAGTCCATCATGTGGTGTAGCCCCTACGGAAGTCAGTTGATCTCGGATTGCTCGTAATATAATAAGAAAGGGGTCAATTTATTCTCCCTTTTGCATTTGAAACAGTCTCAACTGATTCTCAAGCAACATCCTCCACTAGACAAAGGATCCCTGGTACATAGTGGTTAAGGAAGTCCACATTTCCCTGACTGTGTTCTTCTCGGTAATATGTGGGATCACATGATCCTTGACTTCATCCATGATCATGCATTTTTCCTTCGCTTGAGCCTCTTTGTACTTCTTGAGAGGATTAACATCAATAGGGACAACAACTTCATGCAAGACATGATCCTTGATGTGTTAATCATCCAAAACTAACAGGATCTTGGCCTTCCAGATGACAAAGTTGGATGCTCCATCCAACCTGTCCTGATCTCTCAGTCCATGTGCAGCCATCTCTGCTCAATGATTTTTTTTTGAACTGGTTCTCTTATCCCTCTTTTGTCGCTTCCCCAACAAAACTCGGATCTGAGCTTCTTTGGTGCTAGAAAACCTCTAAGGAACAAGCTCCCTCTGAAACTTGATTTCCTTCATGGGAATCCTTCTTCCAACTGATGTCAAATCAGTCCTCTCCAATCACTCTTTGCTGCTGATCAACACTGGATCTAGACTTCTTGGAAAGAAGTCTTCTGAGGCACTGCTTCCCTCTAATTTTCCACTGCCCCACTAGACACTATTCTACACCAATAGAAGCAATGCCCAACCAGAAAATTCTGAAGAAAAATGAAATTCTATTCCATCAATGAAAACCAGAAATAATTAGGCTCAAAGCCTATGCACTAGCCCAACAAACATTGCGATGCCTCTGTTGTAGCTACAACGTCACCCTAGCTGGCTGACATAGGATCTACGTGAGCCCCTCCAGTGACTGCATCACCCTTCCTTCTCTCTCTCTGGTTCAATGCTGTCTCCTGGGACAAATGCCTTCTTGTAGCAAAATTTTCCTTGAATATTTCATTGATGTATTTAGCTCTACATGATCTGCAACAACTTTGATACCATGTGAAAATTTCTGAATCTAAGTTAGAAAAATCCTACTGCAGTAAATCTGATTTGCATTACCTACTTGCCTTATTTAAATTGAAAGTTATTTTTAAGAATATTCACTAAAAATACTAATGCAAATAAACTGCAGCCTACACAATTATACAGATAAAGTACTGAAAAATAAGTGACACATTCAGACAAAGGACACAAGTAATTTTCAGAAAAAATTCCCTAAAAAACCAATGCAGGAAAACTAGAGCAACATATGTAGGGTGCCATAATCTGTCTCATCCAACAATGAAAAACCTTGATAGATAGAAATAAATCATGAGTTTTACCTCACACTGCAAGTCCCGACTGATCTGGATCAGAAACTGGTGAAGCCTCAATTGCCTCTGCACAGTAGATGCGTAGGCCTACGTGGGTCTGGTTGAGGACTATGTCACCCCTTCTCTGCACTGATCTGCCTCTCAGAAATGAGTTTAAGCCCTCCTAGAATTTCTCTCGGAACCACTGCGCAACCCCTACGTGAGCCTTGCGTAGGCCTGAGTCACCCACTCTGGGGTCTGTATCACTAATCCTAGTGGCTATGCTGGTCCCTTTGCTGCTTCTACTTCCCTTGCTCTACTATGTGCTCTTGGTCCTCTGACCAATTACTACATTTTCCCCTCACCGCTGATCTGAATCACTCAGGTCTGATCTTCGTCCGAGCACTGCTTCGTCAGAAGAATTCGATCTCTTAGAATCACTGTATGTGTTCTCCAACCTAACCTCAAGCCTTCCTTTATACTTTTCCTATTGATGAATAAATTGTCATGATATAATCTCTAATCGAAGACTAAGATTAAATTAGACTTGATCTTCGTCACTTAGAGTAGTCTCACCCACATGTTTAAATTAATTCACTTTATCTATTTTATTTCCCTAAGTTTTAAATTAGGCTCCATTTGAAATAAGAATTTATCCAAACAATTTCTGGGTCTTGGAGATCTCATCTGTTCCAGCCCCTCCACAAAGTCTCGGAGCTAGAGCACATCCGATGCTACCCAAAAAAAACAACAAACATATGCTTCGCTATGAATACATTGAGTGAGATTATGGTCGAACCTCATCACATACATTGGATAGCTGCTAAGAATCTCTTGAGATATCTCCATGGCACAATCAATTATGGATTGAGATATATTGCTGGGAATTTGATGCTACATGGATATAATCATGCTGACTGGGCTGGAAGTGTTGTGGATTGAAAGAGAACGCATGGATGTTTCTTCTCAATGGGGTCTACTTCAATTTCTTGGATGAGAAGGAAGCATAAATAAGTTTCTCTAAGCACCACCGAGGCTGAATACATTGCAACTAGTATGGCTTGTTGTTAGGCTATTTGGTTAAGGAAGCTCAGTAGTGAGCTATTTGAGCATGTGATGGATACCAACGTGATATTTTGCGACAACCAGAGTGGGATTCACCTTTCAGAGAATCCAATGTTCCACAACCACTCCAAGCGCATTGATATCAGGTACCACTTTATCTAGGATATGGTAAAACGGGGAGAAATAAGGCTCCAACACATCAAGATTGATGAGCAGGTCAAAAAATCCTTACAATGCCCTTAGGGAAGGTCCAATTCTTACCCTTCTGAGAGGGACTTGGATTCATGGAAATATCGCCCATGAGGGTCCTTCTTGAGTTGGAAATTGAGCTCTGGGAGCTCTTGGGGGCTTGGGGTACTACTTGGAGCTATGGGCGACCATAGGGTGAGTGGTTCACCTTCACCTATTTCTATGTTGTGTACATGGTGAGTGGTTCACCTTCCCTTGTGATACCCCATGATGGTTGACACATGTATGTAGGGTGTGTGGTTCACCTTCCTCTACGATTTAGATATGCATAGGATGAGTGGTTAACCATCTCCTATGGCATATGATCAAGATGAGTGATTCACCTTCTCCTACAGATTCCCAATATACATCCTACCTATGTAGTCTGAGACTCATGGGAAGCACCTCACATCTAGCCAATGAGTTGGGAAAAGTGGATAGAGACAATAGCACTATAGATGCACGCATCATGTACCGTCGTAATCCCTATGCCTAGGATGCATGGTGTTCAACACCTTGATCTGGGATTGAGTTCAATAGAGGTTCTACGTCTGGACTGAATTTTGGCAGTGGAGAGTGGTAAGGTCTTGTGAATCACTTTAAATCGATTCTTCTTCATTATTCATATTAGTGTTGAGCAGAGTAGAGATGATATGGGATACAAATACTATACATGAAAATAGGATGGCATGATGATAAATGATGATGGATCGATTGGCAGGTGGAATTCTCCCTAGTTGAGAGGGAGTGTTAAAATTGGAGTAGAGCCAAATTCCACTTTGGATAACTCATTTGATGGAAATGATGATTTCATTAAATTCCTCTTTTTGAGAGGACCAAAATTGAATATCATCAAATTTGGACAAACAGAAATGTGTTTTTGAATTTATGCCCACACGTGTAAATTGTCAAGGTCGACCACATCATCATGTAGGTCCATGAAGCCCAATAGACATGTCTCTTCACCCTCAACGACTTGTATAAATACAAGTATCCTCTCACCTCATTTGGAATCATAATCACTCACAAATTCTTCTCTCTCCTTCTCTCATTTATTTGTACAACTATTGGGCATTATATTTCTCTCACACGTGTGGAGAGGAGGACGAATTTCAGACAAAAGTACAGGGCCAAAAATTTCAAGAGTTGACTAAAGTTTGACCAATGTTGACTAGGGATTGTTTGACCAAGTTTGACTACAATTTTGGAGGGTTTGAATCTATTTGACCATGCAACATTGATTGGCACAGAAACCGATATTTTCTGGGCTATTTGACCTAAATTGACTGCAGACATGTTTAACCACAAGGTTGACTTCATGTTGACCAAGTTTGATCACATATTTTATGAATATTTTGTGTTGAATTTGACCAATGCTAGAGGCCGATTTTGACTGCCTTTGACCAAGGTTCAAAGGGGAATATTTGCTACTGTGTTGACCATCTTTGGATTTCTGGTTAGGGCTGAATTTGACTGCAGTTAACTGCAGATTTGACAAGGCCGTTTTGACTGTAATTTGGCAAGTGAAACTTTGATTTTTTTTACTCTCTCTCTCTCTCTGTACTAAAAATTCGAGATAATTATAAAAATAAATTATCAAAGGGTTTTCCCCACGTTTAGGTTTTTCCCTGGCATCTGCCAAATCTGGAGTCCTCTTGTCTTTGGCTTGTCTTTAGCATTTTACTATTCATGTTCTATCTACAGTTGTTGTAAATGTGATTTATGGTTAATGTGATTGCTATTGGAAACAAATTCGGAAATTTTCATTAGGATTCTAAAATTACATTGAATTAATTTTGATAAGCATAGAACATACCATTGTTAACTAAAATTAACAACATGATGTTTGTTCAACAAAAGAGGAAACTCTACTAGCACTTTCATTTCCACTTGCATGACCACTGGTACTAATATCAAGAGTAGAAAGAGAGAGCTCTAATTTTGGACATTCTGCTTGAACATTCCAATATTTATGAGGTCCACCTGTATATTCTTCACTACTATGAGACACAATGCATAATTTTTAATGAACATATTCAAGATCCTATGTCTTCTGCGACCCCAACCTATTGCACTTCATAGAGTGAATGAAACTATAAGTGCTCCAATTATGTTACGCTGATGAAGATATTGTCACTTGTGATAATATTCGAGTGGAAATAATTTGCAAATAAACACCATTTTCGCATTGATAAGTGCACCACTTAATCAGATTTTGTTGAATTTTCTAAAAGATGCACAATAGAAACCAATATTTTGATCTAATAATTACTACCTTATAATATTCATACAATTTATCTTACGCCATTGATATTATTGAGAAATTATGCATAGAATATTTCAATAGTAAATGCAGCATAAATGGTAAAGATCATAAGGAGACAACCATGTGTAATAGAGACAACAAATTTATCCTAGGAAACCCAAGCTTGGGAGAAAACCTAACAATTTTTCTTCAAGGATAATTTTTTCTTCAACAAGGTTTACAATTCCAAAAATGATCCAGAATCTATGTGAAAATCCAAGTCTAAACACTAGTTAAACTTGGTCAAAATTCCAACCAGTGAACACTAGTAAAACCATCCAATAAGTCAAATCTAGTTAAGTTTTCAACCTAGTGAACCTGGCCCCTATGGTCAACTCATATCTGTAGTTGACTACCGCAGTCATACTTTGACTTGCGGTAAATTCCCATGGTCAAACTTGTGGTCAAATTGTCCTATTCTATTGTCAAACTTGGTCAAAAATGTTGGACAAGCAATAGGTCAAATAGTCAAGAACTAGCTCAGTGAGACCTCAAAGAATATTCTCCCATGATTTTTCATGTGTTAATGGAATAGAAGAGAGAATATGTAATGATCTGAAATTTTTGGCTAAATGGAGATGTCAAATTGTGTATTTATACTTTTCAAATGGATGGATTTTTACCAAGGGTCATACCTTCTAATGGTGGGACCAACTTGACAATTTGGAGACTACATGAAGCCAAAAAATAAAATTTGTATTTTATTTTCCGTAATTCTTCTAGGTTGACTTAGGAGGCCTCTTGTCATGCAGGAATACCTCTCTATGCTACAAAAATCAACACTCCCTCTTAGCGAGGGAGGTATTATCCTTGGATACAACAACATTCTCCTTAGCTGAAATTTATCCTCCATAAGAAAATTTCATGAGCTTGCTTTGTTGATGCACATGCACATCTATATATCTCTCCATATTGGAGTAGAAATTGTGAGTATAGTGGGTCTTTTACCTTTGGACAAAGTCCTTTATGGCTCCTTAGGTAAATTTATCAATCTCCTCTAGTCAAAGTGCTTTATGGCCTAACCAAGCCCTTCTCGCTTCTCAGGAGAGAATCTTCCCTTGCACCATTCACCCTCAACCAAATTCCCATTAGAAAAATTTTGAGGTAAACAATTGGCCTCAAAACAAAAATTTACAACAAAAATAACTTTATAAGAACCAATATGATTCAATATGATGATGTCAACCATGGGGGATGGTTCATTAGTTTTGGAGTAAAAAAGTAAGAAGATTAAAAAATAAAAAAATAAATATAAAAACTACTTTTCCAACTCATATTTTCAACTTATCTCCCTATGATTTTACTCAAATTTTGAGCGGGAGCACTCGTTGGATGTGGAATTTAATTACTTGTGTAAGGATTACCCATGTTGCATACTTTCGAAGGACCCTTCTACACAAAAAATGAGAAATGCATGAAAAAAATGATTGCAATCACATTTTACATGAATTTTTCATTTTTCGTGTAGCGGGGTCCATCGAAAGTATGCATCATGGGTACTCCTTGGACGAGGAATTAAATTCCACATGCACTGAGTGCTTCCGATCAAAACCTGAGTAAAATTATAGGGAGATAAGTTGAAAATACAGGTTGAAAATACAGGTTGAAAATATTATTTTTTTTCCTTTTTTCCTCTAAAATTTGATAATGTAATGCAATATTATTTTGTTATTTCCACTATTGTTTTATAATATTCCTTAGGAGGCCCATTTTAGACCTCAAAAATTCTCTAATGTTTATGGCTTCTCAGATGAATTACATTTATCTCCTCTAGTCAATGTCTTTTATGGCTAAGCCAAGTATTTTTGGATTTTCAGAAGAAGATTTTTCCAATCTTGTTATTGCCTCAAGCCATTCACCTTTGGTCAAAGTCCTTTATGACCTAGCCAATTTGTTTTTGCCTCTTAGGTGAATGTATCCATATCCCCTTGTCAAATTGATCTATTACCCAATCAAAGTCCTTTATGGATTCAAAATATTGTTTCCCTGATCCCGCAAAGACATTATCCCTCCATCTCAACAATGGAGACATTTTTCATCATGCCAAGCTTGTCTATGAAGTATACAAACTTCACTCTAGACAGAGGCTTGGTGAGAATGTTTGCAATCCACTCATTTGTGGATATGTATTGGAGATCCACTGCTCCTTTCTACACCATGTCTCAAATGAACTGACATGATTAAAGAGTCCTACAAGAAGCTTTCAAAGTCATATTGCTTCACAAATTGCAACACAGGCTACGATATACTTTTCCTCTATTATATTGAGTGCGACATAAGTTTGCATCCCTATAAACTAGGATATCATAACTTATCCCAAGCTGAAGCAAGACCTTGATGTACTCTTTCTGTCCTCTGAACTCCCGTCCAAATCTGAATCCATATATCCCTGCAACTTCACTTCACCACTTGAGACATATCTCAAACCTTATCTATTGTAGCAAACAAGTACCTCAACCATGCTTTGCTGCAACACAATGTATCTGCAACAACTCGACCATATACTGGCTTAGAATATTCATTGCAAATAAAGTATCAAGCTTGGTGTTAACTAGGGACATCAAGGATCCAATTAACTACCTATACATCATGAGATCCACCAAAATCTGAATCTACAACCCAAGAAATAGTGTATCTAGCGATACTCCTTCATTTCAATCTCCAAGGCCAACTCCCTCTAACATTGAAGCAAATATTTCTGCGGTAGTCTTGACTGCTCTCTTTGTCACAAAAAAAAAATCCTTCCACCACTGTTCCCCCCTCTATCTGTACGAAATTTCTTCTATGGTTATTGCTCCCTCTTTCATGTAAGCAAGTCCTTTTTCTATTTCAACTCCCTCTATCATGTAATCAAGGAGTTTTTATATTTGACATGGTCTTGTTAAAGAAGACATACTTCTCGTAGAGACCTTTTGTCTCTAAGTATATTGATAATATCAACCCATGACATCCTCTAGGAAATTTTCTCCTTCCACTTTGCCTGATAGTTTTCTCCCTCGGAACTGGAACCTCTTCTTGTGATCTGGGACAATCTTGGATGTCCTAAAAATCTATGAAATTTATTCCTTTTGAGCACAAATCACGTTGTTGAGTCTGTGCTCGTGCCCTTAGGACATAAAAAAAAATTGATCATCTAGTGACTGGAGAAAAAATATCCTTGTAGTCCACTTCCTCTTACTAGGATAGCCTTCTTGTCACAAGCCTTGCTTTGTTCATCTTGATGCTATCATCTGCTACCAGAATCATTACCTTAGTAGCCTTCATGATGTACTTACAAAGCTCTTTCAGGAGTCCATGGAAGAAATAATCATACCAAGAAAAAAAAACAAAGATAAGATGTTGAACAAGGAATAATAATAATCAAGGGAGAAAATTATTAAGTACTCATCTCTTGATTAAGAAGGAAACTTTTGAGGGTCGTAGGGAATTTTAAAATCCCTCTTGATCCTTGCCTCCTTACAAAAGTCAATGAAGTCCATCTACAATCTAATCAAGCTTGGATTGATTTTTTGTCTTATGAGGTGGATGCTCATCCTCATCCTCACATCAACTACTAATAAATGCTGCTTTGTTTCTTGCATGATCTGTAAGGGATAGGGTTTCTTCATCCTATGAATTAGTCTTAGAAAGCCATTCATCGAGCTATCTAGTCACACCAAATGCTCAACCACAAGCTAGAATCAACACCAAGCTTTCCCTTTGATCCCCCACTTGAATTCCACATGCTATCGAGGAGATAAATCAAGTATGAATCACACAAAATCCACTTGCTTTCAATAATCTAAGTCTTTCTCCATGGTTTCATCCCATAAACCTTAGTACTTTCTCACCCAAGACTTCAATACAAGTTGTAGCCTCCAATTCTTCTCTAGGGTTTAATTCACACAACCCATAAGTCTTCCAACCATTGCACTACACAAGCATAAATAATCCAAGACGAATACACCAATAAAGACTCCCTAGCTCCCTAATCATAACAACCACTGATCACTTAGCTATTAGCCCCTTCCTTTTCTTAAAAACCTTCCTTGTATCTCTTTAGTCCTATGCTATAATTCTTTCTAGCCCTTGTTCAAGCCATTACCACCTTTAAATTATCCTTGACTGACCTTGGCCCTAACATTAAGGGTCTTGACCCTACAAAAAATATCCTTGTAGCTTATATTGGACTGCAGTAGGCCATAAAAATCCTTTATATACCCTTGGACAACAATGTTTTAGGCCAAGACTAACCTTGTTTTTCCTTAACTAGGACTAAACCCTTATTTATTTGGCTCGATTAACATTATAGGGGTATAAGGAAATTCTTGTAGCATCCTTTCCACAAATTAAGCCTTCAATTATAGGTCTACTAGCATAGAACGTCTACGAAAAACCCTTATTTACTTCGACCCTCCAAGAATACTATATCACAGGCTCAACAACTCCTTTCCTGCTCTCGAAACATACTTCTTACTACTTGAGAACTTTGTTTTCCTACTCTACCTCTTCTTCCATGGTCAGAATCCTTGATTCAACCTTATTCTCTTGATTTCCTGAGGTTCCTTTGGGCACTGTCTGACACACAAGTGAAATCACTTCTCATAGTTTATTATGCTGAATTCAATGGCTTCTCTTTATATAAATATGATCCCATGTTGAATTCTATGCAATATGCATAGTATAAACCAATTTTGTGATATGATAATTAATACCTAATAATATTGATACAATTTATCTTATCTCGCTAATATTATTGAACAATTATATTGTAATATTCCTTTTTAGGGATATTTCTAAAACACAACAAACTCTAACCAGAGATGGACTGGGAGGGCATTTACCAGATATTTCACCTCTGAAAAGAGGATGAGATCTGGAGGCTATCTGGCCCTTTCCAGACTCTGTCTAAGAGTGTGGGAGAGAACACAACAAGTGATATAGAAATCACAATGCAAAGGGAAGAAATAACAGATTGCAGACATACAATAGCATGCACATATATTCAAGAAATAAGAGAATGCTGAGCCATTTTATTAATCTGATAAATAAAGAGGAGTACAATAAGTGATCAAACGTCTAAACTTGCACAAGGAAAGTTAAGATATATTCTCAGAATTCTGCAAGGAATGACTACGTTACAGATCTGCATTCCAGCTACTGAAAAATGGTTGTGTCGATGCCCAGTAATTTCTCTCAATGTTCACACCGCCTCTATCTGTGATCTCCAATATTATGCTTGCTTGCTGATTCAGAAATCCTCAATAGATCAAGATCCCTCATGGATACCCCCTGGAAATTTTTCCAATACGGAATGCGTCCTCCACTCAGGATTACACAGTTAATAAACGTGTTGTTCCTCCACAGAAGCTGCGCTGTCAAGAGACACGCTTCTCCTCTACCAATACAGCGGATCGATCTTCCTATAAAGACATTGATGGGATTACCTCACCCGAGCAGGCACTCGAAGTCCCCTGGGGCTGAGGGCGAGATATTCGAACGAAGACACTCAATGCGCTAAACAGCGCTGCAGACAGGCTAAACAACTAGTGTGCTCAATAGTCGCAATGACCAGATTCAAAATGCATAAATTCTCCATGATGTCAGAATGAGGAACCTATCTTCTTTATATAGCGTTGGCTGCTTTCGAAACCTACGGCCACCTTCACCCATGATACCAAGGTAATATCCCTTCGCTGCATGCGCCTCCACCCACGATACCATGGTAATACCCCTTTGCTGCGTGCCCGATTCAGTCCCCTTTATTACAACGTGCGTCTACTAGGAAATCCCCCTTGTTGTAGAGTGAGTTGTGTTCCCTTTACTCACCTTTATTCATAATCTAACTACATAAAAGGAAAAATTGACCAAATCGAATATTCCAATTAGCCATTGCTAATTGGGAATATTACAGTCTCCCCTGGCAAAATGTTTCTTGTCCCCAAGCAACTGTAGTGATGGATGCTGTAATATTTTCTCATTCTCCCAAGTAGCATCCTCATCTGGTAAATTCTTCCACCTCACCAAGAATTCCCGGATTGCCCTGTTCCGCAACTGCCTTTCCCTAGTATCAATAATTGCCTCTGGCTGTAATACCAAATGCCCTTCATCATCTGTAGGCGGTAGCTCCTCTGTCACAGTCACCTGCTGCCCCAATGCCTTCTTCAGGCATGATACATGGAAAATGTGGATCCTCCACCCCCAAGAAATCATCCAAACAAAATGAGCCACCTCCCAACAAGGTAACTCCTGAAAACCTCCTTCCACCTCAAGCTCTGGTAATGAAGGTGGGCTGAAAATCTGAACTTGGCAAGCATCAGAGCTTACCCCATGCCGTCCTTCTCTCCACTCATGACAAGTGTAGAGTGTATGCTGATCCTGGGCTGCAAAAGTATTGCCCTCAAATGGAAAAATGAAGAAAAATCCTCCAAAGAGTTCTCCTTCAACAATGAAGAACAAGCTGGCCCAAAACAATCCATCCCTGAAGAATAGGACATGGTCATCATGGAACATCCTAATGAGAATTTTGCTGAAGGATTTACATGATGATACATGATGCAAACAATTTCTCACAAGGATACAACACAGTCCCACCCATTGCAACTTCAGAAAATTACATGGAAAACAATGTACATGATTCATCACATCTACTAAAGGATAGTAAATGGATGAATGTAACAACAATACATGATCAAGCACTTGCCCATGGCTGTACAATGGATGAATTTTAGCCTCATAGCCCATCTCAAAAGGAAACAAACACGTGGCTGTGGTGGCCATATCTCCTCCCATGCTCCCATTAGAACATGTAATGCAAAAAATGTGAGAATTTTTCTCACTCAAGGACACATCCAGCGCATGTGTCTCCATCATAATAAAGCCTCCCATAGAAATATGATCTATATCAACAAATGAAGACATGATCAACAGCAAAATGAAGAAAATGCTGAAGGTTACAAGTGATGCAAGAAGGTACCAACAGCTTTCCCAGTAGCGACAGCGTAGTTTTACAAGTTGCTGCTTGATAAAAGTACATGGAAAAATGTTTCTTTTTACATGGTTAATCATGCATGTATTTATATGATACATGCTATAGTGCAGTAACTGAACATACATGTGGTGATAAAACATTTTCCCAAGGCCACAAAAGAGATGGCTGCCTCCATCATGTAGATTGGCCCAATACAACTCCTGGAGCAATTTGACAAGCTTGCCCTCTTGTGAAGCAATGCACTGCATAAGAATGGTAAGAGTGTGCAAATCAATGAATGTATAAACAAACTTCTCACCATATGTTGGAAGTAAGATGGTACATGGGTTCTCCATAGTGTTTTGGCATGCTATGAAGAGGAATGAACCATGTGCTGCAAGAAGATAATCCTCCTTATGCTTGTAAAACCAAGTCAAGAAGAATATGCCATAGTGATAGATGTCTCTATCATCATTACCTCCTCTTTGTTCATCAAGTGCAACAAATATGAAGTGATCCTAGGACCTATGGGTTATGGATCCACCATATTTCCGCTGGGCACACTACATCCATAAGTCTTTGCTACCAAGTGACAGCGCTGTGAGATTTTGCAAATAAGCCCCTGTCAATACAAAACTCTGTTTTCTGACATGCTCCTTGTCAAAGATTCCTTTAATAATGTTGAAAAAATATGGAATACTTCCCAAGATGGAAGAGCTTCCAAATCATCTAAGACCAAGGAGATAATGCCATCTCCCCCTCCTACAACAGCATGTAAAGTGTGAGAGCAAATATGATCTTGCTTTCCTAGAAACAAGCAAAGCAACAAAACATTTTTCTTCCTCCCCATACCTCCATCATAAAACTCATGTGATGAAGACATGATGAATGATATGAGAATCATATCAACATCATGCATCCATACTCTATGTTGCTCAATGATGTAAGTATCCATTCTCTTACTCTTAGGAAGAGTGTTTGCTAAGTGATGGCCAAACTCTTTCAAGAGTAACCAGCACAACCAAGCCTCTCGCTGCCCATTATCATAGATCTGCAAGTAGCCTCCTAGCTCCTTGCTCACCAACCAAATCCACTTAATCGCTTGTGGATGCCTCCTTCTTCTCCTCATCTTGGGACTCCTCCCATGAGGGCTACCATCCTCCCAAATCAAATTCCTGTATTTGCACTTCATGGTGTGTTGAAGTGCACCTCTGATGAGATCTCTCCTTGGGACCTCCCTTTTATCAATAGTCTTCCAAAACCAATGAGGTCTTGGATCTGAAAGTATAAGTTCCTCTTTGAGCTGAGAGGTGCTCATTCAGAAAGTGTCATCCTGAAGGGAAAAAGGGTTTCTTACTCCAAGATGCCTACCATCAATCTTCAAGGCTTCAAACCCCAACCTCCAATGTGATGTACAATCCAAAAATGGCCCATGAGAATGATGGTTTGATTCCTTCTTAAGTGTTTCCATGTTGCACAGCGCAGTGCAAACAAGCTTCTCTATAGTAGCAATGGGATTTGACCCTTGGTCATGCAAAAGTAAATCTCCACATTGATCAAAATAATTTGCTGCAAAAATGGAATGTGGAAATATTTTCATACCTTGTTGTGCATTTGGAACTTCTTGCAGGACTACAAGAGTCCCTTCCTCAAAAGTGTTGGCTGCCCCAACTGTTGATGCATGTGGCTGCTCCTCCATGAGTGTGACAGCGTTATCACAAGCCTCCTTAGAAGGTGATGTGACCTTTTATTTCTTTGCTCTTTCTCCATCAAAGGTTTGGATCAACCTTTGAGTGAAATCTGCAAAATTCTTCACCCTTGCATGGCTCAAGTGGCTGCACCACCAATCATAGGCTTCACCCTTGCATGGCTCAAGTGGCTGCACCACCAATCATAGGCTTCACCCTCCAAGTGCAACGCTGAGATTTTAATAGCTTCTTTCCTTGCTACAGGATGTAGTAGGAAAAATGCCTCCAACTTTCTCACCCAAGTTTTTGCATTAGATGACCCATCAAAGGTAGACAACAGAAATCTATTGCCTTTGATTTATTTTCTGCTACATGGTCTCTTCTCTTCCTTCAGCTGGATGAAATGAGGAAAATCTAGAGTCTCCCTGAAGGCTCTAGGTTGAGATCTATACTCAACAAGGTAATCACTGAGAATCTGATGATCCAAGTATCTCCCATGCTCAATATATTCTTCTTGATGAGAATAGGAAGTGCATGGTACTTCGTCTTCTTTTTCTACAATCTTCTTGACCTCCTCAAAGGTGGATGCATCTCCTCTGGATCTGAAAATAGATGAGAATAAACTCATCTTTTTCAACGTTCTGATCTTCTTGGGCTTAGACTCACTGGGTGTATCCACATGCTCCCCATGATCCTATGTGACCTGATCCTCCAAGTGCGAGGTAGCCATTTTGATGGCTTCCCCTTCCGTTATTCGGTCAAGCTGGAAAGAGGTATCCAACCTTTCCACCCGATCTACCCGATATCGAACTGTGAAATCAGTGGATCCATCATATGTGGGAAAAGGTGTCCTCCTAGTGGTACGCTACAACTCTGAACTTTGTGTGCTAGACCCCCCACTGTTCCTTCCTCCTTCATCCTACCTGAGCTGACAATAATTTCTGAAGGGAAAAGCCGCTCTGAATTTTTCCCCCATGGACTGCCATTCGCGGGAATAATATCCATCATGATAATGTCGATGTCCTCTGTGATGGTCACGAGGTCTGCTGTCCCGCTTGATCTGAACAAAGTCTTTGAATAAGATGGCATCTCTGAACTCCTGCCCAGTTGCCTGGTACTCAGCAAAATAATCACCTAGGTGGTCAGACTCTGGTTCCTCCTGTGCTCCTTCCCCAGTATCTGCACTCAAAAAAGTGGGCATAGTGGCACGAATGGGGCCATGTGATGCTTGGTGCGGAACAAAAACCTTGTCCTGCAAATGGTGGGATGTGTCCGATCCCTCATCAACATGGAAACCCTTTGGAATTTCACGCTGTTAGCCTCCACAGCTGTGAATCTCTGGCCCATCACTTCTATCTGTCTTGCCAGATCCTGCACTGATTTGAGGAGTGCTTCCCCAAACTATTTTGCATCGCTATCATCCGCCATGGGCTCTCTCTGCTCTGCTTCTACCGCAGGCTCCTCCTGTTTTGTGTCCACCACCCGAACGCAGTCTCCTTCTCCGTAGGTGTTCTTCAACCTACGCTCAATATCTTTTTACTTCCTACCTCTGTGGCAGATGTAGGGTTTTTCTTCTGATGACATAGAATACTAGCTCCACAGGTTGAGCCAGATATATGCTCTGATACCACTGTAATATTCCTTTTTAGGGATATTTATAAAACACATCAAACTCTAACCAGAGATGGACTGGGAGGGCATTTACCAAATATTTCACCTCTGAAAAGAGGATGAGATCTGGAGGCTATCTGGCCCTTTCCAGACTCTGTCTAAGAGTGTGGGAGAGAACACAACAAGTGGTATAGAAATCACAATGCAAAGGGAAGAAATAACAGATTGCAGACATACAATAACATGCATAGATATTCAAGAAATAAGAGAACGTTGAGCCATTTTATTAATTTGATAAATACAGAGGAGTACAATAAGTGATCAAGCGTCTAAACTTGCACAAGGCAAGTTAATATCTGTTCTCAGAATGCTGCATGGAATGACTGCGTTACAGATCTGCGTTCCAGCTACTGAAAAATGGTTGTGTCGCTGCCCAGTAATTTCTCCCAATGTTCACGCCGCCTCTATCTGTGATCTCCAATATTATGCTCACCTGCTGATTCAGAAATCCTCAATAGATCAAGATCCCTCACGGATACCCCCTGGAAATTTTTCCAATATGGAATGCGTCCTCCACTTAGGACTGCGCAGTTAATAAACGCGCTGTTCCTCCATAGAAGCTGCGCTATCAAGAGACTCGTTGCTTCTCTACCAATACAACGGATCGATCTTCCTATAAAGACATTGACGGGACTACCTCACCCGAGCAGGCACTCGAAGTCCCCTGGGGCTGAGGGCGAGATCTCCGAATGGAGACACTCAATGCGCTAAACAACGTTGCAGACAGGCTAAACAACCAGCGTGCTCAATAGTCGCAATGACCAGATTCAAAAAGCATAAATTATCCATGATGTCAGAATGAGGAAACTATCTTCTTTATATAGCGTTGGCTTCTTTCGAAACCTATGGCTGCCTCCACCCATGATACCACGTTAATATCCCTTCACTGCGTGCACCTCCACCCACGATACCATGGTAATACCCCTTTGCTACGTGCCTAATTTGGTCCCCTTTATTACAATGTGCGTCTACTAGGAAATCCCCCTTATTTTAGAGTGAGTTGTGTTCCCTTTACTCACTTTTATTCATAATCTAACTACATAAAAGGAAAAATTGACCAAATTGAATATTCCAATTAGCCATTGCTAATTGGGAATATTACATATATATAAAATATTTCAACAGTAAATGTAGTGGAAATAGTAAAGATCATAAAGAGACAACCATGCATAATAGAGATAAAAAATTTACCTTGGGAAGTCCAAACTTGGGAGAAAACCGAACAAATTTTCTTCCAAGAGAAATTATTTTTCAACAAGGTTTACAATTCCAAAAAATTTCTAGAAATTTTGCCAAAATCCAAGTCTAATCACTAGTCAAACTTGGTCAAAATTCCAGTTAGTTAATGTTGGTCAAACCACCTAATAAGTAAAATTTGGTCTAACTTTTGGATTAGTCAAGTTGGCCACTGTGGTTAACTCAGACATATGATTGACTCTTGCAGTCAAACACGAACATGCAGTCAACCTTTTGTTAATTTTTCAATATTGTTCTATGTTGAATCAATTACTTTAGCACAATTTAATATTCATTAACAGTGAATCCAAATATAAGCATTGTAAATAACCATAAACAATAATTAAAGATAGAAAAATGCATGCAGTGGCAAATAAGACAACAACACAACTATAAGAGACAACAAATTGGTCCAAGACTAGGGAAAAACCCCACTTTGGGGGAAACCCTTTCAAATCTTTTTCTTCAATAAATCGTCATAAAAAGTTTTCAATAGAGAGTACAATGAGCCCAATACATATATGCAGTGGAAAAAAATAGATTAGATCTATAGATTTGAAGATCTACAATATCAAAAGCATGAATCTGATGAATCACCAAAACCAAGGGATCTCAGATGCCCATTTCTAGATCTAGATCCATAATGCTATCAATGAATGTTTTGAAGAGGTTGCGACCGCGTGACCGAAGGATGACGGAAATGCACAATTAAATGAATGAGATCCAATCCAGATATGCCTACGAAATATCTTAACTGTGGCCTTAACTCTCTCAGCCCACGGTTAAAGCATCCTTAACCACGACCTGAACATTTTGTGCCCACGGCTGAGGGTTTGATAAGTCTGGAACCCTAGCCATGCCCTGAAGATAGTCTGCCTGTGACTTTACCAGCTCAACCAAAACCTTGAAAAAACCTGCCTGCGGTTCTGGCTCACCTCAATTGCTACCTACCCATGGCCTGCCCGTGGTTATGTCTCATAACACATAGATCGGATGCGAGACCCTGCCTTTGATCTTGATCCTTTGCACGAGCTTCTCCTAACGTACGTGTGCGATCCAAAAAAAAAAAGTACGAACCAATAGAAAAATAGCATGAAGATGATCTCATGAGAGAATGTGTATAAATGATCTTGGGGTTGCTTCTATTTATAACTTTGTGAGGGGCTTGGGGCCTTGACTGAATCCACATGAGTTTAGGTGACCCATAAAATGATAAATAATTCATAACTTAACTTTTTCTGAACTGATTGGGGTGATATATAGGTTGATTTTGGTTCTCTCGAAAAGAGGAATCTAATGAAATTATAATCTTAACCATATGAGTTGTTCAATGTGGAATTTGGCTCTAGTTGCCTAAAATTGACACTCCCTCTCAACTAGGAAGAATTCCACTTGATAGTCTCTCCTTGTACATATTTACATCTAGGTGTCATCACGACTCAACTCCATCTGCTGAAAATTTCTCGAATCTAGAAGAAGAAGAATTGGGGAGCAATAGCTTCCATCCATACCTAGCAACAGGATAATCCAACACACATGGGAGCAACTCTCTGACCCTGGGTTCTCATTGGGGAGCTCAGTCTCAACCTAAAATCATGAAAGGGGAGATAATCTCAACCCAATCATGTTGCCTACTGATCTTCCCATTAATGAATATTATTAATCAAGTGGTAGAACACCTCCATCATAATCTACTTGGGTTGTGCACCCCAAGTACACTCTCAACTCGTTGGCCAAACAAGGAGCGATATTCCCATTAAGACTTGCTTGCAGGTATGATGGCAATTGTGGTAGACTCTACATAGACCAAATAGGGGATAAACATATCCAACCCTATGAAGATAGGAGAGCAACATCTCAACCCTGTGTAACAAATAGGAAAATTCCATATTTTCTAGAGATCCCTCAACCCCTTGAGCCCTTCATCTCAATTCCTCACCCCGAGAGCTCAAGCAGGGTAGGAAGAGCTTGCTCAATGTCCTTGATCAGTGCTTCCCCTTATTCAGAGGGGCTACATCCATAAGTCCAAACTATTTTTTGAAGACCAAGAACTTTCTTTTCGAAAGTGCCTTGGTGATAATATCTGCTATCTATTCGTTAGTCGATATGTGGTGGAGTCTAACAACTCCTTTTTACACCATGTGATGGATGAAGTGGTATGGAATCTCAATATGCTTGGACTTGTCATGAAATAAAAGATTATCTACAAAACATATCCCTCTCTTGTAATCACAGTATATCACAGTGGTATTTAAGACTTGACCAAAGAGCTCACCAAGGAGCTTCCTTAACCACACGACTTCACAACTAGCCATGATAGAAACAATGTATTATGCTTCTGTGGTGCTCAATGCTACTGAATTTTTCTTCCTACTCATCCAGGATATCATGGCAGAACCAAGAGAGAAACAACATCCATATGTACTTTTCCTGTCGGTGACATTACTTGCCTAGTCAAAATTAGCGTATCCATGAAGTTGGATATCTCTAGTAGTATATCTGAGATCAAGTGTGATCGATCCATGTAAGTATCTCAATACATGTTTGGCCAAAATCCAATGCACATGAAGGGGCTCAATCATAAACTCACTCAATGTGTTAAATGCATAACATATATTTGGACGAGCATTCACAAGGAACATCAGAGCCCCAATTACATGTCTATACTCGGATGGATTTTCCATATCAGGCTTGACTGCCTTTCCACACAACTTATTGAAGTTCATCTCCATCGGAGTAGTCATCGATTTGCACTTGGTTATATCAAGCCTATCGAGAAGCTTCACTACATACTTTCCCCTTGAGAGAAATAACTCAGCATGTATTTCCCACACCTCAAGGCCTAAAAAGTAGTGCATGATACTGAAATATTTCATCTCAAAATCAAGAGCTAATTTCCTCATACATTTGATCATTAACGGTTCACTTCCTGTTAAGAATAAATCATCAACATATAAAGCCAAAATTAGTGGAAAACCTTAGAAAAACTTAAAAATAGATGTTGGGATCAACATTGTTTCTTGTGAAACCCAGTTTCATTTGATATCTATCAATGCGAGCATACCAAGCTCGAGTAGCTTGCTTCAATCCGTACAATGATTTCTTCAACCTGCAAACATGCGTTCGGTGATATTCTACTTTAAATCACTGTGGTTGTTCTACATACACCTCTTCCTGTAACATACCATGGAGAAAAACGATCTTTACATCCATTTGATGAAGGGTCCATCCTTGACTAGTAGCAAGGGAAACTGTGGAATGGATAGTTGTGTATCAAGCCATAGGAGAAAATATGTCATCATAATCTTCTCCCTCTTTCCAAGAGAAACCTCGAGCTACGAGCCTCACTTTTTATTTCTCAATGCTTCCATCAATTCCATGCTTGATCTTAAATAACCATTTCAAAGTCACAACATACTTCCCATGCGGTCTCGACACAAAATACCATACATTATTTTTCGCAATAGATTCTATTCCTCGACCATAACATCCTTCCAATCTTGTTATTTGGCTGGTTCTTCAAAAGAGGATGGTTCTAATTGAATCATGGTCATTAGAGGAAATTTCATCCTAAAAATACCCAAGAAATTTTCACATAATTTCCATGTCATAATATGTAAACCAATCAAAATCCCTTAAATTTAAAAAGAGGCACATGTAAATATTTTGGAGGGAAAAGAAGAAAAACTACTTTTTTACTTGTATTTTTAGCTTATCTCCTTCTAGGTTTACCCAAATTTCAAGTGTAAGCACTCGTTGGATGTGGAATTAAATTCCACATACAATGAGCACCCATTATGCATAATTTTTATAAGGCCCACATTGACAGAAAATGAATATACATTAAAAAACGTGTTCAACGTGATTTTTAATGTATCTCCAATTTTTATCGATGTGGGTCTTCTCAAAAGTATGCATGATGGCTACTCATTACATGTGTAATTTAATTCCGCATCTAATGGGTGTATACATTTTAAATTTGGATAAATCGATAAGGAGATAAGCCAAAAATACAAATAAAAAAAATAGTTTTGTTCTTTTCACTCCAAAATTCATAACTATTATTTTATTATTTTTCCTTTGGAGGCCACTTTTACACTAAAATTTTCTCTAATGGCTCATATTAGCTACATATCCCTAATACCTGCAAGGTTCATTCCTTTCTTTGAATGATTGATGAATGGGAATACTTCTTTCACTGTCCTATAAAGTGTCATAAGCCAAAGTGGTCTTTTCCTTATAGGAGGATCACTGGGAGGTAGATCTAAAGGATCCATAGGCTCCATGAGAGTATTAATATCATATGAATCTAGTATAGAAGGACCATATAGAATTTATTTTTCATCATCATCTTCCCTGAGAGGTGGAGGGAGGTCTCTTGCTTTACTAAGTGTAGCAATTTCATCAAAGGTTACATCCCTGCTAATGTCAAACTTCCTTTGACTAGGAATGTATATTCTGTAAGCCTTAGAGTTTTCATAGTAACCCATAAACATACCTTTTCTACATGTAGCTTTTAGATTATTTCTTTTGTCTTTTGGCACATGAAAGAATACTGGACATCCAAATATGCGAAGATGACTGATGTTGGGCTTGTTACCTGTAAACATTTCTTATGGAGTCTTGTTTCTCAATGCTAGATGAGGCACTCGGTTTTTAACATACACATTAGCATGTGTGGATTCAACCCAAAAAAACTTTGGTACCTTCTGATCATGAATCGTGGCATGAAAATATTCCATTATTGACCAGTTCTTCCTTTCAACTAAGCCATTCTGTTCAGGCGTATAAGGCATATGGTTTCCTTGTTGATACCTTATTTCTTGTAGAATGCTATGAATTATTTTGATATGAATTCTCCTTCATTTTTAGAATTGAAAATTTTTGATTCTTTCCCTTACTGATTTTTGACCAAAGCTTTGAATTCCTGGAATCTTTCAAAGAATTATTCCTTGTGCTTGAGGTAGTACAACCATGCCTTTCTTGAGAAATCATCAATGAAGGTATTGTCATACAGATTACCACCATCCGAGTGTACATGCATTAAGCCACATATATATGAATGAATGAGATGGAATATGTTATTTGTTTTGTTCTTACTAGAGGGGAATTTTCCCCTTGTTTTCTTTCCACTCATGCAACCTTGAAAAACTCCATCATGCTGAGATTGAACATCAAGAATACTTGATACAAGTCTCTTCAATTTCATAAGAGAATCATAGTGTAGATGAGCCATCTTGTGGTGCCATAATTCATTGAGATGATTGGTGTTGTGAACCAATGCTAGAAGTGGCGTTCCTGTGACTTTTTAGACTCCCTCATATCTCAGTCCTATTGTGAATGCATTTTTCATATGTGAATCAATTGGCCAAGTTAATACCTTTCCATCAATGAAAGAAATCCTCATCCCTTTATATTCTAATGAAAATATAGAAATAAATTATTAATAAGTCCTGGCACATACATAACATCATGCAACAATACTGATTCCCCAGAGTTCAACTGAAACTTGACAAATCCAAATCCTTTTATGCGATGAGTGGAGTTATCTCCAAGAATAATTTTTAGCTTGGTCTCTATCTCTTCTAGATTATGGAGAACTTCTTTGTATCTAGAGAAGTGATGAGTGGTCCCGCTATTAACCAACCAATTATCCCATGAATCTGGTGGGGAAGAACTAGTAAGTGCAGAAATGAGAATATATTCAATTTTACTTTTATACCTGGGAGCCCTTGACTTCTTTTGAGAATGATGTTCTTCTTCACTGTCGCTTAAAGAATCTCTTCTCCTTTCATATTTTCTGTTGTGGTTGTACCTTTGATTATCTATTCTTCTTTTATCATTGAATTTTCTTTTGGTATTATATCGTGGTCTCTTTCTCTTATTGAGACAGTCACATGCATAGTGACCTTTCTTGTGGTAGTTATAAAATTTAATATGGGCTAGAGACCTATCATTCTTTCCTTTTGAGCTTTGAGGAGGAGGTCTTATTGAAGGGCTTCCTTTTGACCTTTTCCTTTTGTTATGAGCGACATATGCAATAGGCTCTCCTTCTTCATGATTTTGAATCCTACCTCTTGCTATCATTCTCGATTATTCTTGAGTGAGTTTTCCAAAAATCTCATAAAATGACGAAAGACCGTTGCTGCTACTGATAGTAGTTGTGAATGTTTCCCAAACAGAAGGAAGACCTATAAGAGTCACAACAACCAACTCTTTGTCACGTACATTCTCTCCAAGCCTTTGCAATTGATCTCTAAGACAAGAGATCCTCATAGTGTAAGATTGAACAATTTCACCTTTGTTAATATTCAATTTCTTGAGTTGATATTTCAAGGTGATAATCTCATTTATATTATTCACTTCATACATGCCCGATATCTTGTCATACACGTCTTTAGATTTTCTTAAATTACCAACATATGTAAGTAAATGATATTGTAAACCATAAGCTATGATTTTTTTGGCTTTGGACTCACCTTTCTTATATCTTTTCTTGATGGTGGTGGAGGTATCTTTTGGAGGCTCGAGCATCCTTCCTTGAATGTATTCCAACACATCATTGTTGTTAGAAATGATCTCCAATTTGAATTTCCATGCAGTAAAGTTAGATGCATCACCTAGTTTCTTGTGCTCCTTGAAGGTAGAGGAAGAAATCTTGACCTTGGTTTGTAGATACGATTTCTGATAGACTTGTAGATTTATTTTCTGATAATGAGGGCTTCACTGCTTGTCTTCTCTTAGGCTTGTCCTTCAGCTTAGTTTTGATACCATGATAATTTTTCAATATGGTTCTATGATGAATCAATTACTTTTGTCCAATTTACTTTTCAATAATAATGCATCCAGATAAAAGAAATGAAAATAACCATAAACAATAACTGGAGATAGAATAATGCATGTAGTGACAAATAAGACAACAAAATAACCATAAGAGATAGCAGATTGGTCCAAGACTAGGGAAAAACCCCACTGTGGAGGAAACCCTTTCAAATATTATTCTTCAACAGATTGTCATAAAAAGTTTTCAACAAAGAGTAAAATGAGACCAATACATATATGCAGCGAAAAAAAACAGTTCAAATATATATATATATATATATATATATGTAGATCTACAATACAAAAATCATGAATATGATGAATCACCAAAACCTAGTGATCTCAACTTCCCAGTTCTGTCAATGACTGTTATGAAGTGACTATGACTACGCGATAGAAGGATGAAGGCACTGTGCAATCAACTGAATGAGATCCAATCCAGATCTTCCTATGAAATATCTTAATCGTGACCTTAAATCTCTCATCTCATCGCTGAAGCACCCTTAACCACGACTTGAACGTTATGTGCCCGTTGCTGAGGGTATGATCAATATGGAACCCTAGCCACACCTTGAATATGGTCTCCCTGCGATGTTACCAACTCAACCATGACCTTGACAAACCTGCCTGCAGTTTTGTCTCAACTCAACTGCTACCTTCCCGTGGCCTGCCCGCAGTTATGGCCCAGAACACACAAATTAGATGTGAGACGCTGCCTATGATCCTGATCCTTTGTGCGAGCTTCTCTTGACGTACTTGCGCGAGCCAAAAACATAAAATACGAACCAATACCGAAATAGCATGAAGATTATCTCATGAGAGAATGTGTGCAAATGAACTTGGGGTTTCTTCTATTTATAACTTTGTGAGGGACCGATTGGTGCTTTGATCGAATCCACATGAGTTTAGGCCGACCCATAAAATAATAAAATAATTCCTAACTTAACTTCTGCTTAACTGATTGGGGTGATCTATAAGTAGATTTTGGTCCTCTCAAAAAGAGGAATCTAATGAAATTATAATCTTAACCTTCTGAGATATCCAATGAGTAATTTGACTCTAGTTGCCAAAAATTAACACCTTCGCGGTCAAACCCGTGAAATAAATTGCGGTCAAATCTTTCTCTTTTGTGTTCAAAATTGGCTAGAAATATCAGTTAAATAGCAGTCCAAACTCAATCAAATAGTCAAGAATCTTCTCCTTTGACTTCACACATGGCTGGAATAGAAGAGGGAAAATGGAATGATCCCAATCTTTTTTTCAAATGGAGATGTCACATTGTGCATTTATAATTGTCAAATGGGTGAATTTTGACCAAGGGTCACACCTTTTCACGGTTGGACCAACTTGACAATTTAGAGCCTAGATGAACCCCCAAAATAATTTTTTTAATTAATTTCCATAATTTTTCTAGGACGACTTAATAGGCCTCTTGATACACGAGAATACCTCTCAATGCTACAACAACATGTCCATGGCCCTCCTCCAATCCAAAGATGAAATGTTTGAAAAATCCTCTAATCCAAGAACAAAACATGAAAATTCCTCCCATACATCAGTTTGTAAAGAAGCTAAAAACAACCTCTTAAAGGATTTCCTCACTCCCTTGGCCACATCCTTGTCCTTATGTGGGGCCTTCCTCTTCCCATTTCCTTGAGAAATGAATTATTCATTGTAAAATTTTGGATTTAGATCATTTGAAAAAGTGTTTAATGGAGTGTTGAATCCATTTCACCTTGTAATAATGATGGACCTCACTTTCTCAACAAAATTTAAATCCACAAAAGGAAGAGTGGTTTATCTTGTGTAATATTTTCCATGGTTTTCTCGATCGTGATATACATGCCATCATAAACCTCTCCTAGGAAAGGTTTCTTTGTGCCTGCATATCAGAGAAGATCAAATGCATGTAATGTGAACTTAAGCAAGAAATCAATCTTTCTCCACCAATATTCACCAATCAACACCCTCCTCACCATAATTCCCTTCTCTAAATCTCTCTCCATGTAGCCCAATTGAACCCACCACCATACTCATTATTGCAGTTTTAAATTCAACAAGATGACACAACATGATGAAGCTTGAGGCATACCTTGTATCAAGAACTTTGAGCAACTCCAGTTTTTAGTATTATTGATATATTGCTTGAAATTGGTGGTGGGTGGAGATGAATTGTATAATCTCCCTACCTTCCTTGTTGCTTCCTTAATTTGTTCTGTTTTTCTCTCAATCTCTTCTAAAATATATTCAAATTGTGGACAATGCAAGGGGTCCAAAATATATGTCTATATAATCTCTAAAAAATCGAGCCGGAAACTTTGTAAACAAGTGCATTATTGTGATAATTTGCACCACATTTATGGCCCTACTTGTTCAATAGCAACAATCAAAATATTAGAAAATGAACTTAGTATCCTTTACCTCACCCAAACATTCTTCTTCTTTGATGAACATGACTCCTTTTGGTGATGATGCAATGAAATTAATCAAAGGCCTACACTTCTATCATTCCAACCATTTGAGATAATGGAAAGCCCTGTGCTACCCCATGAGTTACAAATTGGTTTCAAAACATCATCAAGAAGATGTTTCTCTTTCTTTCACAAATTTGTTCAAATTTTTTCATAGTTTGGCCCCTTGTAACTCTGAAAGGATGTGTTAATCACTCTCACAAAATATTTCCAATATGGGGATCGAACCACATTAAAATGGATGCCACAAGAAAAGATGGTTCTTGCCACTGTTGATTGAGATTCTTATCTCCCTTGATTATCAAGAAATTTTAACAATCTATTGTCTTTAACTGGATTTGATGGTTTGGATAAATATTCTTCTACTATCAACACCCTCCTATTTCTTGCTTCATGAACAATCCTTAGTTCAATGCTAGCACTCATGTGAGGATTGCTAGTTCCCATGCCAATTTTACTTCTTTGATCTTCAACCTTTGAGAATCATTGCTCTCTCTTGAATTTAGCCCTCACCTCTAGATTTTTGGTATGTGCATACAAATCAATACCCTTTATCTATTCATGCAAAATATAATCCTTCACTCTTGTGTAAGAGCCCTTGAAAGTATTATCAATTTTGCATAAATTTTAATTTTGTTACCATGTACCACTAGAACCCATTTGCTTCAATTTGGTTACATACCTTAACATAGGATAGTGTTATTGCTTCCTGGTTGCTTGAGTAGATCTAGGAGCACTGAAAAAAAACTTTAAGAAGCCATGAATGTTGGAATATTAGAAAATTAAACACCAAAACAACTACTACCCACACCCTTCTTCTTGTTCCTCATGCTCCGTTTCTTACTGCTACTATAAGAATCTCTTTTTGCAGAAGAATGTGTGAGAAATGAGTGAATGAATTTCCTTTTTATAAAAATAACAAACTAATAGGGTTTCAAGAGAATTTTTTTTTTTTTTAAGGGACCCAAATACCTTCTTGGCCCCTTGAGACAACTGGAAAATAAAAAAGGAAAATTATGATTGAAATACTACTTGTAGCAGTAGAATCGACCCCAAGACACTTTTGGTCGTCTCAAATAGCATTCTAGAATCACGAAATTCTGTTCAAGATGACCAAAAAAATTTTGAGCTTTTTTCCGAGCTGTTTCAAGTACCAAGATGGCCCAAATCATGGTGTTTATTGCAACACAACTCTACAAACTAGGGTTTATTTATATGAAATGATACAAGAATACCTAGACACATAGAAATCAATGTTAGAGTTTACTTAAATATTAGATCAACAAAGCAGTAATGTCAACCCTAAAAAAAGGCTTCAGGTTGAAGCTCAGATATGGTTTAGGGTTTCCAAGGCACAAAATTGAAGATTTGGTAGACACACATACATAAATCGGTAGTAGAGGGGAAAAACTGCTATTGGCAGTGAGTAAATATCCAATGACACATGGTTGCTATTGGTCCAATATGGTACCGTTCTTGTATTGAATATATATATATATATATATATATATATATATATATATATATATATATATATATATATATATATATATAGTTGTATTGCACCCAAGAATTTAGAAGCATTGGGGCCCATCTTTTAAGGGCTTTCTCTCACAAAATATTTGGTCTGCTATATATTTAAGCCAAAATGAGTTACTACTTTTAATACAAATTTTGATGGGGAGGAAACAACATATATCAAGCATCAAATGAGATGGGAACCTGTAGAAAAGCAACTTGATAATCATAATCATGGAATATTGAAAAAATATTAACCATAAAATTTAGATTTTTTTTGGGTGGATCTATGTCGATAAGGGTAGATAACGTAAGGGTTTTCATCGGGGATTAACCCTCCATATTCTATGACAATTCATCATGTCATTGATTTTTGAACTAAAGGAAATTTAGTGAAGGTCCATTGTGTACAAACCATCTACCTTGAAGTGAATTAACTAAATACATTAGAATATATGAAATAACATGAATGCCTTGTGAAGTCTTGAAAGTAGATCATCGGGTAAATAGATTTTACTCAAATTTATTTTGGCTTATCTTAGAAAAATTTCTTAGAAGAGTCGTATTTGAAATCACATATTATACGAATTTTCATATTTGGTATTTCTTAATGAGTTGTGGGAAATGGCCCTAACATTAATTTTTTTTGGCATTGCCAGTTGAAAACATACCCGATAGTAAGAAAATTGGCAGTATAATATCCAATCAGTTGCTTTCAAGATACACATAAAGGTGGATTAAAATAAACATTTATGCATCAACTACCATATGCATACTAATGACAATTGTTGAATTTTGGTTGTTGCTGTCGATATTCATAATTATATTAGCCCACAAAAGAATAAAAAAATTCAAATTCAAATTCAAAATTATTTTTCATCCAAATTCAAGGCGACCCTCCAAAATTAAGTCGTCTCAGTGAAAAAACACACCATTTCAAGCATTCCAATCACTATGTATTGCCACTTGACCTCATCTCTTCAAGAGAAATTCAGATCTTAACATGAACATTTAGTCTTCCATGTTAGATTTTGGATTTCTTGGAAGGTATTTCCGAGAGGTAAAACCCATCCAAAGGAATTGGTTGGGAAGTTTATCCAAAGTTTGGGTTTTGGAACCAAAACAATGGTTTAGGAACTAAATAAATTAATAGTTTATTCTAATGGGTTGAAAGGCTAAACTTCTAAAATATAGAGGTTTCCTTGTAGAAATATTTAGTTCTATGTAGCCCTTCCAATTTCAAGGTTTTTGCATATATTTGAATGCCCACAACCCCAAACAAGTTAGTTGATATGTAAACTTTTAATACAAATTATTTTGAAACAGTCAAGACTTCTCTAATTCTTTGTTTTTCCTTTTTATTTCTAGTTGATAAGAAAATAAATTGACAAACACATACATAATTTGTCACACTTTTTTACATAGTGGTTTTTGGTCAACAATGACCTTGGAAAAACCCCACAATGGGAAAAACTAGTATCAAGGATAATATTATATTAAATTATTTTAGAGAAAATAATTTACACGACAGACACACATCAAGGTACTTATCCCCCTTGAATATCAAGCTCAATCTCCTGGAATATGTGTCACAGTTCCAACTCTAGTTTTATAATTTTGGCTCATTATTCCAAAGTTCTAAATTTTTTTGGAGATATAACCACAATCAATTTCTCTTCTCAGAAATCAACCTTTGTCTTGAATAACTCTCCTCTCAAATATGCCTTGAATATGTTGAAGACATTCTCCTTCTTGGCCATAGGTCTGCATGCTAGATTATCTGTTTAAAACACAACTTGCTGACTTATTTATTTCCAGAAAAATGAGCTGGTAAACAACTCTAACCTCTGCCTAATTTTTTTTGAGAATCACACATCCTTCCACAAAATATCCTACGCAAACTTCGTTGGGATTTTTCCCTAAATATACTGCCTGAGTTCCTTGATTTTCTTGCTGGTACCTCTTTCGGAAAACACAAGTTTATGTACTTTCTTTCTATGTGTTTCCTCCTGCTCAACCTTACTATATCAACATACTACTCCTCTTCTTCTGCTCTTTTCTTCACTTGTCCAAATGCACATGAAGAATGAGAATAACCTCTACCTTTTTCTCCCTCTTTAGCTTAATTAAGATAATAAATCCTAAACCTTTTTTTATCAAGGGCTGAGATTATATCTCAACCATTTAGATCAATGGCAGAGAAAATTATCTCACTAGACTCCCTTTTCATGTGGTCCTCCTCATTAATGACTCCTAGTCACTTTATAACTTTATATTTGTACCATGCAGTTTTTCTCCATAGAAAGTTAGCTTTGAAACTTAAAGTGACTTTAATATTAAACGTACATAGTACCTTAAATTTCCAGTGTTATATGCTTAGAACAATCACTTCCAACAATTATTCTTCAATTAGCAAGCTCTTTTCAAATAAATTCAATTTTCAAATGATAGTAAGCAGTTGTAGATAGAAAAATACTTCAAATTCAATATAAGATAACTAAGAACATGAGACAAGGGAGACATAATGTTTGCTCAAATACCAGGGAAAAACCTATAAGGGGGAAATCCATTTGAAAATTATTCTTCTATTATATTTTCATCAAATGTTCAATAGATAGATACAATGTTCCAATTCATCAACAAAAGAGTCAAAGGTAAAAAACTTTGACTATCCAATTCAACTAACCAATATCGAATGAGATATGAGCCCAAAAGTCAAATATGATCCAAAGTGAAAGTTTGTAATTTTTGGTCAAAGTAAGCAACAATCAAGGATGCCCTAACCAATCCAAAAGTCAATAGTCAACAATCCTACAAAAGAGCTCGGTCAATAGTCAAACAATTCAACCTTCCTTGCTAGTCAAAATGGTCCCAAAAAGGTTGAGTCAAAGGAGAGAGAACGCTATGGTCAAACTTCAAATATTTGCAGTCAAAATTTAGTCAACATGTTAGCCCTCCGTAACTTGTAAGATTGGCAAGAAAAAACAATAGAGGACAACATCAAATCGCTTTGGAGTCAAGGACCTAGCCTTCCTATACTCAGAGAGGGCTCTCTCTATTCTTTATGATTTATAGTTTAGCTTGATGATTATAATTGCTGATATTAGGCTAGCTATAGAGATTATGAAAATTGTTGGTTTTTATTGGTTGGGTGGTTGGACAAACAAAGATGTGAAGCTTAATCCATTGGGCTATGGAGTCATAAGAGGCTGAATTATGCATCAATTTTTTCAAGGGGCATTCACAGGGCAAGCTAACTATGTAGACTAGATCTTATTGGCAGTGTGAATATGAGATGAAAGAAAGTAGTGAGTTTAGTAATAGCTAAAGAAAAGTTAAGAATTATTTAACTATACTTCAGAGGAAAACATTAAGTTAAAAAACAAAAAAAAAATAAGGTGCTCTCTCAGAAAATCTCAATCTAAAACTTATGTTTTGTAATCATAGAAATTGATGCACAACATGAAAAGACAGAGGAAAACATTAACACAGAGGAAATAACATCACCATTAACATAGCTCATGAATCCTGTGAATGGTCTGTTTATTATTGATGCCCAGCTCAAACTAGTTAGAGTGCTCCAATAAAATTATCTTTTACAAAACAAAGTCTAACAAGGTTCCACCCTGTTAGCCCCCTATGAATTTTTTGACAAGCAAGCAGGGGGCTAAATTTTTTTTTGAGCCTTCAAGGAATGCATTTTCTCTGAAAACACATCATCCTTGAAGCCTCCTTGTGCCTCTGTCCTTTGAGAAATCCTCACTGCTGTTTCCAATTAAAAAATCCTCCCTGATCGTGAAGAAGAATGCCCAAAAAGGCCCCTTTCCATATTTTATCATTCCCATTAAACCTCTATTTTCCTCACCATTTTCCCCCTCCTTTAATTCCTCATTAGCCCTATAAATCATCCCATCTTCCCCTTTAACCTTACGAACACACTTTGTTTGGTTTAATATCCCTTATTCCCCTTACCGAATACCTCCTTTGGCCTTAAAAGCATTAAAATAGGCCAAAAAATGCACTTTTTACTTTATAACAGGCTTAGCCCCTTTTGGGCCGGCCCCCTTAACCACTTCCCCATATGGCCCACGCCCGAGACCAAGCGCTTATGGCCTGGGCGCTAGTCGCATCGGGGAATTGGAGCGTAACGTTCTGTTCCTTTGTAAACCATGAAAACTACGATGCGATAGTGTTATTGTTCCATCGGCCCCGCTGTGATCCGAGTCTTTGATCTATATAGATCCAACGGCCCAGTGCTAATTGCATCGTGCCAGCCCGCGTCTCCCCTCCATTCTGTTTCCCTCGATCGTGATCCTTCGATCCGATTGCAACCGTTGATCTCTTGAGATCCAACGGTCCAGATATCATCGCTCCCTCTCATCTCATCAACCTTTCTCCCCGCCGATTGAATCTCTGCCATCGATCTAGTTCCAGATCAGACGGTTGGCGCTCAATCGCACTGTCGCCAATCACAAGTTCTTAACTGTGTCACCCTCGGCATCCCCTGATCGCGATCCTCTGATCCAATCATGACTGTTCGTTCAAACGAAATCTATGGCTCACATTGCATCGCCTCCCCATCCATATTTCTTCATCGAAACCTCCTCTAACTTCATCGCTTAATCGCCACCGTTGATCTCCTCCTGAGATCCAACAGTTCATATCTAATTGCCCTCCACCCATGCCGAGTCCCACCAGTTCCTCAGCCCTTTTCATTGCATTTCCGCGCTTTTCCCTTTATATTTCATTTCAAAGGCTCTAGCCTCATTTGATTCTGTCGCGACACCATTCCTCCAGGCCTTCAAAGAATTTCTCCACCACTGCCCAGGTTTTGTGTCGAGTTTATTTTATTGTGCAGAGATCACAGAGAGGCCGTTGCAGCCGTGGTCGATGTGATAGCAACAATGATTTAAAGATTGATTAAAGCCCGAAATTGAAGATTAAATGCTTTAATCCTGGTTCAAAAGGAAAGGACGCAGTTTGAAGACTAAGCACACTAACAAAGTTACATCAGTGCATTAATATCAGTAGAGCACCATTTCTCCAAGAGGACACATTCCTACAGACGTCTCCATGTCTCCTCGAGCCCTTAAATGAATTTCACTGACAAAGCTTCTTTAAGACTGTCAGACAACAGTTATGGAGGTATGGAGAGGCTTGCAGACCCTTTTATCTAGATCACTAATTCCAGAAGGTAGCGTAGAGTTCCAAACAGCCAGAAAGGACTTCAAGAACACATCCGAGGTCAATCTCTACATGACAAAGACTCCTGAAGCAGCCTAAAGAGTACACATAACATTCCGAGTCATTAAGCAGAGTGGGCTCGACCTTCTGCCTCCACTCCATCTTAATGAGACCAATTAAATGTACATCTACTCCTGCTCCTATAAGAATTCCCAAAGAACACATTGTAAAGGGTTTGGTTGTTGTTGTTGCTGTTAGAGTAGGGGACTCATTCGACTGTTAGAACAGTTGTTGAGGGAGAGTAGCTGGGTAGCTTGTAATGTAGTAAGCTGGGAGGAGAAATTTTGGATTGTATTAGCCATTGAGCTCAGTGTATGTGACTGGTTTTGCATATCAATTAATCAAGAAATTTCACAGGATCCTAGTCTATTACTATGGGTGATGTTTCTCTTATCATATTGTTTTATTACATTTTTCATGCTGTTTTTTGGTCTTCTGGTATGCATCAGAAATCTAGCATAGGACATACCCTCGCATGGTACCCTATGTTTCTGCTCTCCCTACCTTCAATGTTTTCTGCTGATTTGTGAATCTAAGAGAAAATGATTGTAATTTAACCAGTGTAGCAGCTGTTATTCACTGCTAGATGATGTATGAATTCAGATTTGTTGCTTGGATGTCCTAGTTGGTGTCAAAGCAGGGAAGGTTAAAAGTACTTCTCCGATCTATAGACTCTAGCTCCGTGTTAAATCTTATCTCTGTTTTCCCTTGGAGCATGCTAAAGCAGGCCTGGAGTTAAATGACCTCTGTTCTGATCTATAAGCTGCCCCTTTGTCCCTCCTTTGAGAGTTGCCTTTGAGTATGTCAAAGCAGGCCTGGAGTTAAATGACCTCTGACCTAATCTCCAGACAGAAATTGGGTTGATTTCCTTCTTTCACTTTCAATCCTTAATGTCCCATTCCACCATATATCTAAGAAGATCCTTTAGTATAGATAACTTGCCCTCTGGAAGCCTTTCTTAGTTGTTTGCAAGTAATCTCCTTTCATGACTCCATAGCCTAATGGATGGCACTTTCTTGACCTATCCTCTTTTTCCAAAACATCCTACTGCTTTGTTCCTTTCCTTCCATAACCTTCTCAGTTAATGATCTTCAACCAACCCAACAACCAACCAAATTATTTTAAACCCCCTTTTGTGCTTCATACCTAGCCTAACATTCTATTTTGAGCTCCAAAGATATATCATTCTTTGTTTTATTGGAGAGATCCCTCTCTGGGTCCAGGAGGGCTAGATCCTAGGGCCTCAAAGTGGTTATGATGTTGTCTCATCTTTTGGTCTTGCCAATTTGGCCAAAACATGGGAACCCCAAAATAATGGCGACTCCGTTGGGGAACAACTTAGACCAATGCCTTTAGATTGGTGTTTCAATGCTGATGGTGGACAACAGTCTATTTCTAATATCCAAATTTATCCACCTGGCGACTCCACACTCTCTAATCCCTAAAGGACCTAATGAATCCACTGGTATAAGACTCTGAATTGGTTGAGAAGATGCAGTGACCTTCTTCGTAGAAAACATGGATCCAGACATGGACAAAGATTCAAAGCTTGATGCTTTGGCAGATCAATTAAACGGAATAGTGATCATGTTTGGTGAAGTAGTAAAGATGCATATGGCTAATTTAAATGCAAATAATAATTATTTAGAGCAGCCCATGCTTCTTTCAGAGCAAGAACAGACTCCAGACCCAGAAAATGAGCAAGACAGGTATGATACTTAAGAGTCTATAGAAGATGAAGAAGAAAGTGATCAAGAGCTGCCTGATTACTTACCCATGTCTTTTAACATGCTGATTAGAGAAAATAAAAGCTTAAGGACAGAAGCTAACAGGGGGTGCTGCATTAAGGGAGCAAGTGACCACATCGAAGATGCAGAATCTGAGGTAGAGGGAGAACCGGTGTACATAGAGTCCCCCCCTCTGATTGGTAATTCATCTCAGATTCCACTAGAGGAGTGGCACCCTGATAATGAGGAATGGATTGAATCAAAAGGAGATCAGGAAACGCCAAAAATTCTTCAGAGTTTTCCTGCTAGCGCAAACGAAGATTCCACAGAAGAGGCTCACGAAGACATCCAGCCTCCAGATCAGATAGTACAAGAAACAGAGGACTGCTGTTCTTCTATCTGTATTAAAAGGGAAATATCTTTGTTGACAGAAGAAGAGATGGACAGAATATTAAACACGCAGTCCACCTATGAAATCTTTTATAGAACCGATACTCTTGCTCATTCATCCATGGAGTTTGATTATGCAGATCCAGAAAACTCCTCTATGGAGATGAACGAAGAACGAGTTGCTGAACATCCAGAATGGTTGACATGGTCCAGTCAGCCTGTTTACGACACTTATGGAGAAAGCTATGAAAGTTTATTAGCAGATGAAGATTATTTGAATCTTCATTCTGCTTTCCATTAGAATATCAGTGACAACTTCCATGAGACTGGAAGTCAGCAGCCTCTCATTTCAGAGGATGATAGGGAAAGCAAAGAGGACACAACTGCAGTATATGATGAGTCCTCCAGTTCAGAAAACGAAGAAGATGAAGGAGATTCTCTTTCCCAGGATAGTTTCGTCCTTGATATAGTGGGTGAAGAGGAAATTCTGGTTGAGGCCTGCCTGCCAGATATCCATAACCAGGTATCATTTAATGAGCCTTATGATTATTTCTTGCAAACATTTGAAGAAGGATCACAGGTATTTTTGAGCAGCATGTTGCAAACAGAAAGAAGATTTTTCAAAGTTGTTGTTGAGGAACAAAGAGAATGGGAGTGGCCCTACCTATCCAGCCTGCTCAAGGAGGTGAGTGAGAAAGAACAGTCATGGGATCACTTGATGGACTGGTTGCATTGGAAGAGAATGTTTGTAAGCTAGACTTGCAAATATTCCAGTTAGTGTAGGGTAGGTAGGAAAAGCTCAATAAAGCTCATTCCGTGAGGATTTAGTCAGTTGTTTTAATTTCTGCAAAGTGTTAGTCCATGAGTAGTTTTGTCTTTATGCCATGGCCCACAGCAAGCCAGACAGTCTAATCCTGGCTTGACTGTTTTTCAATTTTTGTCTTAGAATATATAGAAGAAGTCTGCTAGACAGTTTAACCCTAGCAGACATTAGATTTGGTAGAGAAAGTATGAGGCCAACAGTTTAATCTAGTCTCATGGAGTAATAAGGGTAGAAATAGAATAGTTTTATTTTTCTGTTTGTAAAAATTGATGATGTAAAGGGTCTGCTAGTCCAAATGCACCCAGAAGAAAAATGTTAGGACTATAGTATGGGTAGGTAGTGTTTGGGAGAATATTTCTGCTGATATAATGTCTTCATGATTTGTGGCAGCTGATCCAAGAAAGAAAATGGATGTTTCAAGGACCAGGCATCTGGCCTACTCCAAAGATCATTCTCTGAATTCTTGACTCCTTCAAGAAGAAGCCATCCCCATGTGGAGCCATTGTTAGCCCCCTATGAATTTTTTGACAAGCAAACAGGGGGCTAAATTTTTTTTTGAGCCTTCAAGGAATGCATTTCCTCTGAAAACACATCATCCTTGAAGCCTCCTTGTGACTCTTTCCTTGAGAAATCCTCACTGTTGTTTCCAATTAAAAAAGCCTCCCTGATCGTGAAGAAGAATGCCCAAAAAGGCCCCTTTCCATATTTTCTCATTCCCATTAAACTTCTGTTTTCCTCACCATTTTCCCCCTCCCTTAATTCCTCATTAACCCTCTAAATCATCCCATCTTCCCCTTTAACCTTATGAACACACTTTTTTTGGTTTAATATCCCTTATTCCCCATACCGAATACCTCCTTTGGCCTTAAAAGCATTAAAATAGGCCAAAAATCCCACTTTTTACTTTATAACAGGCTTAGCCCCTTTTGGGCCGGCCCCCTTAACCACTTCCCCATATGCCCCATGCCCGAGACCGAGCGCTTATGGCCTGGGCACTAGTCGCATCAGAGAATCGGAGCGGAACGTTCTGTTCCTTTGTAAACCATGAAAAATCCGATGCGATAGTGTTATTGTTCTATCGGCCCCGATGCGATCCGAGTCGCTGATCTATATAGATCCAATGGCCCAGCGCTAATCGCATCGCGCTAGCCCGCGTGTCCCCTCCTTTCTGTTTCCCCCGATCGCGATCCTCCGATCCGATTGCAACTGTTGATCTCTTGAGATCCAACAGTCCAAATCTCATCGCTCCCTCTCATTGCATCAACCTTTCTCCCTGCCGATTGAATCTCCGCCGTCGATCTAGTTCCAGATCAGACGAATGGTGCTCAATCGCACCATTGCCAATCACAAGTTCTTAACTGTGTCACCCTCGGCATCCCCCAATCGCGATCCTTCGATCCAATCGTGACCGTCCGTTCAAATGAAATCTACAGCTCACATTGCATCGCCTCCCCATCCTTATTTCTTCATCGAAACCTCCTCTAACTTCATCGCTTAATCACCATCGTTGATCTCCTCCTGAGATTTAACGGTTCATATCTAATCGCCCTCCGCCCATGCCGGGTCCCACCAGTTCCTTAGCCCTTTTCATTGCATTTCTGCGCTTTTCCCTTTATATTTCATTTCAAAGGCTCTAGCCTCATTTGCTTCTGTTGTGCCACCATTCCTCTAGGCCTTCAAAGCATTTCTCCACCACTGCTTGGGTTTTGTGACATGTTTATTTTATTGTGCAGAGATCACAGAGAGGCCATTGTAGTCGCGGCTGGTGTGATAGCAACAGTGATTTAAAGATTGATTAAAGCCTGAAATTGAAGATTAAATGCTTTAATCCCGGTTCAAAAGGAAAGGACACAGTTTGAAGACTAAGCACACTAACAAAGTTACATCATTGCATTAATATCAGCAGAGCACCGTTTCTCCAAAAGGACACCTTCCTACAGATGTCTCCATGTCTCCTTGAGCCCTTAAATGAATTTCAATAACAAAGCTTCTTTAAGACTGTCAGACAACAATTATGGAGGTATGGAGAGGCCTGCAAACCCTTTTATCTAGATCACTAATTCCAGAAGGCAGCGTAGAGTTCCAAACAGCCAGAAAGGACTTCAAGAACACATCCGAGGTCAATCTCTACCTAAAAAAGACTCCCGAAGCAGCCTAAAAAGTACACACAACATGCTGAGTCATTAAGTAGAGTGGGCTCGACCTTCTGCCTCCACTGCGTCTTAATGAGTCCAATTAAATGTACATCTACTCCTGCTATTACTCATGCTCCTATAAGAATTCCCAAAGAACACATTGTAAAGGGTTCGGTTGTTGTTGTTGTTGCTGTTAGAGTAGGGAACTCATTCGACTGTTAGAATATTTGTTGAGGGAGAGTAGCCGGGTAGCTTGTAATTTAGTAAGCTGGGAGGAGAAAGTTTGGATTGTATTAGCCATTGAACTCAATGTATGTGATTGGTTTTGCATATCAATTAATCAAGAAATTTCATAGGATCCTGGTCTATTACTACGGGTGATGTTTCTCTGATCATATTGTTTTATTACATTTTTTATGCTATTCATTGGTCTTCTGGTACGCATCAGAAATCTGGCATAGGACATACCCTCGCATGGTACCCTATGTTTCTTCTCTCCCTACCTTCAATGTTTTCTGTTGATTTGTGAATCTAAGAGAAAATTCTTGTAATTTAACTAGTGTAGCAGCTATTATTCACTGCTAGCTGATGTATGAATTCAGGTTTGTTGCTTGGATTTCCTAGCTGGTGTCAAAGCATGGAAGGTTAAAAGTCCTTCTCCGATCTATAGACTCTAGCTCCATGTTAAATATTATCTCTGTTTTCCCTTGGAGCATGCTAAAGCAGGCCTGGAGTTAAATGACCTCTGGTATGATCTATAAGCTGCCCCTTTGTCCCTCCTTTGAGAGTTTCCTTTGAGTATGTCAAAGCAGGCCTGGAGTTAAATGACCTCTGACCTGGTCTCCAGACAGAAATTGGGTTGCTTTCCTTCTTTCACTTTCAATCCTTAATGTCCCATTCCACCATCTATCTAAGAAGATCCTTTAGTATAGATGACTTGCCCTCTGGAAGCCTTGCTTAGTTGTTTGCAAGTAATATCCTTTCATGAATCCATAGCCCAATGGATGGCACTTTCTTGACCTATCCTCTTTTGCCGAAACATCCTACTGCTTTGTTCCTTTCCTTCCATAACCTTCTCAGTTAATGATCTCTGACCAACCCAACAACCAACCAAATTATTTTAAACCCCCCTTTGTGCTTCATACCTAGCCTAACATCCTATTTTGAGCTCAAAATATATATCATTATTTTTTTTATTGGAGATATCCCTCTTCGGGTCCAGGAGGGCTAGATCCTAGGGCCTCAAAGTGGTTATGATGTTGTATCATCTTTTGGTCTTGTCAATCTGGCCAAAACATGGGAACCACAACACACCCCTTGATAATGAAAATTCGAGCAATATTTAACTAAAAATTGAGTCAGTTGCCCTAATATACTTTGGTCAAACTTCATTTATTACAAAACAACTAAAATTAAACAGGCATGGCCACACAAGGCTTGAGAAAAAGATCTCTGACAACATATCGCCTGTAAAATTAATTTTGAGCAGCTCTTTATGGATCCAAACGCTTTGATGGCTCTGAAATATGGTCTTGCTTTTCAAAAGATCGACATTGGGTAATTATGTCTGGTGCAGCACTGGCTACTTTCATTTATTTATGCTGGTGCTGATGTGCTTGCTGCCCCTTCAGTCTCTGCTGTTATATCTTTGCATCAATGCCCGAATCAACCCATTCTGTCTTTTTCCTTGTGACGTTCAGCCCCGCCCCACATTTTTCCCCTTGTCAGGTCCAACCCGAGTCTTTCTGTCGTGTGTAGCGTATTTACTCATAAATGGCGCACATAAATTATATTACTGGTCATGGAGGGATGGCAGTTGGCGGACGTGGATGGAATGGAGGATGGAGGAAATAGATTTTCGGAGGGGGCATCAAGTGGTAAGTAGAAATATATAAGGGGGGTGCGAAATAGAAGAAGGGCGACACGTAGTGGGGAGAGGGTAAGAAATACCACCCATATCGAACCCTCCCATGGTTAAAGTTAGAAATTTGAGGGGAGTGCAAAATGAAACAAGGACCATCAGATGAGGAGGGGTTGAGTGTAGATGGAGGAAAGGTGGAGGGCGATTAGAGGTGGAATGACATGGCACACAGGTGGAACTAGACTCGACCCTTTCTGCATGAAACATCGTAAAAAACTCATTTACTCGTACCTGAAAATGTTTAGATTTCAGTTATGAACCTTATCACATCCATAATAAATCACACATCACATGTTTTAGAGTTTAGGTTATAAGAAATGAAATCGGCGATGTGATGCAAAGTACTGAGTCGACATGGTAGGTCAGGTGGGACCAGACCGCTGCCCGTAGATTGCAACTCTTAATACTAAATAGCAGAGGTAAACTTTAAAGGATGCGAAGTGCAAAGCACAGGGAGGAGGTAAGTGACGTGGCAGGGGAAAGTGGGGCCGACTGCATCGCACATCGCAGATCTTAGCTTCGTGTTATAAGTGGCAGGGGTTGAAATCCAAAAGTTGGAAAGTGTGGGGAGAGGGACCCACCTACATTTCGATCGCAAGTTAGAAAGCTTCTGTAGTAAGGTAAAGTTTATAAAGTTTTATATGATATGTGTTATTTATTGCAAACAACTAAGAAGTGGGGGGCGGAGCTGCTATGGTGGGGCCAAATGCCACATCACAAATTAAAAGAAGTACATTGCAGGTGCCTAAACGGTAAGTTGTAATGTTTGTGAAATGCGATGGATGGCGGGGGTGAAAGGGGTGTCGTTTTAGGGGGACTGGCCCAATTAAATCGCAGTTAGGGAGATGGGAAAATAAGAGGAGAAACAATGATATAGTTGTGAAAAAAGGAAAAGTAGAGAAATGAAGCGGAAAAGCAGAAAAGGTAAGGTTTTAGTGATTTTCAAGGGAAATGAAATGAAAGGAAGTGTGGTGGGTGGTTGGGTCCCACCGCCATCGCGCATCGCACTTCGACATATTTAACTTTCACCCTTTGCACCTATCTTGCAACATTCACGATCTGTGATTGCGATTTTAACCTCTGTCGTTGACATATGCTTGGATCAATGATCCACAATGCTCCCTTGCTATGGTTTTCCACTTTTGGTTGCGCTCGTTCGTTTATTAGTTGTTCATAGAATACTTGCCCCGCGTTCACGACTCTTCCTTTTCTTGTTTTTTCTACCTTAACTTCTTCCCTGTTGCCTTTGTCTTCGCTAATGATATAATGCTGCTTCTTGCCTCTTTTCTACCTTTGTTTCCTTTTATTATTTCTTTGGAAAATATTTTGAATATTGACATCTATGTACAATATGAAAAATTTGTAAAGAGAGAGTACATAGTCACCTTGTGATACTGTAAATGACAGGATTCTAACAGTGGCTCCAGCTGGTGATGGTAGCTCCTTCAGGAGGTGTCAAGAACACCAAATACTAGTAGCCTGATCCATTGGGTTGATCCCACAACTTGTATCTTGATCTATCAGGCAACTTAGTGACTGAAAACTAGTTATTGTTTCTCCTGACTTTGATTGATAAAAATAGACCACATGCTTGGTGAACCAGCTTATTGGCATACTAAAATCTAGACTGAAACTACAATTGAACTTATCCACTGCAATCCATCAAGCTGAACATACTGCTGCACCTTGAAAAATTGAATGGTGAAACCAGAACTAGGCTGAAACTAAAGTTTGAAAAATACTGATCTGAAAATGAAAAGCAATCTAAAACTAAATTTTGAAATATGTTCAGAGCGAAAAGCTTATTTTCACACCTACCTACCCTAATCTACCGTAATCTAACTTGGATATGATATATACACTAATTTAACTCCTTTCTCCAATGCAACCAATCAAGTAAATGACTACATGATTTATTCTTATTCACTTTTTTGAGTAGGCTGGAAAAACAAAAGGGCCACTCCCATTTTAATTTCCTTTGAACAACAGTGTTCAAAATTTTCCTTAAACTCTAGAAAAAAACATTCCTGGCATGGCATACTCCTTCTTTAGATGATTCTAAGAAACCAACTAAAGGATCTTGGAACAATTTTTAGCCCTAAGGATTTAAATAACAGACTTCATCTAGGGCTGCTCCTTGTTCCACTTTGTCATGCTCAGGATTATTCTGAAAGAGGAAATCTACATATTGTTCACGTTCATATGAAATGGCATCCTCATTATATACCACTATTCTGTCCTCAAGAAAACCTGATATGTCTTGACTGAGTTGGCTGAATTCTGTTGGAAGGCCATCATTCTGATGAATAGGAGCACTTTCTGGAAATATACCTTCTTGAGAAGGTAGAACAACATCAATATCAATCTGTTCTTTTGTTTCTTCATGAGGAAATGCTTCAGTACATAAATCAGCAGTATAACAAATAGACATAATCTCTTCATTACATAAAAATTTAGAGGCTGACTGCATGCTTAGGATTTGATTGATTTCTTCTTCAGTTAAAGGAGGAGGGAGTCTTTGTTTTCTTTGGATTGAACAAAAAATGTTTTCTTTATCTTGTGAAGATTGATCATGAGGCTGGATGTATTATTTAGCCTCACACAAAACAACAGATGAATTATCATTTGTCCCCATAAAGATATATTATGGATCTTCTCTCATTTCCTGATTGCTTTCATTTTCAACTAACTTCTCTTGGTTGTCATGACAATTATCTTGAGGGTGAAATTCATGAATTTCTTCTGAGAGATCCTCAGGATTCCAATATCCTATATCCTCATCAATATTTTCAAGGTAATGTATGAGATCCTCAGATTGATCACAACAATTTTTAGCTAATGATAAAGATGGAGAATATTCTTTATAATGCTCATAAAACACCTTGTGGAAATCTTTTAAAGAAAACAAACTACCAGGGTTCAAACCTTCATACCATTCCCTCGCTTTCCATTCTAATGTTGCCATGAACATCTTCATGAGGAAATCCTCATGCCATTTGACCTTCAACTTCCATGAATGTATGTGAAATTTAATTAGATGTAACGAAGCATCATCAACATTATCATCTTGAAAAATAGGAAGGTTTCTTTGCCAATTTACCTGAGGCATTTTATGTGGGAATCCAGGAATGTGATCTCTGTTCATTGGAGCATACCTACGTTGTATTATTAGATTCATCTTGTCAATCAATCAAAGAGTGGGGTTTCTATATATTCACAACTAATCTGGATTCTTCTACCAGTGGAGTCTTTAGGTCAAATGAAAACTGTGGAGTTGCCAGGTGGATGATTTCAAATTTCTTGTGTCTAGCTGTTGTCCACCATCAACAATGAGATACCAATCGAATCATACAATATTTTGACTGGGGTTTCTGAGTTAAAATATTAATATTTTTCAATAACTCAGTCCCCAATAAGGTCGCCATTATTTTAGCCCTCCGTAATTTGTAAGATTGGCAAGAAAAAACAATAGAGGAAAACATCAAACTGCTTTGGAGTCTAGGACCTAGCCTTCCTAGACTGAGAGAGGGTTCTCTTTTTTCTTTATGATTTATGATTTAACTTGATGATTATAATTTTTGATATTAGGCTAGTTATAGAGATTATGAGAATTGTTGGTTTTGATTGGTTGGGTGGTTGGACAGACAGAGCTGTGAAGCTTAATCCATTGGGCTATCCAACATAAGAGGCTAAATTTTGCATCAATTTTTTCAAGGGGAATTCACAGGGAAAGCTAACTATGCAAACTAGATCTTAATGGCAGTGTGAATATGAGATGAAAGGAAGCAGTGAGTTCAATAATGGCTAAAGATCAGTTAAGAATTCTTTAACTATACTTCAGAGGAAAACATTAAGATAACAAACACAAACAGAATTAAGGTGCTCTCTCAACAAATATTAATCTAAAACTTTTGTTTTGTAATCAGAGAAACTGATGCACAACATGAAAAGACAAAGGAAAAAATTAACACAGAGGAAAGAACATCACCATTAACATAGCTCATGAATCCTATGAACGATCTCTTTATTATTGGTGCCCAACTCAAACCAGTTACAGTGCTCCAATACAATGATCTTTTACAACACATAGTCTAACAAGGTTCCACCCCTTGATAATGAAAATTCAAGCAGTATTTAACTAAAACTTGAGTCAGTTGCGCTAATATACTTCAGTCAAAATTCGTTTATTACAAAACAACTAAAATTAAACAGGCATGGCCATGCAAGGCTTGAGAAAAATATCTCTGACAACATATTACCTATAAAATTAATTTTGAGTAGCTCTTTATGGATCTAAACAGTTTGATGGCCCTAACATATGGTCCTGGTTTTCAAAAGATCGGAGTTGGGTAATTAAGTCTGGTGCAGCACTGGCTACTTTTATTTATAGATGTTGGTGCTAATGTGCTTTGATGCCCCTTCAGTCTCTGCTATTATATCTTTGCATCAATGCCCGACTCGACCTGTTCTATCTTTTTCCCCTTGTCGGGTCTGACTCTAGTATTTCTGCCGTGTGTAGCCTATTTCCTAATTAATGGCACACAAACCTTATATGACTGGTCATGGAGGGATGGAAGTTTGCGGATGTGGACAGAATGGAGGACGGCAGAAACAAATTTTCAAAGGGGGCCTCAAGTGGTAAGAGGTAACATAGAAGGGGGGTGCAAAATAGTGAAAGGGCGACACGTAGCAGGGAGAGGGTAAGCGATACCACCAATCTTGGACCACCCACCCCCCCACATGGTTAAATTTTGAAAGTTGAGGGGATTGTGAAATGCAACAAGGACCGTCAGATGAGGAGGGGTTGGGTGGAGATGGAGGAAAAGTGGAGGGCGATTAGATGTGGAATGATGTGGCACATAGGTGGGACCGAACTCGACCCTTTCTGCATGAAACATCGTAAATAACTCTTTTAATAGGACCTGAAAAATGTTTATATTTTAGTTATGAACCTTATTGCATCCATAAGAAATTTCACATTGCATGTTTTAGAGTTTAGGTTACAAGAAATGAAATCGGTGATGCGATGCGAAGTACCGAGTCAACGTGGCAGGTCAGGTGGGACCGAACCACTTGTAGATCACAACTCTTAATACTAAACAATGAAGGTAAACTTTAAAGGATGCGAAGTGCAAAGCACGGGGAGGAGGTAAGTGATGTGGAAGGGGAAGTGGGGCCGACTTCATCACACATTGCAGATCTTAGCTTCTTGTTATAAGCGGCGGGGGTTTAAATCCAAATCTTGCGAAGTGCGGGGAGAGGGACCCATCTACACTGCGATCACAAGTTAGAAACATTCTGTAGTAAGGTAAAATTTATAATGTTTTATATGATATGTGTTATGTATTGCAAACGCCTGAGAAGTGGGGGTTGGAGTTGTTGTGGTGGGGCCAAACGCCACATCGCAAATTAAAATAAATACATTGCGGGCGCCTAAATGGTAAGTTGTAATGTTTGCGAAATGTGAGGGATGGCGGGGGGGAACAGGGTGACGTGTGAGGGGGATTGGCTCACTTTAATCGCAATTGGGGAGATGGGAAAAGAAGAGGAGAAACAATGATAAAACTGTGAAAAAAGGAAAAGTAGAGAAATGAAGCGGAAAAGTGGAAAAGGTAAGGTTTTAGTGATTTTCAATGGAAATGGAATGAAAGGAAGTGTGGCGGGTGGCTGGGTCCCACTGCTATCGCACATCGAACTTCAACATCTTTAAATTTTACCCTTTGCGCCTATTTTGCAACACTCGTGATTTGCGATTGTGAATTAATCTCCACCGTTGACAGATGCTCAGATCAATGGTCCACACTGCTCCCTTGCTGTGGTTTGCCGCTTTTGGTTGTGCCCGTTCGTTTCTTAGTTATTCATAGAATACATGCCCCGCGTTCACGACTCTGCCTTTTATTTTTTTCTGCCTTAACTGCTTCCTTGCTGCCTTTGTCTTCGCTAATTATCTAATGCTGCTTCTTGCCTCTTTGTTGCCTTTGTTTCATTTGATTCTTGCTTTGGAAAAGATTTTGAATATTGACATATATGTACAATATGAAAAATTTGTAAAGAGAAAGTACATAGCCACCTTGTGATATTGTAAATTATAGGATTCTAACACAACATACCTGCAATAAATCCAAGTCAACCTTCTCAGAAAAGTTCAATTCCTTCACCAAGAAATTTCGCCTCGAAAAATCAGATTTTTGCAAGTCAAAACAAGTCAAAATGTGAAGTCAAAACTAGTTAATGTCAAGGTCAACTCTGTGGTTAAATGGAAACTTTATATATGTGGTCAACCAAGGTAAAAGTTCCGAGAAACATTCACTCTCCTTGCCTCTAAATTTTGCCTTCAAATATGATCCAAAAACCAAGTTGAAACCAAGTCAACCAAGCCCAAACTCCAAAAGTCAACACGGGTCAATTCCAAAACATAAGTAGAATTCAACCCAATCAAAAATACTTCTCTCCTTTCACATACGTGAAAAAAATCCATGCAATTTCATAAGTAGTTGAACCTCCAAGAGAATAGATGTGTTGATGTGATGCTCTAAGTGATGTGACACGTGGTGTATTTATATGCATCTTAGGAGGTCGAATTAACTTTCCCAGGCCGACTTGTACTTTTATGCACATGTGGGTCTTGCCTAAAACATTAAATCTTTCATTGAAAAAATTAAATTATTCAAAGGGCTAGGAGGGTTATTTCTTGATGAGGAAGGCTTTCCAAGGAGGTAATTTGTCCCTTAATTACAAAGTTAACATTTCTTCTCAGCTAGGAGAAATTTCTGACTGCATCATAAGTCCCATCTCAAATGTATCGTCATTGCCATTAAGTCATATGTCATCTATGCTGATCTTCTGAACACTCTCATATCTAAGGAAGAAGAATATTCATAGGGTATCTCAAGCTACCATCCTATATGCAAGGACAATAGGTAGGATACAACTTACCATGAGAGGTAAGGATCATAGTCTATCCTATTGTCTGTTGATGTTCCCACCTTGGCCCTTAAGAGTCAAGTGGTAGATGTTAGCACAATTCTATTCTAAGTCATGAGTCTATTTTCATTTTTTTGTTTTTTAGGATGGAATTTGTAAATTTCAAAAAAATTTAAAACGCTATCGAAATTTTTGGTAGCGTCTGTTTTAGCCCTTTTCAGACAATTTTCTTTAATTCTATTTCGTGTTTGTTTTTCTTTAACTCGATGCTACCAAAAATTATGGTAACTACCTTTGTTTAAAAATAAAAATAAAAAACGCATCCGCTTCTGTGATAAGCCACGTGTTCCCGTTATCGACTATGTTTTTTAAAAAACCTTTTATCATGAGTTAGGTCACGTGATAGGAAAGTTTACATTGAGTGATGTTAAGTTCAAGTCATGATTATATGTGGTGAATGCTAGGTATCAATCCATAGTTTTGAAAAGCCTACCATTTTTTTTCCTGTCTGTTAGCTAAGTCATTTCATCCACATGTCGAAATACATGTTAAGTGTTAAGATAGATCATGGATCTGTAGTTTTAATGCGATGACTGTTTGTTTTGAGCACCCATGGACACTGCCATAAATTTAGGCCTATAATAAAGATACAGTGGAGGTGACTGCCAGCTCTAGCTCCAGTCATCTCCAACCACCTGTAGCATATCATCTGAAACTCTGAAACCAACTGAAGTTCATCATGACTACCATAGGGTGTATGCTATATTCTAAGATATTTACCATAATGAAAAATCTCATTCATGGGAAGGTGAACCAAAGTATCTATTTTAAACCACCGAAAAGAAAGGAAGACCATTATTTTTGAGTTTAACTATTGGTGAACGAGATATTATAGTGAACATATTGAGAAAGTAGTCTTATATTTCATACAAGATATCATATAAGACACATCAACACCTATTAGGTGAGATCCTCTAGCCTTGCCAGCTATCAAATTTCATAAGAAAACCTTCTTTATTACTCAAGATGACTAAGAAATGAGGAAATATAAAATGAATTGAACCCCAAGGAGCTGATTTAGTTGATGCTAATCCGAATGTGAGATGGTTGTTTGTTCAAGCAGGGTGGTATACACTGTGTTCAAGACTGGGAAGCTCTCATTTAGGTGTAGCTCAGGAGTTTTCACATTATTTCAATGGACACGAAGCAACCATATATCGTCTCAGATTGCAGGTATCATCAGAGTAAATTGCTGAAGCTTTCAAACTTCCATGAGAAGGAGAAAAATGGTTTAAAGGCCAATTCATCACTGAAGGAGACCTCAACAATTTTCTTAAATATGGACACATAGAACCCAACTTGGCTAAAGGATTTCCCAACAGTTACCTAAAAAATGAATGGGTTGAGACTGTTAAGCTCATAAAAATTTACCTCACCTATGAGAGGAGGTACTATGGTTTTTCTTTATCATGTGATATTTTTGTTTCATATTGTAGGTATGAATACCCTCAAATTACCATTCTTTATATTGAAGAGCTTGAAAAATATGTCAGCTATAATTCAAACACACACAAATGCATCAAAATACAACTTATGTCATCAATCTCTTATCAAAGTGTTAGTTGAGGAAGAACTCAGGAAAATAAATCAATCATGGGACCATTTTCTGTTTTATAGGGCATTCCAACCTGCACCTACACCAGATGTTCCAGCTCAACTGTCTCTATTTTCACAGCAACATCCTCAACATGCTAAGAGAACTAAGAGAAAGGCTAAGAAGGAGAACATCCATAAAAAACGCCAAAGGAAAAAAAGAACAGACTCCTTCAATCAAGGTTGAGAAGAAGTTGGAGAAAGGAGAAGGATCGTTAACCAATAAGCCTAAATCCATGAATATAGTGCCTCCCATTTCTCCTTTTCCTAATGTTTGTACCAGAGCTTGGAGATAAAATTCTACAAATGCAGAAAAATCCAAAACACAGCTGCTACCAAAAGTTTCAGAAGAAGACAATCAACAGAAAATTTGAAAGGAATATCAGTCCACTACGTCTGATGAAGAACTCCTAAAATATGTAGGGTATGATATTAGTAGCAACAGATAGAAAAAAATATGCCAAAAATGTTGCTGGTAGCATAAAAAGACACACCATAGACAACAACAAGTTTAGACTCAAATATAAGGCCCTGCATAATCCAACTTTGTTGACAAAGGTCATAGATGTAGAAGAACAATCCGAAGAGTTACAGACTGTAACTCCTTCAATTTGTTGGGTGTGCAGCATGATTATCTTTTTTATTTTGTATCACAACGTTGGGCCCTTGTACCTTAATGGGGCAGCAACGCCACCTGAAATTAAACGTTGCCTGGGGGGTCCAGGGGGGGGGGGGGGCGACTGTGACTTTATGGAGCCCCCCCCTGGCGGGGGGTTTTGGGGGCAGCGCCCCCGAAGCCAAAAACAGATGTAAAATTTCCTTGTAAAAGTATAGTAATTTCTAGTCAATCTGGGCTGTTCATTAGGCGGATTATTTGACGGTAGAAGTTATGTTTAGTTTAGGGTTTTTTTCCCTAGAAGGCAACCCCTCGCTTGTATGAGGGTATTGTATTATGGATGTGTATTGTATGTGTATTCTTGGAGTGAGAAACAAATAGGGAGACTATGAGAGAGAACAAAGGATATTACAATAGATCTGCTGTAGGTTGTGTCGCTTCATTTTGCTGGATAATAGAAAGGAAGGACTAGTTGTTCGGGGTGGAGATAACCCAAACTAGGTGAACCACGTATATCTGTGTCTCTCTGGTTTTATGTGTTTTTTGTGCTTGTGTTTTCCGCATATTTTATGTGTTTCATTGCTCTGTAATATTTAATTTTATAACAACTGGTATCAAAGCCAAAGGTCTATTTGGCTGATAAACTCGTAGGAAAGAAGGGTTCCTGGTTCGAGTGGGAGCAATGGCGGAAGATGGTAAATTTAGGGTTGAGAAATTTAATGGCCAAAAATTCCCGCTGTGGAAGATACAGATAGAAGATTATTTGTATCGAAAATATTTGTACCTACCATTGAGCGGAAAAACAAAGAAGCCGACGGCAATGACAGACGCAAAATGGGAGATTCTCGATAGAAAGGCACTCGGAACAGTACGGTTGTGCCTCGCGGTGTCGGTAGCCTACAATATTTCGAAGGAAACAACAATAGAGGGTTTGATTAAGGCGTTGGAAAATCTGTATGAAAAACCCTCGACCTCAAACAAGTTATTTCTTATGAAACGATTATTTAATATGAAGATGTCGGAAGGTGGATCTGTTGTAGACCATTTAAATGATTTTAATATAGTTACTAGTCAGTTAAGTTCTGTAGGGGTAAAATTTGATGATGAAGTTAGGGCTCTTTTATTTCTGTGCTCATTGCCAGAAAGTTGGAATGGTTTAGTTATGGCCATTAGTAGAGATACGTCTCTGGATCTAGTACTTTAAAGTTTGATGATGTTGTCGGTGCTATCCTTAGCGAGAAATGCGACGGAAAAGCTCGGTGAGACATCGGGTAATGATTTGAGTGTAGAGTCTAGGGGAAGAGTAATGGAAAGGGGAAGAGCTCGGGATATCACGGTAAATCAAGGAAAGGCAAGGATCAAGTCAGGATGGGGATAGTGTGTTGGAAATGTGGAAAGAAAGGACACTGAAGAAATATTGTAGATCTCGAAAGGGAAAAGAAGGAGATGCACAACAAGAAAAAAATCATGAAGAAAATGTAATTGATGTGTTACAAGATGCTTTGATTCTTTCTTTCGAAAATGTTATTGATTCTTGGGTTGTAGATTCGGGGGCTTCATTCCATGCCACACCTGATAAGAAATATTTTCATGACTATGTTCAAGGAGATTTTGGACAATTTCGTTTGGGTGATGATAAACCCTGTAAAATTGTTGGAATGGGTAAAGTTCTTGTAAAAAAATAGAATGGAAACCAATGGCTACTAAAGGAGGTAAGGCATGTTCCATATCTGAAGAAAAATATGATTTCAACAGGGCAGTTAGGTAGTGAAGGTTGTGTGACAAATTTCATAGATAAAACTTGGAAGGTCACCAAAGGAGCGCTGGTAATAGAAAAAGGTGAAAAGGTTGGTACATTGTATTTATGCAATGGTATTTCTAACTCTGTTAATGCTTTAACTTCCAAAGGAGCAGATGCAACATTATGGCATCATAGGCTCGGACACATGAGTGAGAAGGGGATGAAGATTCTTCACTCAATAAATTTTTTGCTAGGTTTGAAGAATATTGATTTGGATTTCTGTGAAAATTGCATTTATGGAAAACATAAGAGAGTTAGATTTCTTAGAGTTGGGAAAGAAAAGAAGAGCGAAAAATTAGAGCTTGTGCATAAAAATGTATGGCGACCTGCTCAAGTATCATCTCTCGGTGTATCTCGTTATTATGTTACTTGTATTGATGATGCAACTAGAAAGAATTGGATTTATTGTATTCAAAATAAATCTGATGTATTTGATACTTTCAAGAAATGGAAAGCTTTGGTTGAGATTGAGACGGGAAATAAGTTGAAGTGTCTCAAATCAGACAATGGAGGTGAATATTGCAGCAAAGAGTTTGATAGGTATTGTTTAGAGCATGGAATTCGCAGAGAGAAGACAGTTCCAATAACACCACAAGAAAATGGTGTGTCAGAAAGAATGAACATAACAATCATGGAGCGTGCAAGGTGCATGAGATTACATGCAGGATTTCCTTTACAATTTTGGGCAGATGTTATAGATATTTTTTTTTATCTAATGAATAGAGAGCCTTCAAGTTCCTTAGATGGTGGCATTCCAGAGGAAGCATGGACAGGTAAAAAGGTAAACTACTCTTTTTTAAATCCTTTTGGCTGTGAGGCCTTTGTCCATATTAATAAAGAAAATAGAACAAAGCTCGAGGCAAAGTCAAATAAATGTACCTTTATTAGATATGGTGTTAATGATTATGGTTATTTCTGATATGATTATGAAAACCACAAAATCATTAGGAGCAGAGATGTAATATTCAATGAAAAGATCTTGTATAAGAATCAATTGCAGGAAAATGAATAAGAAAAAGAAAACAAAGAATACATAGTTCTTGATGAGATCACAGAAAAAATAAAGGTGCTTGAAAATAATAATATTCGACAGCCACAACAACAACAACCACCACAACAACAACAAGCACCTCAAACACTTCAAAGTGGTGGAAGAATATCTACTAGAATAATTGGACCCCCTGAACGATATTGTCCTTCATTATATTATTTATTGTTGATTGATTCTAGTGAACCCGAATGTTGGGAAGAAGAAATGCAGGTCAAAACCAGGAAGAAGTGGGAGCTAGCCATGAAAGAAGAGATGGGCTCCTTAATACATAACCAGACTCGAGACTTAGTCAAGATGCCTGCAGGTAAAATAACATTGCATAATAAATGGGTTTAGAGGCTAAAGGAGGAAGATGGAGGAAAACAAAGGTAAAAATCTAGACTTGTGGTGAAGGGTTTTGCACAGAAGAAAGGTATTATTTTTTATGAAATATTTTCTCCTGTTGTTAAGATGACTTCAATCAGAACTACTTTAAGTCTTGTAGCAGCAGAAGGTTTGCATCTTGAATAGTTAGATGTAAAGACAAAATTTCTCCATGGAGATTTGGAGGAAGAGATCTATATGGAGCAACCCGAAGGATATGAGGTCAAAGGGAAAGAAAAATTAGTGTGCGGGTTAAAAGAAGAGCTTGTATGGCTTAAAACGGGCTCCAAGGAAGTGGTATCTAAAATTTGACAAGTTTATGTATGAACAAGGTTATACTAGATGTCACTACGATCATTGTGTTTATATTAAAACAAAAAAAGATGGAAAATATATTATATTTTTATTGTAAGTAGAGTGACATGCTTGTTGTAGGGTCTAACATGCAGGAAATAAATGTGCTCAAAGGTAAATTGGAAAATCCATTTGCAATGAAGGATTTGGGTGCTGCAAAACAAATCCTTGGTATGATAATAACTAGAGAAAATAAAAATCACAAATTAACATTTTCTCAGAGTGAGTACATAGAAAATGTGATGGAAATATTTCATATGCAGAATGGAAAACCAGTTAGTACACCTTTATCTAGCCATTTCAAAATAAGGAGATGTGTCCCAAGTCTCATGAAGAGATGGATTATATTTGTAAATTTCCATATGCATCAATAGTTGGAAGCTTAATGTATGAAATGGTCTACACAAGGCCTGATATTTCAAATCCAATGGCAGTTGTAAGAATGTATATGAACAATCTAGGAAAAGAGAATTGGATGGTAGTAAATTATATTTGAAATTATTTTAGAGGTATCACAAATCAAGCATTATGTTTTGGAGGTTCAAACATTTCTCTACAGGGATATGTTGATGTATATATGGCGGGTGACAGCAGATATGGCGGGTGACGGAGATAACAGGAGCGCTATAGGATATGTATTTACTGTAGGTGGAACAACTGTCAGTTGGGTTTCAAAAATCCAAAGTGTTGTTTCACTTTCAACAACAGAAGTAGAGTATGTTGCTGCTACAGAGGCTAGTAAATAAATGATTTGGTTACAAAGGTTTATGGATGAATTGGGTAAGAAGCATGATATGGGCACATTATACAGTGATAGCCAAAGTGCCATTCATCTTGCAAAGAACTCAACATTTCATTCCAGGACTAAACACATATAGCTCAAGTACCATTTCATATGGTCAATATTGGAAGATGCATAGTTGAAGCTGGAAAAGATACACACTAGCTAGAATCCTGCAGATATGCTATCAAAAGTTGTAACCAGGGAGAAAATGAGAATATGCTCAGTTTCAATTGGTCTTCAAGGATGACGATGAAGATGAGAAACAACCAGGTCCAAAGAGGAGTCATTGTCCATCAAATGAAGTAGCGGTGGAGTTGCTACAATCAGTCTCCAAGCGAGATATTGTTGGATGTGGAGCCTGATTATCTTGTTTATTTTGTATCACAGCATTGGACCCCTGTACCTTAATGGGGCAGCAACGTTGCCTGAAATTAAACACAGTCTGGGGGGGCTATGGGGGGGTGGCTGCGACTTTATGGAGCCCCCCCCTGGTGGGGGGTTTCGGGGGCAGCGCCCACGAAGCTAAAAATAGATGTAAAATTGCCTTGTAAAAGTATAGTAATTTCTAGTTAATCTGGGCCATTCATTAGGCAGATGATATGATGGTAGAAGTTATGTTTAGTTTAGGGTTTTTTTCCCTAGAAGGAAACCCCTCGTTTGTATGAGGGTATTGTATTGCGGCTGTGTATTGTATGTGTATTCTCGGAGAGAGAAACAGATAGGGAGACTGTGAGAGAGAACCGAGGATATTTTAGTGGATCTGTTGTAGGTTGTGTCTCTTCATTTTGCTAGATAATAGAAAGGAAGGACTGGCTGTTCGGGGTGGATGTGGCCCAAACTGGGTGAACCACGTATATCTGTGTCTCTCTAGTTTTATGTGTTTTGTGTGCTTGTTTTTTCCGCATATTTTATGTGTTTCATTGCTCTGTAATATTTAAATTTTCTAACAAAATTGCAGAGAATAATGAGTCCAAGAAGAAAGAGAAAAGAAAACCCCCTTCAGACCAGCAAACAAAATCCTCAAAAAGAAGAAAAATTCAAAAGGGTTCAAAGGAGAAAAATACCATTGTCAAAGAAACATCCACCAAGACCACAAGATCAAAATCAGCTGTTGACAACAAATCAGACTTGGACAAGCTTGCAGAAGCAGTAGCCCATATGGAAGAAAGGTAAAAGGGTTTCCTAATAAAACACCTTTTTGCTTACTAAGTACACTTTTGAACAACATCTCAAGTTTCAAATTGTATAAGTTTGCATAGGTTTTCAAGTGGCTGATGTGCATTTTTGAAAAATAAACTGAGCACTACCAGAAATTCTAGTAGCATTATAGTTTTTGCGTAGTTACAAGTTTTTACTGGAATTTACGATAGCGCCTATTTTAAATGATTTTTGACAACTGTCAGCAAATCAAAATTTCTGAGCAAGTTCAGGAAAGATAAGGACTCATAACAATATGGGTATAACAAGTGATGGTTGATAAGTGGTTATGAGGTTTTTGAAGGTCATATTTAATGAATACACATGGTTATTAAAGAACCAAAGTCATGAGGAGACAAATCAACATAAAAAGGGGCAACATGTCAGCACACTCAGCAGTACAGTCGAAACTGTCTTCTCTTCTCACATCTACATCTTTCCTGTTAGTTAGATTTCAATGGGATATATATTTAATGTTCTATAACACCTATGTAATGTGAGGAAGAGGGGTTCCTTATTTTTAGGAGAGATGGAGTTGGTGCCTCTCTCTCTATATATATCATTTGTAAATACCATTTCAGGGTTGGATGTTGGTCTACTTGAAGACTTAAAATAATAAATAAAACTCCTTTTTTCACTTCATGATGGAGGATTTTGTGATTCAAGGACTATCTAATGTATGGTGTGTTTCTCTCATTGTTTATTTCTTCTGATTTATGAGTTTCAACAGCTAGTAAGGTGTGAGTAAGAAAATTGTTAGATGATCTAATAGTAAATTATCTGCTTTTTAGTCTTCTGCAAAATCATATGTATGTTGCAGAGCATGTTAGTGAAGGTTTCATGAAGGATTTATGAAATTATTTATACATGTATGTTACTTTCTAAATTTTGTTTACTTTACATAAAACAAATTTTATGTAAAGAGCCACTATTGTAGCTGTATGACTGATTTAGGATATGCATATTTCTTAGAGTAAGTACCAACTATCTATCTCCTTTCATTTGTTACAATCTACTCCCTATACTACCAATTTACCCATAAAAGTTATACTTTCCACAACTTTCCAAATGCATGAAAGTATTAAATAATAAAAATCATTTCAAAATCTTTAAGAAGCCATCCCACCACTCAAAACCTATAAATTTTAAATGAACTATGATGTGTAAGGCTTACTCCTTTTGTAGTCAAGGAGTGACTCCTTGTGTTAACAATATAACACCTGAATCCCGTCACTTGAGAAAGATACCACTTACCATGAGTGTAAGGATTATGTTCTATCTCAAGTATGCTCACCCATTGGAAAAATGGGGAGAAAAAATCCCAACTAGCCCAACTTGTGGGTAGGATGCCAACTAGGGTATACTCTGTCAAGTCCAATGAGTGAAAATAGGTAGGATATAACTTACCGTGGAAGCTAAGGAGCATAGAATATCCTATTTCTTGAAAATTGGTAGGATGCAACTTACCATGGAAGTTAAGTATCACAAACTATCATGTTGTCCAGAGTCCCCTCAACCCCAGGAGCTCTCCATTACAATTCATCTCCCTGTGAGCTCAAACATGGCGGAAGATAATGACTTAGTTTTCTCAATCAACCAAGACACTTAACCAACAGGTTCACATCCATCAATCGAATATTCTCTTTTAATACCAAGAACTTCCCTTTCGGCAAACCCTTGGAAAGTATATCCTCTATCTGCTCATTAGTCGAAATGTGATGGAGTCTCACTGCTCCTCTTTGCACCATATCTCGAATGTAGTGATACCTGATCTCAATATGCTTGGACATGTCATGGAACATAATATTATCTGCCAATCATATCCCATTTTTGTTGTCACAATATATCATTTTAGTATTTAGGACCTGCTCAATCAATTCTCCAAAGAGCTTCCTCAACCATATAGCCTCGCAACTCGCCATGATAGCAACAATGTATTCAGCCTTGGTAGTACTAAGGGAATCAAGCCTCTATTTCTTTATCATCCAAGACATCATGGAATAACCGAAACTAAAGCAACACCCTAATGTGTTCTTCATGTTAGTATTGTTTCCTACCTAATAAACATCTATGTATCTATGTAGCCTCACATCTCTGGAAATATATCTCAGACGAAGATTAATCGCTCCATGCAAATATCTCAACACATGATTGAAAAAATCCCGGTGTGCATGAAAGGGTTCAACCATGAATTGATTCACACAATGTTAACTGCAAAACATATGTATGGATGTGTGTTCATAAGAAACATAAATTCCCTAACCAATTATCGATACTCAGAGGGATTCACCAAGTCAGGTCCTACAAGATCTCTGTATAACTTCTTGAAGCTTATCTCCATAGATTTGGTTAAGGAATTAAATTATACCATTCCAAATATTTCCAATAGTTTCGTAACATATTTTCCTTGCGAAAGGAAAATATCACCTAGTCTTTTCCACACTTCTAATCGTAGAAAAATAATGCATCAATATGAGGTCTTTCATTTCAAATTCAGAGGCCAAATCCCTCTTACATTCGAGCATCAAAGGTTCACTACCTATCAGGAATAAGTCATCAACATTTAAAACCAAAATAAAGGGCATACTTTGGACCACTTTGAAGTATAATTTTGGGTCGACATTGCTTCTTGCAAGTTCAAGCTTCACCAGGTAGCTATCAATATGGGAATACGAAGTTCTGGGGGATTGTTTCAATCCATCAAGTGCCTTATTTAACCTGAAAACACAAGTTTTTATAAGGGAAAAATCGATCGAATAGTAGTGTAACGGGAAAAAAGAGAAATATATCATCATAGCCTTCTCCCTCTTTTGGGAGAAGCTTCTAGCCATGAACCTCGCCTTATATTTATCAAAACTTCCATCAAGTCCATGTTTTATTTTATAAAACCATTTAAATTTTACAACAGAATTACCTTTAGGTTTCAAAACAAATTACCACACATCATTCTTCATAATAGATTCATATTCTTCGACCATAACATCATTCCAAACTTTCTTCTTCACTGCGTATTCAAAGGTGTGGTTCAACCTGAATGATGGAGCTCATAGCTACAACTTATTCCTGATATCGACATGGATTCTTACTTTCCCCAAGCGTTCCTCTAGTAGAAACATATTTTTCAGCATCTTGAAAAGCATCACAAATACAAAATGGTCTCTTCCTCAGAGGGGGATCACATGGAGGAGGGTCCAAGGGGTCCATACATCCCACGAGATCATCAAAAACATATTTCTTAGGTTCAAACAGAGAAGGATCTCTAATAGATACATGTCTTCATCCTTATTTTCAGTAGGAGGAGGAGGAAAAATATCCCTTGATTTTCAAAGGGAAACATCTTCATTTAATTTTACATCCTTGCTAAACTTGATACTCCTTTGATCAAGCACACATATTATAAAAGATTTAGAATTATCACAATACCCAAATAACGTACATTTATTTCAGTGGCTTCCAACTTGTTCCTCTTGTACTTTGGCACATGAAAATACATGGGGTATCCAAATATTCTCAAATTACCAACAATGGGTTTGAAACCTATGAATAATTATTCGAGACTATTGTCACACAGGGCTTGATGAGGAGCCCTGTTTTGAACATAGAAAACTGTATTAGTGGCTTCTCCCCAAAGGAACTTTGGTAGCTTTTGATCCTGCAACATGGATCGGGTAGCTTCCACGATGGTCCTATTCTTTCTTTCAGCCGCACCATTTTTCTTGGGATTAGACGGTACAATGGTATCCTTCTTGATTCCAACCTTCTTGAAAAATTCAACGAACTCATTTAAAGTGTATTCTCCACCATTATTAGACTTTAAGACATTGATAATTTTTCCTAGTTGATTCTTTATCAATTCCTTGAAATATTTGAACATATAAAATGATTCATCCTTGTGCTTCAAGTATAATATCCATCTCTTTTGGGAGAAGTCATCCAAAAATATTATGTAATATTGATAGCTACCTAGAGATTTTACTGACATTTTTCCACATAGATCAAAATGTATGAGTTGTAGAATGTCACTGGTCCTAGTTTTGCTGGAAGGGAATTCCCCCCTAGAATTATTTCCACTGGCACATCCCAGACATACTCCATCATGAATAGCTTGAACCTCAAGCATTCTAGAAACCATCCTTCTTACTTTGGGTAGGGATTTATAATGTATATGGGAAAACCTCTGGTGCCATAACTCACTTTGATGATTGCTATCATGTACCATCGATCACAATGGGCTTCCACTGACTCTATAGACTCCTTCAATCTTAGATCCCAAGGTGAATGCATATCTCATGTGAGATTCCACAGGTTAGATGAGGACCTTTCCTCTTATGAAGGTAACTCTCATCCCTTTGTCTTCCAAGGAGGATATAGACATAAGGTTTTTCTTTAATCCCGATACATACATAACATCATGAAGAATAATGATTTACCAAGAATCCAAATGAAATGTAACAAAACCAAAAACCTTCACAGGATTAGTAGAGTTTTCCCCAAGAATTATTTTCAAAGTAGTCTGCCTCTCGACCTAATTTTACAAGACTTCACGACACTCAAAGAAATGTCTAGAAGTCCCACTATTTACCAATCAACTATGATATGAATATGGAGGAGAACTTGAAATAACATAAATAAGAATATATTCAGATTGAGTGGTAGTTACATTATTTCCATACCTTGAATTTCTTGATCTATTTTGAGGATGATAGCCTTCTTCACAATCATCAAGAGCATCTCTTTGTCTTCTATCATTTGTTATTCTTCGATCAACTCCTCTTCTACTATCATTGATCCTGTTATTGTCGTAGTCACAATTGTAGTTTGATCTAGGAGCATTTCTCTTTTTTGGATAATCTCAGGAATAGTGACCATGCTTGTGACAACTGTAGAATTCAATATTTATTAATATTCTATTGGAGTCCTTGGATTCAAGAGCATGATTCCTTGAATTAGATGGACCTCCTCTTCCTTTAATTTTCTTGTCTTAAGATGAAATTGCAGAGGGTTCTCCTTCTTCATGCTTTTGAATCCTCCCTCTAGAAATCATCATGGTATCTTCTTGATTGCACTTGCCAACAATCTCATCAAATTTAGGGAACTTGTCATTTTTTATTATAGTAGTGATGAAGGTCTCCCAAATAGGAGGAAATCCTTGAAGAGCAATGAGCACCAACTCTCTTTCTGACACATGTTCTCCAACACTGCAATTGATCCATTAGTTGGGATATCCTCATGAAATATGAATGCATAGTCTCTTCCTTATTAATTTTTTCCTTGAGTTTATTATTCAAGGATAGAATATGGTTCAAATTTTTGGCCTCATACATTCCAACCAGTGTATCATATATTTCCTTGGACTTCTTCATATTTCCAATGTAAGTAAGAAAATGATCAAATTATCTCTCAAAGAATCAATAATTATTTTCTTAGTTTTGACCAAACATTTCTTATAATTGGCTTTGAAAACAACAAGAGTGTTTTATTGAGGCTCAAGTACCTTTCCTTCCACATATTCCAAAAAATCATTTTCATCCAAAGTCACTTCCAAATTGATCTTCCAAGCAACGAAATTTGAGGAGTCATTCAAATTCTCTGCGTCTTTAAGTATGTGGTAGACATCTTGACCAAGTAGCTTCCTCCAAATAGATTCCTTGAAAATTTATTTCTCTTGTCTCTTGTCTCCTTGGGCTTGTATTCACCTCAGCTCTAGTTCCATGTTAAATTTGTAGTGTTATATGATTAATCACTTGCAACAATTCTTCTTCAATTATGAATAATTTTTCAAATAAATTCAATTTTCCAATGATAGTAAGCAATTGCAGATAAAAGAGTACTTGAAATGCAATAGAAGACAACTAATAACATGAGACAAGAGAGACACAAGATTTGGTCAAAGTGTAGGGAAATACCCAAAAGGGGGATAACCCTTCGCGAAATCTTCTTCTATTAGATTGTCATAAAATGTTCAACATAGAGACAAAATGTTCCAAATCATCAAAAAAAGAGTGAAAGGTCAACAAATTTGAATATCCAATTCAACTAACCAATATCCAATGAGAGATGAGCCCAAAATTCAAATCTAATCGAAAGTCAAAGTCTGCAATTTTTGGTCAAAGACAAAAATAGTCAACAACAATCAAAGATTCCCGTCAAAGACAAAAATATTAAAAAAAAATCAAAGATTCCCTAACCAATCCACAAATTAATGGTCCAAAAGAGATTAGTCAACATTCAAACAATTTGGCCATCCTTGTTGGTCAAAATTTTGTCAAAATAGTCCCAAAACGTCTTGATCAAAGGAGAGAGAAAGTTGTAGTCAAACTTTAGATATTTGTGGTCAAACATCAGTCAACATACCCATGATCAACCCAAGTCAACTTGCCCATAAAATTTTGGTTCCTTCACCGAGAAATTCGGCCTCCAAAATTCAGATTTTGCAAGTCAAACCAAATCAAAATACCAAGTCAAAACTTGTCAATGTCAAGGTCAACCCTACGGTCAAATGGAAACTTCAGATTTGTGGTCAACCAAGGTCAAAGTTCCCAAAAATATATGATCTCATTTCCTCTGAATTCATACTTAAAGTCTGATCCAAAACGCAAAGTCAAAACCAAGTCAACGAAGCTGAAACTCCAAAAGTCAATGCTCATCAAAGTTCCAAACAGAAGTAGAATTCAACGCAATAAAAAATCCTTCTCTCTCCTTTGCACGTGTGAAGAATAGCCCTGCAATTTCAGAAGTAGCAAAACCTCCAAGAGAAGAAGAGATGAATTGATATGATGATTTAAAGTGATGTGACATTTGGTGTATTTATATGCATCTTAGGAGGTTGAATTAACTTGCCTAGGCCGACTTGTATTTTTATGCACATGTGGGTTTCACCTCAAAAATTAAATTTTCCTTGACCAAATTAAATTCTTCCAAGGGCTAGGAGGGGTCTTTCTTAATGAGGAAGGCTATCCAAAAGAGGGAATTTGTCCTTGAGCTGCAAATTAACATAACTAAAGTAATGTATAAAGTGAATTTAATATAAATCATAAATTCACATGCTAAAAATGTGTTTTATATTGTTTTCATAGGGAAAAAGGTAAATGCGCTAGGAAACACCTCCTTGGTACCTTTTTCTTCAACAATCCTTACCGAGGAAGGTGCTTCTCCCAACTCCCATCATGTCTTTGAAATACACATGCTTTCCCCTTGGCAATGATCTGGTGATAATATTTGCAACATGTTCATCTATGGATATATACTAAAGCCTCAATTCTCCTCTCTGAATCCAATCCTTGATGAAGTGTTACTTGATATCTATGTGCTTAAACCGATCATGAAATACTGGATTCTTTATGTGTTTAATGCAACTTTGATTATCAAAGTATATCATAGTTGGCCTCAACCTCTAACCAAATAAGATACATATCATCTTTCGAAGCCAAATAACCTCGCAACTGGCTTGAATAACTGAAATATACTTAGCTTATGCTGAGCTCAGTGCCACTGATCTCTATTTCCTGCTGAACCACGAGACAACTGCCGAACCTAACATGAAAATACATCTGAAAGTACTCTTCCATCTAACACTCCATGCCCAGACTAAGTTAGTACAACCTATCATCCTGACTCGATCTCCTCAGATATTATCTAGACCATAGTCCACTATGCCTTGTAGGTACCTCAACAAATGTTTCACAACCACCTAGTGTAATATCATAGGATCCATCATAAACTAACTCAATGTGTTCATTGCGAAACAAATATATAGTCTAGTGTTGACCAAATACATCAATAAACCAATCAAATGACAATATAAAGTGGGGTTCACCAACTCAGAATATGAAACATGAAACTTATTTGTGTTGGTGATCCTCGAAGTAGCCATAGGCTTGCAATACTCCATACAAAATCTCATCAATATGTCCATTGCATATCTTCCCTAGCCCACGAAGATATGTCCATCCTCTTACTAAACGTCCAACCACAAAAATTAATGCATCAATCCCATATTGGTCATGTCAAACTTTGAAGAAAGGTCCCTCTTATATTTCTAGATGAGTTTCTCCTCTCCCATAATAAATAAGTCATCCACATACAAAACCAGAATGAGTGGATTGTCACCAAAAATAATGAAGTATAGGTTCATATCTACATCACTCTTTTGGAAACCCATATTATACAAGTAGGAATCAATCCTCTCGTACCATGCTCTCGATGCCTTATTTTGTCCGTATAAGGATTTATTAAGCCTACACACATGATATTATCTCCCATGCACCTAAAATCCATGTGGCTGCTCAATGTACACATCCTCATGCATGACCCCATTGAGAAAGGAAATGTTCACATACATATGGTGAATATTCCAACCCATCTCAACTACTATAGATATCATTGCTCTAATAGAGGTATAATGGGAAAATGGCATGAAGGTATCCTCATACTCAACTCCATCTACCTGTGAGAACCCCAATTCCTCAAAATGAGCTTTGAACTTCTCCACGTTGCTTGATCTTGTAGAGCTTCCTAGATTTTACCACTGACTTCCCCTCAAGTCTCAATACTGTGTCCCACACATCATTCTTCATGACGGAGGCATACTCCTCCACTACGGAATCCCTTCCAATCTGCTGAATAGCAGCCTCCTCGTAGCTACCTGGCTTAGTCTCCACAAAATCTGGCACATAGCCACCCAACTCCTCTTATGGTCTACTCTCCCTCACTAACCACTTGGGTTTTCCCACTTCCTCATGAGCTTCCTTCAGGATCTCTTGAAGCCATTTTGGCTTCCAATTTTCTATAGTAGCCTACTTTACTAGGATGGGAATATCCTCCACTAGAACCTATCATCATGATGGGGGATCCCCTCTTTTGGTCTATGGTAAAATTGTACTCTTAGATCTCGTGCTTGGTGATCCTAGACTCTATGAAATTGTCACCCTAGAAGTAGGTGATCCTCCCGATCCTGGTGTACCACCTAAATAGCCTGATACATTTTGTGTGGACCTCCGCTGAGGAGCTTGCTGCTCTCATTGATCAACCTCACGACACCTCCTAAAGGCCCCCTCTATTGAAAAATGGCAACAAGAAAATCCTGATTTAATTTTCTCTTGAATTAAATTAGGAGAAAATCTAAATTCCACATCACAAGACAACTTGAATGAGTTAACTGAGTTGTTATTAATCAGTTAGCTTAGTTAATTCGAGTTGAGGGTTTAAATTTAGTTTTGTACAATGATTCCTATATTTTAGGAGCCTAGGTTGAGTTTAATTTCAGTTGTAACAATTTAATTCAATAAAATTGAGTTAAGTTTAGTTAAAATAGTTCGAACTGTTGGAGGAACTAGTAGGAGGTCTGATAGTGTGGTGCAACTTCAGTGTTGAACCCGTTAATTGATCAATCAAGTAATAATTAACTCATGCAGGCATGGAATTCAAGTTACCCAGTTGAGATTGAAGTTCAAGGGTAGTGTACTATTAGTCGTATAATTATCCAAGTTGTACAGGTGGTGCATGTATTCATAGAAGGGACTATAGGGATTGCACTATTATGGATGAGGAATTTCCCTAAATAATAGGGGATAATTCCCAAGGAAAAATCACAAGGAAAGAAGAGCTTAGCAGGTAGGAAAATTTTCTAAGTATTGGCCAAAGTGAGTTTGTGAGGAATTGAGATAAATTATACTTGTGTAGAGGTTGCTTAGGCTTGAAAAAAGCATTGTATTTCTTCTATATTTTATGACTAATGAAATACATATAGGAAGGGGTTTTGAGCAGTTTATTTCCCAAAGATATATCCTCATGTATGTGTGTTAAATTATGATGCATGTTTTTTATATTTCTTCTCAATCATAAATTTCTTTCCCCATATGATTAGAGTAGATTTGAGTCTTATGTTTTAGAAAATTACATGAGTTGTATTGAATCTACAAATAATTTGTGCACCCTCCTCCTTGAGTCTCGCATCTCGCCTCAGAACAAATTTCCTTAGTGCAAGAATGTATATATGTTAGGCCTTTATGGTCTCATCGTACCCCACAAAGATATCCTTCTCTATAATGAGTTGCAAATTTTTCCTCTTCTCCTTAAGGACGTGTGAATATGTAAGGCACCCAAAAATATTGATGTGCCCAATCTCTGGCTTCTTCCCTGAAAAATACTCAGGAGTCTTACTCCCCAAGAATCTATGTGGGCTCCTATTCTACAGATACACTGCAGTGTTATAGGCCTCGACCCATACACCCAATATGGTCATGTTCTTACTCTCCACCACCCCATTCTTCTAGGGGTTATAAGGAACTATGTACTATCTCCTGATGCCAACAATCATATGTAACTCCATCTCCTTGGAGTTATACTTTCCCCCATCTTTTGATCTCAACACCATGATCTTCTTCCCTATTTGGTTTTCGAAAAGAGCCTTAATCTCTTGGAACCTCTTGAAGACCTGATCCTTGGTCTTTAGAAAGAAAATCCATGTCTTCTAGGAGTATTCATCAATGAAGGTGACATAATACTCATGCCCACTCAATGATACATGAGACATAGGACCACAGACATCAATGTACCAAGTCAAGGATACTTGCTACCTTGTTGTCATTTCTTGCTTGGGAAAGGCGTCTTGATGTAAATTCCAAAAGCACACCCCTTGCACACATCATGATGCTCAGTGATGAACTCAGATAAAACTATAACCATCTCCCTCAACATCGTGAATTACCCACGATGCAAGTGAGCCATATCCTTGTGTCATATCTCACACAACCCAGTGCTTCTAGTCTATGCCACTAAGGGTCTAGTGGGCTCAAAAATAAAAATGTAGAGTCTCCCTCTATGAACTCCAATAGCTCTAGAATACTCAATATTGGATCCCTTGTGATATATGAACAACTATACTCCTCAAACACCATTACATGCCCCCTGTCCTCAATACTGGAGACTGAAATCAAGTTCTTCTTCAACCTTGGAACATAAATAACATCAGTCACTTTCAAAGGAGGCGATGACTCCTTTTGAAAGAATATTGTCCCCAATCCTCCTACTCTTACCTTAGTATATTTTCAAGAAAAAAATCCAAGTCAATATCATCCTCTATGAGACTCGTGAAATTCTCTCTCACTCCAGTCTTATGGCAGGAATATCCATTGTCTACCAACCACACACCAGAAGACATGACACTAGTGGAAAGCATCACCACTAAAGAAAACTTTGTGTCAAATCTAGAGGCGAACTCATACACATTTTTTGAAGCTTCGACACCCTTCTTATTTCCCTTCTTGTTGTGACACTGAACATCATAGTGACCAAAATTCCCACAAGTAAAGCATTTCACTGTGCTCATGTCCTTTTGGGATTTTTTTCCCCTTCTGCTTATTTTCCCCACTAGAAGATCTCTTCTTGGCCTTCTTATTTCCCTTAGCTACAAGGGAAACACCCTCCTCCTCATCTATCCCACCACACTGACTGCTACTATTGGAAATCCTCTTGGATGAAATCATCTGTGATATTCCAAATTAGCCCAAGCTAATGGGAATATAAAATTTTGTTTCAATGTTTTGTTTCATGAATAAAAATGTAAAGGAGGATCAATAAAACTCCTAATCATCAAAATAAATCAATGCCACATGTGAACATGGAAAAATATGGGCTATTTACATAAGCACACTTAGGTGTGAAAGAGACTGGAGCACTTGTCTAAGTCAACCAGGACCAAATCAACAACGCTTTCTAGATACAATGAATCTCCTAGAGGCACAACACAGTTTTAGTTGGAGGCTTCTCATGTGAATGCAGCTAAATCATTGAGATGGTTTAGGGTTTGACAAGACTTTCATCCTATAAAAGGAAGAGGAGGACAACGGAAGAAGGTTGTTGATTGTGTATATTTCTGAATATTTTGTTTGTTTAGACATATATCATTCTCTGCTATTTAGTTGAGGATAGTGTTGTTTAGCACTAGGGTGTTCCTATTTGGGACTCCCACCTCTTCCATTGAGGAGCTCTTGGAAGAGTCTTGCTGATATCATCCACTATTATGCATTTGGCCAAGCTCATCTTCCAACTACAATGAAAATCCTGTTGAGGGTTTGGTTGTCATTGCAAGCTGCAACAAGTGGAGGTTAGATATGATTAGATCTAGGCCATTCCAGGGCCTCTTTTCACTGGGAAAGTCTTCTATCCCATGGGCAAGAGATTTTTGAACCTTTGGGAGTTGATATTTCAGATCTTGGCATCAGGCCAACCTAGTGCTTCAACCTACATCGCAGTTTTCCTTCCAGGACTGCGTTATTTGCAAGAAGGAAGTTGCAGGGTGTTTTGACACACTTTTTGAGCAGAGATCTCTGGTGTTGGGGTTCTGCCCTTCATTATGGTGATCCATGGATTAGATTTTTGATCCATGTTTTGTACAGATTTGATCTGCCTATATTATAATCATGCTCAGAAATTTCTGAATACTACTGCAGATCTGCTGCTCTAGATCTCAGATCTACTCTCTGTGTTGCATGTTTTGATCAAAACCCCAAGGGGATCTTGTAAAGGAGCCTTTCTAGTGTACAGATCTAAAATAGATCTGATATTTTGTACACAGATATGCTCTAGATATGGAGTGTAATATACAGCTGCTGCAGCTCTTATAAATAACGCTGTCAAACTATTTTGTAGTCAATACATGTGTTGCAACCCTCTTTCTTGAGGAATTTCTTCTATTATTGTCTTCTACATTCTATTGTATACTGTAAGGGCCTCATTATTGATCTGATTTATTGCTGTATATGTGAAAGATGATCCATCTTATTGGTCTCCTACTCATGCTCTCAAAAACTGCATTATTTTCCTGTAGTACTGTTGCATATTGCTGCAACCCCATTCTTGGGTGTTTTTTAGCTATACTAGGCGTGGGAGGTCTGTTTACCTCACCTAGTTTGATTTTTTTTTGCACCCCTTTTGGATTTAGATGCTAGATCTCCAGATATAAGGGATCCAAGGGCTACAAACTCATTTCAGTGCACATAATTTTGAAAAGTGCATTATTCCAACAGGTATTGCTGAGTGTTCCCATTTGGGCATATTACAGTGGTATCAGAGCAACCATCTTGGCACAGCCTGTGCTTTGATTTCTTGAAGAGAAAAGATGTCTTTAGAAGAAGAGGGAAACCTCACTGACAGAGAGAAGAGGTACCTAAGAAGAAGATAGAAGAATTTTGATTGCACCAATGATGATAAAGATAAGGGAAAAGCCCCTGAATCTGGAAGTGACGAAGATGGGAAGGAGTTTGCAAAAACCCCTCTGAAAGCCATGCAAGATATTGCTAGAGAGATCAAAGAGATGAGAATGGAAAAGATCAAGGAATATCCTAGGAGATTTCATCCTGGAGAAAGCTTTTGCATGTCTCACCACTGGAATGATCACCCAGTGAACCAACCACAAGCTCCACAATGCTCTACTATGCCTACTTTCTTGGCTGTGGAGAATGAGGGGCCTCATGAGCAAGCATCCCTTGAAGACTAATTTGAAGAATATGAGTCTAAAAATCATATATTCAAGGACCAATTTAGTTTTCAAGAGTTTTGTCACCTCAAGGACAAAAGAAGACCAAGGCATCAGTATAGAGATAGTGGATTCACTCAGAATCATGATTGACATCACTCTATGGGCATATTCTTTTTACCCAAGTTTGATGGATCATCCAATAGTTCTACCAAATCATGGGTAGAAAATATGGATATCTACTTTCAGTTGAACAAATTCCCTGAGATGGAAGCTATCAAGATTGCAACGCTTCAATTTGAAGGTGAAGCACACAACTGGTGGTTCCATGGGTTGTCTACATTGGGCCATGCCAATGTGACTGCATTTTTTGAGTTTACTAGAAGACTGGTGGAGAGGTTTGACAGAAAGGATCTAGAAGCACCTTTCATGAGCCTTGCAAATTTGAAGCAGTCAGGTAATGCAAATTCTTATATCTCTGAGTTTCTGAGATTATTTGTTATGGTTCCTGATCTATCTGTTTCAAGGAGTGTGTACATGTTCATCGATGGCTTGGATGAACCTCTGCATTGGTTGGTTAAATCTACCAAGCCCATTACCTTGCATGATGCCATTGAGAGGGCTAAAGACCTTCAAGATGCCTTGCCAAAAGCAAAGGCAAAATTTCAAAATAAGCCCTCTTTTCCTTCTAAATGAAAGGAAGAGAAAGATGCTCCTTCAAAGGAGAGCTCATACAAGAAGCCTCTTGATGATGAAGTCTGGAAATATCTAAGAAGGAGGAAGCTATACTTCACTTGCCAAGAACCATGGGTACCTGGACATAGATGTGCTGCTGGTAAAGCACATTACATAGAGGTCTTCTCAGATCTTGAAGAAGATGAAGATGATAAACCAAGGAGGGTTCACAATGCCGACAATGTTGGAGGAGATCCAACACCTTCAGGAGATGAGAATGGAGCATTTTCTCCTATTGGAGGAAATCTTGCATCCTTGAGGGGAGTACCTAAGTACTTGAACTTAAGATTTCAAGGGTTAATCATGAATCAGAGGGTTTCTGTATTGATTGACAGTGGGGCTACCCACAATTTCATTGATGCCCATCTTGTGCAAAGGAGGGCAATATCCACTGATACTTTTGAGGGATTATATATTTTTGTCCCAGGAGATAGAATAATGCAATGCATGCATTATGTTCCATCACTTTCAGTTACCATGGGATCTTACACTTTGGTGGATCACTTCTTTGTAGTTGACATACCAGACACCATTGTCATTTTGGGTGTTCAATGGTTGATTCCCCAAGATTGGGAGGCTTTACAAATGGAATGGGTGGAAAAGAAGAGTGGTCCACTTCAAATAATCAAAGGCATGCATACTTACCCATCACACAACACTTCCACACAAAAAACAAAGATGGATTTGTGCAGTGGAAGCAAGGACCTCACTGTCCCTTCTCTCATGTTCATGACATTTCTGAAAGGGGCACTCTTATCTAGTGGCAAACCACCTGGGAGGCCACCTGATTCAGTTTTGGTGAGAGATCTCTCACTACTTGATGCTCCAAAATCAGATCCAGGAGGGATGAGAGCATTAGAAGACACACCTACAACATTGAAAGGTTTGGGCAAGCAAAAGAAGGAGGGAGATTTCCTTCTCTCATTATCCTCACCCTCCTTCATTTCTGATTCTGCGCTGTTGGAGGAGAAGAAGGGAAGGTATTTCCTTCCTAATTGTACCTTTGACATAATAAATGTCAAAGAAGAGATTAGAAACATGGCAGGAATTCCTATTGATGCATCATTAGCACTATCTTTGTTGGGGAGTGTAGATATATATTGGAAATCCCAGCTGTTGGTGGATTATTCCAATGATCTCTACACTTGTATGATGCTTGATGACTAGCTGCATGAGGAGGGCTATCTAGTCCATGAGGGAGTCATCTGTTATCATGATAGGATCTTCTTACCTAGAGCCTCCAAGCTCAAGGAGAGGATGCTAGAAAGGGCCTTCAAAGAGTTTTGTTTCAGCCCTACCTATTCTATGAAGATCTACAACACTATGATGAGATGATTTGAATGGGAAGGCTTTGGAGGAGAGCTACATCATCATTTTCTAGAATGAAAGAGCTATGTGGAGTTGAAGCAGACAAAGGACTCTATGCAAGAGTCATTTCAGTCATTTCTTCCTTCTCTTGAAAAGGGAGAAAAATTTGTGCACAATTCCATGTATAGAAGAAACATTGATGGTGAAAAATTTGATCATGTAATGCAAGCTTCATTTTCTAATTTGACACATTATTTCACCATGTTTTTGCAGGCCATGACTCCCAAAAGGAGTGTTGTATCATGTAAATCTCATGGCAAACATTGGGCCACTGCAATTTCTGAATTTGGCCACTCCCTTGTTGTGCAAAGGGAAATTATTTTTCATGATGGTTGCTTCCCAAAGGCACCAAACATATCTCACATTTTTAGCCATGGTGATATAACTTGTGCAGAAAGTAAGTGGCGGGGAAACCACTTACCATACCTTGATCTATTGTAGGCAGGAGATGCACTGCGCTGGCACCCTATGTGGGACTTTGACCCACCTCCTCATGCTCAAATTTCTGTTTGTGTATATGTAATTATGCTTCCATACTTGGATGATATAGTTGTACTTTTCATGGCATTGTATGGAGGGAGGATGGGCAGTTTGTATGTGCCACATGGGATAGAAACTCTCTATGTACCTTATGCTACATGCTTTAGGGAGAGTGTTAGGTAAACTTGACTCGGGATAGAGTCAAAGTTGACTAGGGTGAATAGTAGTGGTTTTGGGGCACATGGTTTTGTGCACCCATGGTTCTGGCCCATGGTATTGCATGTAATGGAGCCTATAAATGGCTGGGAATACTTCATTGTAATGTAAGGCCTCGAGATGAGTGGTGAAGGCTCACTTGGCTGGATTGGTCAAGGTTTTGGCCAATGCTTAATGAAATTTCATTAAGATGGGTTTTCCCCAGAATTTGGAGTTTTTCCCTGTTATACATATGTGTTTATGTTTATGATTTGTTGCCGGTTATGTTTAATTATTCCTCTCGGTAATTATTTATATTCTTCGGTAAATGTTTCTTCAAATGGTATCAGAGCCATATTTGGCTTCAAAGGGACGCTTTCACAGCCAAGGGTTTTATTGGCCTGCGAATGGAGAAATCAATGCAGCCTTTTGCAGATCTGGCCATACGGAGCATGGTGTTTCTAGGAAATAGGAAATATCCAATTGATTGATTCCATGGGGAATTCCATGGAGGGTTTCTCAATGGATAAAGAGAAAAATGGTGCTGCCACAACCCAGATCTGGAGACTAGCAGTGATAAGAAGTTGGTTCGAGAAATTTAGAGTTGAGAGGATGTTTGCATGTGGATTAATTAATTGATGAACCATGTATCTGAAGAGAACTCCTAGAGGACTGGCGGTTACAGAGGTTGGTGACCCATGTAATCCGGTAGATGGGTTCTTTTTATATGGACATTGATGTCATATGTACAAACGCAACAACAATGAAACAAAAAAAAATAAAAATAAATTATAGATATATATTATTATAATGAAGTTAATTTTTATTACATGTAAATGGGCATACTGCTGTAAGACCTGGTATGGCATGCCTACCCCTGGGTAAATCACTGGTAAAGTCTGGGTTAGACCTAGGTGATAGGGGGGATGTCAAGTTAACAATTACCTTGGGTAAAAATTTGAGGGGGGAAGAGCTAGAGTGAGCGGGGTTGTCTCACTTAGCAATTTTGGCTGGATTTAGTCAAGAAATCCCAAGTCAAGTTTAAGGGGGGAATTGTTAGGTAAAATTGACTCGGGATAGAGTCAAAGTTGACTAGGGTAAATAGTAGTGGTTTTGGGGCACATGGTTTTGTGAACCCATGGTTTTTGCCCATGGTATTGCATGTAATGGAGCCTATAAAAGGCTGGGAATACTTCATTGTAATGTAAGGCCTCGAGGTGAGTGGTGAAGGCTCACTTGGCTGGATTGGTTAGGGTTTTGGCCAATGCTTAGTGAAATTTCATTAAGATGGGTTTTCCCCAGAGTTTGGGGTTTTTCCCTGTTAAACATATGTGTTTATGTTTATGATTTGTTGCTGGTTATGTTTAATTATTCCTCTCGGTAATTATTTATATTCTCCGGTAAATGTTTCTTCAGAGAGTATTGGACCAACCGTGTTTTTTTCTGTTGAGTTCTTGACTCCTTGTGGGATTTTGTACATCTCATGATGACTTTGGATGAACAGTTCATAGAGGCTTGGATTGGTGAACACCTAGCTTATGAGGAGAGCTTGATCCTTGATGGTGTCACCAATGAAGAAGGAGAAGTGTTGCAACACTCACCCTATCAGTTCCTTGAGGACAAGCAACATTTTGGAGGGGAGGACTGTAATATTACCAATTAGCCCAAGCTAATGGGAATATACAATTTTGTTTCATGAATAAAAATGTAAGGGAGGATCAATAAAACTCCTAATCAGCAAAATAAATCAATGCCACATGTGAACATGGACAAATCTGGGCTATTTACATAAGCACACTTAGGTGTGAAAGATACTGGAGCACTTGACCAAATCAACAGTGCTGTCTAGATACAGTGAATCTCCTAGAGGCACAACACAGTTTTAGTTGGAGGCTTCTCATATGAAAGCAGATAAATCATTGAGATGTTTTAGGGTTTGACAAGACTTTGAACCTATAAAAGGAAGAGGAGGACAAGAGAATAAGGTTGTTGATTGTGTATATTTCTGAATATATTGTCTGTTTAAACATATATCATTCTCTACTGTTTAGCTGAGGATAGTGCTGTTTAGCACTAGGGTGTTCTTGTTCGTGAATCCCACCTCTTCCATCGATGAGCTCTTGGAAGAGTCTTGTTGATCTCATCCACTATCAGGCATTTGGCTAAGCTCATCTTTTAACTACAACATAGATCCTGTTGAGGGTTTGGTTGTCCTTGCAAGCTGTAGCAAGTGGAGGCTAGATCTGCTCAGATCTAGGCCATTCCAGGGCCTCTTTTCACTGGGAAAGTTTTCTATCCCATGGGTAAGAGAGTTCTGAACCTTTGGGAGTTGATATTTCAAATCTTGGCATCAGGCCAACCTAGTGCTTCAACCTACAATGTAGTTTTCCTTCCAGGACTATGTTATTTGCAAGAAGGAAGTTGCACGGTGTTTTGACACACTTTTTGAGGAGAGATCTCTGGTGTTGGGGTTCTGCCCTTCACTATGGTGATCCATGGATTAGATTTCTGATCCATGTTTTGCACAGATCTGATCTACTTCTATTGTAATCATACCCAGAAATTTCTGAATACTACTGCAGATATGCTGCTTTAGATCTCAGATCTACTCTCTGTGTTGCATGTTTTGATCAAAACCCCAAGGGGATCTTGTAAAGGAGCCTTTCTAGTGTACAAATTTGAAATAGATCTGATCTTTTGTACACAAATCTACTCTAGATCTAGAGTGTAATATACAGCTGTTGCAACTCTTATAAATAACGCTGTCAAGCTATTTTATAGTCAATACATGTGTTGCAGCCCTCTTTCTTGAGGAATTTCTTCTATTCTTGTCTTCTAAATTCTGTTGTATACTGTAAGGGCCTCATTATGGATCTAATTTATTGCTGTATATGTGACATATGATCCCTCTTATTGGTATCCTACTCATGCTCTCCAAAAATGCGTTATTTTCCTGCAGTACTGTTGCATATTGCTGTAGCCCCATTCTTGGGTGTTTTTCAGCTATACTAGGTGTGGGAGGTTTGTTTACCTCACCTAGTTTGATTTGTTTTTGCTTCCCTTTTGGATTTAGATGCTAGATCTCCAAATCTAAGGGATCCAAGAGCTGCAAACTCATTTCAGTGCACATACTTCTGAAAAGTGCGTTATTCCAGCAAGTATTGTTGGGTGTTCCCATTTGGGGATATTACATCATCCCGCATCTTCCTCTAGTTTGGAAAATTATCTGTGATCACAATTCCCTATATGAATCAATCCCATTTATTGGGAAAACCATATAGTGTTGTCTTGATCAACCGATCCTCAGGGATAACCTATCCAACTAAAACCAAATCATATTTCACCTGTGTGATCTTGGTGAGATATGACGTCATTGTGTCTATCTTGGTTATCTTGGTGTTTAGTAGATTCTAAGACAACACCATCTTCCTATTCTCATTAAAGCTCTGGTGTAGTGTGAATAGGTAATCCCACATCTCGTAGGAAAAAATAATCCCTATCACATGAGGGAATAGATGGTCTTTAATTGGCATCAAGAATGCTTCTTCTTTCCTTAACATTCTATTTCTCTAAGTCAAACAACTGAACTAGATCAATGGGAGGTTTCACTAGACTCTCCACAATGTCCCATACCTCAAGTTCCTCAAGTAGTAACTTCTTCCTCTCTTTCTACGGGCCAAAATTATCAGCCACACTTAACTTGTCCTCCACCCTCAAAATAGTCTCCATGAACCTCACAACCAACACAAAATCAGTTTGGCCGTCAACACCTCCCCCCCCAACAAATAAACTTAGGGTATTTGAAGGTAGTTATGTGTTTGTTGTTCACAGTTTTAGTAGAAGTTCTTGTTTTTTTTCTTATGAGCTAAAGGTATAGAATGTTGTAGGTTTCCTTAGCTCTGAAACCATGTAGAAATTTTTAGTTATGTGTAGCCCTCCTAGTTTCAAGTATTTTGCATAGATTTTAATTCCCATACCACTAAATAATTTAGCTAATATGTAAAATTTTAATACAAATTATTTTGAAAAATACATGACTACTCTACTTTGTTTCTTTTCATTTTTATTTCTAGCTGATAAGAAAATAAATAGACAAGCATACACAAAATTTGTCACATATTTTTACACAATGACTTTTGTTCAACAATGACCTTGGAAAAACCCCATAAAGGGGAAAACCAATACTAAGGACAAAATTATATTTTATTTTTTTAGAGAAAACAATTTACACAACAGGAACACATCAAGGTACTTATCTCCCTTGAATATAAAGCCCGCTCTCTTGGAATATGTGTCATGGCTCCAACTATAGTTATGGAATTTTGGCTCACTATTTCAAAGCTCTGACAATTTTTGGAGATAGAACCACAATTAATTCCTTTGCTCAGAAATCAGCCTATGTCTTGAAGAAGTATCCTCTCAAATCTACCTCAAATATGGTACAAATAGTCTTTTTTTTGGTCTTGGGTCTGCGTGCTAGATTATTTTCTTAAAAAATGTCTTGGTGGCTTGTTTATTTCCAAAAAAATTAATTGGTAAACAAATATGACCTCTCCCTTATTTTCTCTAAGAATAACACTCATCCTTCCACAAAAACTCTTGCATAAACTTTGATGAAATTTTAGCTTGCATACACTGCCCAAGTTCCTTTATTTATGTGCTAATACCTATGCTGGAAATAAACAGGTTTATATACTCTCGTTTTGTGTGTTTCCTCTTGCTCAACCTTACTCTCTCAACATACTTCTCCTCTTCCTATGCTCTTTGCTTCACTTCTCCAAATTCACATGAAGAATGAGAATAACCTCTAGCTTTTTCTCCTCTTTAGCTTTATTAAGTTAGGAAGCCCTAACCATTTTTTATCAAGGGCTTATATTAGATCTCAAACCTCTAGATCAATGGTGGAGATCATTCCCTCACTTTACCCCCTTTTCATGTGGTCCCCCTGATTAATGAATCCTAGTCACTTTATAACTTTGTGTTTGTACCATGTACTTTTTCACCACAGAAAGTTGACTTAAAAAAATAAGCGACTTTATCATTATAAGTACATAGTACATAAAGTACTTTTTATTTAATATAACTCATAAAACCACAAGATAAAAAGGTATTTTAAACTGTTTTCCTAGGAAAAAAGGTAACAATAGGAAACACCTACTTAGTACCCTTTTCTTCAACATTCCAAAATGACTGAAGAGAAAAATATAAATAGAGCCAAAGAAGAGGATCATTGTGTGTAAGAGAGATGTGACTTCTATTTTACAAGGTGTTCCCTAGTGGAGGGTCAAGTTCTACTCGTGGAGGCTGAGATTACCCTTGAGAAAAGTCCGCAGCTTCTCTTCTGAGAGGGTCGAGTCAAGCATCAAATGGGGAGAAAGATGGTTGAAGTTTTGGACGGTTGGAGATCATACCAAGTTTGATTTCGAGCCTGATCATGGCCCATGAAGAGGATCTGTCCATCGTGCTGAAGCTTTGAAGGAGGCCAAGTGTGAACAATAGTATTGAAGGAGGGCCAAGGGAAAGATAAAATTGTTTCCATGAATAAGAACAAAGCTAAACCATGGAAAAACCATCCTTGTGTGAACAAGCAAGCCTAATTAGGGAACCACAACTACCAGAAGAGGGATGAGTTACTTATGTTCTGAGATTTCTGAGTTATAGAAAGGCTAGCTTAGTTTTATAAGAGGAGAGGTTTCCAAAAATAATCTATCTGTTGTTTGAGAATAATGTCATGAATTTGATTGAACTGGGGGAGAGGATTGAAGCCCTAATTGTTTTTGGATGCAGACCGAAAGGCCTCATGTGGTTGCATAAAGGCCTCACATTAGTGAGGTTAGGAGGCTAAAAACCTTAGTGTCATGGACACAAGCTTATGAGTAGGGTTCTAGACCTTAATATGACCTTAAGGAACTATCCAAGGAATAAAATAAGGGAATTTTTTTTTTTTGACTAGGCCATAGGCCTAGGAGGAGTTAGGAAGGCCTAAGACTTATAGTGTGTCTAAGTGCTTCAATAGGCTAGTGAAGGTTGAAAATATTGGAGGATGTTGTTCATTCAAGAAGGATTGTTGAGCTGAGTGTTTCCAAAAGTTTGTTCACAAATGGAATTGTGAAAAACGTGTTTTAATGGATAATTATTCAATATTATTGAAGGAATAATAAGCCGTGAGAAGCTTAAGTATTATGAGGATGATTTTCAGCAAGTTAGAAGGACCTAACACATTATGAGAAAATGATTGAAATATATTATAAAGGAGACTAATACCCGTGTATTGGTGGAAAAGGATAGTTAGGTGTCAATGACAAAACATGACTAAAATGATTGTTGTGAAAGGACACCTTAAACAAGAAAGTTGGTTATTTTTGTCATTATTTATTTGGGTGGATTGAGCATCAAAAGGGATCTAACCTCAAGCCCTAATATATTTTTATGCTATGTATACTAGTTGTACTAGTGATCTAAAGGGCCATGATCCCTGGTACAAGAGAACCATGATTATTTTATTAAGAGACTAATAAAAAAATCGGGCTTTGGGCTCAAAGATATCTGTATACTTTATTGATTTCACTGTTGTAATTTTTACTATTCAAAGTATTGTAATTTAGGGGTTCCTAGTGTGTTTGTGTGCTTGGCTAGCCATAGAATAGATGTGGGGCCCAAGGAAAATCCAACATTCTGTTCACACGTGTGAAGAATGAAGAAGTAGTCTAAGGGTTTCACTAGATGACCGAGTTTTCTGGGCAGTAAACCATGTTTTTCTAGGAAACTATAGGATGCCAAAATTCAACCTGTTTCTAGGAAGTTTGACTACAGTCTGACTAAGAAATTTATGGGTAGTTTTTCCAGGTTTGAATCATGTTGATTTATTGGTCTTGTTTTACTAAGTTTGACTAAAATAATAATATTTTACCTTTGTTGAATTGAACAATTTTTCCTGAGAAAAGTTTGATGTGTTTTTTTTTTCCCTAGTTAGGGTTCTCCCAACGTAAATTGTCTCTTTTGATTAGCCGTCTCTTTATGATTATTTTTCCATTATTGCATTTATGGTTTAGTTTTCTGAAGTATAATTACTTAATGATGTTCTAAATATGCCAAAGTAATCATAGGAAGTAATTATCAATTTCAGAAAATTGTGCTTGTCTATTAGCACTTGAAAAATCAAGATGGTACTAGAGCAAGGATAAATAACAACCTTGATGAAGTTATGTTTGAAATTGAAAACCTTCGTTTGAAAATTTATTTAAGGGCCAAAGCCTATAAGTCTATGACAAGAGGCCGAGTAGGCCTCAGTATGACCACAGGTGGGCCGAGAAGGCCTCATGGCTAGTTGAAAGGGGTTGAAATGCCTCACAGTTGACTTCAATAGTTCCTTAGGGTTGATTGAACAAGGCCTAACGGCCTCAAAATTTGGGCAGACTAGGACACATATCTAGAAAAGGCTAAGAGGTATCAAACCCTATAAAATACTTACCTCAGGATGGTAATAGTCCAAAAGGTCAATTTGAGGATGATGCTCTACTACAAGGTGACTATTGAGCAAGAATTTTTTAAATGTAAGACTGACCTAAACTCAAAAAATTATGGTAAAGCTGGGACATGATTTGAAGTTGTTGGGAAATTTACTTCAAATATATTTCATATCTTGTAATACAATAAAGATATTTATTTAACTTCGAAGAAGTACTTGCTAGAGATCATGGCATTACATGATCAATATCAATCATCTCCATAATTCCAAGTTGGTGAGAAGTAGTCTAAGGGTTTCACTAGCTGACCAAGTTTTATAGGCAGCAAACCGTGTTTTTCTAGGAAGCCATAGGACACCAAAATTCAACCTGTTTCTAGGAAGTTTGACTACAGGCTAACTAAGAAATTTATGGGTAGTTTTGCCACATTTGAATTATGTTGATTTATTGGTCTTGTTTTACCAAGTTTGACTAAAATAATAATATTTTACCTTTGTTGAATTGAACAATTTTTCCTGAGAAAAGTTTCTGGGTTTTTTGTTCCCTAGTTAGGGTTCTCCCAACGTAAATTGTCTCTTTTGATTGGCCGTGTCTTTATGATTATTTTTCCATTATTGCATTTATGGTTTAGTTTTCTGAAGTATAATTACTTAATGATGTTCTAAATATGCCAAAGTAATCATAGGAAGTAATTATCAATTTCAGAAAATTGTGCTTGTCTATTAGCACTTGAAAAATCAATATGGTACCAGAGCAAGGATAAATATCAACCTTGATGAAGTTATGTTTGAAATTGAAAACATTCGTTTGAAATTTTATTTAAGGGCCAAAGCCCTATAAGTCTATGACAAGAGGCCGAGTAGGCCTCAGTATGACCACAGGTGGGCCGAGAAGGCCTCATGGCTAGTTGAAAGGGGTTGAAATGCCTCATAGTTGACTTCAATAGTTTCTTAGGGTTGATTGAACAAGGCCTAACGGCCTCAAAATTTGGGCAAACTAGGACACATATCTAGAAAAGGCTAAGAGGTATCAAACCCTATAAAACACTTACCTCAGGATGGTAGTAGTCTAACAAGGTTAATTTGAGGATGATGCTCTAATACAAGATGATTGTTGAGCATGCATTTTTTAAGTGTAAGACTGACCTAAACTCAAAAAATTATGGTAAATATGGGACATGATTTGAAGTTGTTGGGAAATTTACTTCAAGGATATTTCATATCTTGTAATACAATAAAGATATTTGTTTAACTTCAAAGAAGTACTTGCTAGAGATCATGGCATTACATGATCAATATCAATCATCTCCATAATTCCAATTTGGTGAGAATTGGACAAATCAAAGGTTCAAGAACCAAGTCTGGTATGAGCTATATAGCTCTATATTTTGTGGGTCTTATATAAGTCATCATACTTGGATGAGGTTCCAATGCCTCATTTGGAAATGGAAATTATAGCTTGCACATGAAACATTTTGATGAGTCTTGAATTAACAACTGCAAATTGAGGAATTTTGAAGGGATTTTGAATAGGACTGAGAACTTCAAACATAATTTTTTCAATGTTTTGTGATCTAATTTTAAGACCAATTATTTGAGTTTTGTAAAGGTTGGTAGAAAAACCTCATTTATGACTTTGTGATTGTGTTCAAACAAGCATGGATTAATTACCCTTCTAAGTTGATGCAAGGGAAGATTAAGTCTTCTTGTATCAAATCCAAAATGAGGCGTATTGTAGTTACAAGTTATGTCCAAGACTGTATACATGATAAGGACTTAAGATTGTTGTTGGATCTTGAAAAATACGACTCTAAGTGAGGACTCAAAACATTATCAATATTTATTGACTTTGTAATTTAAGCCTAGTGTAAGTTAGGCTTGGTGTATGAAGTTGACCAAGTCTCGGAAGAAATCCCTACAAATCTTGTGTTAGTGTATGTGATATAGATTGCAATAAAAGGGAATTAGACACATTGAATACAATATTGGACAATATGATAGGTTGCTACACTAGCTTATAGCTAGTGGCCTTGCAAACAACCATATGTAGAAATAGTGCTAATGAAAACTCAAGCCATTACACACAGGACACCCTTACCGAAGTATAAAAAAAATTCTTGTGATCTATTATGCATATAATGAAATTTTCTTGTTTCATTCCTTGCAAAACTTTGGATAATATGACGACTAGTGTGATTTGGAATCGATATAGTTCATTTACAAGAACAAAAACTTCTCATTAACTCGTTAATGATATGAGATATGTGTCCTGGTTTGCAAAAGTGGTGGGAGGTGTACATGATATCCTGATTGCTAACTATGAATTTTTTTCTTGTTGAAGCAATTATTAACCCAGTAATGATGAGGCTCATATGAATTACCAAAGTATGGATGACACATTTTTTGAACTGTGAAGTTACTTGTTGGTCAAAATAGCTCTTTGGAAGTCTTAGGGTTTGTAAGCCCTAGAGAATATTTGGATTTTATAACTTAGTAAATTTCTTGGATAATTATTCCCTAGGGTTTGTGGGATGAAAATCCTAAAGCATGAATTGGGGAGCTGAATACCAGTGGAATTGTACTAAGTTAGCTTGCATTTGAGACTTTAGTATCGCCAAGGAAAATTTAATTCATACATTTCATGAAAGGACGAGGATGATGAGTTTGCTGATGGATTTCTATAATTTCTATAAGAATTCAAGGAACAAGAGGGAGTAATTGAAAATTTCCCTTCAATTCTCAAAGATAAGTACTTCATATATTTCTTCCTTGATTATTATTAATTTATTTCTATTAAACCTCTTGTGTTTGTATATTTTCATTGGTTATAATCATTTTTCTGTGGCCTCCTAATGAGCTTTGGAGGTACATTGTGAAGGATTCCAAGATTCTAACAGCATATGGAAGCATTAGGAAGAACAAATCAAAGCTTGTGGAAAGATAATTATCCCAAGATCAATCATAAACTCAACTAGCATGATTTGTTTTCAAGAGGAAGAATTTTTAATGACATCTAGATTGTTCCTGATGACTGGAAGAGCTCCTATTTTAGAGGGAGAAAGCATGCCAACAATTTTGAACAATGCCATGATGGAGAAAATTGTGTTGAAGATAAGTTAGTGGTGACCTCCAAGTAGATAAAAAATATTAAGTGTTATAGGTCAATTTGGGCATCATCCTTTAGACCAGTATGAACAGGGTTTATCATCCCCTAATTCAATACAAACATGGTCTATCATCCCCTAATTCAGTTGCTACATGCCTTAGAGAAGTCATTCCACTAATGGATTTAATTCATGAGAGTTTCAATGTTTGAAGTATAGTTAAAATGGCCCATTGGCTCATCAACACTCCTCTGAATCGGCCTAAGTGCGTTGCAAAGCACTTACCCCCATGCAAGGGGGCTCTGCAAAGCACTTCCCAACACTTAAGGGTGTTTTGGTCTCTTGGGAGCGAAATCATCATTGTTCCTGGAATCTCCACATGTCTAGTGCCTTCTAGAAGAGCTCATAGGTGTCATAATTTGAATACACGTGTTCATCCATCACCATTTAACCTAGAAACATGTCTCATCTATTATTAGAAATCCATTCAATATCATTTATTGAGAAACTACCTGAAATTTCCCTATAAATTGAGCACTCATCTAAGTGCAAAGAAGGAATACTTTTGTGTAGTTTTATGCTATTGGATTCTCAATTATTGAGAGATGAAGTATTGTTATTTTGCTGGATTGATGCTTGGTGTGATGAGGACCGAATGAAGTTGGAGTAGGTTGACGATGAACTGATCCACTTGTTGTAATCTACTCCTCCTATTATTTCAATAAATATATATGTTATTTCTCTCATATATGCATTTATATCTTGTGAATGTATTCTCAAATTTAATTGGTTCAATTTGGTTAAGGTAGATAGAATGCATATCTATATGTCATTTATTGTCTTCTATATTTTATTTTAGGTATTGATCAAGCAGGTTTTAGCTAGATCAAGAGCGACGAGAACAACAATAGAAGAGGAATGAGAATGAAGGATCACAAGTAGGTATTTATCCCTTCTATATTTATGTCTATTTTAGAGAAAGGAATATTTACCTTTTTTCTGTTGTTCTGAGTGAAGGAACACCACACTTAGGGAAAAATAGTTTATCCGTATATTAGAATTCCTCATAACAAATTGGCGACTCCACTGGGGAGAAATCCATCATTCCTAGTGTTTCTGCCTTTGTTTAACCATCTTCAGTAGACTTTACTTCATATATTCAGTCATTTGAATGTACTTTTTTCCTTGTAAGTGTGTTTAGCCTGCTTGATCTTCAAGCTTCACTACGCCCAACACACCGTCGATCAGGGTATAGTGCTCTACATAGCACTATCTCCCATTCAGAGGTGCTCTTCAACACACTGTCTACCCTTAAGGGGTGCATTTCCCCCTCAGTTAGAAAAATTCCATCATAATTTATCTTTGCATTCAGTTTAGCCAGTTGATTGTTGTATTCTCAGATGTCTGATTGCTCTTAGAGACCAATAAACATTGCTAGTTCTTCCTCCTTTGGATAGTTTTTTGTCCAATGTTTCATTAGATGTTTTATTTATCATTGTAAAAATAAATCCAAAGTTGTAAATTTTGCATTAGATAAATTCTTTGTTTTAAAAAGGAAAATTGTCATTTCGATCTTCATTTCCTGAGAGAAAATTATTATTTTAGTCCTCATTTCTCAAAAAAAAAAAATTATTTGATTGATTTGTGCATTTAGTTTATTTTTACTCATTCACATTAAAGGAAACTGAAAAATAAAAATATGCATGTGCATTTAGAGATTGTGAGTGTTGCATATGAATAGATTAGTTAAATATGCATTTAGTTTGTGCTCTTTGATCTATGCTCAAAAATCTAATTTCTCTATCCATTTAGTATATACAGTTTTCATTGAAAAACTGAATTGAAAATATCAACACAAAATTTTCCTCAATCAACCCAAGAAAAAATTGTAACATTAACGATAACACTTAGAAGGTCTAGGCTAGAGACACGTTCTAATGTTGTTAAATATAGCAGTTGTCGCTAAATTGTCTACGATACATTTTGAGTGTGAAATCCCACTCCACGTTCATAAGTATATCAGAACTCATCCACGTACCTTCGAGTATATAGGGCAGTGTTCTAGTACGAAAAGTATAAGGGGGTGCTCTCACTATGCAGTTTCGCATTAGACAATGCTAACATAGACTTCAACCTCCACGTACCTTGGGGTATATTTGGGAGAACAAATTTAGGTTGCTTACCATCCATAGGTAACCGATTCGCCCACCTTGTAACTTGTGATACACCGAACATAACATTTGGGGATATTTCTTGCCTATACTTCTTGGTTCGCTAGAAGGTATTCTCTTGTTCACAATTACTTGGTAAACCTTTCACCTAGTATCACCCTTTTATTTGTTTATTTGTTTTTGTAATAAAATCAATTATTCATCATGGAAGAAGAATAACCCTTCCCCTGTCGTTCACGTAGAATAGCACTTAAACCACCTTTACCATCAAAAGCCATTTTTGGTCGGCGAAGGCGACCCCATTTTACTGACTCCAGTACCATTAGTACCTCTGGTGCATCATCTTCATCACATATACCACAGTCATCTCAAGTCATTTATACATATCCTGGTGTATCTACTATCATCTAAACATAGTCCTCATCGTTACCTCTGGACACTGAGGTTCCAATCAGTGAGACCATACATCTAGAACCCAATGTTGTTCAACTGGAAGTTGATCTGGATCCCATCGTTATTTTACCAGAACATCTAGTTATTGAAGTCAAACGACAAGCAGTCGTTCCTGAATTGGTCGCTCCTCAGTCATCCGTAGCCATTGAGTCTTCCCTTTTATTGTGTATTCAACCATTTGAATATATCTCGGGCCTGACTGTGAAATTATTCAACTTGGATTGATTTCAATTGAGGAAGGCCCTCAAAAAGAATAAATACCCTCAACTCCAACTCATTTGGGCCAGGACTTTAACTTTACTAATGTTTTCCTCGATTAACTTACACTACTTCAATTGATCCTGTTTCAATCCAAGATCCCGTAGATCCTATACAGTATTTATTGGGTAATTTGACCATGGCTGAGTCAACATCTCCAGTTGTACCATCTGTTATAGTTGCGACAACATCTACTGTTGCTACTCCGTCGATGTTTACCATGTCACCTGAGTCACATATTTATGGTGGTCTGTCTATCCCATCAGGTTACCAATAATTATCTGGAACCTACTCTGATGCCTCCTTAAATCCATGGACTTCACCCATGTCATATTTTGGTATCTTATCTAGTACATCTCTAATGAGTACTGAACGAATTTATCCTTTATACACATATTTAGTTCAACATAAAGCTGGTCCATCTGGGTACCTTCCATCCAGTTCAATCTCAACTGGACTCCCACCATTTGGAGATCAATATATTCCATATTATTACACTCCTCATGCTGAGGGGCAACCTATGGTCACCCATTTTGACAGCACTTCGTCATTTTATGGTCACCCAAATGTTGGAATGACTGTTTGTTAGTGGCAAACTATCTTTATCATTCAACCACAAACAGTTGTGAATTCATACCAGCTCATTCAACTTGTTGTTCCTACATCTGCTCCACATGTTAATACTTCATTACCCCATTTACAGGCTCAGTTGGTTGTACCTCAACCATCTCAGGTGGGTCCTTCAACCCATTACCCTAAATTCCCAGGCCTCCTAATCTGAAATGGGTGGATAAATTTTTATGCTTTTCAAGCACCTCCCACTCAGTTAAACAAATTAATATCTAGCTTATCCTTGACTATGCGGAATTGAATTCTTTATTCATGTATATGTGTTTTAAAATGTTTTAATGCTTTAAGTGTGAGGAATTACACATTTGTTTTTGTTGATATTAAGCATGTACAAAAAACATAAAGTGCAGCAAATAAGCATCAACACATAACAACAAATTTAATAAAGGAGTTCACTCGAATGTCGTGGGCTACGTCTCCTTGAGCCTTTGTCAACTGACTTGGCTCTTTGGGATTATGATGGAAAATTTCTTTTACAAGTTACTTACCCAACTCCAATGGTTATTTGGACTGTACCATTGGGTTAATAATACCATCATACCCCTGGAATGGCTGCTATCTCTCTGAATATGGACCTAGGCTCCCTTAGACTTGACCTCTTCTGTCGATGCCCTTAAGCTTCCCTGAGATTATCTGTGGAACTAACTCCTTAAGAAATCCTTTGATGTTTCTAAAACCTTTTCTATTGTCTCCAACATATATCAAACACCCAAAATAAACTAATCATTTTCTCCAAATGAGCTCTGGCTCCCTAATCTAGGCCTCCAACCCTTGTTGGCCCTAGGCTGCCCAAAACTTACTTGTGGCTTCTTTGGCTCTAGAAGTCTCCAAATGGCTCTTAAATCCTTCCATTGGATTCAATATTTCCAAAATATTTAGAATAGACTATTCACTTGCTGAAATTGGCCTTTGGCTGCTCTGGTTACACCTCCAACACCTGGCGGCACCCTGTGGCTCTGAGCTCACTGAAAACTTCTCTGAAGAATATCAACCTTTAGAAGTCTTAAAAAGCTTATGAAAATCTCTCCATTGGATTAAAAAGGTTAAAATTAGTCAGAATAGACTACTGGTTTGTTGAGAATGGTTACTGGATGCTTTAGATAGGCCTCATTCTCCTATTGGCACCTGGTGGCCCTTGGAACTTCTCTGAAGAAAATCAGCCTTTAGAAGTCCTATGATGGCTCTAAAAAAATCACCAATGGTTCTAGAATGTCTAAAACATCCAAAAATTAATATTGGTTTTCTAAAAAAGGCCTCTATCTGCCTTGGATAGGCCTCATTCTGCTGTTGGTCCCTGGTGGCCTTGATGGCCCCTGGAACTTCTTTGAAGAAAAATCATGCTCAGAAGTCCTCTAATGGGTTTTCAACCCTCATCAATGAGTCTAAAATTTCCAAGAAAGTAAAAATTGACTATTCACACCCTCCGAATGGTTGAGTAATGCTCAAGATAGAGCATAATCAATTTTTCCCAGTAACACCTAAAGCAACTCCAATAAATGTGGAGGAACTGCAGTTAATTGCAGTCAAATTAGCAACTTTGCCAAAAATGGAGTGCCTACCAGTCTAAATTTCAAAAAATACTGGAACATTGAATGCTAGTGGTTGGGGTGGCCACATGCCAACCCCAAAAACTGTGGGACTAACCATAAATTTCAGATTTTTAAAACTTCCGCAGAGTTGAGTTAATAGTCGGGGATGGCATTAAACTTAGCCATGTGACAACACTGAAATTTCTAACAGTTACAGAGGTTTCGTGGTTAGGTAGCGTTTAAACCACACGGCATTTGTTAACCATAATACCATGCCATGTGATAAGGTTAACAATTGTTAAATGCTGCGGTGACTGTTTCATAAACCGTCGGTTGTAACATTTGAATTGACGTCACCATGTGAACGCCTTCCACGAGACCGTCGACGGTTCAAACACCTGTATGCAAATGTTTTAAATGTTAAATAAAACCTTTAACCCCTTATGGTTAAGAACCAAGCTTAGGGGACATGGTAAAATGCGGGTATGCTGGCGAGGAGGTCGCAAGGTTGACTCCTGTCCGCTCCACCAAAATTTTTCCACACCACTAAGGGGACACGTGGTGGCCTCCAGGCTGGCAACGTGTCAACCTCTGATTAGCCCGAAAACAGTAAACGTACAACCTATCAACGAATCTAACACGCCACTTGTCATCTTGCAATTGGCTGAAAAGGAATATTCTGAGGAAAATTACAAGAATATTCCCTGGAATATTCTTTTTGCTGACTGTACCCTTGACTAGTCAAGCTTGGTCAAATGTCCAAATTTGCAGTTTACTGGACTTTTCAAATCGCGATAACTTCTTCATACGGTGTCGGTTTTTCGAACCGTTTATGGTGCCAGAATCAGGAAAATGAGATCTATCTGGTCACTTAAGTTTGACACACTTTTGAACACTTTGAAATTTGAGATATCACTTAGGTCCTTGATCCAAATTTTATCACTCCTCCCCATAAGGAATATTTTGGACCCCAAAATACTGATTGCCTGTTCAGTAGATGAGAGTACAACACCCTCACATTTCTAGTCTCCATACACTTTGTCTTGCTTGTCATAGTGCCTTTGAGCCCCAACTCAGAGGTAGTCAACACTTCCCCTCTTTGATACTCTTGTCCCCCTGTCAATAATTTCATCTTCTTTGAGCTCAACCAGAAATTTCTGGTGAGAAATCTTCATTTGAAGGTAGTTGAACATCATATCCTTGATCATCGATCCAAGGTGGCTTAAAAAAAACATAAGTTTTCAACAGAATAAATGCATACATGACTAAAATTTGCATATCTACAAATGAACGTATGTCTTACTGGGTTAAGAAGTCAAACCACTTCTTACCAAGCCACTTCCATGGCGATTTTTGCTGAAAATATTCTTCATGTGAAACATCTATTCTCACATCAATGATGGGATCTTTGGTTCCATTTTCGCCAGTATTTTTTTCCTCTTGCTTCAAATGCTTGGGATGATTAGTTGGATGCAGTGTACAACATTGGGCAATGAAATCACCCTTTTTCTGGCAATGTGTGCAAGTCTTTTGCATATTCTGTGCAAGTTGCCTTCGCTTCAACTATTTCCTGTATGCCTTCATCCTCTTCCAGCATTTTGAAACTTCATGGTTACACAAACCACGAAAGGAACAACAACTCTTTCTTCCATTCATGCATGCAGATTTTCCATCCTTAATATTAACATAATCAACTTGACCATGGGAAGAATTATACCTCAAATGTTTCTTTTCATGTCCATCTTTTTTACCTTCTTGAGGAGATGAACTTGAAGAGGTTCTAGCTTTCTTTTGAAGAATAAAATTAGTGTTCATGCCTTGATAGCTATCATAACTCTCTTGCTTGCCAAAAGTTGCATGTCTACAAACATCCTGCTGCAACATAGGATTCAAACAATGGTAATCAACTTGAAAGAAAACTTGACATGTTTGTGGATTTGAACGTTCAACAAAATTTGTTTTTGGAGTTGTCTCAAATGCCTTCATGGCTGAAGATTTTTCGCCATAAGATTGAACATAGCCTAGACCAAAATTCTTAGGCCTTTCCTCAACCAAAATAGGATCAATCATGCCTTGTGCATGTTTTCCTAGACCCTTGCCTTCATAGCCCATTTTTAACATTAATTTGGACCCTATACCTCTAGTGTTCTTTTCAAATGAACCTACACATATTTTTGAAGAGGAAATTGAAGATAAATTTGAGTGAGTTACCTCTGCTTCAAGAATGTATTTGGTTAAGGCCTCTTGGGCATGATGGATATGCATCTCCATCTCATGCATTCTTTGATGAAGTCCTTGTTTCTCTTGTTTCATATCAATAAATTGTCATGAAGTCTAGTTCTTTCCCTTCCATCTTCATGCAGAATTTGCACCATATCCTTCAAGATGTAGAAGTCCCGCTTCATCTCATCATCAAAGAGTCTTATAAAAGAGGATTTTGAAACCTCACTTGAAGAAGTTGTCATCATTATGTAAATGAATTAAATAACTTCAACAATAATTCTCAAAGCTTCAAAACGAATGAAAAAAATTCTAAACAATATGGCTGTAGATTCAAGCTCTTTTCCGCAGCTTGTATCTCTTCTTCAAGCAGCCTTTTTGCAAATAATCCCTCTTGTGCATCAAGGGTTGTCTTGAGGTCCTTTGGGTAAGGAGAATGCTTTCAGATTTATTCCTTCTTGTTCTCTTCTGTACTTACCTAACAGTAGCTCCCCTTCACCTCTAGCAAACTAAAAATTGTAAGCATCAATCAATTTGCAAACAGTTAAATTCTTTGCGGTGTTAAACACCTTTCAAGTCAAACAAGCAACCTAGTGCTCTGTCAAGCAAGAAACCTAGTGCTCTATCAAGTAAGAAACCTAGTGCTCCGATACCATCTTATTTGAAATGGGTGGATAAATTTTTATGCTTTGCAAGCACCTCCCACTCAGTTAAAAAAATTAAGATCTAGCTTATCCTTAACTTTGCGGAATTGAATTTTTGATTCAGGTGTATGCATTTTAAACTGTTTTAATGATTTAAGTGTGAGGAATTACACATTTGTTTTTGCTGATATTAAGAATTTAAAAAAACCATAAAGTGAAGCAAATAAACATGAACACATAACACATAAGTTAATAAAGGAGTTCACCTGAATGTCAATGGCTACGTCTCCTTGAGCCTTTGTCAACTGACTTGGCTCTTTGGGATTATGATGGAAAATTTATTTTAAAAGTTACTTAATCAACTCTAATGGTTATTTGGACTGTACCATTGGGTTTATAATACCATCATACCCCTATAATGGCTGATATATCTCTGAAGATGGACCTAGGCTCCCTTAGACTTGACCTCTTCTATCGACGCCCTTAAGCTTCCCTGAGATTCTTTGTGGCACTAACTTCTTAAGAAATACTTTAATATCCCTGAAAAATTTTCTACTATCTCCAAAATATATTAGACACCCAAAATAGACTGATCATTTTCTCCAAATGAGCTCTTCCTCCCCAATCTAGGCCTCCAACCCCTTTTGGCCTTGGGCTGCCCGAAAATTTCGTGTGGCTTCTTTGGCTCTGGAAGTCTCAAAAAGGCTCTGAAAATACTTCCATTAGATTCATAATGTCCAAAATAGTTATAATAGACTATTAAATTACTGCAATTGGCCTCTGGTAGCTCCAGTTATGCCTGCAACACTTGGCGGCACCCTGTGGCTCTGGGCTCACTGAAAAATTCTCTGAAGCATATTAGCCTTCATAAGTCTTCAAAAGCTTCTGAAAACCCCTCCACTAGATTGAGAAGGATAGTAATAGCTATAATAGACTACTGTATTGTTGAGAATGGTTATTGGTTGCTTTGGATAGGCCTCATTCTCCTGCTGGCACCTGTTGGCCCTTGGAACTTCTCTGAAGCAAATCAGACTTTATAAGTCCTCTACTGGCTCTAAAAACCTCACCAATGGTTCCATAATGTCTGAAACATCCAAAAATTACTATTGGTTTCCTGATAAAGGCCTCTAGCTGCCTTGGCTAGGCCTCATTCTGTTGTTGGCCCCTAACGGCCCTTGGAACTTCTATGAAGCAAAGTCACACTCAAAAGTCCTCTAATGGCTATCCAACACTCACCAATGAGTCTGGAATGTCTAAGAAAGTTGAAATTGACTATTCACACCCTTTGAATGGTTGAGTAATGCTCAAGATAGAGCATAATCAATTTTGCAAAGTAACACCTAAAACAACTCCAGTAAATGTGGAGGAACTACAGTTAACTGCAGTCAAATTAGTAACTTTGCCAAAAATGGCACGCTCACTAGTCTAAACCAGTGAAAAGACTGCAACATTGAATGCTAGCAGTTGGGGTGGCCACATTCCAACCCCAAAACTATAGGACTAACCATAAATGTCGGAGTTTTAAAACTTCCGTGGAGTTGAGTTAATCGTCGGGGATGGCATTAAACTTGGCCATGTGACAACACCAAAATTACTGACGATTGCAGAGGTTTCGTGGTTAGGTAGTGTTTAAACCGTGCGGAATTTTTTAATCGTAACACCATTCCATGTGATAAGGTTAACGGATGTTATGCCGCGGTGACTGTTTCATAAAGCATCGGTTGTAACATTTGAATTGACGTTGCCATGTGAACACCTTCCATGGGACCACCGACAGGTTTGGACTGCCGGCGATTCCAACACCCGTATGCAAATGTTTTAAATGCTAAATAAAACCTTTGACCTCTTATGGTTAAGAACCAATATTAGGGGAAACAGTAAAACGTGGGCATGCTGGCAAGGAGGTCACGAGGTCGACTCTTGTCTGCTCCACCAAATTTTTCCACACCGCTAAGGGGACATGTGGCGACCTCTGGGCCGGCCACGTGTCACCGTCTGATTGGCCCGAAAACCAAAAATGTACAACCCATCAACGAATCGTAATGCACCACTTGTCATCCTGTAATTGGCCAGAAAGGAATATTTCATGGAATATTTTGAGGAATATTACAAGAATATTTCATGAATATTCCCTAGAATATTCTTTTTCATGACTGTACCTTGACTAGTCAACCTTGGTCAAATGTCCAAATTTGCAGTTTACTGGACTTTTCATATCATGATAACTTATTCATACAATGTCAGTTTTTTGAACCATTCATGGTGTCGGAATCAGAAAGACAAGAACTATTCGGTCTCTCAGGTTCGACACACTTTCGAATACTTTGAAATTTGAGCTATCACTTAGGTCCTTGATCCAAATATAATCACCTCCAAACTCCACCTCCTTAGGCTAGTTTACAACAACCACCTGTATTTGATATCTTACAACCACAAGCTATATTACCCTTTTATGGGATGTCACGGGCTCTTACTGGTCTTACTTATTCACAACGAGGTCCAATCTATTCTAGTTTGGGCTATAATTTTGGTGGGAAATCACCTTGGCAGCCACAGCCTCAAATGACACATCAACAATTCCAACAACAACCAAATTATCCAGGTCTTGGTCAACAAATACCTCAAGTGTTTGGTCATCAAAATAACCCCTATCTAGGGTACCAACAACAAATTCCTTATGCTGGTGCACAAAGGCTTGTTGCCTAAGAAATCCCATCCTATCCTGGTTATGCTCAACCTGACTTGAATTAATGGTGGCTGGTGATTCCACACAAATTACCCTCTGACATTCCTAAATTCAATGGAAATCCTAGAGAAGACCTGTTAATGCATGTTATGACTTATCATTTGTGGTGCTCATCAAACTCCTTAAATGATGACTATGTTAGACTACGTCTTTTCTAGCGTATGCTTACTAGTCCGGCTGCGAAGTGGTATATTGAATTACCACGATCTTCATTTGATAATTTCACTACCTTAGCCACTACCTTTTTCACCCACTTCCAGTTATCCATACGATATGGAACTGGAATGGAACTATTGAGCAACTTTAAACAAACAACTTCTACTCACATTTCTGATCATACTCATGAGTGGCATCATCTTCATTGAATGGTAAAAACATCTATTCCTGATCAGCTTTTGGCTGAGTGGTTTATGAAGTCCTTGCTGCCATCTATCAACGAGGATGTAGCTAAAGGTAGCATCGTCACTGAAGAGAAATTCATTGCTCATGCACAGTACTTAGATTTTATTTATACTTAGTCTGTCACGCTATATGAGAAAATTCCAAATGCACCATGATCAAATTTTACTGTTTATCCTCCATCTGGTAAGGAATCTCATGCCGATGATGGTATGATTGGTTCTGAAAATACTCATACCTCTACTGCATCTGATCCTGCACCTTCTTCCGAAATACATGTCATGTCATTTGACAAAGGCTAAAGTGACAAGCATCCCGGAAGCAAGAAAAATGGGAAAGAAAATAAAAATCAAAATTCACCCCAATAGGAACGATCATCTAATCAACAATTTGGAAATTCTCATAAACCTTGTTACCCTTGCTTGATGTGTAATGAGGAGCACTTTACGAAAGACTATCCTCAACGCTCAGAAGTCTCAAAGCTTCTTAAGACTTCGCCTACATCTACTGTGTTGACAGATCTTTTTCCGAATCTGGACATAAACATGGTTGCTACAGATCCCGCTTCTAGTTCCCAAGTGCTTATGCTATCTATCACAAAGCCAAAAACTAATGTTTTTTTACCTACGTGAAATAAATATTACGGTAGTCAGGCTACTGATCAAACTACTACCTTGACCACGAATCTATCCACTGAATCAATTACGCTATCTACTATTCCAGAGTTAACAATAAAGTCACTAAAGGTAGTTGTCCATAAATCGACATTCAATCCTCGAGATTGCGTGACCCAAAATTACAATATAGTTGAAGATCAGGCTCAGTCACCTTCAACTTATATTATCCCTCCCAGAAGCAAGCTTTGTTGTCGGCAATTGGTGGAATCAACCCGATATATTCTAATCTTGTAGTCTTTAATCACACGGGCTATGTGCCACAATTACCAGCCGAATTAGCATTTTCAATCCAAGTATATGTTCTAAATCACCTCGTTCATCACACTATTATTGACGAGGGACCATCTACTTGTATTATGTCTCTCAATTTCTGGAAGTCACTTGGCTCGCCTCTCTTATTTCAATCACCTACAAAGTTGAAATATTTTGAGGGTCGTACATATAAGCCTTGTGGTATCACCAATAACCTGCATGCCGAACTAGGGGGAAAAACAGTAATTGTTGAAGTTGAGGTCATTGATGGACCCCTTAACTACATAATTTTACTTGGAAGGCCATGGGTTTATGCTATTACTATGATCGTTTCTACTTACATTCGAATGATCGCCTTCCCTAATAAAGGCGCTATCACAGTCATTAAACAACTCTCCTTCTTTTCTTCCAGTTTGTAGGTATCTGGAAGCATTCCATCAGTTCACGCACCCTAGTTATAACTTCAAAGCATTGGTGTAGGGCCCTTTAAGGATTATTCCCTAATGGGTACTATTTCATTACCGACGTCCGCGACGTCGGCGGAAATTGAAAAAATAGAGACCTACCACATGATATATTCCACTTCATCTGAATTAAGGAAGATTACTAATGATTCTGAAGTTGATACACATGGTGAATTACTGCTGCCAAGCCCAATTGAGCTCGCATAGCAATCAATTTTATTGGCTTGGGCGGCACATCTTGATCCATCATCATCGATCGTTTGGGTAAATATTTCATTAAATTTTGGTACTCCTTATAATCCTTTTTCATCCACATTATTGACTGATGAGAGCATTGTGGAAGCCATTATGCTAGAAGGAGAACCATGGGACAATTATCATCATCATTCCCGTCTTCCAGATTACAATGAAGATAATATTATTGAACTATATCACCCTATGATCTCTGATTTATTTTCGAATTATGTTCTAATTAGTGCCATCAAATCCGAGCGAAACCTATCAAATATTGAAGAAACGATTTCTATCAATATTTCAAACAAACTTAGCATTGTAGAAAACATTCATGTCAGCATGTCTTGTTCTGCATCCGAACTCAACACTTACCACTCTCATTTTCATGAATTTCGAGGTGTATTTGCTTGGTCTTATGAGGAAATGCTAAGCATAGATTCTAGTATTGTTGAACATAGAATTAAAATGTACCCTGATGTAAAACTGGTACGTCAATGCCTTTTTCCTGTTCATCCGAAGAAGGCTGCTGCCATTAAAGCAGAAGTTGAAAATTTTTTGCGTGCTGGTTTCATTTACTCTGTTCCGCTTACTAATTGGGTTTCTAAAATTATTCCTATCATGAAGAAACAAGGGACAATCAAAGTGTGCATCGATTGTTAGGATGTAAATCTTGCTTGTCCAAAAGACAATTATCCTACTCCATTTATCGACCAAATTATTGACGAATGTGCTAGTCGTGAAATATTTTCTTTCATGGATGGATTCTCTGGTTACAATCAAATAAATATTCGCCCAGAGGACCAATATAATACAACATTCATCTATCCTTGGGGCACATTCTCTTATCGTAAAATCCCATTTGGTTTAAAGAATGTCGGGGCAACATTTCAGAGAGAAATGGAATATGATTTCCATGACATTAAGCACATTGTTCAACCTATTTAGACGATTTACTCGTGCATTCACGAAAACAGACTGATCATCCGGCACATCTTAGAGCTATATTTCTACGCTTTCGACACTACAAGATTCACCTCAATCCACACAAATGTGTGTTTTGTGTTGGTTCCGGTCATTTTCTTGGATTCATTGTCTCCAAAGATGGAATTTGAATTGATCCACTGAAGGTCCAAGCCATTCTTGATTTTCCTCTGCCATCAAACTTACTTCAGCTACAGAGACTTCGAGGAAAGGCTAACTTTCTAAGGAGGTTTATACCCAACTACGCTAAAATGGCTAAAGGATTTACTCGTCTCTTGAAAAATGGGATTCCCTTCAATTAGGATAAGGTTGTGCAAGCTTATTTTGATGCTCTTAAAGATACCCTGATCCGAGTGTCATTAATGTATCCCCCTAATTATCAGAGTGATTATTTCCTATATCTCGCCACTGCAGATACAACCATTGCTATGGTTTTAGTCCAAGAAGAATATGGGATAGAACATTCGATATGTTATTTGAGTCGTAATCTCAATGATACAGAAGTTAAGTACTCATATGTCAAAAATATCGCCTTGGCGTCCACTCAAGCTGTCCAAATATTTTGCCATTATATCTTGCTCCATAAGACCATTTCCATTTCAGATTACAACCCTGTGACCTACATTTTGTCATGCCAATTTCTGGGTGGGGAATATTCAAAATGGATCGTCATTTTGCAGGAATTTGATTTGGAATTCATCAAATCCAAGTCAAAGAAGTATTTGGTTTTGGTTGAGCTTCTTTGCGACCTTCCCTCTGATAGTACTGAAGCTACATCAGAACCATAAATTCTAGATGAGTCTATGTTTATGAGTGGGTCATTTTACCCTTGGTATGGGGATTTTATCATTTATCTCCAAACCCAACAAGACAGACAGTTTGGTAAACAAAGCCATGGTTTGGCCGCAGCAGGCGAAAGAAAAAATATGGGTTTCTCTTTTAATAAATCATTTTACTTCCAAATTCACTCATTTTCATGTGGAGCTGTGGTGAATGCAGATAGGAGAGAAGGCCCTAAATCTTGCGGTGATCGTAGCGGACAAAACGATTGTTGGAATCGAGATCCGTCAGTTGCAGGTAAGAGGCCTAACCCTAATATTTCTTTTTAGTGGATTGAAAGTTCAGATTAGGTCCCCAGGGCTCAGGAACAGACCCCTTCTCCTCTTCACGGCCGGGTCGCACTTTTTGGGGCAAAAAGTGCAACTTGGGTAGTAGGTTTTGAGCAAAAAACTGTGACCTGTCTCAGGTTTGGGCCTAAAAAGTGCATCCTGTCAGGGAAGGGTTTTTCTGTGCTGTTTTTTGGCTGAGTACTAGGTTTTTATGATGAGATACAGTCTTTCCTATTTGTATACTGACAAATATGATGGTTTTGTGTAGATATGGTAGAATTACGAATCAATTGGAGAGAGAGAGACATAGGCACATTACGGTCGAAGATTAGGGAGGATCAAGGTGTCCGAAATGCATTGGTTAGGTTTGGGGTTCTGAATTTTGTGGAGAACCCTTTGATGAGAGCTGGAGAGCCCTTATTGGCCCAGATTGTCAGATATTGGGACCTGGACCATGAGGTCTTTATAGTGCAGTGGCACTGGATCGAGTTGACGGTCCAGGATATATATTTCCTAACTGGTCTCCCACCACTTGGGATGGTAGGGAATACTCAGCCAGTATTACTGCGGGGGCAGAATATCATAGAGTTTGTAGAGTGCCATTTTCAACCAGGTCTCCAAGTCAAGGGGACTCAGATACCCATCGGGGATCTGGAGAGGTTAGAGACTTGTGCTGTGGTCACAGCAGTGCTACAGATCCTGGGCAACCAGGCACTCCATCAAATCACTGGAGGGTAGATGATGCTTATGGAGATTGTTTTGAGTGGGACCTATTATGGGTGGGCCCAGATGATGTTGTCATCGTTGAAATGACAGTTGTCGCTATGCAAGCGGCAAGTGAACCATGACTGTGCATATGGTACAGTTTTGTGCTTGTTCTTCTTTGAGAAGATTTCGACCCTTTGACCTTGCATACAGCTCCAAGATGGGGGACCGAGAGAGTCTAGGATGCACCGGTGGGGGTGAATACTGTGTAGAGAAGGAGGTGGGGACCCAGATTTTCCACTGCCACCTAGTCGCATATGGGGGCCCGATTGTAAGTGACAAATTGCTAATCTTTTATGTGCATGTGAAGGTCTAGAATATTGTAAGTGGTACTGATTCTTTCACTTTTGGTATGCAGATACAACACCAATAAAACCAGTCGGATATATGGGACGACCTGCGGTATCAGGGACTGCAGGACCTAGTGGAGTGAGGGTGCAACAAAATGAGGATGCAACAGCCCTCCTGGAGGACATCCATCATAGATGTGAGAGGCTGTTGACCGGTGTTTCAGAGCATGACTGGCAGGATTTAGATGACCAGTACATAGAGCTATGTATTGGTCTACCCTTTGAGTGGCGAGGGGTCATGTGGCACATGGCGATGGCCGGACAGGGTATGCGTGATCTATGAGCTGCGGGAGCAGAGCCATTGGCTCGGGATCCTCCAAATAGTGATTAGTGTGTAGGGGCAGGTGGTGCCCCCAGTTTTGAGTTTTGTAACATGCTATGGGCATGTCATATGTATCAGAGTGGATGGACTCTAAAACATGTTATACGACACATATTATGGATTTGCATCGTTTTGATATTTTTATGTTATTGTCTTATGTTAAATTCATGTGCTAAATGCCAATATAGAATATGGTTTGCAATGCTATCTACATCGTGATTTTGTGCTCTAGGTACATGACTGAATGTAATGATTTCAAATTCATGCATCAAAAGCTTCACTCATAAATATCTTCTAAAAAGGATAGGATTATGCACACGATAGACGCCATTCAATTGCATGACAAGAAGTAGGGAATCTAAAAAAACATGAAGGTGGAGGATGCGATGTGAAAATGCATTGGCTAATAAACCACACACTGCATCATATTCAGCCTGATTATTGGTAGCAGTACCAATTCATACACCGTTCAAGAGAACAAGCGAATGCAAGGGGGTAAAAATGGCCCAACCTGCTGAGGCTAGATTCCAGGAGTAGCAACTTCCACCATCAGCGAAACCGATATAAGGTGTGGACGGGGGGTCCATATGAAAGGTGCCGCAAAACAATAAATGGGAGGATGATGAACAAAGCTAGCAACCTGAGCACAAAGTAGAAATCGAACACACTCCGTGGGAGGGAGTGATATGGGTAGGATGTCCACTACTCACACGCCGATGGTGAGGTGGAGTGTGGGAGCTACAGGAGGTGTAGCTTGTGCTTAGGCCATGTAAGTCACCATAGGTACGGATGATGCCATCCCGTTTATGGGCGGGAAAGTTGAAGTCAGGGGTGGTCATGGATTCCATGATGTCGTCATCACAAAAGAAGGCAGAATGACTGGAGGAAGGGAGACCACATGATGCGGCGAGGCTACCTGAATCATCATTATGAGAAGAAAGGTTCACATGTGCATCGTCACAGGGGATGATGTAAGAACAAGTAGATAAGGAATCTACTGATGTTGAGCCTAGGGTGATCGCTGAAGGGAGGTCAAGCGAAACAACAGGAGAAGATTCAGAGGGAGCTTCTGCCGAGGGTCTCATGGATGATGATAGGTAGAGGATGGTGGCCGCATGCTCCGTCATCTCGACATTAGGAGGGGGAGTGTCAATAGGAGCGAGTAAATCCTCAGTTTATCCTGTAACATACTGTGCAAGTACGGGAGAAGCAGATTGGTTCTGTTCAATCTCGTACCCCGAACTACCTCTAATGAGGCACGATAATGTGTAAGGTGGGGACAATGGTGAGAATAATGACCATGGAGATCACACAACACACAAGTTTGTTTAGTGTGATTATTTTTAGGATTATTGGCTGCAGTTGAGGAAGAAATAGAGGCTTCAGGGACCGTAGACTCAGGGAATGCAACTTTAACCATGGACTTGATACGGGGCAGTTCAGGATAGTTATGGGTGGCATGGCCAACGAAATCACACAAAGCACAGGGCTTTGCAGGCGGGGGAGGTGCAGGGTATGTCAGGGAAACCTTGTCCTTGGAGGCCCTCTTGCGAGCTATGCCCTTCTTACCCGAAGCGGTCACAATAGGAGGTGGTTCCTGTTGAGGTGGTTGAGGCACTATTGTAGTGGGAGAATTCATGGGGACTGGTTGAACCAGGGTCAAAGCAAGATAAGGTTTAGGTTGACCTAGCGGGGTAGCAGCTAGAGGATCAAGGTACTAGATGGGAATCCCAACGGTCAAGTTAAGAAGAGAGAGGGTGGCCATGACATGTGCTGTATAGACTCCTGCTGGGGGAGCTAGGAATGGTATCTGACCAGAGGGGTAATGACCAGGCGGGATGGCTCCTAAATGGTTGAGGCCTGAAGGAACTATTCCAGGAGGGTAAGGAGGCTCATGAGTACCAGCTAAAGGGCCAAGAGGAGGAGGTCCAGAAGGCTAAATTGAATGGCTAGGAAAAGGCTGCGGAGGGCGAAGAGGCTGCTAACTAGTTGAGGTGGGCCACTTGAGAGCAGCCCGAGATGATTGCATCATGAAAACATTCGATGAGCTGGGATCAGAGACAGGAGGAGGAAGAATAGGGAATGTACCAAGCAATGAGGAATCTTTGTAGACTCCGGGTGAAACACTGGTCCAAGGATCGATGGTTTTCTTGTTGGCCATCGAAGAGATAGTGGACTCAGGGGAGGTCTGAGACTTCAGTTTGTAAGATGTCAACTGGTCAATGGTGACTATCTTTCCATTATGAAGGAAATAAATCTTGTGGTGGACCACAGAAGGGATAGCTGACATCGCATAAGTGTAGCTACGACCTAATAGAATGTTGTAATCTAAGGGGGCATATATGACTTCTACGTCAACGCAAACAGTCTTGCCCACAAGAGTAATAGGACAATTGCGAAATAAGCCAATGGGATGGTAGGCGTGGCCATCCCACGCTCGGAGAGTGATCATGGAAGGAGCCATCTCAGGTGATTTGAGTTTCTTCCAAACTAAAGCGGAAATCACGCAGGTGGATGCCCCCTCATCAATAATGCACCGGGAAACGTTGGCGTTCCGAATCTTGACTGGGATTTGGAAAGCGACGAAAGCTGGGAGAGGAGGATGCTCTAGCCAGTCAACATAAAAGACAATCAATCGATCGTTGGAAGGATCTATAGTGCCCATGAAAGATAGTAGAGTTTTTCATTTTGAAGGGCACGACTGGAGGAGTTCCAGCATTGAAATGGCAGCAGGAGATTGTGCTAGATCATATAATATGTAATACGAATGAGAATCTTTTCCAGAAGCAGCATTTCGGCGTAGTAGTCCTTTAGGGATCTTGGTATGAACCTCCACCTTAGGCTGAGGGATCTTCAAGGGGCCATTAGGTGTCGAAAGAGGCTCTGTAGGGATCGAAGGAGACGGCTTAGGGAAAAACATAGCGGGAGGCTTATTGTATTGACGAGACCGAGTCTGAAGATTGAGGTCTACGATTGGAGGTTGATTAGATTTCATCATGAGAATCTGGTAATCAGAGGTACTAGATGGAAGAGGTTTAGTGGCCACCTGACCTTCAGGTGGTTGGGTAGAAACAAATCCTTACAAAGGGAAAGGATTGGTAAGCACATCTGGTTGACTAGGTGCAAGACTGGGAGGAACGGAAGGGATGACTTGCTGTCCTCTCAAAGGTGCTTGAGACTCCCATAGCTGCTGCATCTATGGCAAAAGAGGACAATCATTCATGTAATGACTATAAACACCACAACAAGAACATGGCATTTTTGTGGGAACATGCTTGTCCTGCTTAGGCTGAGTGCCCTGTTGCTGGTTTGTAGTGTTAGGAGCATTACCATGATTAGGTCCAGGATTACCAGGGGCAGACTAATTTTGAGTGCCTTTCCTCTTCTTTTTGGAGGGAGGAGGATTAGTCACGCCCTACTGTGCATACACCTGCGCCTGAGGGGGTGGTGGCTGTTGTTGCGGGGGTTGAGAAGGCAAGGGAGGAGGAGGTGATAATGCTGGTGGAGCTGGAGCACCAGGTTGTGGATACGGATAATAAGGAGGTTGGGTAATAGTGTGGTAAATAGGAGGTTGGGAAAAAATATGAGGCATGCCGTATCCTGGATACGTGCTACCAGGAGGGGGAAAAGTGCAGGAGGTGGTGCCCCCCCTGAGGAAAACCATAGCCCATGGGAGGTTGAGCATACAGATTAGAGAGAGCTCCAATGATACCATTGACAACATGAGATGCCCCTAGTGTGTTGGCACCACTGAGTCTGGGAAGATCAGGTAGAATGGTATAAAAATAACCCGACTGAGTGTAGATCAGGTCATATTTTAACGCAATTTGGAGAGCGGCTTCTTCGGTTTGAGGAAAGTGCGATGCAACATCTTTTCTGATAGGTGGAAAAAGAGATCTAAGTGACAAGTCCATGTAGACACAGTCTTTGAAGGTAGGGGCTCGACATAGGCTCTTTCTTCTTCGCCATTCCTGGACATGATCGGAAAGGCAGGTCGTAGACGATTGACGGAAAGAAGTCAAGAGTTCAGTACCAGTGTCATAACGAAGGGGAAGTTGGAAGTAAGACATGAAAGCTCGGGAAATAGTCACAAAGGTGGTATGAGAGGAAGGGGCCTAATCAACATACCACTTAGAAGCTTCACCTGTAAGCGTATATTGGAACAACCAAATACGGATAGAGTCATCAGTAATGGAGTTAGATGAACACCACATGTGGAAAGATCTAACATGATTTGTAGGATATTCTCTAGCAATGCCTTCAAACTTTGGGATGTCGGAAGGGAGCTTCGTCAGCATAGCAGGCCAACTAGCGTCATGGTGTATAGGGTTGTTTATCAACTGGTCGAAATCGGGGAGTTTGAGGTTTTCCATGAAGGGGAGCAAGGGCGCAGCCGGGGTAGTGTCTGTTGCGGTCCCACTAGTGGTATTCCCGACATGAGGGCCGGGGTTACCACTAGTATGAGGTCCTGCACCAGACATGGTGAAGGTTTCAGGGGGAGAACCGAAGGAAGAACGAGAAGGAGAACCCAAAGGACCAGAAGAAGAGTTGGTGTGCAGACTCGGTGGAGGACTAACTCGAATCCTATGCAGAGAAGTAAGTATTCCTTCCGGAAATTGAGGATGAAGGCCAAGAAGCCTCTGGGATGAATGCCTTGGTGGCGCAATGATGATGACACAAAGGAAAAAGAGACCAACAAGGGCAGGGAGGTGCAAGATAAACTGATTACAATGTCGAAACAAGGGCAAAGAGGTGCAAGATCAATTGATTTCAATGTTTTAGAGTCTTTGCTTGGCGGTGTTAACCAAGCCCTTTTTCACTTAGGGTGTGTGTTTGAAGTGTGTAAATTTTAATTTTTAAACCCAGACATTTGTAGAGAAAAAAAAAAAATGTGTTGTATAGCTGCAAATAAACCTGCAAATGACAATATATAAGCCTGCAAAAACATAAAATAAACAGCTAATAATGCCAGAATCTAAACCCAAGGAGGCGGGCCTCTCAAAAACTAGTCTATAGGTGAGTAAAAAACTAATCAAAACACACTAAAACAGGCAATATATCTAAGGTCAGGAGGGATAGGGATCTAAAGGACAAAATCTGCTGGAAAGTGGTGCAGAAGCAGCAATAGATCAAAGGAAAAATTACTGTAAAAAGAGGTGACGAAAGGCTATTTCTAGGAGGGAGGCAAAGTGAACCCTAGAGGAAAACCCAAACAAAGCTAAATGAGGTGATTTGGATGGATAACAAGCCGATCTGAAGAGGATCTGAAAGTGAGGTATCAGATCTGAAAAAATGGCTGAAGACTCTGAAATTTTAGAAAACCTACAACAACAAAAACTCTTCCACAAGAGGTGGAGGGTACTGAAGCCCTAGTGGGCTAGGTTCCTAGTTAGTTGAGAAAAACAGAACAAGTACAAGTCCAAAACGGGTGGAGACGAAGGTCAGACAACCCTGAACAGAGGCTCAGACAAACCCAGAAAACTTTCAGAAAAATTCCCGCAAAAAGTCCAAGTCGCAGTTTTTGACCTATTTTCAGCAGATGTCACATATTTTGAGCTGAAAGGTGCATCTTGAGGGTCCAGGTCACATTTTTTGGGCCAAAAAGTGCGACCTGCACTTCCGACACTCTCGACGGCAGATTTCAGAAAAAAATGTTGTCTCAGCTGCGGCTGATGTCTGTCACCTGCGCAATAGGTCCGAAAACACGCGGAAGTTAGAATTTTTATTGTTTTAGGGTTTTGTAGGTTAAAAACAACATCAAGAAAAGAAAAAACAAGGGGTTGAAAAGAAATCCTAGGGTTTGAAGTAGCTGGATATGCAAGGATTAGAAAAACGACAACGGTTGTAATCGTAAACCTGTGTGGAGTCGCCAGTTGTTAGTATGAATCTTAATTCCAAGCATACAAAAAAAAACCACTTTAGCTGTGCAAAAAAACAGCCCTAACAAAAAATATGGTTGTCAATATCTTTAGATCTGTAGTTAGGTGATCAAGATAAATGCTGCAAAAATCTAGATCTATGCATTAGAAGGCATTAAACAGTAGAAAAAGCAAGGTTTACTCCATGCATCCAATAGACAAGACAAGAATATGTTGAATGAATTTTGTATTAATGGCACCTGGGAGGAAAACACAGGAGGGTGTTCCTAGTTCTCCTCAATGGGATGGGTTCTTGTAAGTCCTCAACACTTCATATCTAGAACTCCTCTCTCTTGATGGTGTAGAAAACCCAGAAAAAAATGGTGGCAAAATATGACTATGATGATGGATCAATAGTCAGACCAAAAGTATAGATCCAGAGTGATCTTTAGGCAACAAAAGGTGGTAAATGAATGGAAAAACCCTTCTATTTATAACAAAATATTGAGTTAGTCTAGATATTGGTGCATAATTAAAATATTATTAACCAAATCAAGATCCAAATTTTATGGAATATTTTATTATATTTATTGGAGGGAAAAGGAATTTGACTTAGGTTAAATCCCTTTTTTTGTAAATAATAAATAAATGAATGATTTATTTATCATTTTAAGGATGTGGTTGAGTAATAATCAAATAAATAGTGATTGATTTCATTCTTTATGGGTGATTTAATCATATTTAACAAAGAATATTATTTAAATAAGGTTTAAATAACTATTCTTTAGAAAATAATAAGATAAATAATTATTTATCTAATTAATTTCCTTGTTTTGGGTTAAATATAACCAGGAATATTAATTAAACTGTTGTTTAATTAATTATTCCTTGAGGAAAATAAAAAAAATGTAGATTTATTTAATATTTCCTCATGGGGTTTCCTGTTTAGACCATAAACAACTTAATAAAGGTGGTTTACTAAGTTATTTTTATAGTGAAAGAAATTTTACTTAGGGTAAAATTGGTCTTACATGGTGTACTTGGATCCATCTAATGATAATAGGTTAGATGACCAAAAAATGGTGTAACAAAAATATCCAAATGTCCTCAGCCTAATGAAATAGGGGCCTACGATGTTCTCAGCCCAACCCCAAAAAAAAAAAATCAAAATTTAATTTTAAATTTTATTAAAATTTTGAGGTAAATTCCTTAAAGTTCCGGGGTTGAAAATCTTCAAAAAATTCGCTGAATAATCTCCTCCAAAATGCACTCGCAAAAGGTGAGATAGAAGCTCTCGTCTTTGAAGAAGAGTCTAAGGACATATTGCAATTGTTCCCAAAAAAAATTCAATGTCAATCAAGCCTCCAAAATTGAGTTTTTGCCAAAAACAATTTGATGAAATCCCTGTAAGAAAATTTCATTAATTTTGAAAAAATAACAAGTGTTATCTAATAAAAATTGATGATAAAAATACGAACCCTTAAAGGGATTGCAACCTAAAGAAATTACCTTATAAAAACCTGCAGCATACTTAGAAAAAAATTGCAATATATTAAGGGTTATCAAATAGTGAATTTTATCCAATAAAGGTGATGAAAATCCCTTTAAAATATGCACTTTCCTCTACAAACTGAAAGAAGGGTTAGTACAATAGAGATCAAACCCTTAAATTTTTCGGCTATGCCAAAATTTGGCCCAAAAATCGTTGTGGCTTACTATATTTTATTCTAAAAAAAAATAAAACCATTAGAAAATAATGTATATCTAATGATCTCGACTTTTGGAGGCTAGGAGGATCCCGCAACCTCACAAAAAAATATTCCAAGTCTATAAAAACCTTAAAAAGTATTTTAATTTAGATGAAAAGGGTTTTAATATTCTTGTGGCCCTAGTGGTAGGGCTAGAAAAATGGTAGATGACTTAAAAAAATTGAAGCAATTAAAAAACCCTAGCTGCTTAGGGGGAAAGAGGGTTTGGCCCAAAAAATTCAATTTCTCTCTTGTTCCTCAATCAAATCCACCTACAGAGAAATCCACAAATACATTTATTCCAAACCTTTATTCCTCTTCCTCAGATATGCAAAACAAGACAAGAAATGTTGGGTGTGGAGCCTGATTATCTTTTTTATTTTGTATCACAACGTTGGACCCCTATACCTTAATGCGGTGGAAACACCGCTCGAAATTAAACGTTGCCTAGGGGGTAAAACTAGATGTAAAATTGCCTTGTAAAAGTATAGTAATTTCTAGTCAATCTAGGCCGTTCATTAGGCATATGATTTGACGGTAGAAGTTATGTTTAATTTAGGGTTTTTTGGTCTTAGAAGGCAACCCCTCGCTTGTATGAGGGTATTGTATTGCGAATGTGTATTGTAGGTGTATTCTCACAGTGAGAAACAGATAGGGAGATTGTGAGAGAGAACAGAGGATATTACAATGGATCTGCTGTAGGTTGTGTCTCTTCATTTTTCTAGATAATAGAAAGGAAGGACTGGCTATTCGGGGTGGACGTAGCCCAAACTGGGTGAACCACGTATATCTGTGTCTCTCTGGTTTTATGTGTTTTCTGCATATTTTATGTGTTGCATTGCTCTGTAATATATAATTTTCTAACAACTGGTATCAAAGCCGAAGGTCTATTTGGCTGATAAACTTGTAGGAAAGAAGGGTTCTTGGTTTGAGTGGGAGCAATGGCGGAAGATGGTAAATTTAGAGTCGAGAAATTTAACGGCCAAAACTTCCTGCTGTGGAAGATGCAGATGGAAGATTATCTGTACCAGAAAGATCTGTACCTACCATTGAGCGGAAAAACAAAGAAGCTGATGACTATGACAGACGCAGAATGGGATATTCTTGATAGAAAGGCACTCGGAACAGTACGGTTGTGCCTCGCAGCATCGGTAGCCTTAAATATTTCGAAGGAAACAACAATAGAGGGTTTGATTAAGGTGTTTGCAAAACTATATGAAAAACCCTCAGCCTCAAACAAGGCATTTATTATGAAATGTTTATTTAATATGAAGATGCCAGAAGGTGGATCTGTTGCAGACCATTTAAATTATTTTAATACAGTTACGAGTCAACTAAGTTTTGCAGGGGTAAAATTTAATGATGAAGTTAGAGGTCTGTTATTTTTGTGCTCATTTCTAGAAAGCTAGAATGGTTTAGTTATGGCCATTAGTAACTCTGTCTCTGGATCTAGTACATTAAAGTTTGATGATGTTGTCGGTGCTATTTTTAGCAAGGAAATGCGACGAAAAAGCTTCGGTGAGACATTGAGTAATGCTTTGAGTGCAGAGTCTAGGGGAAGAAGAATGGAAAGAGGAAAGAGCTCGGGATATCGCCATAAATCAAGGAAAGGCATATCCAAGTCTAGATCGGGGATAGTGTGCTGGAAATGTGGAAATAAGGGAAACCTAAAGAAAGACTATAGATCTCAGAAGGGAAAAGAAGGAGACACATAGCAAGAAAAAAATCATGAAGCAAATGTGACAGGTGATGTGTTACAAGATGCTTTGATTCTTTCTTTCGAAAATGTTACTGATTCTTGGGTTGTAGATTCAGGGGCTTCATTCCATGCCACACCTGATAAGAAATATTTTAATGACTATGTTCAAGGAGATTTTGGACAAGTCCGTTTGGGTGATGATAAACCCTGTAAAATTTTTGGAATGGGTAAGGTTCTTGTAAAAAAACAGAATGGAAACCAATGGCTATTAAAGGAGGTAAGGCATGTTCCAGATCTGAATAAAAATCTGATTTCAATAGGGCAGTTAGGTAGTGAAGGTTGTGTGACAACTTTCACAGATAAAACTTGGAAGGTCACCAAAGGAGCATGTAGATGCAGAAGTGTCCTTAGACACATACCTTTATTGAACATAAAAAAGATTACATTGCAAACTGCAGGAGTTTACACACGTAAACTCTCATTCTCACACTACACTCACATTACACAATGAAATAGGAAACAATCCTATTTATAAGCTCTATGTTCTAACTTAATTTAGTTATGGATAACTTGGAAAATAAACAAGTGTCCATTTACAATAAATGAGTTTCTAACCACTCTACTAACTTCACTCCTAACTTAGAGCCTAGGGAATGACTCTTTTCTAGAGTCCTAATTTTTATTAACAAATTTCTATTTCTAAATATCTCTAATATTTATTAAATATTCTAATTTAATAAATATATTTATCCTAACTTTACATTATTAAATTTATGTTCTTTTGGATTTATAATTGCCTTTATGAAATAGGCTAACATTCCCCCCTTCAAGGATAAATCCAAAAGAAGAACGAGGAACCATCTTCCAAGTTCTCAAGTTGATGCTGAAAAAAAAATCTTCAATCTCAAGAGAACATGAATCAGATGTATGTTTGATTCATCTCTGAATGTTGCTTGACAATGCCATTAGGTGCCAAGTTGCAAAAGGATCCATCTATCCTTTGCATGAAATCAACATCAAAGCCCACTGGCTGATGATGTCAAAAAAAACTCACTGTTGCTTTTGCTATCGACTGCCCACTAGCAAATTTGTTGATGCCCACTGGCTATTGAAGATGCCCACTGGCTGCTTTTGCTGGTTGTGTCGAGACTTTCAGTCTGAAAACCACTGTCAATCTCATTGACATTTTCCCCCCTTTGTCAGCTGAAAGGAGAGACACTTCTTTGTAAAATATTCTTGAACTCCCCCCCTTCAAGTGTAGGAGTTTTACACTGTTGTACTCCCCCATTCAACTGCATGAGAGTACCATCATCGTTTCACTGTTGGATGCACAATGTGTGATCGTATACGGTTGTAGAACTGAAGCAATATTTTAACTGTGGATGACCATTTCCAAGGGTCGATCCATTCATAATGTATCTTCAATCTCTCTGATTTGTGTTGATTGCGACATTTTTCTGAGGAATGATTGCACTTTCCACAATGGTGACAGGGATGGAGATCAAAACACTAATCTTCCAGATGACCGGTTCTCTAACAATGACAAAATTTCGGTTTGACTTCAACTTCAGGTTGTGGGGAATTCTCTTTTTCGGAAACTTTGGGTTGCATGCACTGCTGGTTGTCTGCAACTGTCTCTGAATGTGCTGAGGGGATCTGTTCAAGAAGTCCCGCACTGACGAACTGAATGGGCTTGGAATAATCGGGAATATGTAAGTTGGCATCATCTTGGACATATCCTAAGCCTTGTCGATTCTTGTTATTCTGAATTTCTTCCTAGGGCCTGATGATGGGCTTGGAAGAAATTGGATCTAGAACAGCTACGACACTTGAAGCTGGCTGAATGAATGACTTATCATCTGGATTGTGCAAAAACTTATCATCTGGATGGTTCAAAGACTTGAAAGTATCATTCTTTTCTTGCAATTCAATCCTTTGAAGTTGTGACTCGAGCTGAAGAAACTCAATAGTTTCATGTGTTTGTTGTAGATGCCGTGAAAGATCAGCAAGAGTGCCTTTGCTGATGTGCACCATGTCTTCATCGCTTGAGATGATCAAACTGTGAAGAATTTTTAATAGCTGAATATGTTGCGCCATCTGAACTTGCGCACTTGAAAACAGGCTCTCTCGTCGAAGATGTCATACTTTGAACTATTTCTCTTGAATGCTAGGCTCGCTTGAATGTGGCTTGAATGGCACGCTCGCTTGATTTGTTGGTGATTGCAATTGCTAGAGTTGTAAAATTGTCTTGCTGAAACTTTGGAATTCACGCTTGCTTGATGACGATTGCTTTACTTGACTTACTTGATGATTTTATGCTCACTTCAATGAATAGCCACGTTCACTTGATGTCGATCTTAGATTGTTTTAACTTGTTTGATGATTACTGCAATAAAATTCACTCTCGCTTTCTTGATGGTTTGATCTTTGTACTGTCTTGACGCAAATTGCTTGAAATCACGCTCGCTTGGAGATGTAAACTTGTTTCTTGTTTGAAACAACTCATGCACTCAATTGATTTTGTGTAAAAGAAGGGTGTCGAACACTGTCGACAATGCACCCAAGAAAGCTTACAATGATTCACTTTAAAATAATGAATTCACTTATCTTCTTAAAAATTCATTAACAATGAATTTTTAATGATTAACATAACATAATGAATTTGATTACAATTTCTGAAAAGAATGTATAACAACGCTGATGTAGCCTTTTGAGTGTGCAGGTACATGAACTTGATGAAGTGAATTTGTTGTTTGATGTAGAATGCTGATGTAGACAATCTTCGATTATATGTTTTTGTTGTGTAGATGCATGTGTTGATCTTGCAGCGATTTTGTTATAAGTGTTGTGCTTGTTGATATTAAACTTTATGTATGAAATTATTAATGTGTCACAACTAGACAAAAATAAAAAAGCAACAACATGAAGCCATAAAAAATATGCGCCATCAAACACACATGGTGTACCTAAGATCCCCTTATTCAATTTCGGGCGGATCTAGGACACATCAACACCAAAAAAAATGATATCTTTATTAATCACTGAGTACATCATCTGACAACCCTTTGAAACAATGTGCCTTCAAAATCTGAATGGATAGTGACACGATCTCTCTCAAAGTAATACTTTGAATTACAACAACTTTACCTTATCACTCCAAATACAAAATAAGACACTTATCTCTCCAAAATGCATTAAATCACTTTATGTCTCCAAAAATTACAAAAGCATCACTCTTTTACAAAGTCAATGACAATCTTCACCCTTATGACTCTCCTCACAAAAATATTTTGCCATTTCTTATCTCTCCCCAATCAATATTTAAAGAGCCATTATAATCATGCTTTACATAATTTCCATTAAAATAATGGAATTAGCATTATGAAATCCCTTTTTCACACCACTCTTGATCTCTCCAAAAATAAAATAAAAAATTTGCACCCATATTATAAACATGCAAAATTTTCTTTGACTTCAACTTTTACAAATATTTATACATTTTCAAGAAGTGCATTTTGACCCTTAGCATAATCACTTTGCCTTTGATAATTGAGAAAATGTTATTTCCGAGAATATTCATAAAATTCAATCAATTAAGCATGAACAACTTTAATTAAATTCTTTTGGAAAGATGTTTTATGCACAGTGAATGTTCTTACCATAATACCAAAAATACCAATCAAGTCCGCATTGCCAAGTGGGAGTAGCTGCGCTGGCTCCCTCCTCCACTCTTGGGGTCAGCGACGTTTTCTCTGTTATTGAGGACTTCAATTTCACCTTGCTGGACTATCTGCCTGCTGAAGCCACTTCAAAAAAATGCGCCTCAGTTTTCAACGCTGCCTTCAACGCTGGTTTCAAATGTTAATACTGCAAATGTTTAACTCTGATTTCAATTGATGGTAATTGACTACTTGGAGATATGCCACGCAAGAATGTTGAAGGGAGCTTGCCGGAGATGAAAACAAGAAAGCGAGAACTAACTTGCGAGTACAACTTTCAACTACAGAGTACAATATCAAAACTAGATACAACACTAACTAGGAATTCACAGATAAAAGATAACGTGGTGCCACAAGATCAGAACAACAAAATCGTGCACTCTTCTGATGTGGATGGTCAGAAGTGTTGTCAACAGTTGACCGGAGAGGATTATCAGCAAGTCACGGTCAGGGAAGTGTCCCTGCATGAGTGAAATATTTCTCCTCATTTCTATCAGAAGAACACAAGCGAGTTTAAGGTAAAAGAACCAATAGACTCTGGGAAGGGACAGATTGCTATTGAAGAAAGCCAACAGAGGGAGAAACGACCAGGACTAAAAACTGTGTCCACGACAACTGGAGTCAATTCAAGTCAGCTTGTTTCACAGAATGAACAGGTCCAGCCTTCAATGTGGTCAGGCCAGCATAGATCAAACTCTCTTCCTGAAATCCCTATCTCAAGTAGAGTTGCATCAGATGGAAATACAACAGATTCAATGACATCTTCGAAAATTAACAGTCCATCTGGAACATCACCTATGCCCAGTTTGGTAGCTAAGGTAGATCAACCTGTTGCAGCTCGAATTGTGATGACACAAGCTTCACAGTAATTAAAAACACAGGGTTCTCAGTGATTCATGGCGATGATTTGAACAAAAAATATTTATGAAATGGCCGTAGCTGGAGCTTTAGGAACCTTTACGATTCACTGGTAAAGCCAAATCTCCATTACCAGTTCGAGGTGCGACATCGGAAATCTCTAGAATGAAAGAAAAAATAGCCAGAAACTTATACGCTGTTATATTTCCTTATAAAACTTCTATCGGCAATCTACAGAAAGAAAGAAAAACAGCCACAAACTTCTACACTGAGATTGAAAGGATGAGCATAAAAGTTGCAAGACGTTTCATTCTCTGCTGTGTACGCAATTCTGCAACAGCACCACTGCTGTTTTTGGTCGATTCACAGATGCAGGTTCATTAAACAACGCTATGTGAACAACGCTCTCCCAATTCTATGGATAACCTTCAGCGCTGATTTTTTTTTTAAACGCATATAAGAAAAAAGGAACACACATAATAAAAATACCTCTGCACTAAATCACCAGCTCCAGATCACGCGCTCCAAGCATGCAAGCTCTGTTTCACATGCAGCTCACACTATTTCTTCATATTCACAACACAACACTAAACTCTGACCTCTCACTACCGTGGCTCTGATACCACATGTAGATGCAGAAGTGTCCTTAGACACATACCTTTATTGATCATAAAAAAGATTACATTTCAAACTGCAGGAGTTTACACACGTAAACTCTCATTCTCACACTACACTCACATTACACAATGAAATAGGAAACAATCCTATTTATAAGCTCTATGTTCTAAATTAATCTAGTTATGAATCACTTGGAAAATAAACAAGTGTCCATTTACAATAAATGAGTTTCTAACCACTCTACTAACTTCACTCCTAACTTAGAGCCTATGGAACGACTCTTTTCTAGAGTCCTAATTTTTATTAACAAATTTCTATTTCTAAATATCTCTAATATTTATTAAATATTCTAATTTAATAAATATATTTATCCTAACTTTACATTATTCAATTTATGTTCTTTTGGATTTATAATTGCCTTTATGAAATAGGCTAACAGAGCGCTGGTAAAAGCAAAAGGCGAAAAGGTTGGTACATTGTATTTATGCAATGGTATTTATAACTCTGTTAATGCTTTAACTTCCAAAGGAGCAGATGTAGCATTATGGCATCATAGGATCAGACACATGAGTGACAAGGGGATGAATATTCTTCACTTAAGAATTTTTTTGTCGGGTTTGAAGAATGTTGATTTGGATTTCTGTGAGAATTTTATTTATGGAAAAAAGAAGAGAGTCAGATTTCTCAGAGTTGGGAAAGAAAAGAAGAGCGAAAAATTAGAGTTTGTGCATACAGATATATGGGGACCTGCTCAGGTATCATCTCTTGGTGGCTCTCGTTATTATGTTACTTTTATTGATGTTGCAACTAGAAAAAATTGGATTTATTGTATTCAGAATAAATTTGATGTATTTGATACTTTCAAGAAATGGAAAGCTTTGGTTGAGATTGAGACATGAAAGAAGTTGAAGTGTCTCAGATCAGATAATGGAGGTGAATATTGCAACAAAGAGTTTGATAGGTACTGTTCATAGCATGGAATTCGCAAAGAGAAGATAGTTCCAAGAACACCACAAGAAAATGGTGTGTCAGAAAGGATGAACAGAACAATCATGGAGTGTGCAAGGTGCATGAGATTGCATGCAGGATTGCCTTTACAATTTTGGGCAGATGCTGTATATACTGTTGTTTATCTAATAAACAGAGGGCCTTCAAGTTCCTTGGATGGTGGTATTCTAGAGGAAACATGGACAGGTAAAAAGGTAAACTACTCTTTTTTAAAGCCTTTTGGTTGTGAGGCCTTTGTCCATATTAATAAAGAAAACATAACAAATCTTGAGGCAAAATCAAAGAAATGTACCTTTATTGGATATGGTGTTAATGATTTTGGTTATCGCTTATATGATTATGAAAATCACAAAATCATTAGGAGCAGGGATGTAATATTCAATGAAAATGTCTTGTATAAGAATCAGTTGCAGGAAAAGAAATAGGAAAAAGAAAGCAAAGAATAAATATTTCTTGATGAGATCACTGAAAAAGTAAAGGTGACTAAAAATAATAATAATCAACAACCACAACAACAACAACCACTGCAATAGCAACATGCACCTCAAACACCTGAAAGTAGTGTTAGAAGATCTACCAAGATAAGTAGACCCCCTGAATAATACTCTCCTTCATTATATTATTTATTATTGACTGATTCTGGTGAACCTGAATGTTATGAAGAAGCAATGCAGGTTGAAAGAAGGAAGAAGTGGGAGCTAGCCATGGAAAAAGAGATGGACTCCTTAATGCATAACTAGACTTGGGACTTAGTCAGGTTGCCTTCAGGTAAAACTACATTTTAGAATAAATGGGTTTACAAGTTGAAAGAAGAATATGGAGGAAAACAAAGGTACAAAGCTAGACTTGTGGTGAAGGGGTTTGCACAAAAGAAAGGTATTGATTTTGATGAAATATTTTCTCCTGTTGTTAAGATGACCTCAATCAGAACTATTTTAAGTCTTGTAGTAGTGGAAGATTTACATCTTGAACAGTTAGATGTAAAGACAAATTTTCTCCATGGAGATTTGGGGGAAGAGATATATATGGAGCAACCAAAAGGATATGAGGTCAAAGGGAAAGAAAAATTAGTGTGCAGGTTAAAGAAGAGCTTGTATGGCTTAAAACAGGCTCCAAGGCAGTGGTATCTAAAATTTGACAAGTTTATGTCTGAACAAGGTTATACTATATGTCACTCTAATCATTGTGTTTATATGAAAAAGAAAAATGATGGCAACTATATTATATTGTTATTGTATGTAGATGACATGCTTGTTGTAGGGTCTAACATGCAGGAATAAATGTGCTCAAAAGAAAATTGGCAAATTCATTTGCAATGAAGGATTGGGAAGCTACAAAACAAATTCTTGGTATGAGAATAACTAGAGACAGTAAAAAATCGTAAATTAACACTGTCTCAGAATGAGTACATACAAAAGGTTTTGAAAATATTTAATATGCAGAATGAAAAACTAGTTAGTACACCTTTTGCTAGCCATTTCAAACTTAGTAAGGAGATGTGCCCCAAGACCCAAGAAGAAATGGACTATATATCTAAAGTTCCATATGAATCAGCAGTTGGAAGCTTAATGTATGCAATGGTCTGCATAAGGCCTGATATTGCACATGCAGTGGGAGTTGTAAGTAGGTACATGAACAATCCAGGAAAAGAACATTGGATGGCAGTAAAAGGGATTCTCAGATATTTGAGAGGTACCACAAATCAATCATTATGCTTTGGTGGTTCAAACATTGCTCTACAGGGATATGTTGATGCAGATATGGTAGGTGATAGAGATAATAGGAGGAGCACTACAGGATATGTATTTACTGTAGGTGGAACAACTGTTAGTTGGGTTTCAAAAATCCAAAGTGTTGTTGCACTTTCAGCAACAGAAGCATAATATGTTGATGCTACAGAGGCTAGTAAAGAAATGACTTCGTTACAAAGTTTTATGGATGAATTGGGTAAGAAGCATGATATGGGCACGTTATACAGTGATAGCCAAAGTGCCATTCATATTGCAAAGAACTCAACATTTCATTCCAGGACTAAACACATATAGCTCAAGTACCATTTCATATGGTTAGTATTGGAAGATGGTCAGTTGAAGCTGGAAAAGATACACACTAGCCAGAATCCTACAGATATGCTAACAAAAGTTGTAACCAGGGAGAAACTGAGATTATGCTCAGTTTCAATTGGTATTCAAGGAAGACGATGAAGATGAGAAACAACCAGGTCCAAAGAGGAGTCATTTTCCAGTAAATTAAGCAACGGTGCAATTGCTACAATCAGTCTCCAAGTGGGAGATTGTTGGGTGTGGAGCCTTTGTATCATAGTGTTGGACCCTTGTACCTTAATGGGGTGGCAACGCCGCCCGAAATTAAACGCTGCCTGGGGGGTCTAGCGGGGGTGGCTGTGACTTTATGGAGTCCCCCCCTAGCGGGGGTTTCGAGGGCAGCGCCCCAGAAGCTAAAAATAGATGTAAAATTTCCTTGTAAAAGTGTAGTAATTTCTAGTCAATCTAGGCCGTTCATTAGGCGAATGATCTGACAGTAGAAGTTATGTTTAATTTAGGGTTTTTTTTCCCTAGAAGGAAACCCCTCACTTGTATGAGGGTATTGTATTGTGGCTGTGTATTGTAGGTGTATTCTCGAAGCGAGAAACAGATAGGGAGACTATGAGAGAGAATAGAGGATATTACAGTGGATATGTTGTAGGTTGTGTCTCTTCATTTTGTTGGATAATAGAAAGGAAGGACTAGCTGTTCGGGGTGGACGTAGCCCAAACTGGGTGAACCACGTATATCTGTGTCTCTCTAGTTTTATGTGTTTTATGTGCTTGTGTTTTCCGCATATTTTATGTGTTGCATTGCTCTGTAATATATAATTTTCTAACAAGAAAAAACAAGGAAAATATATAGATAAAATTATATACCAAAATTAGATTTATGCATAACGATTTATTTACAAATACATAAAGGATAAATCATTCGAATATGAGTACAACTCAGTGAATCCATGATTAGAAAATAACAACTCTAAATTAGCATATATATTCTATCAAGCACAATTTTCTATAGAAGTAAATGAGACAAATATTTTTCTCCTTGGGTTGAGGTGTAGAAACCCTATAACAAATCATTAGAAAAATATTTCAAATGAAATAGAGTGGATTCTCCCACTTCATTACTAAAGAGTTGGTTAAATTAAACAAAATCATCCCCTAATTCTTGAGATTTGATTCAAATGAAACAATTTCTACACAATTCACAAAAGTTTTGTTAGATCCAAATGAGGCAGGAAAAACATAATGGAAAGAATTTATAGTAATTTAACTGAATCCTACTAGTCATGTCCAATCCTAAATATTTTTCCAAATCCAATTTCTAGTGCAAGATAGATATACACTAATAATTCTATGTGAGAAAATGCAAATAATAAACATAAGTACAAGTAGAAAAAGTAAGCTCAATGAATCAGTTTTACCTTATCCATGGAAGAAGAGCCACAATAGTTCACCCCAAAGACTTGTGTTTTATTATTCCAAAATATAGAGCTTCCAAAGCCAAAAGGTAGGGTACAACATCAAAATATTGATAAATGAGGAGAGGATTCATTATATAGAAAAAATGAGAGTTCTAGATCTCTCTCCAAGTGAAAATTATTAGGTCCAAAGAGTTGCACAAATTTGAATTGAATTCGACTAGTTGAATGCTTGATCCATGCCAAAATAGTCTCGTCCCTTGGTATGAAAGAAAAAATTTGAATTCCTTTGGACATGGCTTTTATTTTAGTCAATATATATATATATATATATATATATATATATATATATATATATATATATATATATATATATATATATATATATATATATTTTCTCCTCGAAAAATCCCCATTCACTCAACCATTTTGGTCCAATAATTTGATTTTCACCCAAAAATCGATTTTTCTTGGGAATAAACTCTTTATGGAAATTCTCCAATAAATAAAGGATATTCTCCAAATTTTTTCCTTAATTCCTTCATCGAGAAAGTCCACAACCTTTTTTAATATTTTTCACCTAGAGAGAAATATTTTTTTCTTGTTTAAATTTTCTGACCAATTTCCAGCTAATTATTTTTCTATTTTTTGTTGGAAAAAAGAAAATAAAAATATTTTGAGGGGATAGACATATTTTTCAACCGTCAAAAATTGTCTAAATAGAAATTTGAGGTCTAATTATGATTAATCATACCCCCATCAACTTCTATAGACATTACCTTTTACGTTTTACATCAAAATAATTATTAAAATCCAGACTAGTGGGAAATTTTAATAATTAAAATGAAACACTTAGAATTAACCAAATTTTGCAAGTCTTTTGACATGATCTAGTATGACACTTTACCATCAACTCACACACTAGCTTTGGGATATATTTGGGATAAAAACTCAACCAATTATTTGTAGTTAAAAACAATAATAACTATATGAGGAAAATAATCTCCCTATAGTGAAACTCTCTAGCAAAAATTCTCATGCTTTCTTAAGTGTGTTACATGAATTCATAAGCATACTAAAATAACCCCAATGGAAAGTGACATCCACCCATAGTATTCATCCGCCAATGGTATTGTAAGTGGCATATATCCATGGTATTGATTCACCCATGATAGTTATCCACCTATGGTATTCATCCACACATGGAATTTACCCATGGTATTGTAAGTTGCATACACCCATGGTATTCATCCACCCATGGTATTTATCCAACCATGGTATTGTAAGTGACATCTACCCATGGTATTCATTCACCCATTGTATTTACCCACCCATGGAATTTACCTATGGTATTGTAACTAAAAAAGTATATAAGTAACAAGTTGAATTTTGTAAAAGGACAGATTGTCCACCGCAAGGTAGCTTCTACAGTTATTCTATATTTTAATAAAAAAATTATTTGTGGTTTTATTTATAAAAAAAATCTTCCCGTTTTTCCCAAGAAAGTGCTTGCTGGAGGTCGTAGCACACACATGAAGTTTGTTGAAGATTGTTGCAAAAATTTGAAACTGAAATATGCGTCAAACCCTCATTTCCATGGAGTCGTATCCTGAATTTGAAACCATTGATCTGGATATTGGGGGGAGGCCCCCAAGATCTAAAAAATTGAAATGGATCTCAGTGGGGGAGGTGCCCAAGATTTGAAAAATTGAAATTCCAAAAAAAAAGGAGAGAACAAACAGTAAATAAAGCCACAAAGAAAATTTTGATTAAAATGGAGAATAATTGTAGAAGCTACATTCTGGTGGACAATATGTCCTTTTACAAAATGTGACTTGTTACTTATAGAATTTTTTAGTTACAGTACCACAGGTAAATTCCGTGGGAAGGTAAATACCATGGGTGAATGAATACCGTGGGTAGATGTCACTTACAATACCATGGGTGGATAAATACCATGGGTGAATGAATACCATGGGTAAATTCCACTTACAATACCATGGGACGATAAATACCATGGGTGGATGCCACTTTGAATTCATATCATAAAATCATTTTTCTATAATGGTCCACAGGGATGCGGAATTTGGATTACATTTGAAGATTAGAACTTGAAGGATGATGATGATGAAATATGGATGTTTGACTACTTTGACCATGAAAAAATGTCTGAAAAATGTACTTTGTTGTAGGGTAGTTGACACTTAGTGGTAAACATATAGCTCCACGTGGGGACACATTTATCCATGAAGGAATGTGAAAATATAAAATTTGCATCCAAGACACATGAGTTTTATTAGTAGCATCATCCAAAAATCATCTTATGAAATCAAGTACTAAAATATAAGCTCCTTTTTAACATGCTAGAAGAGAAACTATTCTAATAACGTAAAAATGAAAATCTATTCTAAGAACATAAATGGTATTTAATCTATGAAATAAAAATTCTGAAATGAAATCTATTATGAGATTAGGATTAGAGATACAATACATAGGATGCCCCATGACATCAGATACGTTCGGTGAATTCCATTTTGAGAACCTGCCCTCCCACAGGTAAATCCATGGGTTGTTTGTCTGATGTGCCCTGTCAAATTCTGATCATTTTGGGATGTTGAAATATTCCAATGTAGTGATGTATATGGCCATCATATTTATCATGCTTATTCCATTTTCTTCTCTGAATTTTAACCTGTTGAGGCTTGAACTCATTTTCCACTGATGATTTATCTTTTATATCATTTTTCTTTTCTTCTTGGTTAGACGCGATGGTGACGATGATGAAATTATGGTTGACCCTTATGTATTTTATAGAAAATGTTCTGACAGCCGATTTGAAGTATCCAAGCTTCTTGTGCTTTGCCAAACCTCTTTATTCTGAATTTTTACTGACATGGGTTCCAGGAAAATTGTTAACATCACATTACTATCATGCATGTATGATCTTCCCATGTTTTTGTTATTCAAACTCCTAGGATATTCAACATGATATCTCCTCTCAACTTCCCTATAGAGTTTGAAAAAACCACCATAAGATAAGTCCAACTAAATACCCCATCCAAGGTATGCTACCCATATCTAGATAGAAGCATGCCCCAAGCATCAGGTGCATCTATCACAACAATATCCATAGTGAATATTATATCAGGGAATGCTGCTAAGAAAACTTGTAGATATTTGATTAACCCAAATACTTCATATTTTTTTGATTCCATGGAACATATGTTGTAATAAGGTCTTGATATCATCAAATTCAATCACTCCATGACTTTATTGGTCATTACATTAGCTGAAGCCCTTGAATCCAACATACAATTGTGTAGAAGATGATCATTCACCATAAAATAAATAAATAAAGGTTGATGATATTTATTTGTAATATAATAATTCATATTTTTTAATTTAATTTCTTTATATTTTGGTTCATCGTCATAGCAATAATTCCACTTTGATTAATTCCAATGGAATTTTAACATTTTTTCCCTTTGAGATGGGATATTCATAAGTTCAGATACTAGAATGGGAATATTTGCATTATTCACCCATTCTCTCTAATCAATATTGAGACCATAATTATAAGTAATAGAGGCAGTTTGATTCCCACTTTCTCTTTTATCTATTCTTTGATAACAAAATCCTTTACCTTTTGCAATCTCCAAGTCTTTTTCTAAAGAAGGATTCTCACCAAATAATTCAGTGACCATGTCTTTCTCATCATTAAAATTATTGACACTATAAGAATACTGGAACATTTCCACCTCATGACTATCTTCAACAACTACCATCCAATCTTCCATGAACAAGTGATTTTCCTTAATAACAACATTTATCTGATCATTTGTCCCCTTCATTCCACTATCCATGATTCTTTTCACAATAGAGAAAGTAGCCTCACCATGAAGGCCATCACAAGTTCTACAATAAGGTGGAGCTTCATCAAAAAGATGGTTAGTCTCAAGTGGATTTGGCAGTCTTTGATCATTCAGAGGATCCTTTTTCTATCATGTATTGTTACCCCAATTATTCCTGGGTTGGAAATTTTGAACTTGCGATCTTTCCATTTGCATCAACGTAGCCTGCATGGCACTTATTTCCTTTACATGATTTGATATTAACTTTCCTTGATTAAGATTCATGTTATTTTGACTGATCTTAATGTTACTAATTATTTTTGTCAATTATTTAATAGGATCATTATGAGCTACTTAAATTCTTGTCCTTTTGATTCATTCTTATGATGACCCCTAGAAAAACCATAAATTTCAGACTTCCCATAATCTTTTCTAAAATTCTCGATTTCCTCATCTAAATTCTGGGCAATACCAACATCATTAGTCTTGACATGTCTCAACTCATAATAAGTTTCAGCCATAACTGAATTGATATAATATACCAAAAGAGACTTGTGAGGATGTTTATAATCTTAAGGTAATTCTCTAACAATATCATTAAAATTTTTATTGAACTCTTCAACGATATCATTTAATTATTTTTATATAACTAATAACGTTAAGAAAATGATTTTCCTCTTTATTTTCTCCACATTTGTCTTCAAATTCATCAATTATTGATTCTCAAGAATCAAAAGTGTTATCAGGGAACTCTATGAACCAATCCAAAGGATCTTCACCCAAGGTGCAAATGAAAAGCATCATCTTTACATCTTCATGATCTGTATATGGGCGTCACTTTCTCATACAAAGTTGTAAATTCCCAAGGTGAATCTCAACAAAAAGATAATTATTACCTAGAATGATATGCAACTCATCAATGGCTTCGATGACTCCACACAGAATATCATGTGGATAGACTTGAATGTTTGTAAAATCACAAGGGGAAAAATTCATGCATGATGTCCTATTCACTTAACCTTGAAAGAGAAAAATGATATTATAGTGAGCCTCATATCCAAGTTTAGAAATAAGTCTACAAGGAAAAAGTTTTAAGCATAAATCCTTGCATAAAATGAAACAAGTGGGGTCACCGCTTGAACAAGAATCTAACTCTAAATATCCAAAATGAACTGAAATATTAGTCGAAAATACCGAGTCAAGAAAACTTATCCTCGAAAACAGTGCCAAAAATGTTTTTCACCTAAGATGTATGCCTAAGTGTGGAAAAATTTTCCATCCCCACAAGGTATAATATTTATGGCACAATGATCAGAGCATGGGTTGTCACCTATTCCCTACTCATCTTGTTTAAGCTTTCTCTTAGAAAACATATGCGGGTAGTCCCTAAAAATTATTAGAACGAAAAAACTTGTTGAATAAAAAGTTCTAGGATACTAAGGGAAAAGAAATTGCTTCTAGGTAACTTGAAATTAAGAATTGCTTACAAAGTAAGATTATTAATGAGAAATGTAAGAGATAAATTCGATTAATATCAATAAGACAGTGACAAGATAACAATGATAAACCTGTGCCTTAAAACAATGCTCAATAAAGAGATAACATTTGCAAAATTGAATGATACTTCAAGTCAAAACGATAAGAAATTGATGCAAGAAAAATGCTTGTACTAGATGATAACACAAAATTGAAATATGAGCAGTAAGATATAACTTTCAAGATAAAAGAAATTTGTACCTTTAATTCAAAGAGATGCTCAAAATGAATGGATCAATGTCAAAGGAAAATGAGAAAATAATTTAAGTGAAAAGTACAAGAGAAGTAATGTAATATTGCAAGTAAGATAAATGCTCACAAATAAACAATGTGCCAAATGAGATGATGTTAAAATGAATGAAAGAATAAACTATGTGTATTGTGTTAGGTCCCTGTAATTTGTTAGATTGGCAAGACCAAAGTACAGGGGTAACATCAAACCAATCTTTGGAGTCCTAGGACCTAGCCTTCCTGGACTCAGAGAGGGCTCTCTCTATGTTTGTGTAAAGGATGTGAACTTGATTGATTTTAGGGTTTTGATTTTAGGCTAGTTATTAGGTTTAGTGTTTATTTGTTTGTTTGGTTGGGTAGCTTTTCAAGTAGAGTAGATAGAGTGAGAGAGGTTTAAGCCATTGGACTATGGAGTCTACAAAAGGTCTTGAAGAGTTTAACAATAGGTCAAGGGTGTATCACAAGGAAAATCTAAAAAATTCAAATGGATCTAAAAGCTTATGTGAATGAAATGAACATCAAATTTGTGAACATAGTAGGTGTAAAAGGGCAGTTAAGAATCCTTCAATGAATACCTTAACAAGAATGGTCTTTAAGATTACTAAACATGAATAAATAATAAAAGACAGGCATACCAATAACTTCTTTGACTAAACCCTAGCAAGTAAGCATTAAGACAACACTCCAGTGAACTATAGAAGGCAAGAAACTTGTAAATCTTCTAGTGATTTCACCTTCAAGCTAAGAAAACATTTAAGATAGACACATAGCAGAGATCAATGAAGAGGGAACTCCTAACTTCATTAATCAAAATATAAAGACCTCCAAAGAAACTATTTAAGATGAGAAAAAGGGCATGAAAAATCATAGACCTCTTTAGCTAAATCTAATCTGTTAGTTATCAGTGATTTTTTTCTTTCTATATATGACTAAATGTTTATCCTAGATTTCAAGAAACAAAATTCATGAATATTGTGAGTTCTAGAAATCTCACTACCTTCATTATCCTTAGGATAAATTTTTCACTATTTACCATCCTATCATGTCATGGTCAGCTCACCACTCCAAGAGGACCCGTCATGGGCTCATACCATTCATTTTCACTATATTTTTCCACCCCTAACCTAACCACTCTGTTTTGGCTTACCTAAATTCCTCCACTTGACACCTAGGATCACCAACCAACCTACTCACTCTTATGTTTCCTAGATAAATCAATAATTGATGGTCTCAAAACTCTCTATAGGCTCTTTAGATAAATCAAAGTCATCATTTTTTAGGTCCACAATGCATAAGGTTTGTCAAAAGCTGTGTTTTACACTTAAAGATCCCAAGTCAAGTTTTTAGCCAAAATCCAAGTCCAAAAAGCCTCCCACTAGGTCATTTAGGGTTTCATAGGTTGTAGGACTGTTGTGGTGTTCTGATTCAGTGTTTTTTCATGTGACAGGAAGGTGAATCAAATGGAAAGGGAGGTAAGCAACTGTTTGTCCAAGTTTGATAAAAAAAAAATCCTTCAAGGAAGACCTCCTTGGTCAAAGCACAAATTCTGCAAAAGGATAGATGCCCATATTAAAAAATTTATGCAGGAATGATTGATATGGCTATCAGAAGAAAAGAGGTAAGGTGAGAGGCCAACTCCTCACTAAAGGACATTCACAGCAAAGAAGAAAAGGCATGCCTAAGTTCAAATAGAATCAGGGTTTTAAGGAATAATTGGCTAAACAGTATTGTCAACCAAGAAGCCAATGCAGAAACCACAAGGATGGAGGTACATCAGCACCAATGAGAATGAATTGAATATTTATTAAAACTAGAAATGAAACCTCCATGATGACAACAGGGAGATAATTTAAATAGGCTCTTGAAGGTGACCTCCAGGGTCTGGCAAGTTGGAAATATTTCACTGTCTCAAAAGGAGAGGATATGGCCAAAGGGAGATAATGAAAAAGCATGATTGTAAAGACTGTAGTGATTGTGCAAGACAGATTTATTATACCTCTGGAAAATCAGTGAGAGGGGAAGAAACTATGTTTTAAAGATCACCCACACTCAGAGATCTCAAAGGGGGTAAAGACATGAGTTCCAAACTTCATAATGCATGAAAGAAACATTTTGAAAATGATAGGGTAAAGGTAGGTCCCTCACAAATTGTTTTAAAGAACTCACCCTTACTAAATAAGTTTAAAGAGATGTGTTAGTTTTCAAATGACAAAGAGGGCAAGTTTTAAGGTTTTGATATGATAGAATGGGTAAGAATACAGTGTTAAAGCATCAACAGGTCAAAGGAAATAAAATACATCATATCAGTTTCCTAAGAACAACAAATAGGAAAGGTTGAGACGATAAGAGATCATTTTTATGTTTTAAAGCCACCTCCTGCAAAAGAAAAGGGGATATCAGTGATAAAGTGACAAGATAAAACTCAAAACATTAGCAAAGTGGGTTTATAGTTTTAATTTATTGTTCCAAGGGTATAAAAGCATCTCATTTGTCACTCAAGTTTATTTATCATTTGCACAAGAAAGTGAAAGGTTTTCAAAGGGATATTTAGGGATTTATGGAAAATTTTGGGTAGGAAAAACCCGGTGCTATGCTCCTGGAAAAAATCACTACACACCTATGTGTGAATTCTTCAAAAAACATAACCCAGTGTTGTGCACTTGTGAAAGGATGCTGCACGTTTACAACATGCAGAACCATCCGATTGCTCCGTTTGGTGCTGCGCACTTGCGCTACCCATTTACGGTGTGTGCAGAGGCCCGACAGGCCCAAACTGCTACGTGCAGGGACGTTCAAAGGGGCCCGACAGCTTGTGTCGCTTTTCTGGTGCTACGCGCCTGTCTGTTCAACACTTCACAAAGACCACCTGACATGTCCGACTACTACAACCCTATGCTACATCCTTCAGGCCGACCTGATAGCCGTGCAGGGACCCGACTGCTACGCTCATGTGCTATGCGTTTAGCCAGGGAGCCCTTCAAGCCTGTGCAAGCCTCCAAACACCTCAAAGCTCCTCAAATCTGCTGCTTGGTGCCTCATGAAGATTGTTATAAGAGGTATTTAGATACCTTCCACCCTTTCATACTGTCTAAAAGGTAAAATTAAAGAAAAAACCCTAAAGGAAGAGAAAACCTAATCTCCCTACTAACAAAATTGTTGTTTAAAGGGAACCCATCCATCTACATACTAAAGGCACACTGAAACTGTTTTTCTAAGAAGCTACTCATATACCAAAACAATATCTCCATCTGCAAAATTAGCCTCCACACTGCCAAGCCTTGAAATTACTATCTCCTCACCATCTTCATATCATTTCACAAGAAGTTTCATGGTTTTGATTTCAAGGCAACAATAAAAGACAAAATGTCAGGAGAAGGTAGTAGTGACAGTGGAAAGGGAGGCCAAATACCTAGGGGACAACAAAGAAAGGGTGGAAGAGTAAACATGTTTGAACCTTTGAACACCAAGGAGTTGATAGCCTCCCCTACAATAGTTGCATATTTCCAAGAGGTGGGTTGTTTTGATTTCTGTGAAAGAGTACAAAGAGTCCAAAGTCACCCTGAGTTGACCAAATTTTTTATCCTCAACCTCCATGACCATCAAATGCATCTAGCTGGGGTAAATTTTGAGCTATCCACCAATACAATTGCTATGGCCACTGGGATACCTTGTATGGGAGAAAAATGGTTCAAGTAGGTAAATTTGGACCTGAGCCATTATCAACCTTTCTTGAAACCAATATACCAAGCTAATTGCAAAACTAATTTTCCCTTTCCCATTTGTTGGAGAGATATGCCCCCTTAATGAAAGTCATCATGAAGTATTTTACATGTGAGGGGAGGTTTTCTAGACTTTATTCCTACCATATAAGACTGCTTATGCACTTCACTAGGGCCAAGCTGCTACATTTACCCTGTTACCTTTATAGAAGTATTGATAAGATGTCATACATTGTGCAAAAGAGACCTCCTTCACAACAAATGCAGAGTCTTTTTCACCTTTCTCTTATCAAGATTATTGTGTTGCATCAATTAGAGCAGCAAGGTATCCTATGGGAAGTGTTCATCTCCCATGATGTTTTCACAAATCCACAGCCTCTTCGTCTGCAAAGTTTACCCTCATCATCTCATCCACCTTCCCCCATTCCTCCATCACCCCCCACTGACCATGATTCATCCTCTCCTCAAGAAAAATTCTCTCCCTCACCTTCTCCTAAAGCATTAGAACAAGAAGTGAATGATGAAGAACAAGAAGAGAATAGTGACAAAGAGGAAAATGAGAGTCAAGAGGAAGAAACAAATGATGAGGAAGAGGAAAATGAAAATGAAGAAAGTGGTGATGATGAGGAATAAACAAAGGACAATGAAGAATAAACTGATAATGATGAAAAGGCAGAGGATGATGATGAAGAAGAAATAAATGATGAAGAGAATGATGATGAAGATCAAGAGACAGAGGCAGATTATGAAGACAAAGGTAGTGAGCAAAACAGTGAAGAGGAAACAAATATTGGTGAAGAGGCAGGTGCAGATGTTGATAAAGAGGAGGAAGAGAGCAGTGATGAAATGAAAAGTGACAAAGAAGCCAACATTAATGAGGATGATGACAGTGAGGAAAGAACAAAAGCTAAAGGTAGCATGGATAAAAATGAAAACAGTGAATACATTACAGAGGCCAACAATGAGGAAGAGGATGACAATGATAATGTTGATGACAATGGTGAAGATCATGATAGTAATGCTAGCATGGAGGAAAATGAAAGTAACTCTCAAGAGGGCAACCAAAAACATAATGCAGGAGACATAAATGCAGAGATCATTGATGAAAAGAAAGGTAGTCTTGAGATCAATCATGGTAAGAGCATTCTAGTAGACAAATTTGAGTTTCTCCCTCTCACATATCAAAGAGGATCAAGGCTAGTGTTTGCTACCTCCAAGAGGCAAGGGACCATGCCACCTTCTTCAGCTCCAAAGCTTGACAAGGGAAAACACAAAATGGAGAAAGGTGAGAAAGGTAAGAGAGGCGGGAAAACTAAACAAAAGCCCCAATTCATTAACCTAGACATGGATTATGAAGATGAGGAGATGGCCAATAGAATACTACTCCAAAGAAAAGATGCACAAATTAGGGAGATGGAGAGAGATTTTGAGATGGCTTAGCGTATCATTCAATATTATAAGAATTAACACAAGTATTTTAAGAAGATAAAAAGGGGCCTTGCTCTTTAGAAAAAGATGACCAACCATTATGCAATGAAAAACAAACTTGCTTGTGCCAAACTGAAGGAAGCCATCATTGAAATTCAAGCACTAAAAGAAGGAGAAGACCAAGCTAGACTTGGAATTTTGGAACAAGCTTCTCTACAGGTCTCTCAAAATCCATGAGGCACACATCCACCAAATTTGGGAGAATTTTGACAAGTTTTTATTTTTTGCTAATTTTGAGGGCCAAGGGGGTAGCACCCTTGGTGCTACGATTTTTATCAGAGCATCTTCAGGAAGAAAGGCCTACATTTTTGGAACCCTCAACTTGATTTTATCATGCTCACAAATTTTCAGGTCAATTGGAGTTGTTTTGGTCCTCTAAAAGGGTAAAAAACACCCTAATTTTCACCTTTCTGCCTAATTTTCAAGACATGTGTTGCGCCATTACTAGCATTGGAATTTTGTATTTTTGGATATTTTTCAGAGGCAAAATCAGATAACTACGGGTAGCTATGGAAAGTAGACTCAAAGGGTTTTCCATTGGGCCATCATGGAGCCTATTCCGACATTGGGAAGGCCTTCAAAACATTGGTGCAAGTTGACCTAGGTTTCCTGCTCCAGTGCTATGCCCTTCGCATGGAAATTCATTGTAAAACATAATTCCATGCCCTTAGTAGAGGAAAAGTCAACAATGTATGCTTGGCAAGGTTTAGGAGGCATGGCAGAGCTCAAATGTCAATTTCTTTGCTAAAAATGCCCGAAAAGATATTTTGTGCCTTAGGCCTTGTAAGGTCTCAAGACTCTCTTAGGTTTTCTCCTCCTTGCTGGTTAAATACAGAATTGAGGATTCATTTTTAATGTTGGCATTTGATGAGTTTTGAGAGCAATACATGGTTTTTTGAGGTTGAAGAGCAATTTGGTGTTGTGGAGCTTGTGAATGATTTGCTTTGATTGATGATGATGAAGGCTTGCTTGCAGGATCCCTGAGCTTGGTTAATGGTTATGTGTCTCTAATTTGTTCATGCTTTCTTGTTTATCATTGTGTCCATCCTTCTATGTTGCAGTAAATCAGAAAAGTATAGGCTAAGAAATGTTGTTTGAGGCACCTTAGTCCTTCCTATTTACTATTGTCTTTATGTTTTCCTCTGCTGGGTTAGTTTAAGGAATTCTTAGCTGCTCCTTAGACCCACCTAAGCTTGTTTGTTTCTTTAATGGTTTAAGAAGGCAGTATTTAAATATGTTTTATGGTTAGCCATGCTTACTTGATGCTATCTAAAATCTGTTTTTGGAATCTATCTTTGATGTGTTACTTGCTAGGTTTAGCCAAAGAGGCCATGTTTTGATCATGCTCTTTGTTCATGCTTGAGAAGTTTGCCTCAAATTTCTTTGTAGCTTGATCAAATTATGCTTAGGAGTTCCCTCTTCTTTGATTAAAGTTATTTGTTATCTTATATGTTTTCAAAACTTGAAGGTGAAATCACTAAAGTTAGATAAGTTTTATTGCTTTCTTTGTTTCACTGAATTGTTCATCTTGAATGTCTACTTGTTTAAGTATTGTCATTGAGTTAATGGTTTTCCATACCTCATGATTATTAAATTTTTCTTATCAGTATTTAAGAACTTATTTTTCATGGGTATTTGACAAAGGATACTTCACTTCCCTTTGCCCTACCTTGTTCACCAACTTAATGTCCATTTCACTTCACACATAACCTTAAAGATCCATTGACCATACTGGATTTTCCCTGTGATTCAATCTGAATAATTGTTGAGATATCCATGACTTTCATAGACTCCATATCCCAATGATTTGATGACCTCTCACTCCACCTATCCTACTTGATTATCTTACCCAACCATAACAAACAACAAAAACCTACACTTAACAACTAGCCTAAAATCAACCATCTAAAGCAAACAAGTTTACATCCTTTGCACATAATAGAGTGAACCCTCTCTGAGTCCAGGAAGGCTAGGTCCTAGGACTCCAAATACTGGTCTTATGTTACCCTGTGCATTTGTTTTACCAATCTGCTAAATCACATGACCCTAACATTTCGGTGATCACGGTGGGACCTTTTGAGTAAGTTAACAGCCTAGACATCCTTAAATACTTTAGAAAGCCCTTGTAAAGAATATCCAGTGATTCTTCACCACCTCATCACCCTAACATTCTGACGATCACGGCGGGACCTTTTGGGTTAGTGACAATCTAATTATTCCTTCGGACTTCAGAAACCCTTATCTAATCATAGGCAACTCAACTCTTAGCCAAGAGTAGAATCTAGTTGTTTCACCATCCTAGAAAAATGATGACTCAGCTATAGGACACTCATAGAAACCTTATGGCTACATAAAGAACTCAGAAAACCCCAAAACATCCCTAGATTGGTTTTTTGTGAGTTATTGGTGGTGGAAAATAAACACATATCCTCAAAACAAACTAAAAGCATCTACCTGGCGACTCCACTAGCCTCCAGTAGGCCTACTACGTTACTAGTTCTCATTAGACTTCCTTAGTATTATGTCGAATCAGCCCTGAGAATTTTAGAGGTCTGGTCACACATTGTGTGAGTTTAGCAAACACTCAGAGAGGTAAAATTTTCGAAAATAGTCTTAAACTTTTAGCCTCTCTACATTTTGAGTTTGAAATTTGGCTTCACAAAATATCAGTACCATATCTCATCCAGACCCGAAACCTCCTACTATAGTTGATTACCTAGAAAGGATTTTGTGGCAAACTTCCAAAACTAAAGATTCAACTACTGATAGGACCATTCATAGAGCAAGTTTTGTCCTTGAACATCTCGTAGCCTTGCAAGATCCCCATTTTGACTTGCACCATACAAGAAACCTTTTCAGAACCAAGTCACAAAGTAGGATTGACTAGACTGACCTTGAGCCCATAGATTTGCAGCAGAGTCCTAGCGGAAAAGCCTCCCCTTCCACTCCACCTGATTTCCAACTTCTCCACCACTTTGGCTCTTTTCATCCCAAGTTTTCTCAGAATCAATTTGCTGGTCCAAGTACTTCCACTACACCCATTCATACCACCACTGTGCAAACCACTCCATCCCATCTCACAAACACTCCCCTTGTAAATCCCCGTTGGATTCCATTAGCTCCCATCACAGCAGCATGGTATGCCCCTCTAGTGTTACCACAAAATTTGGTACCTTTTCCAAATGACTACCAATCCATAATTCCCCACTTCACCGAAGCTGAATCTACCACTGCCCAACAACATGTAGATAAAATGAATTATGCCTTTGACTACATGGAATTAGAAGAGGAAACCATGAAGAGGAGGATTTTTTCCCAAAGCTTAGGAGGAGAAGCTAAGAAATGGTTTAAAGGCTTAGCTCTTAACAGCATACATGACCTCCCTTCCCTTTATCAGACATTCATCAAGAAATGGGAGATTAAGAAAAATCCCCTCCAAATCCTTTCAAATTATAACAATATTAAGAGAAATGTAGGGGAAAGTGTCCAAGATTATTGCACCAGGTTTAACAGTGTCTACAATTCCCTCCCACCTCACATGAAAACCCCACAAGGCCTAGCACTAGTAAAGTTTCCAGAATGCTTTGATCTAGACATGACATACCAATTAAGGGAGAGAGACCCCACAACTTTAGAAGAGATGCAAAGGGCAAGTATTAGTGCAGAGGTAAACTTGATTGAAAAGAGAGCTAGGATGAGGTGAGAAAAAGAGTCACTTACAAAGATGAAACCATAGCCTCAACCTCCTCATCCGATGCCAAAATGGATAGCCCAATGAGAACAATGGAGAGAATGATAGAAAGGATAAACTTGAACGAAAGGGCACCTCCTAGGAAGAACCAAGCGAATCCCCAAAACAAAAATAGAGCTCAAAACTTCAGAAGAGACACTCCTCAAATCAAACAAAGGTAAAATTACCAACAAATCAGACCTCCCTTTCAGCAAAAATGTGTAGATGAAGAAGAAGGAGAAATTATAGAACCTGAAGAAAGCCATGTAAACTTAATAGGTTCTGATACTGAAGATGATGTTTTTCTCACTGAAGAAGAACAAGGTTTCTTTTCCTCAGATCAAACTGAAATAAATCATGAGGATTCTGATGGCTACCGCTTGTGTTTTGAAAATTCCATAATGGAGGTCCATAGGCAATATGACCTTAAGAGAAAAAAGAACCAAGATGCCCCAAAGAAAAACCAAATAGGCACTGTTGTTAGGAAAACACTTGAAAAATATCCTAAGAAGACAACAAAGAATGTCAATACTATGGCTAAGAAAACTGATCCAAACAAAGGAAAAATCAGCCAGCAAAACAATGACCCAAGCTGCCCTATTACCTCCACTAGTGGCCCTGAGAAAACTATTTTTTCCAAAGCCCCAAATTAGAATCAACAAATCAAAAGTGTGGAAAAATTCATGGCTTATAAAACTGATGTAAATATGTCCAAAACACAAATACCTTTCAGCTTTGAGGGAGAGATTTCCAAAATCAAGATAACCATGCCTCTCACTGAACTGGTTACTCAAGGAGTGTATAGGTCCCAAGTTTTCAAAGTCCCGAACATAGGAAATGATACTGATAATTTAAACTTGATAGATGATAAACCAAAGCTATTGTTTGGTCCTGAAGTAGAAGGAAAATACCAAGAAGGAGCCATTCCCCCTTTCTATGTTAGCTTAAATGTACATGAAAAAATATTGTATAATGCCATGCTAGACTCCGGTGCCTCTCACAACCTCATGCCTAAAGTTGTGATGGATAGATTAGGTCTAGAAATTAGTAAACCTTACAAAGACTTATACTCATTTGATTCAAGTAGAGTCAAGTGTTTGGGCCTAATCAAGGATCTTTGTGTCAATCTGGCACAAATACCTGCTAAGAATCTAGTCATGGACATAGTTGTTGCTGGCATTCCCCCTAAGTATGGCATGATTTTATCCAGATCTTGGGGAGCCAAGCTTCAGATTAACCTCCAACTTGACATGTAATATGCTACCATCCCTGTTTTCAACCAAACCAAGAGACTATACCGAGAGTCACACATGAAATATACGGTTAGCAGTCAAGAGAGGCCAAATAACACTACTCTTTATTCCATTCACTCAAATCTAGATTCGTTCATCTTGTGTAATGAAGAAGACATTAATGAGCAGGTAAGTAAATTTGAGACAGATCTAGGCACACTACAACAGTCAAACTAGTCTCTGCATGATGAACTCAATAGTCAAAATTATAACAACCCTGAATAACCACATGATGATAGAACTGAACTTGACTTTTTGTAAACTAAAAATGAAATTTCAAAACCAAAAATCAGTTTAGAATCTGAATCTGGTTGCTCAGATGAAGGAACAAACTCAAAAATAGAACTTTTCCCTTTTGTTAATCCAGAAGTGCTGAAATACTCTCACATAACAGAAATCTTTAGGAATCTAGATCAAAAGAGTCTTATGTTTTTTCCTTACATAGACACCTCATCATCAAAGAGTTTTGTCCCTTCAGAAGAATTGTTGACTCTCACAAATATTGCTATGGGCCGTAAAGGAGTATCTACTGGAACTGATATAGAGGAGTATAATGTGGGTAGCCTATAAAGACCCAAAATGATTAAGTTATCTAGAACTCTGTCATTATGCACAAAACTGAAATACATAAGGCTATGCAAGAAGTTTCAGGATGCTTGTATATATAGTGATGAAAGCTTAAAGCCTTGTGACACATAAATTATTCAAAAAAGGTCTCCTTCCAAGAAAGACCATGAAACCCTTGGGAAAATTGTGTCAATAACAAAGAAAGAAAAATGATGCAGACTGTGTATAGTCTTTAGGTACCTAGACAAAACCTCCATGAAGTACAAATACCCTTTTCCAAATATAAATCATCCTATACAAAGGGTAGGAATTTCTAACAAGATTTCATTATATGATAATGTTTCAGGTTATCATCAGATGATACCTCTTCCGATCAATTGACATAAAGCCATTTTCAAAGTTCCTTGGAGCAACTACATGTTTGACCAAATGCTTCCTGGGTTAAGGAGTGCTGAAGATGTCTTCCAAAGAGTCATGGCCCCTGTTTTCAACTTCTTCACTATGATATACATTGATGACATCATCACCTATTTTGAAGCTGATAAAGAATACCTTTTCCACCTAAGAAGGATATTTGACAGAAAAAAGTTTTGGAAACAAGAATCAAAGAGGAAATACCAAGGAGGGCATGGTCTGCTTGAAATTTTTTAGAAAAATCCTTACGCCACGCCCTCAAATGGAGGTAACCATGTTTTCTATTTACAAGAGCTGAATGAAAAGGGATTGTTTGAAGACCCTATTGATGACAGGTGCTCAAGTACCATGGATGTCAAGACTCCCTAGTTTATAACTTTCATTCATTGTATATAACATTGCATGAGAAAAATCAGAAAAAACACAAAAACATAGAAAGAAAGAAAAAGAGGGTAGATTTGAAAAGAGGTACAACCCCATACCCAAAAAATAGTAGTACTGAAAGTGTGCAAGCCTAAATTCCACTACTTGTTCAATCATCTAGCATAATCATGGTTGAACATGATTTAAATTTGTGTTGATAAGTTAGTAAAAGAGAGCTTTTCAAATCATTCAAGCTTGACTTGTCAAAAGGATATATTAGGAATGAAATATACTGTTTTCACATGCTCAAAATTGAACCAAGGAGGAAGATGGGGATGCATACCAAATGATAAATCACAACCCTTACCTTTCTAGTTTTGTTTTTACAAAAATAATGCTAGTGTGCAGCTTGTCCTACTACCACAACCCATGTAAATCAGATTTCCTAATCCTGATTTAAACCATGCTTTCAATTTCATGTCAACAGTTTAGAGAAGGAAGTCTGTCATACAGTTTAATCTTGACAGTTAAATAGTCTAGGTAGAGAATAAAAAGAGTTCACTAGAATAATATGAACTATTGGAAGAAATAAGGTAGAAGTAGATAGTTTGATTTTTCTTTCAAAATAAAAAGGATGTCAAGGGTTTTCCAGTTCAAGTGCACCCAAGGAAGAAAAAATTATAGGCCAAGTAGGCTGGGTAGGTAGAGGTGAGTTTGAACTAATCATGTTTTTCAGATTATTGAGATCACAACTTCAAGGAAGCATCAGAAAATGAAAAGAAGTAAAAATCTGCCCAATGGATGAGGCACCGGTCTTCACAAAACCAAAGATCTGAAATTCTAGACACCTCTTGGAAAGGAGCTTCCCTCCCCAAGTGGAGCCACTGTTAGTCATCAGTAATTTTTTTCTTTCTATAGATGATTAAATGTTTATCCTATATTTCTAGAAATAAAATTCATGAATATTGCGAGTTCTAGAAATCTCACTACCTTCATTATCCTTAGGATAAATTTTTCACTATTTACCATCCTATCATGTCATGGTCAGCTCACCACTCCCAGAGGACCCATTGTGGGCTCATACCACTCATTTTCACTATATTTTTCCACCCTTGACCTAACCACTTTGTTTTGGCTTACCTAAATTCCTCCACTTGACACCTAGGATCACCAACCAACCTACTCACTCTTATGTTTCCCGGATACATCAAGCATTGATGGTATCAAAAAAAAACTCTGTAGGCTCTTTAGGTAAACCAAAGTCATCAATTTTTAGATCTGTAATGCATAAGGTTTGTCAAAAGCTCTATTTTACACCTAAACACCCCAAGTCAAGTTTTTAGCCAAAATCCAAGTCCAAAAAGCCTCCCACTAGGTCATTTAGGGTTTCATAGGTTGTAGGAATATTGTGGTGTTCTGATTCAATGTTTTTTCATGTGCCAAGAAGGTGAATCAAATGGAAAGGGAGGTAAGAAACTGTTTGTCCAAGTTTGATAAAAAAAAAATCCTTCAAGGAAGACCTCCTTGGTCAAAGCACAAATTCTTCAAAAGGACAACTGCCCATCTTAAAAAATTTCTGCAAGAATGATTGAGATGGCTATCAACAAAAAAGAGGTAAGGTGAGAGACCAACTCCTCACTAAAGGACATTCAAAACAAAGAAGAAAAGGCATGCCTAAGTTAAAAGAGAATCTGGGTTTTTAGGACTAATTGGCTAAACAGTATTGTCAACCAAGAAGCCAATTCAGAAACCACAAGGATGGAGGTACATCAGCACCACTAATCATGAATTGAAGATTTATTAAAAATAGAAATAAAACCTCCATGATGATAGCAGGGAGATAATCTAAATAGGTTATTGAAGGTGACCTCCAAGGTTTGCCAAGTTGGCAATATTTCACTGTCTCAAAAGGAGAGGATATGGCCAAAGGGAGATAATGACAAAGCATGATTGTAAAGACTGTGGTGACTGTGCAAGACAGATCTATTATATCTCTTGAAAATCAGTGAGAGGGGAAGAAAGTATGTTTTAAAGATCACCCACACTCAGAGATCTCAAAGGGGGTAAAGACATGAGTTCCAAACTTCATAATGTGGGAAAGAAATATTTTGACACTGACAAGGTAAAGGCAGGTTCCTCACAAATTGTTTTAAAGAACTCACCCTTACTAAATAAGTTTAAAGAGATGTGTTAGTTTTCAAATGACAGAGAGGGCAAGTTTTAAGGTTTTGATATGATAGAATGGGTAAGAACAGAGTGTTAAAGCATCAACAGGTCAAAGGAAATAAAATCCATCATATCAGTTACCTAAGAACAACAAAGAGGAAAGTTTGAGATGATAAGAGATCATTTTTTTGTTTTAAAGCCACCTCCTGCAAAAGAAAAGGGGATATCAGTGATAAAGTGACAAGATAAAACTCAAAAAATTAGCAAAGTGGGTTTCTAGTCTTAGTTTATTGTTCCAAGGGTATAAAAGCATCTCATTTGTCACTCAAGCTCATTTATCATTTGCACAAGAGAGTGAAAGGTTTTTAAAGGGATATTTAAGGATTTCTGGAAAACTTCGGGCAGGAAAAACCCAGTGCTATGCTCCTGGAAAACCTCGCTACGTGCATGTGTGTGCATTCTTCAGAAAACATAACCCAGCGTTGTGCGCCTGTGAAAGGATGTTGCACATTTACAACATGCAGAACTAACCGACTGCTCCTCCTGGTGCTGTGCGCTTGCACTACCCATTTACAGTGCATGCAGAGGCCCAACAGGCCCAAACTGCTATGTGTAGGGACGTTCAGAGGGGTTCGACAGCATGTGCAGCTCTGCTGGTGCTATGCGCCTGTCTGTTCAACACTGCAAGGAAACTGCCCGACAAGCCTGAATGCTACGCCCCTGTGCTACGTCCTTCAGGCTGACCCGACAGCCATGCAGGGACCCGACTGCTATGCTCTAGTGTTACACGTTTAGCCAGGGAGCCTTTCAAGCCTATGAAATCCTCCAAATGCCTAAAATCTCCTCAAATCCTCTGCTTGGTGCCTCATGAAGATTGTTATAAGAGATATTTAGATACCTTCCACCCTTTCATACTGTCTGAAATGTAAAATTATATAGAAATGTAAAGAAAAAACCCTAAAGGAAGAGAAAACCTAATCTCCCTGCTAACAACAATGTTGTTTAAAGGGCACCCATCCATATACATACTGAAGGCACACTGAAACTATTTTGCTAAGAAGCTACTCATCTGCCAAAACAATATCTCCATCTGCAAAATTAGCCTCCACACTGCCAAGCCTTGACATTACGTCTCCTCACCATCCTACTCACCCTCTTCATATCATTTCACAAAAAGTTTCAAGGTTTTGATTTCAAGGAAACAATAAAAGACAAAATGTCAAGAGAAGGCAGTAGTGACAGTGGCAAGGGAGGCCAAAGACCTAGGGGACATCAAAGAAAGGGTGGAAGAGTAAATAGGTTTTAAACTTTGAACACCAAGGAGTTGATAGCCTCCCCTACAACAGTTGCATATTTCCAAGAGGTGGGTTGTTTTGATTTATGTGAAAGAGTACAAAGAGCCCTAAGTCACCCTGAGTTGACCAGACTTTTTATCCTCAACCTCCATGACCATCAAGTGCATCTAGCTGGGGTAAATTTTGAGCTACCCACCAATAAAATTGCTATGGCTACTGGGATACCTTGTATGGGAGAAAAATGGTTCAAGAAGGTAAATTTGGACCTGAGCCATTAACAAACTTTCTTGAAACCAATATACCAAGCTGTTTGCAAAACTATTTTTCCCTTTTCCCATTTGTTGGAGAGATATGCCCCCTTAATGAAAGTCATCATGAAGTATTTTACATGTGAGGGGAGGTTTTCTAGACTTTATTCCTACCATATAAGACTGCTTATGCACTTCACTAGGGCCAAGCTACTACATTTACCCTATTACCTTTATAGAAGTATTGATAAGATGTTATACATTGTGTGAAAGAGACCTCCTTCACAACAAATGCAGAGTCTTTTTCACCATTCTCTTATCAAGATTATTGTGTTGCATCAATTAGAGAAACAGGGTATCCCATGGGAAGTGTTCATCACCCATGATGTTTTCACAAATCCACAGCCTCTTCGTCTGCAAAGTTTACCCTCATCATCTCATCCACCTTCTTCCATTCCTCCATCAACCCCCATTGACCATGATTCATCCTCTCCACATGAATCCTCTCCTCAAGAAAACTTCTCGCCATCACCTTCTCCTAAATCATCAGAACAAAAAGAGAATGATGAAGAACAAGAAGAGAGCCGTGACAAAGAGGAAAATGAGAGTCAAGAGGAAGAAACAAATGATGAGGAAGAGGAAAATGAAAATGAAGAAAGTGGTGATGATGAGGAAGAAACAAAGGACAATGGAGAAGAAAAAGAAAATGATGAAAAGGTAGAGGATGATGAAGAAGAAACAAATGAGGAAGAGAATGATGATGAAGATCAAGAGACACAGCCAGATTATGAAGACAAAGGTAGTGAGAAAAAAAGTGAAGAGGAAACAGATAGTGGTGAAGAGGTAGGTGAAGATGTCGATGAAGAGGAGTAAGAGAGTAGTGATGAAATGAAAAGTGACAAAGAAGCCAACATTAATGAGGATGACGATAGTGAGGAAAGTGCAGAAGCTAAAGGTAGCATGGATAAAAATGAAAACAATGAGGACATTATAGAGAGCAACAATGAGGAAGAGGATGACAATGGTAAAGTTGATGATAGTGGTGAAGATCGTGATAGTAATGCTAGCATGGAGGAAAATGCAATTGACTCTCAAGGGGGAGGAAAATGCAATTGACTCTCAAGAGGGCAGCCAAGAACACAATGTAAGAGACATAAATGCAGAGATCATTGATAAAAGGAAAGGTAGTCTTGAGATCAGTCATGGTAAGAGCATTCTAGTAGACAAATTTGAGTTTCTCCCTCTCACATATCAAAGAGGATCAAGGCTAGTGTTTGCTGCCTCTAAGCAAGGGGTCATGCCACCTTCTTCTGCTCAAAATCTTGACAAGGGCAAACAAAAAATGGAGAAAGGTGAGAAAGGTAAGAGAGGCAGGCAAACTAAACAAAATCCCCAATTCATTGACCTAGGCAGTGATAATGAAGATGAGGAGATGGTCCCTAGAATACTGCTCCAAAGAAAATATGCACAAATTAGGGATATGGAGAAATATTTTGAGATGGCTCAGTGTATCATTCAGTATTATAATAATTAACACAAGTATTTTAAGAAGATAAAAAGGGGCCTTACTCCCCAGAAAAATATTACCAAGCATTATGCAATGAAAAACAAACTTGCTTGTGCCAAACTGAAGGAAGCCCTAATTGAAATTAAAGCACTAAAAGAAGGAGAATACCAAGCTAGACTTGGAATTTTGGCACAAGCTTCTCTACAGGTCTCTCAAAATCCATGAGGCACACATCCACCAAATTTGGGAGAATTTTGACAAGTTTTTGTTTTTTGCTAATTTTGAGGGCCAAGTGGGTAGCACCCTTGGTGCTACACTTTTTATCAGAGAATATTAAGGAGGAAAGGCTTACATTTTTGGAACCTTAGGCTTGAGTGTAGCAGGATCACAAAGTTTCAGGTCAATTGGAATTGTTTTGGTCCTCCAAAAGGGTTAAAAACACCTTAATTTTCACCTTTCTGCCTAGTTTTCAGGACATGTGTGCGCCTTTACCAACCTTCGAATTATTTCTTTTTGGATAGGTTGCAGAGGTCAAACCAGAGAAATAAGGGTAGATATAGAAAGTAGACTCAAATTGTTTTCCAATGGGCCATCACGGAGCCTATTTCGACATGGGGAAGGTCTTCAAAAAATTGCTACAATTTGACCCAGTTTTCTTGCTCCAGTGCTACGCCCTTGGCATGGAAATTCATTCTAAAACACAATGCTACGCCCTTAGCAGAGGAAAAGTAAAAAATGTATGCTTGGAATGTTTTAGGAGGCATGGCAGAGCTCAATGTCAATTTCTTTGCTAAAAATTTCTGAAAAGATATTTTGTTTTAGATATTTTGTGCCTTGGGCCTTGCAAGGTCTCAAGGACAATAGTGACATTTCTGATTAGCAAATAGGCTTCTAGAGACTCTCTTAGGTTTTATCCTCCTTGATGGTTAAATATAGCATTGAGGATTCATTTTTAATGTTGGCATTTGATGAGTTTTGAGAGAAATACATTGTTTTCTGAGGTTGAAGAACAATTTGGTGTTGTGGAGCTTGTGAATGATTTGCTTTGATTGATGGTGATGAAGGCTTGCTTGCAAGATTCCTAAGCTTGGTTAATGGTGATGTGTCTCTAATTTGTTCATTTTTTCTTGTTTATCATTGTGTCCATCCTTCTATGTTGCAGTAGATCATAAAAGTATAGGCTAAGAAATGTTGTTTGAGACACCTTAGTCCTTCCTGTTTACTATTGTCTTTATGTTTTCCTCTGCTGGGTTAGTTTAAGGAATTCTTAGTTGCTCCTGAGACCCACCTAAGCTTGTTTGTTTCATTAATGGTTTAATAAGGTAGTCTTAAAATTTGTTTTATGGTTAGCCATGCTTACTTGATGCTATCTAAACTCTGTTTGTGGAATCTCTCTTTGATGTGTTACTTGCTAGGTTTAGCCAAAGAGGCCATGTTTTGATCACGCCCATTGTCCATGCTTGAGAAGTTTTCCTCAAAGTTCTTTGTAGCTTGATTAAATGATTCTTAGGAGTTCCATATTCTTTGATTAAAGTTATTTGTCATCTTATACGTTTTCAAACCTTGAAGGTGAAATCACTAAAGTTAGATAAGTTTTCTTTCTTTCTTTGTTTCATCGAATTGTTCACCTTGAATTTCTACTTGTTTAAGTATTGTCATTGAGTTAATGGTTTGCCCTACCTCATGATTATTAAATTTTTCTTATCAGTATTTGAGACCTTCTTGTTCACAAGTATTTGACAAAGGATACTTCACTACCCTTTGCCCTACCTTGTTCACCAACTTAATGTCCATTTCACTTCACACATAACCTTAAAGATCCATTGAACATACTAGATTTTCCCTGTGATGCACTCTGACTCATTGTTGAGATATCAAAGACTTTCATAGACTCCATAGCCCAATGATTTTATGACCTCTCACTCCACCTGTCCCACTTGATTATCTTACCCAACCATAACAAACAACAAAACCCTACACTTAACAACTAGCCTAAAATAAACCATCTAAATAAAACAAGTTTACATCCTTTGCACATAATACCATCTAAATAAAACAAGTTTACATCCTTTGCACATAATAGAGAGAGCCCTCTCTGAGTCCAGGAAGGCTAGGTCCTAGGACTTCAAAGTCTGGTCTTATGTTACCCTGTGCATTTGGTCTACCAATTTGCTAAATCACAGAACCCTAACATAATCAGTAATACTTCAAAGTAAAAGACCTTAAAAAAAATGTTTAAGTATTATCAAAGAGCAGGGATAGCCATAAAAATACCTTGATATTAGATTTATCAAATAATCTTTAAGATAGACAAGCATAAGTGGGTTTAGAGAGAAACTAAGAATTCTCTAAACTGACCTAGTAGAGGAAAAAATAAAAGCAGTAGAGAACAAACAGAGCTATGGTGCCTCTAAACAACATTTCTTAGCCTAAAACTTTTGTCTTACTGCAATAGAAAGATGGAACAAAATGATAACATAAGAAAACAATAACTAAATAAGGAACACATCACCATTAAATATTCTCATGAATATTGCAAGTGAGCCTTCTCCATTTTCAAGCGAGTCAAGCCATCCACAAAAACCAAAGCCAATTTCTCTTCAATCTCAAAGTCTATGTATTACTCTTAATAATCATCCAACATGTACAATGAGGCCTCAATGTTGTATTTAACAAGTAAGGAGTACCAAAACCCTAACTAGGGTTTCCAAAATTTCATAAATACATCATAAATGCCAAATTTGTCCATTAAGACCATGCAAGGCCCAAGGCACAAAATATCTAATGCAATAAATGAAAAATAAATTCTAACACCTAACTTTGGAATTATTTTCCAAAAAAACCACAAAATATCTATTTTCAATAAATTTGTGTCTTTTGTTGACTTTGTAGGCAAGGGCGCAACAGTGAGGTCCAAGGGCGCAACACCTGCAATGGAAAAATAGGTCACATTGCAGCTGAGTTTTGAAGGCCTTCCTGGTGTCAGAATGAGCTCCGTGATAGCTCGTTGGAAAGCTTGTCAAGTATAATTTTAAAAAATGCATTTATTTCTCCATTTTGTGTCCATTTTCCTATCCAAAAACTAAATATCCCAAGACATCTTAGGGCGCAGTTCCAACCCTGAAAAATTGGGTAGAATGGCGAATTTTTGCATGTTTTTGACCCTTTTGGAGGATCAAATCTACTCCAAACGATATGAAATTTGGTGTGTGTGATGTAATCGGAAAGATGAACCCAAAAATTCAAACCAATCCTCAATAAATTTCCCCAAAAAGGAGCGCAGCGCCAGGGGCGCTGTGCCCTTGGCACTTTAAATAAGTCAAATGCCAAAATTTCCAAAAACTTGCCAAAATTTGAAATTATCTTCCTCATGGTGTTTGGGATGCCTGTAGTGATTCATCAACTAGTATTTCAATTTTTTTTTGGATTTTTTCCTCCTTGAGATCTTGAATTTTAGCAAGGGATCTTTTTAGCTTGGCCCTTTCAATTTGATAATGCATAGTGCTTAGCCATCTTCTTCTCAAGGCCAAGGTTTCTTTGTGTCCTTTCCAGCTAATCCTCCAAGTGTGTATTAGCCCTCTATAACCAAGATTCCTGATCATACTCTATCTCCATGGCAAGCAGCTCACTGGGAGTGAGCTTCTCTACCAATGTTGTTTCTTGGTCCTTCTCCTTAGCTAAGGCCTTCCTGAAGCCCATTGTTATTGGACTTCTCTTAGACAACTGCCCTTCTTCATCTTCACTTTCATAAAAAACACCCAAGACCTCATCTAGCCTAACTTTTGTCCTTTCAGCCTCTTTCCAGGCTCTGATTTCCCTAACCTCATAAATGGCCTTTTGTTCCTCTAGTTGCTTGTTTTCAACCTCATAATAGTAGATGAAATTTCTAGACCTAGCTATATTGGCTTGCAAATCTTTGATTTGGGCATCTCTGCTCTTGAGAAAAATGCTTGAGATCCTTGCCTCATTTTCATCATCACTGTCAACATGGATGAGTTCAAATTCTTACTCAGTCTCATGTTGATCTTCTTCTTCTTTCTCCATGACATTTTCTTTGCCTTTGTCAAGCTGCTTAGTGGATGTGGAAGGCATGGCCCCTTGCCTCTTAGAGGCAAAAAACACATGCCTACTTCCTCTTTGGTAGGTCAAAGAAAAGGGTTCAATTTTGATCATTTGGTGTCTTCAGTATTGCTGTCATCATGAATGCCATCATCAGGGGTATCCTCACTGTCCTTATGACCCTTATCAACATTACTCTCATGGCTTCCTTCATCATTAGTATCACCATTGCTATCATGGTCCTTTGACCCACTAGTATCTTTGCTACTCTCTATTTTATTACTGACATCATCATCATCATCATCATTATTGGCATCTTCTTCACTTACATTTTCACTAACATCTTGTCTTTCTGATTTATCTTCCTCAGCTTCACTAATATCTGCTTCTATTCTTTCTTGGCTACTCTCATGGTTTCTCTCATCTGTTTCCATGCTCTATGCCTCATCTACATATTCCATGCTGACATCACTGCTTTTTTCTTTGATGCTTTCCTTTGCACTGTAATCTTTTTTCTCACTAATATTAGCCTCATTTACATCAGCTTCATCTTCATTATCGTGACTACTAGGTGCTTCATCATTGGTTTCTGCTTCATTGGTTTCTGCATCACTGTTTCCATCTTCGTTTGTTTGATTCTTCCTTGCTGATTTCTTCACTACCTTCTTCTACCTCACTGATATTTTTCTCTTCATTTACTTCCTCTTCACTATTGTTTTCCTCATTGCTGTGAGCCTCATTGTGCTTTTTACTGCTATCATCAACCTCACTTCCCTCACTGTCATCTTTGCTATTTTCTTCATTTGTATCTTTACTATCCTCAGGGCCCTTATCAGCACTATTTGCCTCAATGACATCAGCCTCATCTTCCTCATCTGCACTAATTTCTTCATCATTGGCTTCTGCATCACTTTTTTCTGCACTGTCTTCATCACCACTATGAGGCTCATTGTTTTTAGACTCAATGACCTCCTCTTCACTACTTGATTTTTCCTTGTTTGACTCCTCACTGTTTTCCTCTTCATTTTGTTCCTCATTTACATCTGCCTCCTCATTTACTTCTTATTCATTGCCTGACTCATTATTTCCCTCTCCCTCATTGTCATTTGATTTTTCATTGTCACTTCCTTCATTGTCTGATGCATTGTGGGAGAGTGATGAAGGAGGGTTGCCCTGAGGTGAAGGGATATGTGTAGATGGTGAAACATGTTCAGCAGGAGATGATGGAGGAGTAGGGACAGGAGGATGAGATGATGAAGGCATGTTTTGTTGAGGATGGGGTTGTGGGTTTGTGAACACCTCATGGGCAATGAAAACCTCCCATGGAATGCCCTTTTGCTTTAACTAGTGCAACACAACCATCTTAATCAAAGAGTGATGAAATAATCTTTGCATCTGCTGAGGGAAATATATCTTTTGTACAATATAAGAAATTTTGTCAATACTCCTATAGAGGTAGTAGGGTAGATGCAGCATCTTAACCCTAGTAAAGTGCATGAGCAACCTGATGTGATAGGAATAAAGCTAGGAGAATCTTCCTTCACATGTGAAATATTTCATAATGACCCTCATCATGGGTGCATACCTCTTAAGAAAATATGAGAAAGGAAATATGGATTTATTGTAGTCTTTGTATCTAGGTTTAAGGTATGGCTTATAGTAGCTCATGTCTAAATTGGCCTGCTTGAACCAATTTTCACCCACATTAGGTATCCTAGTGGCAATATAAATGGCATATGAAGACATCTCAAATTTTACCCATGCAAGGTTGAATTGTTTCTCATGTAGGTTAAGTATGAAGAGCCTGGTTAGCTCGGGGTGATTCTGCACCTGCTATACTTTCTCACAAAATTCATAGTAGCCTACATTTTGGAAGCAAGATAAAGTTAAGGGAGATGCATTTAGCTCCATTGTGTTTATTGGTTCAAACCTGTTGATCCTCCCATATTTGTGTTGATGCCTCCTTGGAATTTGGCCTTCTCCTTCACTACCACTATTACCTTCTCTTGACATTTTAATAATTTTTCCTTTTAAACCCTAGCACTACTTATGAAACTGATATGGAAGAGGGTGATGGAATGGTGATGAAAAAGGAAGCTTTTTACAAGCAAATGAGATGGGTGGGTGAGGGTGAAGGTATATTACTGTGAGTGAGAGGCAAAACTTAATGACCACCCTTGCTAGTTTGTAAAAAACTCTACTTTGACACCTTGTACTTATGTCGATTTGAAATGAAGAAAGGGTAATGTAAGGTCGATCTGTTTTCAGTGTAAGGGATAGAGCTTTTAATATTTGATGGATGACCAATTTCAAACCACCGCAACCACCCTAATTTACCCCTATTTTGAATGATATTTCCTTGTTTGCAGATGAGGGAGGCTTAATCGGTGTTTTTTAAGCATGAAATTTAGCTTATCTCCTTAGGGTTGCATTCCTTTAACCAAATGATAATAAAAACTTAGAGAGGAGGTGATGTCTTGTACTTACCCCTTAAAGATGCTTAGAAAAAAAAAACCCTTGGAGGCAGTTTGAAGAAACTTCGAGTTGATTTGAGTGTTGAAATGGCTTGGAAGGCCCTCCTGGCCAAGTGCACAACGCCCAGGCAACCGGTGAGTTAGGTCGGGCAAAGGCGCAATGCCTTGTACCAGGCACACAGCGCCAAAGGTTTTTATCGGGCCTGTCGGGTGAATCGGGTAAATGCGCAGTGTGTTTCCAAGCGTGCAACGCCTACCTCTAGGCACACATCACTTTGAAAAAACACAAGGGAGAAATGGCCAGGGGCGCAACGCCCGACTCCAGGTGTGCAATGCCAACCTGAATGCGTAGCAATAGGTAAACTTGTCCAATTTCGCCCAGAAAATCCACAGTCTTCTCTCCTGAACGCTCTCAGCTTTTTTGCAAGGAAACAATAACTTGTTTGAGGTGTAGAATGGGTCTCTATGGACTTAGGAATTTGATTTAAACCTTGCAACCCACTTTTCTAATGTTTTAAATCTTTTTCACTTTCTTTCAATGATATTTCTTGACCATTGCTTGCAGGCGACATGAAAACCTTTAAGTAACTCTTATTTTTTCTCCTTGAGAGTTTGACATGTTCATTTGATGTTTTCTTTGGAGGGCTACACACAGTAGTATCTTCAAAGTTTCCTATGTTTTCCTTCACAATACTGGACTGATCCTTTTCACCCTTTCTTACTAACCATTTTGCACTGTTTGCTCTGCAGGTTACTGAGATAATGAATTTTGACCCTCTTGTTTCTCCTTGAAGCATAATAAGCTCATTTAAACATCTTTGGTGGATTTCACACATTAATAGCTTAAAAAATCTCCTTTGACATGCACTATGGAATTCAAAATAATGCCTTTTACCTTCTTTGGCCACTTCTAATTGTAGGTGACTTGAAAAAACTGATTTTACCTTTCTTACTGATACTCCTTATATCCTTGCTCTATAGGTTTTTCTTGAGTCACTTTGGAAAAATTTAGGATGCTTGCACACATCAACACCTTCACAATCCTTCTTTCTGCTGTCATTATGTAGTTCAACTCATGGTTTCACCTTCTTTGAACACTATCTCAAAACCTGAGATGTTTGGAGTGCTTGAAAACAATTATCAGTGTTGTCTTCTAAGTTCTCTATAGTCCTTTTAAGTTCATTCATTTCTGTCCAGTTCACCTCACCTTTCTCCCTATTTCATCTATAATTTCTAAAAAACTTCTCTTCATGTTTGGTTTCTTGGTGTACCTCATCCATGGTCATTTCTGCCATTTGTTTCACTATTTGGCACTTGTTGGCCATCAATCTTAAAACCTTAGTTCTCCTTGAAACCAAACTTCTTCCCCTCTCCTTGCTATGAATGTTTTAATTGAGGAGTAGACCTCTTACCTTAATAAATTTCTACTGATAGTCATTTTAACACTCCTGCAAAAGTGTCAAAGTTCACATTTACCTTTTGCAGAACTTGAACTTGATAAAGTAGTCCTCTTTGGATATTTTCTGATATTTCTTGGATAACCATGTGCTGATATTCTATTAAATCTAAGCTAGATTCTAACACAGGAAAAAAAATTCTTAAAACATCAATGATGACCTTACAACCTATGAAACCCTAATGACCTAGTGGGAGGGTTCTTTGACTGAAAATTGGCTTGAAGTCTTCAAGTATAAAAACAGAGTTTTAGCAAGGTGGTGTATTGAAGATCCAAAATCCAATGTACTTGATTTATCTAAAGAGCCTACAAAGATAGTTTTGAGACCATCAATGCTTGAGGAACTTGGTGAACATGGGAAGGAGTGGGCTTATAGGTAATCCTAGATGTAAAGTGGAGTTATGGGAAAGGGAAAAACATAGTAATGAGGTTATAAGTGGGAAAAAAGGATAGATATGACTAGCACAAGCCCATAAGGAGTCCTTTAGGATTGGTAGGGTGACCATGGAATGGAAAAATGGTAGAATAGTGAAAATTTTCATTAAGGATAATGAATGTAGTGAGATTTCTAAAACTCACAATATTCAAGGAATTTTGTTTTTAGAAATCTATAACCAATATTTAGTCATCTACAGATAGTAAAAATTACTAATGACTAACATATTGCAATGTTATTAGCTGATTTTAAGTTATATGCCTAGTTTGTAGTGAATACTTTCTCCTCAATTGTCAATACAAGTCTTGGAACAAGGTTGTTGAAAGAAGTGTCGGGGAAGGAGGCTAAGGCCTCATTAATGACACCTACCTAGTAGTTATAGCAACCCAAGTGCCTCCATTCCTACAAGGTACTAGGCCTCAAGAGAACTGCAAAGTCACCTGTTTTAACCATTGATCAAGGGTCAAGCCTATTAAATTTAATATTGGAGAAAGTTGGCCTAAAATTTTTATTCACTCTAGATTATGTTTGGAGGTAAATTTTACATGTGTAAGTTTAGATTTAGAATTAAACACAAATGTTATGCTTCAATGAGATACACTTAAATCAAATGCTTCAAGAAAGAGATACTACTCCACAAGGCAATGATAAACACTTAGAACAAAATGATCAATAAAGCACATAACAATTACAATTATATGTTAAAGAAATGAATCAAAATTCCCTTTAGTTAAAATTATTTTAATATGTTCTTCACTTATGATAGACATGTAAACTAAGTGAGAAATCACAATTAAGATATGGAAAATGAGATTGCTAACAAGAATATAGAGAAACTACTTTAGCTCTACAAATGAAAGTGAAACGAATACAAGATATATTTCAAGTGCACTTAGACCAAGTAGCTAATTAGAAATAGATTAAATTTTGGATGCAAGATGAAAGAAATATACAAGCTATGAGTTATGTCTATGAGATAGGTTAGTGAAAAAAAAATAAACCAAGAAAGAGGAAATCCTCCCTTTTAATTAATGAGGAGCGATATCGTGGGATGAATTCCCAAGCTCCCTCAAGACAACAAAAATTTTATTGATAAAATTACAAGGAGAGATCCTTTGACATAAAAGAGGGCTCTTTTAACATTAGGAAATTTACAAAAATGGAATAGCTTTTCAATAACCAATTTCTCCTTGAGGAACAAGGCTGATCCTCTTATGATCTAACTTGAAAACTCTCCAAAATGAAAGATCAAAAACTTACAAACTCACGACCTCTAACAAGAAATAATAACGATAGTCTCTAATTTTCATTGACCTAAGGGGAATAAAGACCTAGGATTTTCTTGGCCCAACTCAAAAGAAATAATAAAAATTTTATTTTAAATTTTATTAAAATTTTGAGGTAAATTCGTTAAGGTTCAAGGGTCGAAAATATTAAAAAAATTCGTTGAATAATCTCCTCCATAATTCCCTCACACTGAGTGAGAGAGAAGCTCTCTTTTGGAGCTCTATACTTTGAAGAGGAGGCTAGGGATATATTGCGACTTTTCCCAAAAAATTGCAATGTCAATCAAGCCTCCAAAATTTATTTTTTTCCCAAAAAATTTGATGAAATCCTTGCAAGAAAAATTTGATTACTTGTGCAAAAATAACAAGGGTTAGTGGTCCAGTGGATCAATAGAAAGCTCAAAATTCAAAGTGTTTGAAATAACTCAAAATCGAAACTAAAACGAATATCTCATCGCCCTGAATCCAATGCACCTCGTTTAACTCAAAACTGATATTGTATGCTCCCAATATTGCATTTTGATCGATTTTCCAAACAACTAAAATTTTAAAAATGAAGTTGCAGGGATGCCTAGTCAGTAGTCCATACACTGATTAGGAAATGATTGGGCAGTTGACTGTGTATTTCTATTGACAAATGGTATGGTGACAAGTGTCACATTATGGTTTGTTGGTGGTTGGTGTAATTCAATTGGTTGAAGGGTCATTGAGGTGGTCTAATCAGGCGAGGCCACATGGGCCAATGGGTGGCTACTGCATGGCCTCCCCATATTGACGATTTTTTTTTTTTTTTTATATAGGCCAAACTGCCTCCATAGGAATCGAAGCACAAACCTACCAACTAGCAGCACTGAGCTCCACTAGTCTTCCTACCATGCCACTTAATAACCATGGTCTACGAGTCATATTTAAGGTTTAGTGAGAGGAGCATTGGGGGTTGGGGAATGGGGTTAACCGCTAGCCCCAAATGACATTTCAATGCATACGTTATATGTTCCAACAATAGTTTCAAACCAGATTCACCACAAGTCAATAACAAGTTGAACCAGCAGTTTCAGCAGTCACATGTCACATGCAACTATTTCAATGGGTGGTTAAGTTATATGTTATGGAGAAACCCACGGTGGAATGAGACTAACCACGACGGAAACCACAGTTAAATTATACCACCGCATTTACCCACCAATATAATGATAGAACCAAATGATGGTGATATACGATAGGTTATGGCAGTGTCTAGTTAATGTTTTTGGCACGGAGAATTCAAATATAACCGACGGGGTGTGTTAACCCAACCCCAATTACCAACTTTGGTTCACAAGTGAGGTTTAGAAAGTGGTGGGAATCATTCAAAACAACCCGATCTGACAGTGGTGGTTGCGCCAAATGGCACTATTTTATTGGTTCGTGGGGATCATAGGCCATTTAATGGTTCAAAAAATTGCACCTGAGCTAACGCGAATCTCACTGGCGTGGGGAAAATTTTTTGCTCCACCCGGCCGCAAAGGGCATAATTTGTATAGTGGATAGTAGGTGGGTGTGAATTGGAGGACATTTAGCAAGAAAACTTCTTTGTAGCATAACTCAGTCAAATTTTGACCTTTTTTTAGTGCAAAAAGATCCCAGCTAGGGGTTTTTTTACTGTTCTAGATGTTGAAAAGTGTGACTAGGTTCAGTCTTCATACTGACTTGTTATTATGGTTTTATGTAATTAAGAGAGAAGGATAATAAAATGTATTTTGTAATGATTTCCTCATGGGTTTCATGATCAAGGAGTTTTTATCATAGGTTAAAGATGTCTTCTTGATTTCTTTAGGGAATTTTCATCTTGTCATAAATATAATTAAGAGTCATGTATATGAAGTCATGTTACACTGATGTAAAGGATAAATTGTTGATGTAAATATATGCTCCAAGACCTTATCATTAAGATCCAAAGAAGTCGGCTCAAAGAGTGTTGAAGATCCACCCTTAACAAGTCAGCCTACCTACAGATGGACATGTCGGCCTAGAGATGGAAGAATGTCCCTATATATAGAGGGATTGCAACCTCATTTGGAGAGAAGCATTTAGACAAGTCTGAAATAGCAATGCGAGGTAAGATCTGTGGTTTGGTGCGATGAAGGGAGGATGTTCAATGAAGATATATAGTATCTCTTATATATTTATCTTGGGTCTAATCATCTAAGATAAGCTATGTGTAAGAGTGCGAAGTTTAGGACTATAGTTGGTGCAAAAAAAATTCGACAAGACAAACCATATCAACGAAGTAATTAAGGTTTATCTCCATTTGAAGGAATTAAACCTACCTCGCATACTGTATGTAGGCTGAGGTATACCTCAGTAAGGAACAAGTGTTCAATAGAATGTGGAAGAGGGTGTCTAGGAAACGAAGAAAATAAGGTTGCAAGGTGTGTAAGGGATCTCGATCTTGGGCTAACATGTTTAGATATCTTTGAAGACGGAAAATTATATACACAAAATTGCAGCTAGAAAGGAGATCTATGTCTTGGGATCAAGGGTGTAACAAGGCTAGAAGGGAAGAAAGGAGCTCACATTTTAGGGCTAGAAACTGAGATTTCCTAGTGTTGGTGCAGAGCAATGAAAAAATGAAGATCAACATAAGGATCCTAGAAGAGAAGTGACAAGGGTCTTGGAGGTATACTAGTGTCAAGGGTCTTTGTCATGGTATTGTTACTTTTCAATTGAAGATCTATAAGAAGAATTACTATCAAGTTTTCCTCTCCAAGAGGGAGAGGTTTTGGCCCTAACTTGAAAGAATAAACATTGTATCTCTTTTGCATTTGATAATTGAATTGACTAAGAAAATAGTAATCTAATGAAGATAAGATATAAGTGAAATAATCATAAAGAAAATCACAAGTAATTATCAAGAAGAGAAATTTTAATAAAATCCCTAATTTCTCAACATTAAAGCCATTAGAGATAGTAGCTTTGCATTCTGAGCATTGCAAATTTATGTAAACACATCTTTTTGATCATAATGAAAGAGTCCCAACATTGGAAGCTGGACTAGGAGATATAACCTAGGAGGGGTGAACTCCTTCATTATTTGTTGTTTTGTGTTTGTTGTTATATTACTGTTGTCTCTTTTATTTCTGCAAAATTGAGATAAAATTCATCTTTTATGTGTTAATGTAATTTACATAATTGCATAAAAACCTAAACATTTAACTTACAAATTTTACCATAAACCTTCAAGTTTATATATACCGATCAACTTGGTATTAGAGCTTTGGTTCTTTGGTTGTTTTGAGGGTTTAATTTTGCTGCAAGTGTTTCTTATGCTTACAACGTTGAAGCTCAAAAGAGGAGAAGGAAATCTTGTGGAAGAAGAGCACATTTGCCACAATCTCCACCACTAGTTTCACCTCAGGTTTCTCAAAAAACCTCACCAATCATGGCACATGAAGGAGAGCCCAAAAATATTTTTGAGGATGAGAAGGATTTCAAAGGGCATTCTTTGACTTGACACATATGATGAAAGTTCTCTATGAAGAGAGTGATACATGGTTTCAATGTGAGAGCTCTAATCCTCCAAAGGGAGATGGAGATAAACCTCCAAAAGGAGATGGAGGAGATTGGGAAAAGCCTCCAAAAGGGAGTGGAGGGAATGGTGACAAAACACCTTTCTCTTCACCTCCATCCTCACCTCCATCTTCACCATCATTATCTTCTACATCAAACCATTCACAAACACCCCCACATTATCCAAAGGGAAATGGTAAAACTACACTTTTGAAACTCAATAGAAAGTTTGAATTGCCTATGTATAATGAGAGGTAAATGCTGAGAAATTAGATAATTGGGTTTGTCATCTTGAAGTGTATTGCAGGATACAAAGGATCAAAGATGATGAGACCAAGATTCAACTTGCTTCATTAAGGTTGGAAAGTGCAACACTCATTTGGTGGGAAGCCAAAACGCAAGAGGACATGAAGAAACATGGTAAGGTTTTATCTTCTTGGAATGATTTTGTTGCTATATTAAGAAGACAATTTTATCCTTTGTCATACATGCAGAAAGATATCATGGATTGGAAAAACTTTAGGAAATTAAAGGGTCAAAGAGTGAAAAGTTATACCCAATAGTTTAGAAGGAGAGCATTGATTTTGGGTGCATATTTATCCTCTGAAGACACTTTAATAAAATACATTGGAGGTTTACATAGCTACTTGAGACACACTATTCTAATGTTTGACCCTACAAATTTCGATGAGGCATGTGTACAAGAAACACATATAGAAGCAAGAGGGAAAAATGTTCCACAAGAGGGGAAAAAACACCATTTTAGGGTAGAGACAAAGGAAAGGGTAAATTGAAAATAAAAGGAAAGAAAAATGCTTCCATCAAGAAAGAGGGAGAAAAATTAACATGCAACTATTTTTCAAAGGAAGACCACAATGGAGATCGTTGTTGGAAACTTCATCCTGAGATGGGACCCAAAAATTTTAACAACAAAGGAAAACAAGATAAAACTGCAGCTACACAACATGATTTAGGATATGATTTGGGAGATGAAAAAAATGTCACAACTATGGGATTGAAAAGTAAGGAATCCATTGCTAGTACTAGTTCTTCAATATCCACAATGAAACACAAAATGAAAAATAAATAATAGAGTTTTTCCATATTAGAGTTATCTCAAAAAATACAACATTTGACACTCTATTTTATAGTGTCTCACAAGAAAATCTCACTTCTGAAAACATTGTCAAGAAGTTGAATTTGGAAACCATTCCTCATCCTAAATATTATCCTTTAGGTTGGGTGTGTGATAATGTAAAGTTGCAAGTAACTAGAAAATGCAAACCGAAAATTGCCATTACTACAAACTTCATTGATGAGGTAGAACTTGATGTAGTGACATTAGAGATATGTGGTATTGTTTTGGGAATCCCATATTTTTATGACAGAAGAACTATATTTCACTGCCATGAAAACATGTATCATTTGTTTAAATATGATATTGAGTACATTGTTAGAGCACACCGTAAGAAACTAAACCTTTCACTTGTGAATGTTGGAAAAATGAAGAGTCTTGTTAATTATAGAAAGAAATTTTTACTTTTGATGATAAAACCCAAGAATAATGTTGAGAATGAAGGCTTTCAATTTTGTGATACAAAGTTGAAATCTGATTATGTTGAGGTTGTTAACCAATATTAAGAGATGTTTCGGGAGCCTAAAGGATTTCCTCCCAAAAGAGGAATCCAACATGAAATCAAAATGCAAAAAGATTTTAATCTTCCTAACATTGACATGTACAAGATATATTAGTGATGGTATTAGTGTTCAAATGTTCAGTGATCAAATGTACTATTTTATATTTGCTAGTGGTTCTAGGCCAAAATTTCATGTTTCAAGTCAATTTTCAAATAAAATTTTGTTCACTGAATATGTATAGGTCTGAAATGCTACTCCCTACTCTCCATTAATTGTCATTATCATATTAGAATTAATTCCATCCATTTATCATTTGGGGCCTGAGGTCATTCACCACACCTTCATCTAGGTCAGAGTCCAGGTCTCGTTTGTTTCGACACTATAAGAGCTAATTTATGTCATGAAAGAAGGTGAATAGAACTCCATTTTCAACATATCAGTCATTTGAATAGGGATGTAGCATGTATAGGGAAATAAGTGAAGGAAATTTTATTTCATCAAATAAAGTGTGTTTCTTCATTAAAGTGTTTCAAAAAAGAGAATTTTCTTCAAAAAGTTGTATTTTCACTAGAAGACAAAAAGGTGCTTTTATGATGTTATAGAAGGAAAAAAAAGACTTCTTCAACCCATTTTATCTTTTGATGGCTGATAGAGCTCCTCTATTCTCACCATCATACCCCACATCTGCCAAGGGTTAAAGAAAAAACAATAATTTTGTGCCAATTTCCTCCCGCTACGCTTCTGGAAGTGTTGCACTACACTTTTGTTGTGCTGCGCACGTGCTACACTACGTTTTTGGAGTGCGCTATGGTTTTGGTTTTCCAACTCAAAATCAATAATCCAAGCTTCAAAACACTTGAAAAATGGTTCACACATATCCTACACAGTAAGTGGACATCATTCCTACCTCTCTCAAGTCAAATTTCATCAGCAAAAGAGTGGTTTCTTTCATTAGGTCATTCCCACTATGTTTTTGGTGTTTTTCATCATTTACTTGTTTCAGCTGATAAAACCCTACCCTAACCATTTAAAACCTTCATAAAAATTCCATACATTATATATAAACACTATTTATCAATCATAGCCTTATTTTTCATCAATTTCATAAAAACCCTAATTTTCATTACATTTTGCAAAAACTAGGAATTTCCTGTGTTTTGACCTTTTGGCTAACTTCCTCATACTCATCACCCTACCTGCTCAATTTTTGGGGGAATTTTCCTTAGCTTATTTCTACCTCATTTCTGCTCCTAAATCCAACCTACCACCATCCCTTTTTTTCTTAATTCTACACCTTCCCTATTGATCTCATCCAGCTAGGGTTTCATCTTGTTGACAAATTTCATGGAGAAAGAAAAGAATATTCATAAGGGAGGCCACCATTCTAGTTTTGAACCATCTACCTTGCAATAAATCAATGCCTCTCCTTTCCCCAAGAGATGTTTTGAAAATAATTGTTGTTTGAGTTTTTGTGAGAGGATCAAGGAGGTGGGTTGTCATGCTCAGTTGACAAGCCTTTTTTCCACTAGCTTCAGAAAATCCAAGGCCATCATAATAGGCATTGATTTTACCATATCAACAGATGTCATTACTTCAGCCACAGGTATCCTGAACCATGGAAAAATCTGGTTCAAAGGGATGGAATTGGACCTTGAAAACTACAAATTGTTCCTGAAACCTCATTGCAAGGATTCTCCTTTGCATATCTCCGTTTTCAGGAATTTAATTGATAAATATGCCCCTTTTATGAATTTAATCATGAAATATTTTACATGTGAAGGGATATTTTCAAGTTTGTACAAGTATCATGTCAGGTTATTTATGCACTTCACTTGTAAGTTTGGTCAAGATGACAGAAAAGGTACAGAGAAAAGGTAAATATCATCACCCCAGTTTATTACATCATCGCTTGGTAAAGCTTATTGTTTTGCATCATCTTTCAGCAGTCAATATTTCTTGGAAAAATTTCATGGAAAAAGTTGCATCAACACCTCCTACAAGCTCATCCATCATCTATAGCACATCATCAGCACTAACAAAACAAAAAGAGATTTTCTCTTCATGTAGGCAAGCAAATATATCAAAGGCACTTAGGGTTGAGATCAATCAAACCTATGAAAAAGGAAAGATGATGTTTTTTTCTCCCAAGACCATCAAAGGATCAATTGTACCTGATACCATAGTTGAACAAAGACAAGTAGAAGATCAACCACCTAGTCATGATAGTGAGCCACTCATGCATGAGGATGAGTCACCATTGCATCAACATGAAGAATGAGCGCCCATGGATGTCGACATGGCAGAGCAGGTAAATTAAAATATGACTAAGGAGATCATAAGGGAGACATATCAAGAGATATCAGAGTTGAGGGACAACCTTTCTAAAGAAAACTTCTTGATTACCTTCCTATAGCAAGAGAATATGCAGCTGAAGGTAAAACAAATCCTCCAAAGAAAACCTAAGGAAAACCCTGAGAAAGATAAGGGTAAGTGCAAGGAAGTGGTGGATTTTGAGTATTTGGATGAGATAGAGGTTTAGGAAAAGCCTAGGAGGCCAAGAAAAAGAGGGTTGACCAAGAAAACACAACAAGAAAGAGAGTCGTCTCCACCACTAGCTCAGTTAACTCTTTATGAGTTGATAGCTGGCGAAATTGAAAAAGATAAAGAGTTGTGGCTTGATAGGTTCAAAATTCATCTTGAGAATTTGTTGAAGGAGTCAGAGACAGTAAAAAATCTCCAAAGGCATGTGGAAAGGCACTATTTCACAAGAAATCAAATCGCCAAGGTGACGGTGAAAAACTTGATAAAAAGACTTAAAGAAACCCAAATGAAGCTTAAGGAGAAGGAAAATTTGGATCTACTTTCTGAGTCTCCTTATATATTTATCCCTTCATTCTAGGATGTCATATAATAAATTTTGGAGGTTTTGAGCAATTTTTGCATTTTTGGTGACTTTTACAAAATTCTGGAAATTTGCCTTTAGCAGAAGCGTCGCGCAACGACGCGTCAGTTTTTCTTAGAACACTAAAATAGAGAAAAATCTACATGGATGGATGCATATTCACTTGTACATCACATATATGACATTAAATCAACATTCCATCCTCCCATTTTGAAGAAAAATGCAAAAAACCTCACTTTTTTCAAGCTTCTGCCTCCTTTTTTACCTCTGCATCGCGCTTCTGGAGTGAGGTTGGGAGAATAAATTTTTGGAGGCCTTATAGTGGGTTTTTTCTCTATTTTGAGGGTGAATTGGAAAGAAGAACACAAGGCTACCTAGCCTAATTTCCATATTTTCAAATGGGCACTTAAAAGGCACTGAAAAACGGGTCCAAAGTAGTCGTGACACTTTTGCTAGGAGGCACGATGTTTCTGCTAGAGGTGTGACACTTCTGGTATTGGATTCCCTTGGAAAATTTTCAACTCAGAAAATATCCAAATTTCGAATTTTAGCTACCCTATGAGGTGTATTTTTAGTGGAAAAGTTTGTTTTTTCCTCCTTTTATGGAGGAATGATGTAATTAATTCAAGAGACATGAACTCTTAGTTATTAGCTAAATTTGAGGAAGTGGTTTCTAACTTCCCTAGATTCTAGGTAATGACTCATGAAGTACATTTATGATGTGTTTTAGATCATATTTCGACCCTATGAGCTATCATGAACTCTATTTTATATAAGTGGTCCACCTCAAGTCTTTTTAGAGGTTGGATAGTTGTTATTTGTAGTGTAGCTATTGCACAAACTATTTTTTCAGTGAAATCAAAGGATGTTGCAGCTATAATCTTGAGATTCCAGTGGTATTCTTTTGAGCATTGTTTCTTCTCTGTTTCTTCATCAAGTTAAATTTTGTGTTACCTTTTTCATCACATGCATGCTTATGTATGTTAATATTATGAGTTTATAAACATGAATCATTTCCTTCTATGCTCTGTTTTATAAGATTTACATGGATGTGTTTACTCTTCTGATGAATGAATTGATTTAGATGCTCATTTTGACTCCTTCTCTTTCAAAACCCTATACAAAATGAAAAAAATAATTATGTTCATGAGTTTAACTACCTGGCCTCATCCTTGTCTCTACTGCTAAACCTTTGAAATTTGACCTAAACCCTAATTCTAGTTCCTTCACTAGCATTCCTATCCAACAAAACTTCAAACAAACAAAAACCCTAATCTATTGAGCATAATAACTAGCCTAAGATCATTATATATCCAATCATATCTTTGGCTTCAAAGTGGAATTAAGAGATCCATATTTGTTTTTGGTAGGGCTAGCTACCTGACCTAAAGTTTTGTTTGTGGTTACCTTCCTTTAGTTCCATTCTCAACCTTGGGAAGTGAGGGGGAGTGATAACAAATGGAAAATGAAAAAATTAAAAAACAGATCCAAGAATTTCCTAATAAGGGGATCATCTGGACAAGTACATCACCATGCGGTTCACCTATTATTTTAGTGCCAAAGAAAGATGGTACATGGTGCACGTGTGTGGAATTTCATGCATTAAACAATATTATGGTAAAGAATCATTACCCTCTTCCTATAATCAATGATTTACTTGATCAATTGAAAGATGTTGTGTATTTCACTAAGTTGGACTTGAGGAGTGGCTATCATTAGATTAGGATCATCGAAGGAGACATATAGAAGACAACATTAAAAAAAAAAAATCATGGTTTTTTTGAATGGTTGGTTGTGCTCTTTGGGCTTTGTAATGCTCTTGCTACATTCATGCGTGTAATGAATGATGTTTTAAGACATTTTTTAGATGAATTTGTGATAGTATACTTATATGACATATTAATTTTCAGAAAGTCCAATGAAGAAAATGTCATGCATGTCAAGCAAGTGTTAAATGTCTTGAAGAAAGAACAATTGTTTTTAAATCTATCAAAATGTGAATTCAAAAAAAAATCTTTAGTCTACTTGGGTCATATTGTTGGAGGAGGTGAGTAGAAAAAAGATTCCTCCAAGGTTGATGTCATTTTGAATTGGCCAAGGTCCAAGATAGTGGCGTATGTTAGAATTTTTTTGGGAGTAGCCCAATATTGGAGAAAGTTTACTTCTAACTTTTCTTCCATTGCAACTCCATTGCATGCATTGAAAAGTGTGAAACAATTTGGGGAGGAAAAGAACAAAAAGAATTTGATGCATTGAAGGAAAAGATCAGTTCAACACTTGTACTTTCACTTCCCAACTTGAGACAATAATTTGACATACAAACTGATGAAAGTGACTATGCCATGGGTGCAATCTTGATGCAACATGGTAATCCCATATGTTTTCATTTAGAAAATTTTAATGGTCTGTTGAACTTCAAAATTGTTCCTAATTTGATGTCCTTCTCCATCATTTCTTCTTCCTCTTTCAAAAATTCATGAAATGAATCAGTGGTAATTGACATATTCCACATTTGAGAAGGCATTTATATTATCTCTACTTTATATTATAATGTTTCTTATTATTTAGATGAATTTCTGTGATTATCTATAGAATTCGTGCAATTTTGTAGCTAACCTTTGTTTCAGCAGCCATCGTTATAGTTTGACAGGTTTTGAGAAGCAAATGAAGAAGAGAGTCATATGGGTATCTTTGAAATGGTTCACACATGGATTGTATCCCATTTATCTATTCAAACTCAAGAAGGAACCATTCCTATGCTTGTGGTCAAAGATCAGTCAAGGAATAAGATCAACGAATGAAGACTCTCGATTTTCTCTTACGTAGCAAATCGAGAGAGAGCCATGAAGAATTATCTTCTAAATAGACTTCTAGTTTTAGTTTTATTTTGCTATCCATAGTTAGAATTATCTCAAACATTTAATTCAAAAACTTGTATCAATACCAGTCCGTTGAAATTGGGAATAAGCTTAATTTTTGTGATATTATTGTGTTACTCTTTCAAACTCTGTTTTTGCTAATAAATACGACTAGTTCCAGATCACTGATGCGCGGATAGTCTACGTATATTTCACACTCATTTTGTTGCAGAGGGGCCTTGCATGGAAATGAGGTTTTTATAGTTGTTTTGTAGTTTACTTTTTTTCAATTTCATATTTTAATTTCTTGTTGATTTGTAGTTATATTCTCATTAATTCATAGTTAATTTCTTGTTATTTCATAGTTAGATTCTCGTCAATTCGTAGTTTAAATTGCTCACTGTTTTGTAGGTTAATTTCATGTCAATTAGTTTTTAAATTTTTTCTGAATTAATTGTTTACATTTACAGTTGGTTGTTGAATCTTATGCTCACCTGAATCATCTCATGAATGTGATTTCGTCATCTTCCAATTGAATAGATTCATGCATTTGGTTATACAACAACCACAAGATTTAAGATTGAACATGTTCTGCGCAATTGATACTCTGTCATTTCTTGCTTGCCTTAGTTAAACTTGATTTCAATCAGCACAATAATTTAATTTCATAGCAATATAATTTATGCTTTCATTCCATGGAATGTAGAATATAATTATATTAAATTTATCTTTCAATCATTATTAGATTGAAACTAGGATAGAGTTAGATTAGAATTTTTATTATTATTATTTTAGAAGTAAATCAAATGCTCTGTTTCCATATAATTAATTCTTTCAATGAATAAGGTAGAATATGGTTTCATTTTTGTCATGCTGATAAGTAGAACATCATTTAAAGATCAATAGGGTACAATCATATTATAGAATAGTGATTTGTTTAAATAATGAGTAAGTTTAATTAGATGTTTTCCATATATGTTTTGACGACCTAGAATAAGTCTAACATAGCTCAGATTTTAACCATTCAAAGCTTGATTGACTTTTATGCAATTTAGATTAGTTATTTAACATTACATTTTCTTCCTTCTTTTAGATTTCATATTTCATTTATTTCATTAAAAGTAATTTGTAATTCAATTTATTTTCTTAGAATAAAAATAGCATTTCCTTTTATTTCTTCTTTAAGATTAAGTTTTCATCATTAAAATTCATTTAGATTTAGTTGTTCACTAGCATTTAAAGATTTCATTTAGAAGCATAGATTTCATTCCTTAGATCAATTTCGGTTCTTAACTTTAGGCATAAAATACAAAACCCCCAAAATAAGATATAACATACACAACAAAGTAAGAAAGAAGGTCATCTAAGAATATATAGTGCACCACACTTCATCAAATTAATAACCTTGGTCTATAATTTATGATAACAATTTAAGACATTAAATTGAATAAACATTTTGTTGCCATTTCCGGTAAAGTGTGATTAGGAAGCCTTATTTCTTACATCTAAAAAAATTATATGTGTAGAGAAAGAGACTCTAGGGGTAGATTCATAGCTAGAGGTAGAAGTTTGATTCCAGCAACACCACTCACTCCACCAACACCACATAGTGGCAGACCACAATCTCAAACGCATATTCCATTTGTCACTACAAGACATAGAATCCCTGAAGTCTTAATGTTAGAAATCCAACCAGTATATTCTCCAACTTCATCTATTGAGGAAGTCTTACAAGAGAAAGATCCTAGATCTCCAACAAAAGGAGTAACCTTTTTCACCTCTAAAGGAGAACATATTCTAGCTCAAGAGTTAGAAATCCCTAGTGAGGAAGAGGAAGAATTTTTCTTCAATATCCCATTGATAGAAGAACCAGAGGAAGAAAAAGTAACTCTACAGTTAGAACCTTACATTAGCTTTGAGGAATCTATAATAGTAGGAGAGGAAGGAGGAGGAGGAGAAGTTCTGAATGGAGATGACTTAAGAATAGGAGGAGGAAGAAGAGGTGGAGGACGAGGTGGAGGACAAGGTGGAGGAAGAGGTAGAGGAAGATGAGACCTTAACTCTGTTGTATTTCCTATAGTTGATGAGGATACAAATGCCACAATGAAAAATATTTCACCTTCCATCCTTTCCAATTTCCATGGATTAAGGAGTGAAGATCCTGAAAATTTTTTATTTGAATTTGAGGTTTTATGTAGATCCTATGACTACTTACAAGAGTCTAAAAAATTGAAGCTGTTTCCTGCAACACTTAAGGGTGAAAATTTAAAATGGTTTATGGGTTTGATAACACAATCTATTAGGACATGGGATGAGATGAAAAGTGCATTTTTACAAAGACATATGTATAATTGCGAACCTATTAATAGGAAGGATGAAGTATTTAAAATGATGCAAAGAGATAATGAAAACTTGGAAGCCTTAATTGAGATATTCAATTACAATATAAAAAGAGCTAAAATGGAATACCTAGATCAAGATAATTTAAAATCTCTCTTGTTGAAATCCATCAGAGATGAATGGATAGATATTATTAACATGATGGGAAAGGGAGATATCTCTCAACTACCATTACCTGAAATTTCTGAATTATGCATTCATCTCTCAAGAGGAAAATAAAAAAACTAGGAAAAATACAAGAGATCCTATTCTCTCTATGCTGAATAAATTTGCATCTGGGACAATAAGTAGGGAAGAAATTGGAAACATGCTTTGATGAATTTAAAATAGATATCTTAGGGAGTCTTAGTGAACAAATAAACACCCTGAAATTACAAAACAAGCAGAAATCTAAAAACGATGCCATAACTATTTTGTTTCCTAAATGTAGAAAGAAACATGCTTTAAGAGAATGTCCTCTTGATGTAAAATCTATAGAGACCTGTGTTATTTGTGCAGAAAACCATGAAACAAAAATATGTCCCTCTATACTAGGTCTTAAGGTTCTTTTCTAAGAAGAAGTAGCTCTGTATCCAGTAGAACCTCTTTGTTTTGTCTCTAGAAGGCCATGGAAGGGGCCACAAACTAAATGTTTTAATAATCAAATGTATTGTAAACCCCAAACAAACAATTGGAATTCATCATGGTGGAAAACTTGGTCCCAGCCTCAACCTTGGACACAAGGGATGAAAAATCCTTATGGAAGATACTCTCAGTATCACCAGTATCCAAAATCCTATCCAAACTATCCTCCCCAAAATTTTCCACAACAAAATCAACAACTCTAATTACAAAATCATAACCCACAACTTTCATTACCATTTCCACAAAGACCAAATCAACTACCTGCCTAGCCATTACCAAACCAAAATAATATAAATTCTCAAACTGCTTATAACATAGAAAGACATAATTTTTACAACTTATATGATTACTCCACTAGATTTTAACAATTTACAACTTAGATCTGGTAGGATATTAGAAAGGAAAAAGCCTTCTGTTTTGTTTAATTAAAATATGATCTTGTTGAGGAAATTTCTCTACAGCAAAATAAAAATTCTGGAGAAGGGGAATCCCTTCAACATAATCAAAATTTTAAAAATCAAAAAGAAGAAAATCGAATAAACTCAACTCTTATCATAGATAAACCTTCAGTATCTATTTCTAACCCTCCTTTTCCTGAAACATTATAAATCGATAGAGGTATATAATTTTTTTTTTTCCTAACTATGATTTTCTAAATGAATTGAAAAATTTATGTATCAAAATCCCTTTGTTATATGCCATTAAAGAGATTCCTATTCTAGCTAAAACAATAAGAGAGTTGAGCATGAAAAAATCAGGAAGAAAAAAAAAAGAAGTAAAAAGGATTCAGTTAGCAGGAAAAATTGCAGATATTATGATGGGAAAAATAGCCACACAAAAATATTTGGACCCAGGAAGTCTAGTTGTAAAAATACATATCAATTGTATTGAGACTACAAATACATTGATTGAATTAGGAGCATCCATAAACATCATGAGAAAACAAACCATAGAAAAACTTAGGCTTCCAAACCTTTAGTATACACCAACATTATTGCAATTAGAAAACAGATCAGTAATCAAGCTAGATGGTGTATTAGAAGACATATATGTGTCCATAAAGTCTTGGGAATATCTAGTTGACTTCATGATCTTAAATCCCAAGAAAAACCTAGGGGGACATCCATTAATTTTTGGAAGACCTAGTTTAGCTACAACTGATACTTTCATTAGTTGTAGATCCGATGATATGTTTATTTCTGATGGTAATTCAACAAAGAAATTCACTTTATATCCTCCAGCAAAAACAATCACATAAATAGAAAATGAAGAATGAATGGATGATGACAATGATATACAACCTCTCTTTACTATTTCTCATATTAGTGAAGAAAGTCAAATTTTAAGTTCAATAGAAAATTTTCGAACATCTTCACAATATGAAGATGAGAATAATCTCCAAGAAAAATGCAATATTGAATACTTGTCATCCAAAAAAATGTCTTTATATTCTATGGAAGAATTTGGTAACTTCGTAGTTGAAATCTTACTAGGAAAATCTTTAAACATAAACAAAAACTTGGAGAAATTCCAACAAGAAGAGTTAATCAAAGCATTGCAAAAACATTCTTCTGCATTTGCATGGGAGTACACTGAATGAAGGGAATTAATCCTGAGACTTGCATACATCATATATAAATTGAGGAAAACTATAGGTCTATCAGACAACCTCAAAGAAGGATGAATCCAAATCTTAGGGAAATTGTGAAAGAAGAATTGCAAAAATTGTTGAATGTAAACTTCATTTATCCAATTTTAGACAGTCAATGGGTTTCTCCCTTGGTGATTGTACCTAAAAAGAATGGTAAATGGAGGGTATGCATTGATTATCAAGAATTGAATAAGGTTACTCTAAAATATCATTTCCCATTTCCTTTCATAAATCAAGTATTAGATACATTAGTAGGTAAGAAGTATTTCTCATTCTTGGATGGTTTTAGTGGTTACAATAAAATTAAAGTAGCACCTGAAGACCAAGACAAAACCGCATTCACCTATCCATGGGGAACCTATGCTTACTGAGTACTTCCTTTTGGATTGTGCAATGCACCTGAAACATTCCAAAGGGCGGTATTAGGAATTTTCTCTGATCTAATACACGATTGTGTGGAAGTATATATGGATGATTTTACATTTTATGGAAATTCTTTTGAAGAGGCTCTTGAAAATTTGGAAAAGGTTCTTAAAAGATGTAAAGAATAAAATCTTTCACTAAGTCATGAAAAAGGATTTATGATGTTTACTGAAGGAATTGTTTTAGGACATCACATTTCAGGGGATGGAATTAAAGTAAACTCATCCAAAGTTGAAGTCATCTCCAAATTATCAATTCCAAATTTTCAAAAGGATGTTAGAAGTTTTCTAGGTTTTACAAGGTACTATAGAAGATTTATAGAAAACTTCACCAAAATTGCATCCCCACTCTTCAAATTACTTACCAAATATTGTGAATTTAGTTGGAATCCTGATTGCCAATTAACATTTGAAACTTTAAAATAAAAAAAATATCTGAAGCACCTATCTTAAGAGGAACAAATTGGAAAATACATTTTCATATTTCAACAGATTCTTCAGATACAAATCTAGGAGCTGTATTAGGACAAAAATATTTGATCCCCTATGCCATCTATTACACAAGTAAAAATTTGAATCCTGCTGAGTTAAATTACACTGTAACTGAAAAATAATTTCTAGTTGTTGTCCATGCTATTAAAAATTTTAAACACTACATCACTGAATATGAAACCTTTATTCACACAAATAATTATACAATTAGGTATTTAATGAATAAATCTATCACTAATGGAAAAATCACAAGATGGTTATTATTCCTACAAGAATTTAACGTCACCATCCTAGACTGACCTAGAAAATAAAACATATTTGTTGATTTCTTGTCTAGAATTCAAAACAACAATAATGATACTCTAGTAGAGGATAATTTTCCTGATGAATATATCTCTGTAATATCTACTAAATCTCCATGTTTTGCAGAAATTGCTAACTACTTAGCTACAGGAAAATTACCAGCATACTTGTTTCCTAGAGAAAAGAGAAAAATAATTCAAACAAGTGCATTATAATAATGGGTTATGATGAATTGTATAAAGTAGGTCCATATCTCATCATTAGAAGATGTGTTCGAGAATATGAAATACCTAAAATTTTGAAGGCATGGCACGATGAACATTGTGGTGGACACTTTGCTGATAAGAGGACTGCCTATAAAATCCTTCATTTAGGATATTATTGACCATCCATCTTTAAAGATGACAAGGAGTATGTCAAAAGGTATGATAATTGTCAGAGAATGGGGAAACTTGTTCCTACAAATGAAATGCCCTTATAATGCAATAGATACTTAGTCATTTATTACTTGCCTTAGTTAGATTTGATTTCAATGAACATAATAATTTCATTTCATAGTAATAGAATGTATGATTTCGTTCCATGGAATGTAGAATAGAATTAGATTAAATTTATCTTTCAATAATTCTTAGATTTAAAACTAGGACAAATTTAGATTAGAATTGTGTTTTGATTATTTTAGAAGTAGATCAAATGCTCTGTTTTCAGAGAATTAATGCTTTTAATGGATAAGGTAGAATATGGTTTCATTTTTGTCATGTTGATAAATAGAACATCATTTAAATATCAATAGAGTACAATCATATTTAGAATAGTGATTTGTTTAAATAATGAATAAGTTTAATTAGATGTTTTCCATAGATTTTTTTTTTTTCCGGCCTAGAATAAGTCTAACATAGCTTAGATTTTAACCATTCAAAGTTTGATTTATTTTTTAGATTAGTTAATTAACATTTCATTTTATTTCTTATTTTAGATTTCATATTTCATTCATTTAATTAAAATTAATTTGTAATTAAATTCATTTTCTTAGAATAAAAATAACATTTCCTTTTCTTTCTTCTTTAAGATTAAGTTTTCATCATTAAAATTCATTTAGATTTAGTTTTTCACTGGGATTTAAATATTTCATTTAGAAGCATAGATTTCATTCCTTAGATAAATTTTGGTTCTTAACTTTAGGCATAAAATACAAAACCCCTAAAAAAATATATAACATACACAACGAAGTAAGAAATAAGGTCATCTAATAATATATAGTGCACCACACTTCATCAGATTACTAACCTCGGTCGATAATTTATGATAGAAATTTAAGACATTAAATTTACTAAATATTTTGGCGCCGTTGTTGGGGAAGTGTAATAAGGAAGCCTTATTTCTTACATCTAAAAAAATGATATGTGTAGAGAAAGAGACTCTAGTGGTAGATTCATAGTTGGAGGTAGAAGTTTTACTCCAACAACAACACTCACTCCACCAAGACCACGTAGTGCCACACCACCATCTCAAATTCATATTCCATTTTTCACTACAAGACATAGACTCCCTGAAGTCTTACGGTCAGATATCCAACCAGGAGATTATCCAACTTCATCTACTGAGGAAATCTTAGAAGAGGAATATCCTAGATATCCAACAGAAGGAGTAACCTTTTTCACCTCTACGGGATAACATATTCTAGCTCAAGAGTTAGAAATCCCTAGTGAGGAAGAAGAAGAAACTTTCTTCAATATCCCATTGATAGAAGAACTAAAGGAAGAACAAATAACTCTACAGTTAGAACCTTACATTAGCTATGAAGAATCTACAATGGTAGGAGAGATGACTTAAGAATAGGAGGAGGAATATGAGGTGGAGGACGAGATGGAGGAAAAGGTGGAGGAAGAGGTAGAGGAAGAGGAGACCCTAACTCTATTGGATTTCCTATAGTTGATGAGGATCCAAATGCCACAATGAAAAATATTTCGCCTTCCATCCTTCCTAATTTCCATGGATTAAGGAGTGAAGATCCTGAAACATTTTTATTTGAATTTGATGATTTATTTAGATCCTATGACTACTTACAAGAGTCTCAAAATTTGAAGCTATTTCTTGTAACACCCAAGGGTGAAACTTTAAAATGGTCCATGGGTTTGATAACACAATCTATTAGGAAATGGGATGAGGTGAAAAGTGCATTTTTAAAAATATATATGGATTATTGAACACCTATTAATAGGAAGGATGAAGTATTTAAAATGATGCAAAGAGAGGATGAAAAATTGGAAGAATTAATTGAGAGATTCCATTACAATATAAAAATACTACAATGGAACACCTAGATCAAGATACTTTACAATATCTCTTGTTGAAAGCCATCAAAGATGAATGGATAGATATTCTTAACATGATGGGAAAATTAGATATCTCTCAACTACCATTACCTGAAATTGTTGAATTATGCATTCATATCTCAAGAGGAAAATAAAAAACTCGGAAAAATACAAGAGATCCTATTCTCTTTAGGCTGAATAAATTTGCAACTAGAACATTAAGTAAGGAAGAATTTGGAAATATGCTTGATGAATTAAAAAAAATCTCTTAGGGAGTCTCAGTGAACAAATAGACACCCTAAAATTACAAAACAAGTAGAAATTTGAAACAGATGCCTTAACTATTTTGTGTCCTAAATGTAGAAAGAAAGATGCTTTAAGATAATGTTCTCTTGATGTAAAAGTTATAGAGACGTTTTTTATTTGTGTAGAAAACCATGAAATTTTTTTTTGTCCCCCTATATCAGGTCTTAAGGTTGTTTTCTAGGAAGAAGTAGCTCCATCTTGAGTAGAAACTCTTTGTTTTGTCTCTAGAATACCATGGCAGGGGCCACAAACTCAAGGTTTTAATAATCAAATGTATAATCAGTCCCCACCAAAAAATTGGAATTCATCATGGAAACAACCTTGGTCCCAACCTCAACCTTAGACACAAGGGATGCAAAATCCTTATGGAAGATACTCTCAGTATCACCGGTATCCACAATCCTATCCAAACTATCCTCCCCAACATTTTCCACAACAAAATCAACAACCCCAATTCCAAAATCATAACTCACAACTTTCATTACCATTTCCACAAAGACCAAATCAACTACCTGCCCAGCCATTACCAAACCCAAATAATAAAAATGCTCAAACTTCTTATAACATAGAAGTACAAAATTTTCTACCTTATATGATTACTCCACTAGATCTTAACAATGTTCAACTTAGATCTGGTAGGATATTAGAAAGTAAAAAGCCTTTGATTGTTATTCAAGAAAAATATGATCGTGATGAAGAAATTTCTCTATAGCAAAATACAAATTCTGAAGAAGGGACATCCCTTCAACATAATCAAAATTTTGAAAATAAAAATAAAAAAATTCCAATAAACTCAACTCTGATCATAAAACAACCTTTCATATCTATTTCTAACCCTCCTTTTCCTGAAAGATTACAAACCGATAGAGGGATAGAAAAACAATTTTTTTTGCCTAACTATGATTTTCTATATGAATTGAAAAATGTCTGTATCAAAATCCCTTTGTTATAGGCCATTAAATAGATTCCTACTATAGCTAAAACAATAATAGAGTTGAGCATGAAAATACCAGGAAGAAAAACAAAAGAAGTAAAAATGATTCAGTTAATAGGAAAAATAGCCATACAAAAATATTTAGACCCAGGAGGTCCAGTTGCAAAAATACATATCAATGGTATTGAGATTCCAAATACATTAATTGACTTAGGAGCAGCCATAAACATCATGAGGAATCAAACCATGGAACAATTTAGGCTTCCAAACCTTCATTATACACCAACATTATTGAAACTACCATACATATCAGTAATCAAGCTAGATGGTGTATTAGAAGACATATATGTGTCCTTAGACTCTTGGGAATATCCAGTTGAATTCATGATATTAAATACCAAGAAAAACCTAGGGGGACATACATAAATATGAGGAAGACCTTGGTTAGCTACAACTGATGCTTTCATTAGTTGTAGATCTGGTGATATGTTTATTTCTGATGGTAATTAAACAAAGAAATTCACTCTATATCCTCCAGCAAAAAAAATCACATAAATAGAAAATGAAGAATGGATGGATGATGACAATGATATACAACCTCTCTTTACTATTTTCCATATTAGTGAAGAAATTAAAATTTTAAATTCAATAGAAAATTTTGGAGCATCTTCACAATAGGAAGATGAGCAAAATTTCCAAGAACAATGCAATATTGAATACTTGTCATCCAAACATATATCTTTATATTCTATGGAATAATTTTGTAACTCTGTAGTTGAAATATTTCTAGGAAAATATTTAAACATAAACAAAAACTTGTAGAAATTCCAACAAGAAGAGTTAATCAAAACATTGCAAAAACATGAAATGGGATGAGATAAAAAGTGCATTTGTACAAAGATATATGGATTATTGCACACCTATTAATAGGAAGGATGAAGTATTTAAAATTATGCAAAGAGAGGATGAAATTTTGGAAGACTTAATTGAGAGATTCAATTACAATATAAAAAGAGTTAAAATGGAACCCCTAGATCGAGATACTTTAAAATATATCTTGTTGAAAGCCATCAGAGATGAATGGATATATCTTCTTAACATGATGGGAAAGGGAGATATATCTCAACTACCATTACCTGAAATTTTTGAATTATGCATTCATCTCTCAAGAGGAAAATAAAAAACTCGGAAAAATACAAGAGATCCGATTCTCTATAGGGTGAATAAATATGCAACTAGAACATTATGTAGGGCATAAATTGAAAATATGCTTGATGAATTTAAAACAAATACCTTAGGGAGTCTCAGTGAACAAATAGACACCCTAAAATTACAAAATAAGCATAAATATGAAATAGATTCCTTAACTATTTTGTGTCCTAAATGTAGAAAGAAAGATGCTTTAAGATAATGTCCTCTTGATGTAAAAGTTATAGAGACGTGTGTTATTGGTGCAGAAAACCATGAAACAAAAATATGTCCCTTTATACCAGGTCTCAAGGTTGTTTTCAAAGAAGAAGTAGCTCCATCTCTAGTAGAACCTCCTTGTTTTGTCTCTAGAAGACCATGGCAGGGGCCACAAACTTAAGGTTTTAATAATCAAATGTATAATCAACCCCCACCAAAAAATTGGAATTCATCATGGAAATAACCTTGGTACCAGCCTCAACCTTGGACACAAGGGATGCAAAATCCTTATGAAAGATACTCTTAATATCACCAGTGTCCACAATCCTATCCAAACTATCCTCCCCAACTTTTTCCGCAACAAAATCAACAACCACAATTCCAAAATCATAACCTGCAACTTTCATTACCATTTCCACAAATACCAAATCAACTAGTTTCCCAGCCATTACTAAACCCAAATAATAAAAATGCTCAAACTGCTTATAACATATAAGTACAAAATTTTCTAGCTTATATGATTACTCCACTAGATCTTAACAATGTCCAACTTAGATCTGGTAGGATATTAGAAAGTAAAAAGCCTTATGTTGTTGTTCAAGAAAAATATGATCTTGATGAAGAAATTTCTCTACAAAAAAATACAAACTATGAAGGAGGGACATCCCTTCAACATAATCAAAATTCTGAAAAAAAATAATAATTGAATATATATATATATATATATATATATATATATATATATATATATATATCCAATAAACTCAACTCCGATCATAGAAAAACCTTCCGTATCTATTTATAATCCTTATTTTCATGAAAGATTACAAATCGATAGAGGGATAGAAAAATAATTTTTGGTGCCTAACTATGATTTTCTAGATGAATTGAAAAATTTCTGTATCAAAATCCCTTTGTTATAGGCCATTAAATAGATTCCTATTATAGCTAAAAAAATAAGAGAGTGGAGCGTGAAAATATCAGGAATAAAAATAAAAGAAGTAAAAATGATTTAGTTAATAGGAAAAATTGTTGACATTACGATGGGAAAAATAGCCATACAAAAATATTTGGATCCAAGAGGTCTAGTTGTAAAAATAAATATCAATGGTATTGAGATTCCAAATACATTAATTGACTTAGGAGCATCCATAAACATCATGAGGAAACAAACCATGGAACAACTTAGGCTTCCAAACCTTCAGTATACACCAACACTACTGAAATTACCAGACATATCAGTAATCAAGCTAGATGGTGTATTAGAAGACATATATGTGTCCTTAGACTCCTGGGAATATCCAATTGACTTCATGATATTAAATCCCAAGAAAAACCTAGGGGGACATACATAAATATGAGGAAGACCTTGGTTAGCTACATCTGATGCTTTCATTAGTTGTAGATCTGGTGATATGTTTATTTATGATGGTAATTAAACAAAGAAATTCACTCTATATCCTCCAGCAAAAAAATCACATAAATAGAAAATTAAGAATGGATGGATGATGAAAATGATATATAACCTCTCTTTATTATTTCTCATATTAGTGAAGAAATTCAAATTTTAAATTCGATAGAAAATTTTGGAACATCTTCACAATATGAAGATGAGCATAATTTCCAAGAACAATGCAATATTGAATACCTGTCATCCAAACATATATCTTTATATTCTATGGAATAATTTGGTAACTCTTTAGTTGAAATCTTTCTAGGAAAATATTTAAACATAAACAAAAACTTGGAGAAATTCCAACAAGAAGAGTTAATCAAAACATTGCAAAAACATGAAATGGGATGAGATGAAAAGTGCATTTTTACAAAGATATATGGATTATTGCACACCTATTAATATGAAGGATGAAGTATTTAAAATGATGCAAAGAGAGGATGAAAATTTGGAAGACTTAATTGAGAGATTAAATTACAATATGAAAAGAGCTAAAATGGAACACCTAGATCAAGATACTTTAAAATATCTCTTGTTGAAAGCCATCAGAGATGAATGGATAGATATTATTAACATGATGGGAAAGGGAGATATCTCTCAACTACCATTACTTGAAATTGTTGAATTATGCATTCATATATCAAGAGGAAAATAAAAAACTCGGAAAAATACAAGAGATCCTATTCTCTATAGGGTGAATAAATCTGCAACTGGAACATTAAATAGGGCATAAATTGGAAATATGCTTAATGAATTTAAAAGAAATATCTTAGGGAATCTCAGTGAAAAAATAGACACCTTGAAATTACAAAACAAGCAGAAATTTGAAACATATGCCTTAACTATTTTGTGTCCTAAATGTAGAAAGGAAGATGCTTTAAGATAATGTCCTCTTGATGTAAAAGTTATAAAGATGTGTGCTATTTGTGCAAAAAACCATGAAACAAAAAGATGTCCCTCTGTACTAGGTCTTAAGGTTGTTTTCGAAGAATAAGTAGCTCCATATCCAATAGAACCTCTTTGTTTTGTCTATAGAAGACCATGGCAAGGGCCACAAACTTAAGGTTTTAATAATCAAACGTATAATCAGCCCCCACCAAAAAATTGGAGTTCATCATGGAAACAACCTTGGTCCCAGCCTCAACCTTGGACACAAGGGATGCAAAATCCTTATTGAAGATACTCTTAGTATCACCAGTATCCACAATCCTATCCAAACTATCCTCCCCAACATTTTCCACAACAAAATCAACAACCCCAATTCCAAAATCATAACCCGCAACTTCCATTACCATTTCCACAAGACCAAATCAACTACCTGCCCAACCACTACCAAACCCAAATAATGAAAATGATCAAACTGCTTATAACATAGAAGTACAAAATTTTCTAGCTTATATGATTACTCCACTAGATCTTAACAATGACCAACTTAGATCTGGTAGGATATTATAAAGTAAAAATCCTTCTGTTGTTATTCAAGAAAAATATGATCATGATGAAGAAATTTCCCTACCGAAAAATACAAATTCTAAAGAAGGGACATCTCTTCAACATAATTAAAATTTTGAAAAAAAAAAAATCCAATAAACTCAACTCCTATCATAGAACAACCTTCACTATCTATTTCTAACCCTCCTTTTCCTGAAAGATTACAAATCAATAGAGGGATAGAAAAACAATTTTTGTTGCCTAACTATGATTTTCTAGATGAATTGAAAAATTTCTGTATCAAAATATTTTTTATAAGCCATTAAAGAGATTCCTATTATAGCTAAAACAATAAGAGAGTTGAGCATGAAAAAATCAAGAAGAAAAACAAAAGAAGTAAAAATTATTCAGTTAGTAAGAAAAAATGTTGACATTATGATGGGAAAAATAACCATACAAAAATATTTGGATCAAAGAAGTCCAATTGTAAAAATACATATCAATGGTATTGAGATTCCACATACATTGATTGACTTAGGAGCAGCCATAAACATCATGAGGAAACAAACCATGGAACAACTTAGGCTTCCAAATCTTCAGTATACACCAACATTACTACAATTACCATACATATCAATAATCAAGCTAGATGGTGTATTAGAAGACATATATGTTTCCTTAGACTCTTGGGAATATCCAGTTCACTTCATGATATTAACTCCCAAGAAAAACCTAGGGGGACATCCATAAATATGAGGAAGACATTGGTTAGCTACAACTGATGCTTTCATTAGTTGTATATCCGATGATATGTTTATTTCTGATGGTAATTCAACAAAGAAATTCACCCTATATACTTTAGAAAAAACAATCACAGAAATAGAAAATGAAGAATGAATGGATGATGACAATGATATACTATCTCTCTTTACTATTTCTCATATTACTGAAGAAATTCAAATTTTAAATTTAATAGAAAATTTTCGAACATCTTCACAATATGAAGATGAACATTATTTCCAAGAATAATGCAATATTGAATACTTGTCATCTAGACATATGTCTTTATATTCTATGAAAGAATTTGGTAACTTTATAGTTGAAATCTTTCCAGGAAAATATTTAAACATAAACAAAAACTTGGAGAAATTCCAACAAGAAGAGTTAATTAAAACATTGCAAAAACATTTTTCTGCATATGCATGGGAGTACACTGACATGAAGGGAATTAATCTTGAGACTTTCATACATCATATATAAATTGATAAAATCTCTAGGCCTATCAGGTAACCTCAAAGAAGGATGAATCCAAATCTTAGGGAAATTGTGAAAGAAGAATTGCAAAAATTGCTGAATGTAAAATTCATTTATCCAATTTCAGATAGTCAATGGGTTTCTCCCTTGGTGATTGTACCTAAAAATAATTGTAAATGGAGGGTATGAATTGATTATCGAGAATTGAATAAGGCTACTCTAAAATATCATTTCCCATTTCCTTTCATAGATCAAGTATTGGATACATTAGCATGTAAGAAGTATTTCTCATTCTTGTATGGTTTTAGTGGTTACAATAAAATTCAAGTAGCACTTGAAGAACAAGACAAAACCACATTCACCTATCCATGGGGAACCTATGCTTACTGAGTACTTCCTTTTGGATTGTGCAATTCACCTGCAACATTCCAAAGGGCATATTATTGTGTGGAAGTATATATGGATGATTTTATAGTTTATGAAAATTATTTTGAAGAGGCTCTTGAAAATTTGGAAAAGGTTCTTAAAATATGTAAAGAATAAAATCTTTCACTAACTCATGAAAAATGATTTATGATGTTTACTGAAGGAAGTTTTTTAGGACATCACATTTCAGGGGATGGAATTAAAGTAGACTCATCCAAAGTTGATGTCATTTCCAAATTATAAATTCCAAATTTTCAAAAGGATGTTAGAAGTATTCTAGGTTTTTACAAGGTACTATAGAAGATTTATAAAAAAATTCACTAAAATTTCATCCCCACTCTTCAAATTGCTTACTAAATATTTTGAATTTAGTTGGAATACTGATTGCCAATTGGCATTTGAAAATTTAAAAGAAAAAATATCTGAAGAACCCATCTTAAGAGGACCAAATTGGAAAATACCTTTTCATATTTCAACAGATGCTTTAGATACAGCTTTGGGAGCTGTATTAGGACAAAAATATTCGATCCCCTATGCCATATATTGAACAAGTAAAAAATTGAATCCTGTTGAGTTAAATTACACTGTAACTGAAAATGAATTTCTAGCTTTTTTCCATGCTATTAACAATTTGAGACACTACATCACCGGCCATGAAAACTTTATTCACATAGATCATTATGCAATTAGGTATTTAATAGATAAATCTATCAATAATGGCAGAATCACAACATGGTTATTACTCCTGCAAGAATTTAACATCACCATTCTAGACCAACCTGGAAAACAAAACAAAGTTGTTGATTTCTTGTCTAGAATTTAGAACAACAATAATGATACTCCAATAGAGGATAATTTCCTGATGAATATCTCTTTGCAATATCTACTAAATCTCCATGGTTTGCAGACATTTCTAACTACTTAGCTACATGCAAATTACCATCATGCTTGTTTCCTAGAGAAAAGAGAAAAATAATTCAAACAAGTGCATTATACTCATGGGTTAATGATGAATTGATTAAAAAAGGTCCAGATCTCATCATCAGAATATGTGTCCGAGAAGTTGAAATACCTGAAATTCTGAAGGCATGCCACGATGAATATTATGGTGGACATTTTTCTGATAAGAGGAATGCCTATAAAATCCTTCATTTAGGATATTATTGGTTGTCCATATTTAAATATACCAAGGTGTATGTCAAAAGTTGTGACAGTTGTCAAAGAATGGGGAAACATGTTCCTACAGATGAAATTCCCTTACAACCTTAGGTACTCATCGAACCCTTTGAGAAATGTTCCCTGTAATTTGTTGGACCAATCAATCCACCATAAAAATAAAAGAGGTACATTCTATTTTGCATTATGTTAGTAAATGGGTGGAGGCTAAAGCACTTTCTTTTTCTAATGAAAATGTTGTAGTTTCATTTCTCTTTGAGGATATTTTTACTCGTTTTGGTGTCCCAAGGGAAATTGTGATAGATCAGGGATCTCAGTTTACATCTAGGATGGTGCAGAAGATTGTGGATGAATATAAGATCAAACATAGAAAGTATACTCCATGTCATCCACAAGAAAATGGACAAGTGGATTCTACCAATAAAGTGATCGAAGGAATCCTCACAAAAATTGTACAACTACATAGGAAGGATTGGGCAGATAGACTTCCTGAAGCTTTATGGGCCTATCGGACTACATGGAGCAATACAATAGGACACACTCCCTATGAAATTGTTTATGGGAAGCAAGTATTGTTTCCAATATAATTCCAGATAAAAACCTTCAAGACAACAGTCAGATTGGGACTTGATTTATTAGAAGACCAAAAGCACAGAATGGAGCAAATTAATAAGCTTGATGAGATTAGGAAAGATGCAGTTCAAAGAACCAGCCTAGCTCAGAAACAAAGGTCCAGATAGCATGATAAGTACATAAAAGAAAGAAAATTTCAAGTAGGATTTGGGCACTTTTGTTCAACTCAAAGTTCGAATACTTCCAAGGAAAATTTTAGACTCATTGTCTTGGGCCTTGTGAGATCAAAAAAGTCTTTGACAATGGGGTAGTCAGGATAAGGACAGTTGATGAAGAAAATGTACCTCTTCTTGTGAATGGACATCAACTAAAGGTCTATCATAAACCAATTACAAAGGAAGAATTTATCAAAAAAATTCAAGACAATGCTGATATGAAGTTGGTAAAGAAGAATCCTTCTTCTTCCCCAACTTATTCTTCTTTTTACTTTATATATATATATATATATATATATAAAATAAAATAATAATAATAATAATAATAATTGTATAAGTATGAAAACCAATCAATGATTGGCATTCTTATCAAAAAATACAAGGCTAAAATTAGAGTTCTGACATCTCATAATTTTTCCCATTCTAAAATCCCAAATTCTTTGTTCCCTTTGTTTTTCTGAAGCAATAAAATAAGTAGCTACATAGTTGCTACATTTCTGCAGCTCTCAGAAGAATATGCAGTTGTCATCACATTCTGCAGCTCTGTTACATTTTTACAGTCTATTGACGCATAACATACTAAACAAAAGCAATTGAAGACTCCATTGAAGATCATGCTAAAAATACACCTGAGGAATCAACACAAAAATAAGATAAAAAAAGGTTAGTTCCAAGGTATGTTAAATTTTTTTTAAAAATAATAAGGCCCAAAAAAATTAGCGTACATTAATTTAGATGATAATATGTTTCCACCCCAATATGTCATCATTAAAACTAATTGTACTTAGATTCACATCACAATTCCATAATCCGACCACTTCATCAGTATCATATCCCATAATGATCAAAATTGATTTCATTCATTAATGATTAATGGTCATATCTCATTTCATAACCCACTTATCCATGTTCCTAAACCCTTATCCAAATATGTATTTTACCTACACGTCTCTACAAACTCCTTTTGACACCCTTAACACGGAGCCAAACCCTTAATCCATCTGATTAAAGAAGAATGGTTCTAAAGATGAAACTCCTTAAGACAGAGGCAAGTGTCTAATAGTGAGAACCGAGCCCGTGGGAGCAAAATTCATGGAAGGTTATCCACATATGAAGGAAATTCTATAGAGGGTGCAATGGCTCCAGTTCATAGACAATTTCGATGGGCTTCATAAGGAGGTTACCAAGTCCTTTGCAAGATCCTTCAATGGGACAAAGGTCGAAATTGGGGACATAAAGTTTTCAGTGACAGAGGCCTTCATAGCTGAAGCCATGAAACTTCTAAAAACTGGAAAAATATGGTTCAAGTAAAGAGAAATTCAAGGTGAAGAATGGAATATTTTTCTGAAGAATCCAGGTATGGACACTATTTTTTTTAAGAAGGGAATTACCAGTATGGCACTCAAAAACAAATGGATGAACATGCTATTAATTATACAAAAAATTGTTACCAGCGAGGGTAGATTTGGTTGTATGCCATGCCAGAATGTTAATGAATTTCCTAGAGGACGGAGAAATAAACCTCCCATACTTCCTACTGAACAACTTAAAGAAAATGTCAGCAAATGTGTAGAAAAGAGTCCAATTTATAGAAAATACCATGCATCATCATGGACTGATAAATATACTCATTGAATTCTATCTAAAGAGTATAGGAGATTCCTAGGAAAGTTTCCTAATCGGAAATCATTTTCAAGAAGAATCACCAGAATAGCCAAAGGATGACAAAACCAAAAGAAGTAGAAGGAGAAAGGTTGATACCACATTGAAGACAAGTCCTCACCTCAACCACAGTAAGAAGAAGAAGAACTCACCATTTCAGAATTACTGAAGAATAAGAAACATAGTGGAGTAAAAAAGAGAGGTGATGTAAAGGAAAAGGGAAAATTTACAAATTTAGAAATCTTGAGCCCTTCACAGCCAAGGAGAAGCTCCACACTTTGTAAACCCTTGAAGAAGGCACCTCCAAAGGAAGTAGAGTTTGTTAATTTAGATGAAGAGCCCCAAGTACCATCACCCATTACTTCCTCTCCTATACAAAGTCCCATACACAGTCCTATACACAGTCCCATACACAATTTTATACACAGTCCTATACACTCTCCTATACATAGTCCTATACACAGTCCAAGCAGAAGGACCCCAGAAATTGAACCATCACAATAAGAGATTTATGACTACATTGAGTCCTTGGAGAAGATACATGCAGAATCAAATCCAAGTTTTGAAGAGCAGCGTATCAGTCCACAAGAACCTCTAGTGAACACCTTGAAGCAAGAAATCTATGAACTAGAGATACTAAACAGGAGCATCAATCAAGAAAATGAATCTCTAAAGGAACATAATCAATTGGAAAAGGTCATCAGTGATAATACTATATTTCATTTGGGGCTATGGTATAAAAAGAATAAGAAACTGAATAAAAGGAATAGCTTTATGAATAGGAAAATCAGCAACTTTAAGTACAAACTCCTTATGAAGAAACTAAGAATGGCAATCACTTCATGGAAAATAAAGAAGAAGAAGTTGGATGTACTGGAAGAGGTATCAAAACAAATTCAGTAGAAGGTGAAGGCTCACAATTTTGGAAATTGCATGAAGACATGTAATGGTCTCTTAGTGGGGGTCTGTTGAACCTCAAAATTGTTCTTAATTTGACATCCTTTTCCATCATTTCTTCTTACTTTTTCACAAATTCATGAACTCAATCAATGATAATTGAAATATTCCACATATGAGAAGGAATTTAGATGATCTCTAATTTATATTACAATGTTTATTATTATTTAGATGAATTTCTATAATTAGCTACAAAATTCGTGCAATTATGTAGCTAAACTTTTTTTCTACAAATACCATTATTGTTTGACATGTTTTGAGAAGTAAATGAAGAAGTGAGTCATATAGGTATCTCTGAAATGGTCCACACATGGATCGTATCCCACTTAACTGTTCTAATTCAATAAGGAATCATGCCTACGCTCGCGGTCAAAGATCAGTCAAGGAATGAGATCAGTAGATGAAGACTCTCGGTTTGATCTTACATAGCAAATAAAGAGAGAGACATGAATACTTTTCTTCTAAATAGAATTCTAGTACTTTTAGTGTTATTTTTCTATCCATAGGCAGAGTTGTCTCAAATAGTTAATTCAAAAACCTGCATAAATACCGCTCTGTTGAAACCAGGAATACGATTAATTTTCGTGATAATATTGTGTTACTCTTTCAAACTATGTTTTTGCTAATAAAGAAGACCAATTCCATATAAATGATGTGCGTATAGTCTAAGTAAATTTCACACTCGTTCCGTTGCAGAGGGCCCTTGCACGGAAAGGAGGTTTTTATAGTTTTTTTGTAGTTTAGTTTTCTTTCAATTTCATAGTTTAATTTCCTGTTGATTCATAGTTATATTCTTATCAATTCATAGTTAATTTGTTGTTATTTCATAGTCAGATTCTCGTCAGTTTGTATCTTAAATTTCTCACTGTTTTGTAGTTTAATTTCATGTCAATTAGTTTTTAAATGTTTTCTGAATTAATTGTTTACATTTACAGTTGACTGTTGGATCTTACGTTCGCCTAAATCATCTCATGAATGTGACTCTTTCATCTTCCAATTGAATAGATTCATGCATTTTGTTATAAAACAACCATAGGTTTTAAGATAAAACATGTTTTTCATAATAGATACACTGTCATTTCTTGCTTGCCTTAGTTAAATTTGATTTCAATCAACACAATAATTTAATTTCATAGAAATAGAATTTATGATTTTGTTCCATGGAATGTAGAATAGAATTAGATTAAATTTTTATTTCAATCATTCTTAGATTTAAAACTAGGACAAAGTTAGATTAGAATTGTGTTTTGATTATTTTATAAGTAGATCAAATGCTCTGTTTTCATAGAATTAATAATTTCAATTGATAAGGTAGATTGCGGTTTCATTTTTGTCATGTTGATAAATAGAACATCATTTAAAGATTAGTAGAGTACAATCATATTTAGAATAGTGATTTTTTAAAATAATGAATCAGTTTAATTAGATGTTTTCCATAGATGTTTTGGCAGCCTATAATAAGTCTAACATAGCTCAGATTTTAACCATTCAAAGTTTGATTTATTTTTATGCAAATTAGATTAGTTATTTAAAATTTCATTTTCTTCATTCTTTTATATTTCATATTTCATTCATTTAATAAAAAGTAATTTGTAATTCAATTCCTTTTCTTAGAATAAAAATAACATTTCCATTTCTTTCTTCTTTAAGATTAAGTTGTCATCATTAAAATTCATTTATATTTAGTTGTTCACTAGCATTTAAAGATTTCATTTAGAAGCATAGATTTCATTGCTTAGATCAATTTTGGTTCTTAACTTTAGGCATAAAATACAAAACCCCCAAAACAATATATAACATACACAATGAAGTAAGAAAAAAGGTCATCTAAGCATATATAGTGCACCACACTTCATCAAATTACTAACCTTGGTCTATAATTTATGATAGAAATTTAAGACATTAAATTGACTAAACATGGTGTAGTGACTAACTATCCTACATATGAGAAGGATTTGTATGCATTGGTGCAAAGTGTGGAAAAGTGGAAAATTTACTTGATGTGTAAGGAACAATCATTCACATGAATAATTAGCTATTGCAATACTTGGAATCACAAACAAAGCTACAGTAAGCGAGGCACTTTAGATGGATGGGTTTTCTTAAACAATTCCACTTGGTGATAAGGTATAAGAAAGGTATCTATAACAAAGTTTCTGATATGATTTATAGACAATTTTTTAGTGCATCCATTACTATTCAACATAATTCTATCATGCATGAGAGCTATGTTGAACAATATGCTTTAGATAATGATTTTAAAGATGTATATACAACTTTGTGTCAAGGTAACCAAGTAGAGGAATTGGATTATTATGTGTATGATAATTTTTTGTATTATCGTGGAAAACTTTGTATTCTATAGGGAGAGATATTCAACATCATAAGGGAAGCCCATAATTCTCTTATTGCTGGTCATTTTTGTGTAGGTAAGACAATGGAACAATTATAGAGGTACTGTTACTAGCCTCATATGCTTGAAATTTTGTCACGATTTGTAAGAGAATGTTCATTATGTGATGTTAGTAAGCCTAGAAATAGAAATTTAGGATTTTATACACCACTTCCAGTACCTTGTCGTCCATGGGAGAGTGTTTCTATGGATTTTGTAGGAGGTCTACCTATGTCTAGGAGAGGTCATAACTATATTTATTTAGTTGTGGACATGTTCAACAAATTGTGTATTTTGATGCCTTGTTAAAAGAAGGTTACAACTGAACAAACTGCTCAATTATTCTTTCAGAATTTATGGGTACATTTTGGGTTTCCCACATCCATTGTTAGTGATCAATATTCTCGATTTGTGGGGAACTTTTGGTCAAGGTTGTGGGGACTCATGGACACCAAATTCAAAAAGAGCTCAACATTCCATCTAAAAACACATTTCCAAAAAGATGTGGTGAACATAACAATGATATATATTCTTTGTGGTTATTGCAGCAAGAATCCTAAGTTATGAGATAAACATTCGCACTATATTAGACATGCTTACAACCGGTCCAAGCATTCATTGACTCAAACATCGCCATTTGAGGCATGCTTGGGATACTTTCCAAAAGATCCTTTAGATTTTATATTTGGGAAATATGTTGTTGTTGATGGACATAGTGACATAGATAAGGCCACATATTCATTGAATAAGTTCAATTGGTACATCAAAATTTTCAAGAAAATTTGGAAAAGAGTCAAGTCAAGTACAATACAAGATATGATAAGCATCGTGTGGATCACAGTTTCCAATTAGATGATCAAGTTTGGATTCAGATTAGCAAAGAGAGACTCCAAGGATAAGGCAAAAAGCTGAAACCAATTCAATATGGTTCATTCAAAATTTTGGAAAATATTGGTAATAATGCCCCTAGGTTGGATTTTTCTTCATATATGAAAATTTATGTAGTTGTTCATGTTGAGAATTTAAGGTTGTATGAGCCTCCTTTGATTGAAGGTCAAGGAGACAATGTTTAGAATCCTTGAATTGAATATTTCTCTCCTGAATATCTTGAAGAATTGCAGCAAGACATCATCCTTGAAAAGAAATAAGGACTTCAAAATGAGGGAACGTGGAGTACCTTCGTGTGGGGCTCAAAGGAGAAAATCCAAGCAAAGAAAAATGAATTGAGATTGGAAGGGTGAGGGAACTATACCCTCATCTATTTTTTAATTGAAAGTTGGGGTCCAAAAGCTTCCAGTGGGGAGGAATGATCCAGTGGATCAATAAAATGCTCAAAATTCAAAGTGCTCAAAACGATTCGAAACTGAGTCCAAAACGAATATCATGTCTCCCTAAATACAACACAAATATTTTCACTCAAAACCGATATTGTATGCTACTGATATCACGCTCTAACCGTTTTTCCAAACAGCTAAAATTTTTAAAATTAAGTTGTGGGGGTGCCTAGTCAGTAGTCCGTACGTTGACTAGGTAATGATTGAGAAGTTGATTGTGTATTTTTGTCGGCCAATGGTATGGTGACTAGTGTCGCATTTTGGTTTGTTGGTGGTTGGTGTATTTCCATTGGTTGAAGGGTCATTGAGGTGGTCTAATAAGGAGATGCCACGTGGGCCAATGGGTGGCCGTCACGTGGCCTCTCGTTATTGGTGCAATTTGTTTTATATAGGAAAAACTGCCTCCACAGGAATTGAACCACAAACCTACCAACCGGCGGCACCGAGCTCCACCAGTCCGCCTACCATGTCACTTAACAATTATGGTCTACGAGTCATATTTAAGGTTTAGTGAGTGGAGAATTGGGGGTCGGGGCGCGGGGTTAATTCTCGACCCCAGACCATATTTTAACGCATACGTTATATCTTCCAACCACAATTTAAACCGAAGTCACCAAAAGTCAATAGTTAGTTGAACCGATGGTTTTGGGAGTCACATGTCACATGAAAAAATTTGAATGGGCAGTTAGGTTATATGTTATGGCGGAACCAACGGTGGAATGAGACTAACCACAATGGAAATCACATTTCAATGTTACCACCACAGTTACCTAGCAGTCAAACAACAGAACCAAACCACGGTGATATACCACAAGCTATGATGGGGTTTGGTTAATGTTTTGGGCACAAATAATTCAAATTTAACCAGCGAGGTGTGTTAAACCAACCTAAATCACCAACTATGGTTCATGATTACGGTTTAGAAATTAGGAGGAATTGTTCAAACCAATCCGATTTTATGGCAGTGGTTGCACCAAGTGGCACTATTTTATCGATTTGTGGGGGTCATAGGCCATTTAATGGTTCGAAAAATTTAACCTAAGCCAACATGAATCTCTCTCACGTTGTGAAAAATTGTGGCTCCACGTGGTCACAAAGGAAGAATTTGTAGAACGGATAGCTGGTGGGTGCGAATTGTTGGGAAGTTAGCAGTAAAACTTCTCTGGAGCATAACCCAATCAATTTTCTACCTTTTTAAGAGCAGAAAGAGCCCAGCTAGGGGTTTTTGACTGGTTTGGATCCATTGGAGTCAATATTTTTGCATTCTAAGCACTACAAATTGATGTAAACACATACTTTTGAGAATAATGAAAGATTCCCAACATTGGAAGTTGGACCAGGAGATGTAGCCCAGGCATGGAAAATTTTAGGGGCTAATATTCACAGGTGGGCTAATATTCCATGTTTTTTCCAAAAAAATATTTGCCAATTTCCATTCTTCTAAAAATGAATTTGTCCAAATTTTATAGTATAAAATTATTTTACCTTAAAAATCACCAATATTATATATTGTATAATATAAAATAATTAGAAATATAAACATTTATACAAAAATATCATCAAACATTTTAAAATTTGGATATTGGGGACTAGTAATATTCTCCAAGGTTGCTAAACTTTAAGATAAAATTCCATCCTTAAAATTTTCCTTGAGCCCAGGAGGGGTGAACTCCTTCATCATTTGGTGTTTTTTGTTTATTTTTATGGTACTATTGTCTCTTTTATTTCTGCAAAATTGAGATAAAAATAATATTTTATGTGTTAATGTAATTTACATAATTGCATAAAAACCTAAACATTTCACTTGCAAATTTTACCACAAATGTTCAATTTTATATAGATTGATCAGTTAGCCAATAAAAATTGACGATAAAAATATGAACCCTTAGAGGTCATGCGACCAAAATAAATTATCTTATGCAACCATGTGACCTACTAATAATTTTTTTTTGCAATAAATCAAGGGTTATCAAATAGTGATTTTTATCCAAGAAAATTGTTGAAAATCCCTTCAAAATATGTGATTTCCTCTAAAAAACAAAAAAAAGGTTAATGCAATAGATATCAAACCCTTAAAGTCTGCGACTATGCCAAAATATGACCCAAAAATGCTTGTGGCTTACAATATTTAAGTCTAAGATCGAATTGAAAACCAGAATAAAATAATGTATGTTCAACGATCTCAACTTTTGCAGGCTAGGAGGATCCCATGGTCTCCCAAAAAATTATTCCAAGTTTTCAAAATAAAAATGCAAGTGAGAATAGCCATGGTTTTTTTTTGTAAATATGAAAACCCTTGAAAAATATTTAATTTAGATGCATCGGGTTTTATATGCTTTTGAACCTAAGAGGAGGGGTATAAAAATGGTAGAAAACTTCAAAAAATTTATGCAATTACAAAACCCTAGCTGCTAAGTTAGGGAGAAAGAGGGTTTGGACAAAAAAAATTGATTTATCTCTTGTTCTTGAATCAAATATGCCTACAAAGAACTCTACAAATAAATTTATTCCAAAGATTTAATCTTCTTCCTCAAATGTGAAAAAAAATACAAGAAAAACCCAAGGAAATATAACAATGTGAACTTCGAAACAGGAACTATAAATTGAAAATGAGAACTCTAGCCAAAAAAACCCGGAAAAACATGAAAAAAACCCCAAAAATGAAAAGTGTGTATTCCTGAATGAGGTTTTATTTTTTTTAGGGTTAATTTGAAACATTTTTTAAAAATGGCAGTAAAACCAATTTTCATGTGCCAAATAAATGGAAAAAACACACAATGGTTGGTGCTAGAATACTATTTTATTTTCCAGGTACAATTTCAACATATTTTTAGTAATGGCATTAAATATAAAATAATGATATTTTAAACACATTAAAATTATAGTAATTTTTATACATGTCATTTAACATATAATATCATGACACTAACAATCCCTAAAATTCTAATTGTTTTCAACCATAATGTTAAAGATAAAATATATTTCACAATTGTTCACCCATAGAATTAAAAAATATTAACTTTTCAACATATTTCAACCATGATATTATGAACAAATTATATGACTAAAATAACCCAGTGAAACAGAAATTATTTCTCCAAGTTATTGTTGCATTGTGAATATTTTAGACAAATGATAAAAATTACTCATAACTTCATGTAAGATCATAGGGAAGTTAAAATATCATTTTCATTGCTCAATGCAAACATCATTTATATCAATTCTATTACAAAATTATTCAAAATCACTGATATTTTCTTGCACACCATCAGAATTCACATCTTCAGATGAATGACTGGATGCAAATGAAGATGTTTCATATTCTTCTCTTTCATCAACTAGTGCCCCATCTGAGTCAACATGCATGCCCACCACTTGAGGTTTCAAAATTTTTCTAGATCTACGACTGGGTTCAATAGATTGCCATCTCAACATTGTTTCTTCTAGTAGAAACATCTTAAAAATATTTATCATCCTGGAGTGAAGAGTTCCTCTCGTTGTTAAATTGAAGTCATAAATATGTATGTCAACTTCCTCCAATTTTAAGAGGTCCGTGTGGAAACTATTTATATTTTTACCCTTTCTTTTTCTCTTTTTGCCAATTTTTTTATCAACTACCATCTCTGGCTTGTACACACCATTGAATGGGTGTGTGTTTGTGGCATACCAATGTACTTCAACACCTGTAACATTTTCATTTTATGTAATCACCTTTATAACCTTGGCAACCCAGAATGGATAGCCATGTGGATCTTCATGTGTAATACTACGATCATGCAACCATCCTTAATATCATGTACTGAACCCCTGTAAAGGTATTCCATGGATTCACGTTGTGCACGAGATCTTATGGAACCAATATACATTTCTCTTTTCTCCACCTATTTAGAATTAATAATACCGTGTGATTGTTGTTGTTAAAGAATGTTTGTTTCCTCCTATCCATTTGACAAATTTTGTGGCCAAATAAATGGATTCTTTAAAATCATATCTTCATTTTATGGTCTTGAAAGGATATCACTTTGATCATTGAAAAAATACTCCCACCAAACTGAATCAGCAACATCAAAGTACTCATATGTATATCTAATGGTTTTTTAAATTTATTTCATACATCAAGAATAATCTATATCTCTCTTTTGTCTTCCTGCATTATGAACTTCACCAACTTATTGTAATAACAATATATTTGACACAAATATTGGATGATCTGGAATGAAATTCAAAAATTCCAAACCTGATGATGGTTCCCATTCTGCAGTTGTTGAATACGTCTTTCCCCATATAAGTATTTTCCCATCAATTTTTTTGATACGAAATTGATGTTGGAAGCTAATGTCATTAAGTTGTTCAATGAAATTCTCCTCACCATTGGATCCGAGATAAACCTTTGCATGTCAACAATTTCTTCTAACACATGAAAAATAGGCTCTGGCATATATGATTTATTAATTAATTCAATTAATGATGGCAAGATCCCAACTTTCTTCCTCCTCAATGTTATTGAAAAATGATTGAACATCTGATAAATATGGTCGTGAGTGTGCCCAAAAATAAGGAAACCAACCTTTGCCTTATGAAAAATTATTAATTCAACAAGCATGTTTAGATATCCAAAAACAATCTGATTTTTTTTTTCACAAAAAGTGTTGTCTAATAGTAGATACAAAATTTCAAGAAGATTACCACCCCAATGAGAAAGCACATCATGAATTATGATTATTGTCATATTTCCATCATTATGAATATTTGGAGCTGTGAAGTAAACTCTTGGTGAGATTTTCCCATTGAAGACTGTTAGTTTGAATTCTAATCACAAGCGTACGAAAAAAAACTCACTTTAGTTATGCATAACAAACAACTCTAACATCAAATATGGTTGTCAATTTCCTTATATATGCAGTTAGTGATCAGAATAAATGCTACAGAAATCTAGATCTATGCAGTTAAAGAAATTAAACAACAATAAATAAGCAATATTTTCTCCATGGATCCAATGAACAAGACAATAATCTTTAAAGAATTTTTTGTATTATGACACCTGGGAAAGGAACATAGAAAGATGTTATCAATCCCCCTCCATAGGATGGATTCTTGTATGTCCTTGGCGCTTCAAATCTAAGATATCTCTCTCTTTATGGTGAGGAAAACCCAAACAAAAATGGAACTCAAAGGGAGCTCACAAACAAAAAGTAGAAAAATATGGCAATGATGGGAAGATCAAAGTCAAACCAAAAGTATAGATCAAGAATGATATCTAGGCAACAAAAGGTAGTGAATGAATGAAGAAACCCTTCTATTTATAGAAAAATATTGAGTTAGTCTAGATATTGGTGCATAATTAAAATATTATTAACCAAACCTAGATCCAAATTTTATGGAATATTTTATTATTTTTGTTGGAGGGAAAAGGAATTTGAATTTGGTCAAATCCATTTATTTAGAAATACTTAATAAATAAATGATTTATTTATTATTTTAAGAATGTGGTTAAGTAATAATTAAATAAATAGTGATTTATTCAATTATTTATAAATGATTTAGTCAAATTTAACAAGGAATATTATTAAATAATGTTTTAAATAATTATTCCTAGAAAATGATAAGATAAATAATGATTTATCTAATTAATTTTCCTGTTTTGGGTTAAATATGACCATGAATATTAATTAAACAATGGTTTAATTAATTATCACTTGAGGAAAATCAAACAAATAAGGATTTATTTAAATATTCCTTATGAGGTTCTTGTTTAGACCAGAAACAATTATGGGTTATTAAGTTATTTTTCATAGTGAAAGCAATTTTACTATGGTAAAATTGGTCTTACATGGTGTACTTTAGTCCATCTAAGAGTGACAGGTTAGATGACAAAAAAATGGTGTAACATATTCCCCCCCAACGTGTGAGCATCAGGAGCTAATCGTATGACCGAAGTACGTTGTAAGAACTCAATCACTAGATACCGAAGGGGAGTCAGAGAGAGAAATATAAGGTGGATTGAAGCGGGAGAGGACAAGACCTTGAGGAGGTGAGACTTACAGGTGTGAAAAGTCTCTTTTATGAGTGAGTACCTATTCTACATGAGGTGGGGGAGGCATACCTATGCCCATTGAGATAACAAAGTACAAAAAATAATGGTGCGTCCAACAAACATGAGACCCAACTATATAGTACATGCTGAAATAAACATGGGCTAGATAAAAAAATGATAATGGATCCCACATACATAATATGCCTGGGAAAACAGACATAAATTATACAATAATATTTGAGTACATGAGATATAAGTACAACCAAAGAAACCCTGTAAAATGGGAAAGGGCTTTAAAAATCTGAATGATTCATGCAAAATAAAAAGGATTTGCAAGCAGCTGAGGGAGGAACCATCAAATATATGGAGCTGCATCCAAGGCTGTAGTAGAGAGGTCTTCTAGGTGTGTGGGGGGCTACCTGAAGGGCCACCCCCTCATGAGGTCTGAAAAATCTCACACACACTCGAGAATCACCAGTACAATCTTCTGCATCACTAAACCATCAAGTATATGGATCTCGATCACGCCATGAGGAGCTGGAACTAAAAAAAAATAAAGTCAAATGGAAATAAAGGGTCCCTTTGCCTGATCCGAGGCATCGAACAAGAGCGGAAGCTGGAACCAAGGTACACTGCCTTCTAGACCTGTCTTCTATAATGAATAAGTTGATATCGACAAAAGGGCACCCGCCATAGGTGAGGCAATAAGGAATCCTCAACTAAGGCACGAGGGATAATAGTAGAGTGACTAAGAGAATGAAATTAGGGATGATGGTGGAATGGGGGGGTACTGAGTAGCAGGCTGGTGACTTCCCTTATTAGAGCATAAAGGGCATGGAGGACCTTGCAGCTATTGACTTGACTTCGGAGGGGATAGGGGACAGTATGGCTGAGGGCCAAAATGTGTGACAAGAGAGAGGTACAAAGCAATAAAGAATGGAATATTGTGACGGGAAAGAATGGGAACTCAGGACAGACTCCATGGATGCGATGATGACTTAATTTGGATGCTCTAAATAAGGGCGACTCGATGATGTTGTCACACAGAATAGGCTTGGTGGGGACCAAAAAGGCATGAGAAAAAGATGGTTACTCATGACGACAATCGACATGAGCATGGTCAAGTATGAAGGCGAAGTAGTGCCCCAAGTACAAGTGTCGCAAGTGAAGAAATTTGATTTTGAGAAGTGGTGAAGTGACCCTTCTTGGAAAAAATGCGTCCAGGTGAAGTATCAAATCACAAAAAATGAAAGGATACCCATTTGAGAGCTCGGTGAGAGCTTTCCAACAGCATCGATGGTTTTTCAAATCAAGCTACATTTTGGTCACAGCTGGCAAAAGAAAAATCTTGGGTTTCTCTTTTAATAAGGTATTTTCCCTCCAATTTGATTCATTTGCAAGTGTAGCTGTGGTGAATGTAGAGAGGATAAAAGGCCCTAAATCTTGCGACGATCATAGCTGAAAAACCGACCACTGTAATGGAGATCCGTCAATTGCAGGTAAGAGGCCTAACCATACTCTTTTAATTCAGTGGATTAAAATTTCAGTTTAGGCACCCAGAGCTCAGGAATAGACCCCTGCTCTTCTCCACGGTCAGGTCACACTTTTTGGGTCATTCTCTGCAACCTAGGTAGTAATTTTTGGGTAGAAAAATGTGACCGGGTAGTAGTTTTTGGGTAGAAAAATGTGATCTGTCCAAAGAATGACCTGAAAAGTGTGACTTGTTAGAGAGAGGGGTTTTAGTGCTATTTTTGGTTGAGTACTAGGATTTTGTGGTTATGATACAATCTTTCCTTTCTCTACACTGAAAAAAATTATGGTTTTGTGTAGGTATGGCATATTTGAGGATCAACTGGACAAAGAGAGACCTGGACACATTACATTCTGAGATCTGAGAGGATCATGTAGTCTACGCTGCATTGGCCAAGTTTGGGGTCCTGAAGTTTGTGGAGAACCCAATGATGAGGGAAAGAGAGCCCTTGTTGGCCCAGATCGTCAGCTATTGGGAACCAAATCATGAGATATTGATAGTGCAGGGGCACCGGATCGAGCTGAATCTCTAGGATATATATTTCCTGACTGGTATCCTGCCATTAGGGATGGTGGGAAACACATAGCCAGTGTTACCATGAGGGCGGAACATTATGGAGTTTTTAGAGTGCCACTGTCGATCGGGTCTCCATGTGAAAGGGACATGGATATTGATTGGAGATCTAGAGAGGCTAGAGACTCATTCTGTGGCCGCAGCAGTGCTGTGGATCCTGGGAAACCAGGTGCTCCACCACATCACTGAGGGTCAGATGATGCTTGTTGAGAGTGTATTGAGTGGGACCTACTATGGTTGGGCCCAGATGATGTCATCATCGTTGAAATGATAGTTTTAGCTACGCAAGTGGCAGGTGAACCATGACTATGCATATGGCATAGTGCTTTTCTCTCTTTTCTTTGTGAATATCTGACACTTCAGCCTCATATACAAATGTAGGATGGGGAAATGCAAGAGCCTAGGATGTGCTGCTGGGGGCGGCTACTATGTAGAGGGGGAGGTGGGGCAGTTGGATGGGTGTTCTGACCCAAATTTTTTTGTGCATTGGGATCAGAAGCCTTTGTACATAGACAACTATACCTATAGTGGGATGAGTTATCATGGGGACCCAGACTTGCCACTTCTGCCAGGTTGGGCATGGGGGCTAGATGGTAATTGATAACTTGCTTATATTTTATGGTGCATTTAAAAGTTTTAGAATAGTATATGGTACTGATTCATTCACATTTGGTATGCAGATATAGCACTGGTGAAACCGACTGGGTATATGGGACGACCCTTAGTATCAAGAGCTGCAGGACCTAGTGGGTCAAGAGGAATGCAGAATGAGGATGTTGTGGGCCTCCTAGAGGACATCCGCCATAGATGTGAGAGACTGTTGACCAGAGTTCTTGAGGAGTCATGTGTCGCGTGGCAATGGTCGAACATGGGATGCATGATCTACGGGTTGCAGGAGCCGAGCCATTCGCCCAGGACCCTCCAGATAGTGATTAGATGTAGGGGCATGATGTGCCCCTAGTTTTGATTTTTTAACATGTTATGGGCATGTCATATGTATTGAAGTTAATGGACTCCAAAACATTGTATGATTGAACGACACATATTATGGATATGCATCGTTTTATGGTTTATTTTAATTGTCTTGTGTGAAATTCATGTCATATATGCCAATCTAGATTTTTGTTTGAAATTATATTTACATAGTGATTCTGAGATCTAGGTACATGATTGAATGTAATGATTTCAAATTCACGCATTAAGAGATTCACTCATAAATATCTTCTAAAAAGGACATGATTATGTACACGATAGACACCATTCAATTTCATGACAAGAATCAAAGAATCTAAATGAACATGAAGGTGAAGGATGCGATGGTAAAGGGCATCATCTAATAAACCTATCACTGCATCATATTCGGCCTGATTATTGGTGGTAGTACCAATGCATGTGCTGTTAGAGAGGACAAGTAAATGCAAGCGGGTGAAAATAGCCCAGGCTACCGAGGCTAGATTCCAGGAGTAGCAACTTGCACCATCGGCATAACCGATATATGGTGTGGATGAGGGATCCATCTAAACAGTGCCACAAGATAACAAATGAGAGGATGATGAACAATGTTGGAAACCTGAACACAAGGCAGAAAAGAAACAAGAATTGCTAGAGGGAATTTTATGGGTAGGATTTCTACCCCCCGCACACTGAAAAGAGGATGGTGTAGGGGAACTTCCATGGGGGTAGTTTGTGCTCAGGTCACGAAATTCACCATAGACACGAACGGTGCCATTTTTCTTATGGGCTTGATTGATGAATTCAGGGGTGGAAAAGGCTTCCATGATGTCGTCATCACAGTAGAAGATGGGGTGACTAGTGGAAGGATAACCACATGACACGACGAAGCTACCTAACTCATCATCATGAGAAGAGAGGTTCACATGCGCATCGTCACAGAGGGTGACTAAAAAAAAAGTAGATGAAGGATCCACCGATGCTGAGCCCAGGGTGATCGTTGAAGGGAGGTCAGGCGAAATAGAAGGGAAAGCCCTAGAGGGATATTCCACCATGGATCTCATAGATGATGACAAGTAGATGATATTGGCCTAAGGCTTCGTCATCCCAACATCGAGAGGGGGTATGTCAATTGGAGCAAATTTGTCCTCTGGTTGTGCCAAATCATAATGTGCAAGTAAGGGAGAGGCGGAATCATTGTGCTCGGCCTCGTATTTGGAAAACCACTTCCAAATAGGTGTGGTATTTTGCGAGGTGGGGATAAAGGTGAGTATAGTGGCCATGGAGATCACATAAAGCACAAGGGACATTTGTGCGCACAGTCTTGAGTTTCTTGGCTACAGTCAGTAAAGTAACAATGTTAGGTCCCTATATTACTAGTATAGTCCGTTATTGTTAGTGTAACCCCCTTATTGTTATTATTGTACCCTTGTAACCCCCATATTGTTATTATTGTGCCCTTAAATTATTATTGTTAGGTTGGCTAGGATTACATTGTGGCCCCATGGACTCCTATATATAGAAAGGAGGTTTTGTAATTTGAATCATCCAAGAATTGTTCATTCATGTAATGTATTGGAGGTTGCCCCCTCAAAGTGGCTAATTTCTAAGGCGTTGATATCTCTTTTCTTCTCTTTTTGGAGCTGGTTTCACAACATTTGGTATCAGAGCTTTGAGATTCTAGGGTTTCGCCGCTCCAAATAGGTCAGCGTGGAATTTTCAGTATAAATTTTTTTCTACGAAGGTTTAGAATCTGAAATTTTTAGAGTGTGAAGAAAAAATCCCAAGGAACATCTTAAAAAAATTTCAAAGCTTGGTTCACAATATTTTCGGAGATATGATCTGTGCAAGTTAGGTCATTTTGCAGGCTCCTGAATTTAACCTAAACAGGTCATCGTGGTATTTTCGTAATAACCTTTTTTATACGAAGGTTCAAAAGCTGAAATTTTTTGGAGTGCGAAGCCACAATCCCGAGGAACATCATCAAAATATTTTAGATATTGTTTCACAATATTTTTTGAGATATGATCTGTAGAAGTTAGGGCTTTTTGAGGCTTCTGAATTTCATCTCAAAGAGGTGATCGTGGGAAAATATTCATAGCTTTCTCTCTGAGCATCAGATTGGTTATGTAAAAAGTGGCAGCAAGTTCACAGAATATAGTTTTTGTTCTATCAATTTCATATCCAAAGGAGGAAACAGTGATATGTGGCAAGTCGTACAAGTTCGCTCTACTGAACCAGTCCAAAATTGGGTCATTGTGGGAGATTGGACATAAATTTGCCTTGAAGAATCCAAATCAGATCAGACCTATGGCATTTGAAAGAAGCTTCAGAGGGCTACTACAGGGCTGAATTTTAGATATTGAGGATCCACAATTATAGAGATAATTCAATTTCAATATCGATCTCCTCAAAAGCAAGTAAAAGGTGTGTTTTTTTTTTCTTTTCTTTTCTTTTCCGAATTGCATAAGTCTTGTTTGAAGAATCAAGTTGAATTGATTCCAATGGCATATTGTAGAATAGATATTAGTATTGGATTCTAAAATGGCCCCTAAAAACAATTCAACACCAATTAAGCCTTTAGAAATCTCTACTATGACTCATGAAGACGAAGAATGGAAACATGACATATCAAAATTACAAGAGCAAGTGCAACAAATTTCGCTCTCGCAAAAAGAAACAAAAAATGACATGGAAGTTTTGAAGAAAGACGTGGAATCTAAGATGGATGGTTTGAGGAATGGCATGGAATCTAAGATAGATGGCATGGAATCTAAAATGGAAAACATTAAGAATGATATAAAAGCAGACATGGAAGGTTTGACAAAGTTGATACAAGAAATGTTTCCTAATGGTGAAAAGATAGTAGAGGAAACTCATGATGAGAGCAAAAGAAATGTTAATCATGATTTCATAAAATCTAATGTTGGTGGGAAGAACCACCATATTCCAAAAATAGATATGAGGAAGTTTGATGGAAAGGATCCTGTAACATGGATACTACAGATGGAGCAATATTTTGATCTCCATAATGTGAAAAACACACAAAAGGTATGCATTGCAACTTTACATTTAGAACAAAATACATTTGTATGGTATCGATGGATTTGATCCTGTAAAAAAATTGTCACTTGGTCAATTTTTATGGAGGAAATGATAGCACATTATGAGGATACAAAGAGCAACACCTTCTTTAGCCAATTGATAAATCTCAAATAAAAGGGTTTAATGGGGGAGCACATTGAGGACTTCCAAAAATTGAATATAAGGGTAACTGATATTCCAGAGGAACACAGGATTGATATCTTCATAGGTAATTTAAAGGATAACATCCAACATGAATTTTTCGTTTTGGAACCTGATTCATTGGAGAAGTGTAATATTCCTTTTTTCAGGATTGCTCATCAATCAAGCATCAAAAACACATTTCCAGCAACAAATGCAAATAAACAGTAAAATGGACTCTTGGATCCCATATATTAGTCAATATAAATTATAAATCCAAGAATATATTTGAAACAAATAAAACTAGGTGGGCTAAATAGACCTCCGACAGTAGCGTAGCTAAAAATGGTGAGAAACCCCAAGACTACAAAATGCCGGAGCAACTGCTCAAGGGATTGCATAGTCTAAGAGAGGGTTTACACATAAAATGATAGGATAATCATGGATCTGATCATATATTGATAAATAATGCTGAATTACAAATATCTAATATCCTATACAAAATACAAAAGAAATCGGAAAGGGTTTCTTGTCAAACATTCTATATATAAAATGTGATATTCAAGAAATGAATGAATAACCACTACAAAAATGAAGTACATGAGTGTAGAAGGCTGAAATATGCCTGATATTATGTAGAACCCTCAAGGGCTTCCTCCCATGAAAGGGTGAACCTCTCAATCACAAGGAAACACCGCAATGGAGCCACCAAACCATGCAATGAACACTGCCTCTAAAATAACGCACTCCCTAGAAGAAACAACGTCGGGAGGGTATGAGAAATGTGTGGTTTGATACCACAGATCTGAAGTAAGCTCTGTATCTCTCCAAACATATCTCTCAAGTGAAGGAAACCTAAGCAGCAAAGCAACAACAATTCTTGGCAGCCAAGAATAATAATCTACAACATGATCAATAATGCTACCATAATCTTACTTATATAAGAAATGGGTTTGCTTGCCTTTGGCCCCACTCACTTAGGTTACTTCTAACCCAAGTTACATTTCCCTCCAAAATTGCATTATCCATCTTAGGATTCCTCCTCCGCTAAAACTGCGTTGTTGACTTGGTCAAAGCAGTTTCATTTTATCTTTGTTCACACATGGAGGTGTTTTATTAAGCTAGAAAGAGTGTCTCATTTCACACTTGGAGTGTTTTTATTGTCCTTAGGAGACTTATGGGCTTTTCTGCCCATTTATTCACCAGCTAAAGCTGTTTCTAACTCTAATGTTCCATTTAGCTTGGAAGCTAAAATTTGGGAACATTACTATCCTCCCCTCCAAAATATTTTCTTGTCCTCAAGAAAATGCATAAGGAGAGAAAAATATCTTCCCTCCTCCTCATGTGGCCTCCCATCAATAGCCTCCATCACTGCATCAAAAGAATCTGCAAATATACTGTCATCCAATGCTTCCTCCCAAGTGTGTAAAACCAAAGTGTCGGCATCAATCAAAGGTGGGGAGTGTGAATGGAAACTTGCTTATTATTTCATGGCCTCCAAAAATTAGGAGTGATGATCATCATGGTGAATGAGTTCCTCCCTCACCCATGCTATCATCTAAATGAAGTGAGTCACCCTCCAACATGGTAACTCTTGAAAGGTCTCCTCCACCTTGTGCTCTTTAAATGAAGGTGGGATGAATGAATGTACCTGATAGGCAAGAGGGCCTATCCCATGCCGTTCTCTTCTCCACTTATGATAAGTGTAGAATGCATGTTGATCTTGGGCTGCAACATGTTTTCCCTCCAAAAGAAAAAAGAAGATTGAGCCTCCAAGGACTCTCCCTCCAAAGTCATGAGACATGTCAACCCAAACCACTCCATTCAAGATGAATGGCACTTCATCACCGCATGGCATCCAAATCAGAAAATGGCTGAAATTTATCTGCAAGTTTGGATGATACAAATGGCCTCTCTGATGGATATAATGCAGTTCTCCCAACTGCTGATTGAGAATGTCATAAGGCAAGTGGTCCTGCAACAAGTTACAAGCTGTATATGTTTGTTCTCCCAACATGGGGAAGTGAGAATCAATGTATATCATCTGTACATATATAAAATAACAATACACTTGCCCAAAGTCATGTATAGATGGGCTACTATCATCATGAACATTGGCCCTAAAGTTACCATGAAACCCAAAAATACTCTTGCTCTTTTTAGGAGAAATGCACTGTTCAAATAGGGTGGGAAAGTACAAATACTCAGTGGAGTAATCAACAAGTACATAAATGCATTCCCTACCATACATAGTGAGTAGGCTAAAAGTGAGGTCCATGTATAAGCTCCCCCATGAGGATTCCCTCACAAAAATCTGCAAGAAGAAGGGATACACATACTCTTTGGAACACTCCAACAATAAGAACATACTCCCATGTGTCAGCGTTGTAGGCCTTAAGAATAAGGCTCCATGACTTCTCCCTTTGACATTCCACATGCAAAAGCCATCCACCATCATGCTGCTATGTGAGAAGATCATCTTCCAACATGGAGGTCTCTCATGATCCTTCAATGCTGAAGGGTAGCCTCTTTGCACCATGAATGTGCCTTTCTTCTCTTCAGAAATATCATGAAAAGTATGGGAAAATTGCTGCCCATTCTCTCCTAGGTGCAACCATAGCAACAAAAACTTTTGTTGCTGCCTCATCTTGCCCTCATACAAGCCATAGAGTAAGGTCATGAAGGTCAACTTGTATGATGCCCCATACCAACAAGTCTTCTGTTGCTCTATCACATGGGTGCCATGCCATCCAATTGGTTCCTCTCTCCATACAAAGCTTCCCTTGAACAAAAACACATTAGAAATACATGGAAGCAAGATGCAATAAAAATAAGTTTCCAAATGACAACTGGAGAGTGAATCTTGGTCCCTCTCATGGAACCAGCGCAATGCATCCTTGGCCTGCATCAAAATAATAAATAACAAGTGCTTTGCTAGCCACTTGTCTGCTGCCATAGTCATCTTATAAGATGAAAACATGAAGTCACAATATGGTGTCATCGGTGCACACCAAGAGACATATGGCTTCCCCCACAACTCATCAAAAGGATAGCTGATATCAATGCTAAAAGTAGCTGCAAGTACATCATCATATAATATGCAAGAAGAGATGATTCTTCTTGTTACATCATGCTGCTCAAATAATGAAAAGAAGTACAAAACAAAATATGAAATGATGCCTCCTCCATTATGTACTTGAGGTCTTGAGATGAAATGGATCAACTGGAAATTCTCCCTTACTCCCAATGAGTAGGAAGGTGGCTGTGACATCATCTCTATCACAATATGGGCTATGCATCTCTCCATATGCTGATATATGTTACGATGGATGCCCTCCCAAGTGAAATCCTCCATCAACTGGAAATATGCATCAAGGTGCATAGAAGAGAAGTCTTCATGTGCTACATGTAGCAGCTTCTCCTTGAGACTAGAAGATCTAGTCAAGAAGATCCTGCCATAGGAATAGATGACCACATCATCCACCATGTATCTGTCATCTCCATCTGGGTCATCAAGAATCATGCATGCACCAAGATCCTTGGAGTACTCCACCAAAAGCTGAGACCTCCAATAAGGATCAATCCTCCTCAAAGATAGCGATGGTGATCTAGCATGTGAAGCTCTCCTCATGCTGTTGCCTACTACTTTGACATACCCCATGCCAAAGTATTCCTCCAAACTCTTCACCTCTCCAAAATCCAAGGGTGGTGAATCCAAAGACAAGATGTCTTCCATCAGCTCTAGATCAGGTGGCCTCCCAGGTGGAATGCCTCCATGTAGTGAGACATCAATGCCAAGAGTAGACTGCATATATGATTGGGAAACCTTGCCCTTGCCCTCACTATGCAAATTAGTCTGCCTCTTCCTTGCATTATCCTTTTGAAACAGAGAAGGGTGTGTGCTTCTCATCAACAGATGCAGCTCTTCCTCCCTTCCTCCTCCTTCCAACTGCAATGCTGCACAATCATGCTGCTCACTTACTGTGCTTGGACCTCTATATATGAGATCCCGGGGAACTTCTTGCAAAAGCACAAGAGTCCCTCCTATTGGAGCATGTTCTCCTCCTCCCTCTGCATGAGGCATTGGATGTGCTCTAGATGTGACAGCGATGTTGCCCTATTCTTCATCAATGTGTGTGGGCAACATCTCAACAATTGGATCCATTTGTCAAAAATTGATCCCCATGCCCTCTTGTTCAAGAATATGAACTGGAGGTTTTTCTTCTGGAAATGTGTAATGCAAGACATCAACTCTTCTCATGGTTTTTTGAATGGAGTTTCCTCCATCACATGCAAGGGTTTTTTTTTCTCAAGTTTTCCTTGCTCATGTGTCTTAGGAAGTTTTTCACCAAACCTCTCCATCAATGTTTTTATGAATCTTGCAAAAGAGAAATTATTGGCATTATTTAAGGAATAAGATTAAAAAATCCACCATGCATGAGCCTTACCTCTGAAATGCAACGTTGCAACTCTGATAGCTTCATATATGGAAATATGGTGTAGCTGCAAATAGGAGTTTAGCTCCTTCACCCAAGCTCCAACTGAACATGTAGGTGATTCGAAAAAAGTAGATAGAAGAACTCTATCTACATCTTGTTGCTGGCTCTTCTCCATCTGGATCTTGCAAAACTCTTGGAAATCAATATGATCTCTAAACCTCTCAGTTTGAGATTCATACTCCCACAACAAATCACTAAGAGTTTTCCTCTTAGGCATATTTCCTCTTCCCATCCATCTCAGGATAGCTCTGGGCACTTTATTGCACTGTGCATCATGGAGTGATGCTGCATGCTCACAATCACCATGTGAAAATCTAGATTCAGCTCTAGATTCAATCTCTTTTGGAGATTTCATCTCCAATCTTATTTTCTTCAGATCTTCTTGAAAATAGATTTTGGAAGAAGCTTTGTGAGCTTGTCTTCCTTTATTTCTGCACATACTGAAGCTTTCTAGCTTCTGTCCATTTCTATTTCTTCTGATAGCTGGATCTCACAGGTTGGGCCAAAGATCATGCTCCGATACCACTGTAATATTCCTTTTTTTAGGTTTGCTCATCAATCAAGCATAAAAAACGCATTTCCAGCAAAAAATGCAAATAAACAGTAAAATGGACTCTTGGATCCCATATATTAGTCAATATACATTGTAAATCCAATAATAGAGTTGAAACAAGTCAAACTAGGTGGGCTAAACAGACCTCCACACAAGTGTAGCTAAAAATGGTGAAAAACCCCAAGACTGTAAAATTTCGGAGCAAATGCTCAAGGGAATGTGCAGTCTAAGAGAGGTTTTACACATAAAATGATGGGATAATCATGGATCTACTCATATATTTATAAATAATGATGAATTATAAATATCTAATCTCCTATACAAAATACAAAAGAAACCGACAACGGTTTCTTGTCAAACACTCTATATATAAAATGTGATATTCAGGAAATGACTGAATAATCATTGCAACAATGAAGTACATGAGTGTAGAAGGCTGAAAGATGTATTATCTGATGTAGAACCCTCAAGGGATTCCTCCCATGAAAGGGTGAACCTCTCAATCACAAGGAAACACTGCAATGAAGCCACCAAACCATGCAATGAACACTGCCTCTAAAATAACGCACTCCCTAGCTAAAAAAACGCTGGGAGGGTATGAGAAATGTGTGATTTGATACCACAGATATGAAATAAGCTCTGGATCTCTCCAAACAGATCTCTCAAGTGAAGGAAACCTTCCTCTAATGAGAAACTAGCTCAGAAGTCGGGATTCCAATCCCTTCCACTACTGCACCCAGCAACACTGCACAATCTCCAGAAAAGCTGTGCTGATATAGATGGCTAAAGCTTGGCCTAAAAATATAATGTGGAATGATGTATGCAAACTCTCCCAATGAGCTCCTCAAAGGAAAGAGGCGGGATTTCCACCCGGGAACACCCAGTGCTAAACAACACTGCAACTTTGCTAAGCAGCAAAGTAGCAACAATTCTTGGCAGCCAAGAATAATAATCTACAACATGATCAATAATGCTGCCATCCTCTGCCTTATATAATAAATATGTTTGCTTTCCCTTGGCCCCACTCACTGAGGTTACTTCTAACCCAAGTTACATCTCCCTCCAAAATTGCATTATCCATCCTAGGATGCCTCCTCCACTAAAACTGTGTTGTTGACTTGGTCAAAGAAGCTTCATTTTATCTTTTTTCACATATGGAGGTGTTTTATTAAGCTATAAAGAGTGTCTCCTTTCACACTTGGAGTGTTTTTATTCTCCTTAGGATACTTATGGGCTTTTCTACCCATTTATTCACTGGCTAAAGCTGCTGCTAACTCTAATGTTCCATTTAGCTTGGAATCTAAAATTTGGGAACATTACAAGAATGCATTTAGGTTGGAAAGAAAAATTGAATGTAAAATTATGGGGACAAGGAAGCCAACCACTCACTTCTATAAATATGGAAGTGTTGCTACTCCTAGATTTCCACAACCTACAAGGTTGACACCACAACAATTGGAAGAAAAAAGAGCAAAAGGGCTTTGCTACAGTTGTGATAGCAAATACACTAAAGGTCATAAGTGTGCTGAGAAGAAATTATTTTACATAGATTGTGATGACGAAGAAGAAAATGAACAAGAATCTTCAAAAGAAGAGGATATACACCAGGAACTAGCCCTAGAAGAGGAAGAAATGAGTTCGACCATATCGTGTAATGCATTGGCAGGAATTACCACTCCTCAAACTCTCAAGATAGAAGGACATATCAAGAAGAAAAAGGTAATAATGTTGATTGATTCAGGTAGTACCCATAATTTTATTCATTGTAAGGTAGCCAAGGAATTGAATTGTTTCCTATACCTAGCACTAGAATGTCAAGTGATGGTTGCAAATGGAGGAACTATAAATTGCTCTAGAAAATGCCATAATATCAAGCTAACCATGGGGGAATATGTATTGAATAGTCCAATGCTTTTCATTCCTATGGGAGGTGTTGATGTTGTACTAGGAGTACAATGGTTACAATCTTTGGGGACGGTAGCTTTTAATTTTCAAGAACTTTTCTTGAATTTTTTTTCAGAAGGAAAGGAAGTCGAATTACAGGGTATTGAAGGGAAGCCGAGAAGGATAATAAGCTCTAATGTCATGACAAAGCTTCTAAAGAAAGAACAACGAGGCATAATTGCACAATTATGCTCACTAGAAGTTCCAACATCAAAATCATCTATTTCTGCAAATCTCCAAAAAGTCTTGGACAATCATTCCAAGGTTTTTGAAACTCCAAAAGGACTCCCACCTATTCGTGATCATGATCATGTTATTCATTTGATTCTAGGAAGTTTTCCTCCAAACATCAGGCCTTATAGATATCCTTATGTCCAAAAGAGCGAAATTGAACGTATGATTATAGAAATGTTAGAGGAAGGTATAATTCAACCTAGTCAAAGTTCTTTCTATGCTCCTGTAGTATTGGTACACAAGAAGGATGGATCATGGTGCATGTGTCCGGATTATAGGGAGCTCAATAAGCTCACCATTAAAGATAATTTTCCCATACCTATGATTGATGACTTATTGGATGAATTACATGGAGCAATTTATTTTACCAAATTGGATCTTCGTTCAGGGTATCATCAAATTAGAATGAAGACTAAAGATATTCTGAAAACAACATTTCGAACTCATGAGGGTCATTTTGAATTTTTGGTCATGCCTTTTGGCCTTACCAATGCACCTTCTACATTTCAAGCGTTGATGAATTCCATTTTAAAACCCTTCTTTAGAAAATTTGTGCTAGTATTTTTTGATGATATACTAATCTACAACAGGTCTTGGAAGGATCATGTTCAACATGTTGACATGGTGCTCAAACTATTGCAGGAGAAACAATTATATGCAAAAACATCCAAATGTTTCTTTGGAGTACAAAAGGTGGAATATCTGGGTCATATTATATCTCACGAGGGTGTTAAGGTAGATCCTAACAAAATTAAAGCCATTAAGGAATGGAAAGTCCCCACAACCATAAAGCAGTTGCGAGGATTTCTCGGGTTAACAGGGTATTATCGCAAGTTTGTTAAGAATTATGGGAGAATAGCAGCACCTCTAACAACATTATTGAAGAAAGATGCATTTCCATGGACTCCTGAAGCAACTAAGGCCTTTGAACATCTTAAAGAGGCAATGTGCCTAGCACCGGTCTTAGCTACGCCAGACTTCACAAAAACCTTTATTGTGGAATGTGATGCCTCAGGAAATGGAATTGGTGCTGTTTTAATGCAAGAAGGAAGACCCATTGATTTTGAAAGTCGTCCAATCAAAGGAAAGTATTTACAGAAACCTATTTATGAGAAGGAAATGTTAGCAATACTGTATGCATTAAAGAAATGGAGAACTTACCTAATGGGGAGACACTTAAAGGTAAAAACTGATCATGATAGTCTTAAACACTTTTTGGAACAAAGAATATCTTCAAAAGAGCAGCAAAAATGGGTCACAAAGATGTTGGGTTATGACTTTGAAATAATATACAAAAGAGGGAAGCTAAATGTTGTTGCAGATGAACTCTCAAGAAAGAATGAAGAGGTGGAAGCATTGCTTTGTGCCATTTATATTATCCAACCAGATTGGATAACCGAAGTAAGAGACGAATGGAAGAAGGACGAAGAAGTTTGGAAACTCATTCAAAAGTTGCAGTAAGATCCTAGTACATCTGATACAGTTAGTTGGAAAAATGATTCCTTATGGTACAAAGATCGCTTATATCTTTGTAATAATTCCCAACTAAAACAAAAGATTCTTTTGGAAATGCACACTTCTCCTTTAGGAGGACACTCAGGATTTTTAAAAACTTACCACAGGGTGAAGAAATAATTTTTTTGGGATGGCCTTAAATCTGATATTAAAACGTTTGTGGCGGAATGTTTGGTTTTTCAGCAGAATAAAGTTGAGACAATTAAGACCCCAGGTCTTCTACAACCTTTATCCATTCAAAGCCAACGTTGGGAGGAGATTTCAATGGATTTTATCACTGGTTTACCTAAGTTCGAATGAAAGAGTGTCATCATGGTTGTAGTTGATAGACTTACGAAGTATGCACACTTTTGTGCTTTATCTCATCCATTTAAAGTAAGTATAGTTGCTACTACATTTATGGACACAATTCAAAAGCTAATGGAAACCCAAGGGTTATTTTGAGTGATAGAGATCCCATTTTTACTGGAAATTTTTGGACGAAGTTATTTTCTTGTTTGGGTACTCAATTAGCTCATAGCTCATCTTATCATCCTCAATCTGATGGTCAAACTGAGATAGTAAATAGATGTTTGGAAGGATATCTTCGTTGTTTTGTATCTAATAAAAAAACACAATGGGTCAAGTGGTTACCTGTAGCTGAATGGTGGTATAACACTTCCTTCCATACTACAGCAAAAATGACCTCATTTATGGCACTTTATGGATATCATCCACCATCCATCACATCATATTTAAGAGAAAATTCGAAGGTTCAAGAGTGGAATATCACATCGAGCATCAACAAGAAGTTCTCCAACTCTTAAAGGACAACCTGAATTTGGCACAAAATCGAATGAAACAATAGGTCGATCAACATCACAGCGAGAGAAGTTTTGATGTAGGAGACTGGGTATTTTTACGGCTACAACCATACAAACAAATGTCCCTCAAGCAAGATAAGAAGGATAATAAATTATTGCCAAAGTACTATAGTCCTTACAAGGTGTTGCAAAATATTGGTACTATGGCATACAAATTGGAGCTTCCTGCTTCTTCACGAGTGCATCCAATTTTCCATGTTTCATGCTTAAAGAAGGTTATAGGTGAAAATATTCCATTTCAAACAGTATTTCCAGAACTTGATGAGGAAGGAGAAATCATATTGGAACCTGAAGCGGTCACAGAAACAAGAACTCGACAGCTACGGAATCGATCAATTTCAGAATATCTCATCAAGTGGAAGAACTTTCCCAATGAAGATTCTACATGGGAGGATGAGAATTTTATACAGAAGCACCCAAAGCTACTCAAGCATTGAGAACAACACGTTTTTGAAGGAGAGGGGCATTTTAGGTCCCTATATTACTAGTATAGTCCCTTATTGTTAGTGTAACCCCCTTATTGTTATTATTGTACCCTTGTAACCCCCATATTGTTATTATTGAGCCCTTAAATTATTATTGTTAGGTCATCTAGGATTACGTTGTGGCCCCAATAGGATTACATTATGGCACCATGGACTCCTATATATAGAAAGGAGGTTTTGTAATTTGAATCATCCAAGAATTGTTCATTCATGTAATGTATTGGAGGTTGCTCCCTCGAAGTGGCTTATTTCTAAGGCATTGATATCTCTTTTCTTCTCTTTTTGGAGCTGGTTTCACAAAAAATAGGGGCTTCTAGGACCTTAGAATCAGGAAAATCTATGTTGACCATGGGTTTGATATGAGGCAATTCAGGAAAATTATGGCTGGCATGACTGGCAACATCACAAAAAGAACACGGGGGTGTGCTCTTTGGAGGTTGAGGAGGAACAGGGGTTGTTTGGGTAGCCTTATCCTTAGGTGCCTTTTTTCAGGCTTTTCCCTACTCACCCGAGGATTTTGCAACAGGGGTAGGTTCCTGTTGAGGTGGTTGAGGCACAAAAGAAAGGGGAGGGGTCATAGCGACCAGTTGGACCAGGGTCAAATAAGTGTAAGGTTTGGGTTGAAAAGGTGAGGTATTGGATGGGGATTGATGTACCAGACTGGGATCCCCAAGGTCATGTTGGGAAGAGATAAGGTAGCCATAATAGGTACCAAAAATACTCCAGTAGGGGGAGCAAGAAACGATATCTGATCGGAGGGGTAATGGCTAGGTGGGATAGCTCTGAAATGGTTAAGGCTAAGGGGAATCATTACAAGAGGATAGATAGGATCATGGAAACCATATACAAATGAGGGGCCTTGAGGAGGAGGTCCTAAAGGTTGAGTCGAAGTACTAAGAGTAGGTTGCGAAGGGCGAGGATGTTGGCTAGTCGAACTAGACCATTTGAAGTCGGGCGGAGACGATTGCATCATACAAACATTTGACGAGCTAGGGTCAGAGATAGGAGGGGGAAGACAAGATAATGAACCAAGCAAGGAGAAATATTTATAGAATCCAGGTGAGACACTGGTTGGAGGTTCAACTGCTTGTTTACTGGACACCGAAGAAATAATGGACTCTTGAAAGGTCTGAGACTTCGGTTCGTAATATGTCAACTGATTGATGGTGAAGATATTTCCGTTGCTAGGAAAGAACATCTTACAGTGAACCGCAAATGGGACAACATACATCTCATAAGTGTAGCTACGACCCAATAGAATGTTGTATTCTAAGGGGGCATCAATGACTTCAACGTCAATACAAACAGTTTTTTCCGCAAGAGTAATAGGACAATTGCGGAACATGCCAAGGGGCTGGGAAGAGTGGCCATCCCAAGGACGGAGGGTGACAGTGGAAGGGGATAACTCGGGTGATCCGAGATGCTTCCAAAAGAAATTGGACATCACACAGGTGGATGCCCCCTCGTCAATGATACAATGAGAGACGTTGGCATTCCAGACCTTGACATGTATTTGGAAGGCAACAGATGCAGAAAGGGGGGATGCTCTGACTTGTCAACATCAAAGACAATCAAACCATCATATTAAGGATCCAAAACACCCATAGCAATTATTAGAGCTTTTCGTTGTGAAGGGCACAACTGTAGGACTTCCAGCGTTGACTTGGTCACAGGGGATTGCACCAAGTCATCTACTATACTGTAGGTGTGGGCGGCTTTACCAGAAGCAGCTTTTTAGCATAATGATCATTTGGGGATCTTGGTATGTACCTCTTCCTTAGGCTGAGGGATCTATAAAGAACATTAGGTGTCAAAATTGGCTTTGTGGAACATGAAGATGGGGGATCGGTTGCAGACGTAGTAGGAGGCTTGGTGTATTGGCGCGACCGAGTCTGAAGGTTGAGATCAACAGTATTGGCTTGGCTAGGTTACATCATAAGGATCGGGTAATCATAAGTGTTAGCCCCCCCATAATTTTTTGACAAGAAAACAGGGGGCTAAAATGTTGTTAAGCCTCCAAGGAATGCATTTCCCCTGAAAACACATCATCCTTGAAGCCTCCTTGTGCCTTTTGTCCTTTGATAAAGTCTCCTATGCTGATTTCCATTATAAAGCCTCTTTGTTTGTGAATAAATTCCCCAAAAGGCCTCCTTTCTCCCTTTATTTCATCCTTTCTAAACCTCTGTTCCATTCCCATGTCTCCCCTTATAATTCCCTCTTAGTCCTCTTAAATCTCCCTGAAATCCCCTTCAAATTCTACCCACACCCCTTGTTGGGTTAGTTTCCCCTTTTTCCCCTTTATCGTTCCCCTTCCTAACCCTTAAATTTCATTAAAAAGGGCCAAAACCCATTTTTTAACATTATAATAGGGCCTAGCTCCTTTCCCGCCAGCCCCTTTCAACCACTTCCCCATATACCCGTAGCCCAAGACCAAGTGCTTAAAGCCTTGGGAGCCAATCGCAATCGGAGTGTCAGGCAGGCGCATTTCTTTTGCTACAACCGAAAAACTCTGATGCGATTGTATTTTGATGTCAAGTCCTCCACTTGTGTTCCACACCGTTGGTCTACACGTAAATTGAACGGCCCGCGCTAATCGAAAATCTTCGCAATTGCAACTTTTATGTTGCGTCCCCCGATCAGTTCATTGCAAATGTTTGCGATGCGATTGATCGCATCGCATCTCCCTTCTTCCCCTCCGATTGCAACTTTCTGACCTCATCCTGGCCGTCCATCTTCCCGCCGCATCCAATGGTCTGCGCACTCCTCGTCCAATCGCAATCAAAAGATTGTATGTGCCATCCCTTTGTGTTTCCAAATTGTGATCTCCTGACTGCATTCTCCACCGTTTATCCATCCCATTGATCCAACGGCCTGCACTAATCGCAAATCGTTGCAATAAAAAATTTTATGTGACGTCCCCCGATCGGTCTATCTCAATTATTTGCGATGCGATTGATCGCATCGTATGTCTGCCTCCGATCGCTCCGACCTCCGATTGCAATCGCAACTCCTCCCCGATCGCATTTTCCCTCCGACCATCGCAATCAAAACCCCCCTTCGATCGCTTTCCCCTCCGATTGATCGCATCGCACTTTCCTTATTGCAATTGCGATTATTCCCCGCTCCCGTCTCCGATTGCAATTTGCGATTCCATTTGGGTCCCACCTCATACGTATGTTCGTTGCATTTCATGTATTTCTTTTGCATTTCTGCCAAAGTCTAAAGTTTCACATTTTACATTAAAAGTTCATATTTCATATTCATTTCATCCATTTTCATATATCATTCCACTGTTTGATCTTCACCATTGATATACGCCTCCACGTCATGATCAAACGGCCCACGATGCATTTCTTCACCAAATTCTATTATTCGCCATGTCAATGAATTTTCCACATTCATGTCATTCAAAAACACTGTTTCACCACACCGCCGATTTTTTTCTCTCCCTTCCTCCATAGCTACCCCCTATGCATGGATTTCATAACTCAATCCCGTGTTTTACAGGGTTATCAGGTGGGAAAGGCCACCATGAGCACACAGTCCTTATTATAGTGGCAGGATTTCGCAGATAGAGCTATAAATGAAGCGGCAGAGAGCTCAATGCACAGAAAACTAAGTCAACAGGGTTTCACATCAGCAGATTGTTCCAAAGGACAAAGCGCCCATATCAGTTCCATTATTTACCGTGTTCCTGAAGATTTCCGCCTTCACCACAGTCCCAAGCTACCAGAGCAGTTGTTAATGTGCTATGGAATACCATTCAGTCATTCACTTCACTCTTTTGTTTATTCACCAAAGTACCACAGAGTTCTGCAGCCAGAGCTCAAGAGGACCATACTGGAATAAATGAAGCCGAAGAAGACCACCTTTCTGTACCAGAAATTAATACACCGAGTTTAAAACAGAATGGGCTTCGGCCCTCTTTCTTTTCTGAGGTTTAATTCTCATTTAGTTCTTCACCTACCTCCTCTGCCCTCTTTCATCTATAAGATTCACACAGAAACTTAATGTAAAGGTTGTTGTTCGGCTGTTGCCGTTGCTGTTAGAGGGGTTCGTTCTGACTGTTAGAACAGTCTTGGGAGAGAGTAGCAGAGTAGGTGAATGTAGTAGGCTGTGAGGAGAAAGCCTGGACTGTAATAGCCATTGAGCTCAGTGTATGTTACTGGTTTTGCATCAATTAATCAAAGCACATTTCACAGGATCCTGGTTTATTACTATTGGTGATGTTTTCTAACTTTGTTTATTACATTTCACGCTGTTTCATTTTCTGCTGGCTTGCATCAGAAATATGGCACAGGATTTACCCTTGTAAGGTACCCTATGTCTTTGCTCTCCTTGCCTTCAATGTTTTCTGCTAAATGTGTTATCTAAGGGCTGATCTCAGTTAATTTAACTAGTGTAGTAGTTCCTTATGCTGCTAGTTGATGTATGAATTAAATGAATCTGTCTTTAGATGTTCTTGTTGGGTTTAAGCTGGAAGATTTGGGAACACTGGGGATTAGAGTTAGCCCTATCCACTAGGATCCTTTTGCGACCAGCTGGCCTTTCTAAGATATCTCCGTTAAACTTATCTCCATTTTCCCTTGGAGCATGCTAAAGCTGACCTGGAGTTAAATGATCTCTGGTCTGATCTATAAGCTGCCCCTCTGTCCCTCCTTTGAGAGTTTCCTATGAGTATGTCCAAGCAGGTCTGGAGTTAAATGACCTCTGATCTGATCTATAGACAGAAATTAGGTTGCTTTCCTTCTTTCACTTTCAATCCTTAATGTTCCATCCCACCATCTAATCTAAAAATATCCTTTAGTATTAGATGAATTGCCCTTTGGAAACCTTGGCTAGTTGTTGTAAGTAATTCTCCTTTCATGACTCCATATCCCAATGGATGGCACTTTCTTGACCTATCCCCTTAGCTGAAACATCCTGCTGTTTTGTTCCCTTTTCTCCCATTAATTTCTCAGTTTATGATCTCATGACCAACCCATCAACCAACCAACCAAATCATTTTAAAACCCCCTTTGTGCTTCATAACTAGCCTAACATCTCATTTTGAGCTTCAAAGATATATCATTCTTTGTTCTATGGAGAGATCCCTCTCCGGGTCTAGGAGGGCTAGATCCTAGGGCCCCAAAGCGGTTTTGATGTTGTCTCATCTTTTGGTTTTGCCAATCTGGCCAAAACATGGGAACTCCAACAATAGGTACCAGACAGAGGAGGTTGAGTGGCCGCTCGACCTTCAGGGGGTTAGGCAGCCACATATCCTTGCTGAGGGGAAAGGATTGGTAAACACAATTGGTTGAGTAGGCGCAACATTAGGAGGAACTTAAGAAGAGGCGTGTTGTCCTCAAGATGCTACTTGAGCTTCCCATAGTTGACACATTTGAGGTAAAAGCGGATAATCATGGGTATAGTGACCATAAAAATAGAAAAAAGAACAAGTCTTATTCATGCGAAGATGAATGTTCTGCTTGGGCTGATAACCCTATTGCTGGGTTGCAGTGTTAGATATATTCCCATAGGGATTGTTTTCTTGATTACCTAGAGCTTGAGAAGGCATGGGAGGCAGAGGTGCTTGTGCTGGAGGAGTTGGAGCACTTGTCTGTGGATATGGGTAATAAGGAGGTTGACCAAAATTGGGGTAAACAGGTTGGGGAAAGTTGGCCCTGGCATCAGAGGATGTGGTTGGGCGAAGGCGTGAGGCATGCCATGTCCTAGATACATGTTGCTAGGGGGGGGGGGGAAGTGCTAGAGGAGATGGCTCCTCCATGAGGGAAACCATAACCCATAGGAGGATCAGTGTACGAATGTGAAAGGGATCCTAACATAAACTTAGGATGAAGGCCTTGGAGTCTTTGGGATGAAAGCCTTGGAGGCAAAATGATGGAAAAGAGACACGATTCCCAATAAGGAAGAGAGATAAACAAGGGTAGGGAGGTGCAGATCAATTGATTACAATGTTAAATTCTTGGTCTGGCGATGTAAACCAGGTGCTCTTCACTTAAGGTGTGCGTGTATGTGATAAGTGTGTTAATTTTAATTAAGCCTAGATGTGTGTAGAGAAAAAAAATAAAAAATATATTGTATAACTATAGATAAAAATGAAAATGATAGTAAAGGAAACTGAATGCGAAAATAAAATAAATATGCATCAATTTAAACCCAATTAGGGTTTCCCAACAACTAGTCTATGGGTGGGTATAATCTAGTCAAAACACACAAAATGGTCAATGGATCTAAGTTCAGGAGGGACATGGATGTAAAGGTCAGATCTACAAGAAAGAGGTGCAAAAAACAGAAAAAAAAACTAGAGGGAAAAATGCCGAAAAATAGGTGGCGAAAGGCTACAACCTAAAGGGAAATGGAGGGGACCCTAAAGGAGGACCAAAAAAAACTAAAAAGAGGTGTTTTGGATGGGTAAATAACTGATCTGAAATGGATCTAAAAGTGTAGGTTTAGATCTGAAAAATGGCTGAAAAAACACTAAAATCTCAAAAGACCTGCTTCAGCTAAACTCCTCCTAAAAAGGTGGAAGCGTATTGAAGCCCTAAGGGGATTGGTTCCTACTTCGACGAGAAAAAATAAGCAAGTAAAGGTCTGTTATAGGTCAATTTGGGCATCATTCCCAATGACCTGGTTAACTGGGCATCATCTCCAGGACCAATGTATAGGGTCTATCATTCACTAACATTTCAGTTGCTACATGCCCTAAGACAAAGAACAAGAAAAATCGATCAAAGACTTTCATTTGCAAAGGTTTCCAAAGTTTGAAGTTTATAATATATTATATGAGAGCTCACCAACGCTGCCTCTAAAGGGACTAAGTGTGTTGCATATGTAGATAGCCCTATGCAAGGCTACTCTGCAAAGCACTTCTCGACATTCGTGGGTGCGTTGGTCACATTGGGAGCGAAATTATCATTGTTCTGGAATCTCCACTTGGCCAGTGCCATCTAGAAGAGTTCACATGTGTCAAAATTCGAATCCATGTGTCAATTTGACATCTACAAGATTGGGAACATGTCTTGCATATTATTGGAAAGTCATTGATTGAGAAACTACCTCAACTCCTCTATAAATTGAGCACAAATCTTAGTGTTTGAGGAGGAAGAATTTGTGTAGAGAAATGTTGGTGGATTTTTCATTGAGGAGATTTATTTGAGTGATATATTGTTGGAGATATCTGCATTGTGATGAGGTTGTGATGCTGCTGGATATGGTGACACTAAATCAGTCATTGGGTTGTGACCTCCCCTTCTATCATTAATAAAGAATACAACTTACTTTTCCCTATAAGCATCTGTATTGGCTTTGATTTTCCATACTGCAAGATCTTAGCTGATGTATATGGTTTATGCTTTATTGATTTAGAAAACTAACTTGAATAGACATCTATATTATTTCTATTTTCTGCTGTTCAGTGTTCATTATTGCAGGAAATATTTTGCACAACCAGCTGGAATTTGAAGCTACAATGGAAGTGACATAATGAATAATTTGGAAGCGTTTGGATTCCAAGTAATCCTCTAATCCATTCTATGTGTACGTTCTTAGTTAGGAAAAGTAGTCGTATAGTCTTTAATCTGTTGTTCTAGATTCACACCTGTCTAGGGAAGCGTGATTTATTTTTAATTCACAATTCTGCATAACAAACCGATGATTCCGCTGGGGAGATTACTCTTTATCCTAGGTGTTTTGGCCTCTAATTTTCTTTGTTTATTCACCCAATAGTTGTTACTCACAAATATTAGGATTTTTAAGATCCAAATTTGCAAATGAAATGTGTTAAACAATTGTGTTTTTCCTTATAAACTGCGCCCAACGCACTCTTGGATAGGACATAGTGCTTTGCATAGCACTGTCTCCCTTTTAGGCCTGTGTTGTAAAGCACTATCTCTCTTTAGAGACTATGTTGCCTCCTGAAACCATCCAAATTCCCTTGAATTTGTCTTTGCAGTTTGTTTCAGTTTGTTTGCTACTGTGTTTTGAAAATCCTGAGCCTCATATTGACCAGTGAATTCATCTACCTCTTCCTCCTTTGAAAGAAAATATGTTCAATGTTTGTTTAAATCATTTTTCTTTATCATTGGCAAGTTAATTTCAAAGTATTTTTATTGTTGCATTAGATCCATTTTCTTTTGAAAAAGGAAATTGTCATAAAATATTCATTTCCTAATAGGAGAAATTATTGTTTCATTCCTCATTTTTCCTTCAAAAGAGAAATTGTTGTTTGTATTCCTCATTTCTCAAAAGTAAAAGGCATTTGATTGTATTGATTTAGTGCACTTAATTTCTTTTCTACATTCATAACTTTAAAGGAACTGACAAGAAAAAATATGCATTTTCATGTAGTGGTTTGTGTGTTTTGCAAAAAGGAACAATTAGGGAATCTAAATTTAGTTTGTATTTTTTGATTTGTTTGCTCGCAAATTGTTTGCTCTTTCCCTCTAGTAGCTAGGATTTTCATTGAAAAACTAAAAGTGAAAGATTGCTTATCATTCTTAGTTGAATTTTAGGAATTTTCCAATACATCATCGCGGTGAACATTTAAAAGGAAAATTGTTAAGAAAGATCAACATAAAATTAATCTCAATTTACCTAACAAAGCATTGGAACCATAACGATAACATTTAGAAGGTCTAGGCTAGAGACGTGTTTCGGCGTCGTAAAACATAGCAGTTGTCATTAACTTGTCTGCGATACATTCTGAGTGTGATACCTCACTCCACGTACGTAAGTATATCGTAGCTCGTCCACGTACTTTCGGGTATATCGGGTTGTGTTACAGCACGATAAGTATAAAGGGGTGCTCTCACTATGCGGTTTCACATCAGACAACACTAATACAGATTTGGGCCTCCACGTACCTTTGGGGATATTTGGGAGGAAAACTTTTAGGTGCTATCCATCCATAGTGAACTGAGTCAGCCACCTTGTAAATTGTGATACACCAAACACAGCATTCGGGGAGATTGCCTACCTGTACTTCTTGGTTCGCTAGGAGGTATTCTACAGTTCACAGTTTGTTGGTAAACCCTTTTGCCTAGCATTACCCTTTTATTTTGTTTATTTGTTTTTGGTTAAAATAAATCAATAATCATGGAAGAAAAAAATCCTTTCCCCCATCGTTCGCATAGACTAGCGTTAAAAACACCTTTACCACCAGAAGTCACTTCTGGTAGGCGAAGGCGATAACGATCTGCTGAATCAATCATACCTCTAGTGAAACATCATCTTTCCATCAACCAGAGTTAGCTCAAGTTGTTTCTACACATCCTGGTTCATCTATTGTTGTCAAAACAGAGTCTTCACAACTACCCATGTTCATGATCCATCCAATCAGTGAGACCATACCTCCTGGACCTGACGTTGTTCAACCAGAAATTGATCCAGATCATGTCTCTTCTTTGCTAGAACATCTGAATCCTGAAGTCGTACAACTAGAAGTTGTTCCTACCTTGGTCATCCCACAAATTTCTGTAGTTATTGAATCTCCCATATCACACAGTCAACCACCTGAAATATACTTTGGGCCTGATGGTGAAATACTTCCCCTTGGTTTAATTGCGATAGAAGAAATCCCACAAGACGAGACACCTTTAACTCCAACCCATTTTTGGGAGGACTTTTACCTGCATGAGTCTTTTCCTTAATCGACACCATCTGCTTTTTTTGATCCTGTTCCTTTTCAAACTCCCATCGATTCAAAAGGGTATACATTTGGTCAAGTAACCATGTCTGAACCAACATCTTCGGTTGGGCCATCTGTTCCAATTATGTCAGGTCCTACCCTAACTACCCTGTCGATGTTTACAACTTCACTAGAGTCATATTTCCATGGTGGCCCTTTGGTCCCATTAGGATACAAATCATTATATGGAATTTTCTATGGTGCATCTTCAATACCATGGACTTTACCAATGTCATCATCCGGTATTTTAATTGGTAATCCTATAGTAAGTACTAAACGACTTGATTCTTTATACACATCTTCAGGGCAATATCAAGTCGTTCCTTCTAGGTCTATTCCTTCAAGTACCATATCAACTAGACTCCCAACATTTGCAGAGCAATATTTTCCGTCTTATTATTCTCCTCATGCTGGGGGGAAACCTTTGGTCACCCAATATGACAATACTCCATCACTTTTTGGTAAACATAATGTCCAAATGAATGTTTGTCAATGGCAGCCCATTCTGCCTATCCAACCACAAACGGTTGTACACTCATATCAACTAGTTCAACCTGTTACACCCACATCATTTCCACTTGTCAATACATCTTTACCCTTGTTACAGAATAAAAATTTTGTACAACCTTATCAAACGGGTCCTTCAACTCAATATCCACAAATGTTGGGTCCGCATACTCCAAATCCTTTGTTTAATTTACAGCAACCTGTATCCAGAATCATTTATTCACAAGCTATTTTACCATTTTATGGGATGTCACAAATGCAACCTGGTTATACCTATCAACCAAATCCAAGTTATCCTAATTTGGGTTATAAAATTGGTGGACTGACTCCTTGGTAGCCACAGGCACAAATCCCTCAAAATTCATTTCAACAAGTATCATATCCAGGTTTCAGTCAATAGAATCCTCAAGTGTTTTCTTTTCAAAACAACCCTTATTTGGGTTACCAGCAGCAGATTCCTTATGCTAGTGCTCAAAGGCCCATTGCTCAAGAAATTCCATCTTACCCTGGCTATGCTCAATCTGACCTTAATCGACAATTGCCCTTTGTTGCAAATTTAGAGTTACCAGATTTAAATTGGCTAACTAATGATCCAATTAATTATGCTCCTTGGTGGCCGATAATACCTCATAAATTACCCTCATATATTCCTAAGTTCAATGGAAACCCTAGAGAAGATCCATCAACTCATGTTATGACTTATCGTTTATGGTGTTCATCAAAATCACTGTATGATGATTCTTTTCGACTACGTATTTTCCAGCATACGCTCACAGGTTTGACTAAAAAATGGTATATTGAATTACCTAGATCTTCTTTTGATAATTTCACAGCCCTAGCTTCTTTTTCACTCATTTATAGTTACCCATCTGATATGAAACTAGAACGGAACTCTTGACCAATTTCAAATAGGCTAATGCTACTCACATCTCTGATCATATTCATGAGTGGCATCATCATCATAGAATGGTTAAGACATTTGTTCCGGATCAACTCCTTGCTGAATGGTTCATTAAGTCCCTGTTACCATCTATAAATGAGGATGTGGATAAGGGTGGCGTCATCACAGAAGAGCAAGTTATCGCTCGTGCCTAGTATTTAGACTTGATTTATACCCAGTCCGGCATGCTCTATGAAAAAATTCCTTATGCACTGAGATCTAATTTCATTATTTCTCCTTAATTAAAGGACTCTCATGCTGGAGACGGATTGATTGGCACTGCAAGAACACATCAGACTACTTCATCTAATACTACTCCTACTTTCTAAATTAATTTCATGTCATTTGACAAAGGAAAAAGTGACAAGCAACCCGAAAGTAAGAAAAAGGGGAAATATAAGAAAAATCAAACTTCTAACCCATAGGAAAGATCATCTGATCAATTGTCTGGACCTAGGAAACCTCGTTATCCATGCATAATTTGTAATGAGGAACACTTTGTTATGGATTGTCCTCACCACCCTGAAGTCTAAAAAATCATCAAGATTTCCCATGCATCAGCTGTGTTGACAGACCCATTTCCAAATCCGGACACAAATATGGTTGCTATGGATCCAGCTCCTAGTTCCCAAGTGTTAATGTTATCTGTCACAAAACCTTCAAAAAATATTTTGGTGTCAACGCGTAATAAATATTATGGTGGTCAGGCCACTGATCAACCTACTACCCCGAAAACAAATCTGTCTACGGAATCAGTACTGCCTACTACTATTCCTGAATTGACAATTAATCCACCAAAGGGAGTAATTCACAAATATACATATAATCCTTGAGCAAGAGCTGCACAAAATTATAATATAGTTGAATATTTGGCTCATTCCCCTTCAGCTATGTCTGCTCTTGAGTTATTACAAAATTGTCCCTCCCAAAAACAGGCTTTATTGTCGGCTATTGGTGGAATTGATCTGACTGATTCTAATCTTGTCATCTTTAATCATACGGGCTATGTGCCACAACTACCAGTAGAATTGGCATTATCCATACAAGTAAATGTTCTTAATCACCTTGTTCATCACACTATTATTGATGAGGGAGCATCTACATGCATTATGTCTCTAAATTGTTGGAAGTCACTTGGCTCACCATGCTTATCACAATCATCAACAACGTTGAAGGAATTTTATGGACATACATATAAACCTTGTGGTATTCTTAATAACCTACATGTTGAACTAGGGGGAAAAATAGTGAATATTGATGTTGAGGTTATTTACAAACCCCTTGACACTAATATTTTACTTGGAAGGCCATGGGTATATGCAATGACTGCAATTGTTTCTACATATTTTAGATTGATTTCCTTTCCACATAAAGGTACTACCATAGTCATTAATCAAATATCCTTATTTGCCTCTGCTTTGCATGTAACTGGAAGCGTTCCGTTTGTTCACATTCCCTAACTAGAACTTCAGAACATTGGTGTAGGACTCTTAAAGGATTTCACTTTAATGGGAACCTTTGCATTACTGCCACCCGCGATGTCAGTAGAAATCACAAGAATAGAGACCTGCTACATGATCTCTTCCACTCTATCTCGCTTATGGAAGAGTACTGGTGATTCTAAAATTACTACGTTGGATGAATTTCTGTCGCCCAACCCTATTGAGCTGGCATAGAAATCAATCTATCTGGCTTGGGCGACAAATCCGAAATCAGCGTCGCCGAGTATTTGAGTTGATTGTTCCTTAGATTTTGGTACTCCCTTTGAATTTTTTTCCTCAATGTTCTTGACAGATGAGAATATTTTGGAAGCCATGATGTTAGAAGGAGAACCATGGGAAGATTATCATCATTGTTCCCATCTTCCTAATTATGAAGAAAATTATCTAGTGAACTATATCACCCATCCATCAAAAAATTCTTTTTGAATTCTTTACCCATTAATACAATCGATTCCGAGCGAAATCTGTCAAATATTGAAGAAACCATTTCTATCGATATTTTGACCAAACATGGCATTATAGAAAATATTCATGTCGGTGTATCTTATTCTCCATCAGAACTCGAACCACATCGCTCTCTATTTCATGAATTCCGTGACATATTTGCTTGGTCTTATGAGGAAATGCCAGGCATAGATACTATTATTGTTGAACACACTATTAAGATGTATCCTAATGTCAAATCGGTGAGTCAACGACTTCGTCCTATTCATCCAAAGAAAGCCGCTGCCATCAAAACAAAAGCTGAAATTTTTTTGCATCCTGGTTTCATATACCTTGTTCCTCTAACGGAGTGGGTTTCAAATATCGTTCATGTCATGAAAAATCAAGGAACCATTAGAGTGTGCATCAATTATCGGGATATCAATATTTCTTGTCCAAAAGACAACTATCCTACTCCCTTTATCGATCAAATTATTGACGATTGTGCTGGATGTGAATTTTTTTCATTCATGGATGGATTTTCTGACTACAGTCAAATAAAGATCTGCCCAGAGGATCAACATAACACAACATTCATTTGTCCCTGGGGCACATTCGCTTATAGGAAACTACTATTTGGCTTAAATAACACCAAGGAAACTTTTCAGAAGCACATCGTTCAATCGTAACTAGATTATTTACCAGCGCATTCATGAAATTAGATTGATCACCCAATGCATTTGAGAGCCATTTTCTTACGTTTCCGACACTACAAAATACGCCTCAATCCATATAAATGTGTGTTTTGTGTTGGTTCTGGTCATTTTCTTGAATTTTTAGTCTCAACAGAAGGAATTTGAATTGACCCATTGAAGGTTGAGGCCATTCTTGATTTTCCTGCGCCATCAAACTTACTTCAGATACAAAAAATTCAAGGAAAGGCTAACTTCCTAAGAAGTTTCATTCCAAACTACGCCGAAATGGCTAAAGGATTTACTCGACTATTGAAAAAAGGGTTCCCTTCCATTGGGACCAAGTTGCGCAAGATTCTTTTAATGCTGTCAAGGACACTCTTGTCTAGGTGTCATTAATGTATCCCCCTAATTATCAAAATTATTATTTCCTATATATCGTTGCAGCTGAAACGACCATTGCTATGGTATTGGTACAAGTAGAAAATGGAATTGAACATCCAATCTATTATTTGAGTCGTAATCTCGATGATACGGAAGTTAAGTATTCATATGTAGAAAAGCTTGCCTTGGAAGTTGTTCAAGCTGTCCAAAGATTTCACCATTATATCCTGCTCCAAAAAAATACTATCGTTTCGGATTGCAACTCCATGACTTATATTTTATCACGTCAATTTTTGGGGGGGAAATATTCAAAATGGATCATCATTTTGTAGGAATTTGATTTGGAATTCATCAAATCCAAGTTAAAGAAGTCTTTAGTTTTGGCTAAGCTTCTCTATGATCTTCCCTCTGATAGTACTACAACTACATCGGAACCATCAATTCCTGAAGAATCTTTGTTTCTGATTGGATCATCTGATCCTTGGTATGGGGATTTCATCATTTATCTCCAAACCCAAACTTTTCGACTTGATACCTCTTGCTCTGAACAACGACGTATTCGATACCAAGCCAAAGATTATTTGATCGTCGGCGATACACTTTATCGTCGTGGTGTTGATACCATTTTAAGGAGGTCCCTCACTCATGAGGAGGACGAAAAAGTGTTAAATGATTATCATGCTAGGGCTTGTGGTGGACATTTATCTGGTTATGCTACCACGCAGAAGATACTTTGCGTCAGTTACTTTTGGCCTACTATTTTTCGAGACTGCATCCTCGTGGTTAGAAGTTGTCATGCGCGCCAGATTTTGTATTGTAAAATCCACAAACCGCCAGCGCCAATGCATCCTGTTGTCTTTGTGGGACCATTTTTGAAATGGGGTATTGACCTGTAACCCTCATTCGTCCCGGGAGCACGGTTATATTATTGTCGTAGTCGACTATTTTACCAAATGGGTCGAAGCGATGCCTACATTCAACAACATAGGACAGACAACTGCATTTTTTTTATTTAATCATGTTATCGCACAGTTTGGGGTCCCACAGGCTATAGTTACAGATCATGGGAATCATTTTCGCAATCACATGATGGCTGAATTGACTACCAAGTTGGGATTTTCACATGATAATTCTACTCCTTATTATCCACAATCAAGTGGACAAGTTGAATCTATTAACAAAATTCTTAAACATATGCTTCAACGAATCATAGGAATTCGTAAAAGAAATTGGCATTTGATCCCATACTCTGCCTTGTGGGCATATCAAACCTCGGTGAGAAACACAACTGGATTTACTCCTTTTCAATTGGTGTATGGTCTCAAAGCTATCTTGCCAATCCAATGTGAAATACCATCATTAACACTCGCAATCGACTTGTTACTTGACACCTCAAAAGAAGAAGCACGTCTCCTTAACCTCATCCATTTTGAAGAAATGTGTCGTGAAGCCCAATTGGCCAACGAAGCGCATAAGAGACGTATAAAGGCGCAATATGAAAAAAATGTCCAGCCTCGCATTTTCTCAGAGGGCGACTTGGTCCTTCTTTATGATCAAGAAGCTGATGTAATAGGTACAGGAAAGTTTGAGCCATTATGGCATGGCCCCTATATTGTCAAAAGAGTTCTTGCTAAGGGTGCCTATGAGTTGGTTGATTACGATGGAATTCCATTGGCGCAGCTTAGAAATGGGTTGTATTTGAAACATTACTATGCTTAATCATGAGCGTAGTAATTTTTTGTATTATACTGTATATATATGTTGCTTATTTGCATTCACTATATTAATTTTTTTTTAGAGTTTTCTTGACGTTAGTAATCCGCTTGATATTTCATCGCAGATGTCTGAATCTTCGGAACCCTTTGTTGGATATGCTGATGGTGCTAGTCATATTATGCAGAATCTATCCTCTGCAGCATCGGCCATTTTCTCTCCGAACGACGAGTTAGTGAGTTTTCAAGGGATTTGTATTGGTAGATCAACAAACAATATCGTTGAGTATAGTGTATTGATTGAACTTCTCTCTGATGCCATTTCATTTGGTATTAACCATATCATCACAAGGTTAGACTCACAACTTGTGGTATTACAACTCACTAGTGTTAGAAATCCAACATTGCATAGATTGTTCCTAAGAGTTTGACTTTTGGAAAGACACTTTGATTTCATTCAATATCAACACATTTCCAGAAATTTGAACACATTAACTGATTCATTAGCTAATCAAGTTTTAGACAGACATTTGCAACGTATGTAAAGAAAAAATTCACATCATTGAATAGGATTGCACAGATATTGTTTAAATAAAAACTACATTACATCTTGTTTGAACACGACCAACATCTGCATTACATCAAATTGAGCACGGATATTAGTGTTTGAGGAGGAAGAATTTGTGTAGAGAAATGCTGGTGCATTTTTCATTGAGGATATTGATTTGAGTGGTAGATTGCTGGAGATATCTTCATGATGATGAGGCTGGGATGTTGCTGAAGATGGTGACATTAAATTAGTCATTGGGTTGTAACCTCCCCTTCCATCATTAATAAATAATACATCTTACTTTTCCCTATATGCATATGTATTGGCTTTGATTTTCCATATTGCAAGATCATAGTTGATGTATATGGTTTATGATTTATTGATTTAGAAAACTAACTTGAATAGACATATGTATTATTGCTATCTTCTATTGTTTAGTGTTAATTCTTGCAGGAAATATTTTGTACAGCTGGATGGAATTTGAAGCTACAACAGAAGCAACAGAAAGAATAATTTGGAAGCTCTTGGATTCCAAGTAAGCCTCTAATCCATTCTATGTGTCTGTTCTTAGTTAGGAAAAGTAGTCGTATAGTCTTTAATTTGTTGTTCTATATTAGCACCTGTCTAGGGAAGTGCGTTTTATCAATAATTCACAATTCTTCATAACAAGGTCTAATATGGGTGAAGAGGGAGGTCAAAAAACCTTGAACAGTGCCCTATAAAAATGCAAAAAAATCACAGAAAAAATCCCGCAAAAATTACAGGTCGCAGGTTCTGAATTGCTTTCCACTGAGGTTGTAGTTTTCAAGATGTTATCCACTACCTGAGAGCTGAGGTTGCAGGTTTTGGGCCAAAAAGTGCGACCTGCACTTTCGGATGTCTCAGGAGTAGGTATAAGAAAAAAGTGTCACCACTGCTGCGGCTAATAGATGTTACCTGTGTAAAGGGCCCAGAAACACACGAAAGTTAGAATTTTTCCTATTTTAGGTTTTTAAAGTTTAAAAACAACATCAAGAAATGAAAAATAAGAAGCTGAAAAAAAAACATAGGGGTTGAAGTAGCTGGTCATTTAGGGATTTTAAAAATGACAACGATCGTAATTATAAACCCTTGTGGAGTTGCCAGTTGTTAGTGTGAATTCTAATCGCAAGCGTACGAAAAAAGATCACTTTATTTGTGCATAAAAAACAACCCTAACATCAAATATGGATGCCAATTTCCTTATATCTACAGTTAGTGATCACAATAACTGCTACAAAAATCCAGATCTATGCAGTTAAAGACATTAAACAACAAGAAATAAGCAAGAGTTGCTCCATGCATCCAATGAACAAGACAAGAATTTTTAAAGAATTTTTTGTATTATGACACCTGGGAAGGGAACATAGAAATATGCTACAAGTCCCCCTCAATGGGATGGGTTCTTGTATGTTTTCAGTGCTTCAGATCTAAGATCTCTCTCTCTTGATGGTGAGGAAAACCCAGACAAAAATGGCACTAAAAGGGAGCTCACAAACAAAAAGTAGAAAAATATGACAATGATGGGAGGATCACACTTAGACCAAAAGTATAGATCAAGAGTGATCTCTAGGCAACAAAAGGTAGTGAATGAATGAAAAACCCCTTCTATTTATAGCAAAATATTAAGTTAGTCTAGATATTGGTGCATAATTAAAATACTATTAACCAAATCTAGATCCAAATTTTATGGAATATTTTATTATTTTTGTTGGAGGGAAAAGGAATTTGAGTTTGGTCAAATCCCTTTATTTAGAAATCATAAATAACTAAATGATTTATTTATTATTTTAAGAATGTGGTTAAGTAAAAATTAAATAAATATTGATTTATTCAATTATTTATAAATGATTTAGTCGAATTTAACAAAGAATATTATTAAATAATGTTTTAAATAATTATTCCTAGAAAATAATAAGACAAATAATGTTTATCTAATTAATTTTCCTGTTTTGGGTTAAATATGACCAATAATATTAATTAAATAGTGGTTTAATTAATTATCCATTGAGGAAAATAAAAAAAATAAGGATTTATTCAATTAATCCTTATGGGGTTCCCTATTTAGACTAGAAACAACTTAATAAATTATGGGTTATTAAGTTATTTTTCATAGTGAATGAAATTTTACTATGGTAAAATTGGTCTTACATGGTAGAATTTAGTCCATCTAATAGTGACCGGTTAGATGACAAAAAATTGGTGTAAAAAAGACCATACAACTGACCAAGTGAAACTTGATAAAATTTTCGTCCTGTAAATTTTTGGGTGTGCGAACAACATGTGGTAGAAGTGTTTTATTCTGGTCCATACCATCAATTATCAAACCCTAATATTTATTTTGATTATCATAACACTTCTTTCGATGCTTGTACAACCTTTTCCTTTCACTTTTTTGTTGTTTGTGATGCTCTTGAAGGGATTTAACAATGGAATCTACGCATAACATAAAATAAATGTATCAATAAATACATTTTCATATTTGATCCCTATAAAATTTAAAATAATAATTTTATGAATGCTTACCTCTTTCTGATCCTTAACCTTTATCCCCTTTTTATTTTAGAGAAGCACATGTACTGCAAACCCCCATCCTTGTCTTCTTAGGAATATGAACATTGTTGAATTATCTCCTCCATATCTACACTAAATATAGATACGTAATAAAATGGCCATTTCCTTCAACACCTTCTGCATATTCCTTGTATAAGTTGTATATTTCTCCTCTTGAGAAATTATTTGGAAAATGTATTGTATCTCTATTTGGAAAACACTCTCCATGTTTTGATAAGAAGTCTTGTAGACATGACATTGTAGTTTTTGCTAGTGGCCCAAACTCTCGTTTATGAAGAACTTCTAAATAATATGTAGGATCCTTTTCCAAATTATCTTGGATTCTTGATAGATGAAAATTACTACCTGAATGATCATTTTGAAATCCTTTCTACAGAGGAATAAAGACCTAATATGATAATCATAACCTGCCATTGTAGATTGCATGCACCCCACTAAATATGAAATTTTCATTCTTTTATTCATTGACAAATATTTCTTCCTTTTCTAAAGAAAATTTGAAATCCACATGTTTCAAGCAATCCTTTTTACAACAGTCACTTGAAATGAGCTCACTAATAGAACTTATTCTCATGATATGTACTACTCCACCCCTTGTATAACTAGAACTTCTTGGATTGATACAAAAAGGTCTACTCCTACTCCTAGAAACAATATTTGCTGGAAACATCTCTATCATTTCATTTTTCTTTGAACAAGAATTTCCATGATCATTAGGATGAATACTATTCTTACTATGATCAATTTAAATATAGTTAGGAAATTCACCACCAACATTGTTTTAAAAATATTCATTACCATCTTCAACGACATGCAAATTTTCAATACCGTCATTTATGGTTTTGAAATACTGAATTGGAGGATATTCTTCACCATATTTATCTTTCCCTTCATCACTATTGCTCTCATAGTCCATAGGATTAGGATTATGTGGAAATTGTGACTCTCGATTTATTGGAAATTATTCATCCTGGCCCTTGTCACTACTGCTCCCATAGTCCATATGATTAGGAGTAAGTGGAAACTAAGAATCAGTTTATTGGAAATTCTTCATCCTTCCCTTCATCACTGTTGCTCTCAAAGTCCATAGGGTTAGGAGTAAGTGTCAAATGTGACAATTTATTTACTAAAATGTTTGCATCATGTCATTCATCACTATTGCTCTCATAATCCTTAGGATTAGGAGTAAGTGGAAAATGTGACCCTCTATCCACTGAAATTTTTTCATCCTTCCATTCATCACTATTGCTTTCATAGTCCTTAGGATTAGGACCAAGTGGCAAGTGTGACTCTCTATCCACTGAAAATTTTTCATCCTGCCATTCATCACTATTGCTCTCATAGTCTTTAAGATTAGGTCTAAGAGGAAAATGTGACTCTCTATCCACTGAATATTTTTCATATGATCATTCATAAATATTTCTATCATAGTCCTTAGGATTAGGACTAAGTGGTAAATGTGGCTCTCTATCAACTAAAAATTTTACATCTTGCCATTCATCATTATTGCTCTCAAAATCCTTAGGATTAAGATTATGTGGAAATTATGATTATCTAGTTTTTTGAAATTCTTGATCTTTCCATTCGTCATTGTTTCTTTCATAGTCCATAAGATTAGGAATAAGTGGAGAATTAGACTCTCTATTCATTTAAAAATCTTCATCTTTCATTTTTTCACTACTTATCTCGTTATATTCATCAATATCAGTAGAGTTGTTACGTGACGAAGATGTTGATGCTTCATAAAATGAAACTTTAGTACCAGAGGAATCCATAACACTCAAACAAGAAATGTTGAATGATGCAAATGATCTCTCTCCCAATGATAATATATAGCTGAAACAATGAAATTTTCCCTCCCAAAATTCCCTACAAAATTTTCTCTGAAATTTTTTTCTTGAAGTATGTCCCTCCAAATTTTATTTCTACAATTTATTTGAAAATTAGTTACTAAAATATTCTCTTAATATGGACCCTAATTTTGAATTAAATTCCCTATACATTTTTCTTTTAATAATTTTTTTCAAACTAAAATATTTTTAATTAAATTATATAACATTTACTTCATTATTGATTTTATTTTTTAAATATTCATCATAGTTTTTTATCCCACATTTAGCCCGCTGAAAAGCAATTCCGTTATTTCCACTTTATGAAAAATTTCATTATCACTATTCCACACATCACGTCAACATTTATCGAGGTTTGTTTAAAATCTTGGAATAATTTTCTAAAACAACAACATTGTTAACGAGAGATTCTCACTTTTGAAAGGTTAATTTTCTTTCTATTATTCTAAAAATTAGTAAATTGTTAAAATTAATGAAAGTAAAGTTCAAAGCTTACTTAGTAAATATTTTAAACCCTTAAAAATTTAACAACTTTTACCATTAAATTTTTTTGGTAGAAAACGAAATATTTTTATTATTATTATCTAAAATTAAAAAAAAATTAACATGTACATCGTGGGTGGGCCTGCCTTGGGCAACACATGGCCATTGTGGCCCAAGTGGGCATGCCCACTGCCCCCCTGGGCAAGCAGGGTGGGGGGGGTTGGTGCGAATTCACCCCGGTGTGCGCACCCACTTGGGCCATGGACATCATGCTGTGGGTAGACACACCCACAAGGCAATGTCTGCCCGAGCCTATCAATCGACCACCCTGTTTGGTAGGGGGGTGATTCCCTTCCTGGTAGGAGGCTGATTCCGCTGCTTGGAAGGAGGTGATTCCCCTACCTGGAAGGAGGCCAATTTTGAGAATCGTCCCCCTTTCAGGCAAGGGGGATGAGTTGATTCTGAGAATCGGCCCCCTGCCAGACAGGGGGGCTAAGCCGATTCTGAGACTCGGCCCTGGGTGGACATCGCCTTGTGGGCACGTCTGCTCGCAGCACGGTGCCAACGATAGTTGTGCTACTGGCGGACGCACCCACGTTTCAGCGTCTGCCCGAGCTTGAGGGCGCCCAAGGTAGGGAGGCCGATTCTCAGAATTAATAAACTAAAGAAAATGTAAAAAATAAAAATAGACAAATTAAAGGAAATTGTTTTAAATTTAGGGGAATCGACCCCCAAATTATAAAAAAATTTAAATTTTGTTTTTAGGGGCGTTGGAGAGATGACATGTAAAAATAAAATAAAATTATTTTACAGTTTCTGTCAAGGAAAAAATGTAAAAAAATATCACTCTTTTTAAAGAACTAGTTTTATATTTTGTTTACGTAAGATATTTATTTTTTGTGATTTACTAATTTATATGTAGATATATATGTTTGTAGGAAAATGACATCAAAGAAGGTTTCTGTCAATATTTCTAGACTGAATTCAACATTTGCATCATCTACAGCTACAGGCAGGCCTTTAAAAATCACTGTTGGACGAACTACACCTCAGTTCATTACTGAAAATGTGGGAAATACATCCACAAAAGAAATTTTTTTTTTTTTTTCATACTAGAAGAAATCAACATAGTTGAATCATTCAAAATATGCATGGTTTTTGAAAGATATAGAAGAAAAAACTCTGCAATTATATCTATATGCTAGTAAGAATTTTGGTGCTGAAAGTTATGACCTGGTGGGAAATGTATTATACCTATATATTCTTCCAAATACTGAAATTTTTTATATAATTTCAAAACCACCCAAGTCAAATGATAAAATTAGATATCATTTTACATTGCCGACGTATAACACGGGGGGATATTCTTCAAATATATGCAAACAAATCATACAAAATATTGCACAGAAGATTGTAAGTATTTTTATTTACACTTATCTGTTTTGTGCTATTCAAAATGTATCATTTTATTTTTAATAACTTAGTTAATATTGATATTTATATTTTGTTTAACAGGATTTTGTTGAGGGAATTTTAATTATGTTGGGGGGAATCTATTATATAGAGCGAGATATTATGAATGTTGTCTCCATTTTCCATGAACATGAAGAAGAAGATATGGGAAAGAAGCAAAAAAGAATACTTCATGATGATACATGATTATATCAAAGGGATCAATATAGTAAAGGTAGACATGTTACTTTTCAAAATGAGGAAGTTTAAGTTGAAGCTAAATATGAAGAATATGTTGCCATATTTGAGGATCATATTAGAACTGATATTAGAAAGGAGAAGAGCCATAAAAAAAAAAAATGTCCAACAATGTCTCCCTTCTGGTTGATGATGAGGAGATTGTTTCGATTCAAGAAAATATCATAAACAATAGGAGGGAAAAAAATAATTTCTCATTCTGAAAAAATCATGGACAACAGTGAAGGGCCTAGTGAAAAATCAAAAGGAAGCAAGGAAATCATTACATCAGGAGCTGATTTAGAGGATGGAGTTATGAAAACAAAACAAAATTCCATTCGACATCATCTGGCGAAGAAAAATTTAATTGAGGGTGGTTGGTAATTTCAACTTAATGCCATTCAAGTATACAAACTAGATGAAGGACAATTCAAATATCAAATTATAAAGCCACACCACTTGCATGTTCACAATTTGAAAACATTGATGAGGTATAACCCTTTTTCACATGTGGTTGATTATGTTCTTATTGTTGATCCAATTCAACTTCCTAACAAAGAATAATTTGACAAGTCAAAATGTTTTGAATACAAATATTGTGTACTTGGGGAAAACCATTTTGTAGAGGCTCAAAGGAAATTGATGGAGTAATATCCCAATAACCCGCATTCTGAAGCAATGAAATGTATCATTTATGTTGGTTTAACAGATACAAAAGAAAATTTATTGGCATGGGATCACAATTCAAATAATGAGTATACGATGTCTATGACTTTCATCCAAAGGGTTAGATTTATTCATAGTGAATTTAAAGAAAAATGTGGTGGTGATAATACAAAGGTTGATCATGCATTCCAGAAGGAATGTTGTATGGAAATCGGTTATCAAATCGAATAAAAAATAAGTTCAAAAGGTGGGAAAGTAAATTATGAAATATTTAGAGGTATGGATAACATTTTCCAGCTGGCATTTAGAATTGGAGAGATATGGGAATTGATTGATCAAATTTTTGAGTTGTGGGAGAACGTTGGCATCAAAAGTCAGAAGGTAAAAAAGTCTAAACCATTGGTATGTACTAGCAGTAAATAAAGTCCTGAAATGAAGCTCCTTCCAGAAGATATGACTATCACACCTTGGAGATCAATGCAAGGAGTGAAGGATGAAAATCTTATCAAAACAATATTATCTCGTGTAAATTCAGGAGAATTATCAATGGATAAAATGTTTGAGGAATTTCTAAGGCTTGTTATTTTTATTTATTTTTCGATTATAAATTTCTATTAAATATAATATATTGTTGTTGGTATTATTTGTTATACATATCACTATATTAAAATAGTTTACTTTATTTATTCAGTCACAAGGTTTATGTGAGAATACAAGAACAAATGGTTAAATTGTTGAATGAAGATAGTTGGGATAATGTTGTATGCAACTACTCAGATTAAAGTTCTACATCAGTGCTAAAAGATTTTTATCTTGCATTTAAAAATGTATGTCATTCATAAATTCATTTCTATTAATATGTATATTATTTTTATTTTATACTTATATATATTTGTTTATTTTATTAAATATGAAGAAGGATGCAAATGGAGCACCGGGTAGTTTCAGAAGCTTTATTGAAAAAAATAAAATAGAAAGGATGATAAAACAATGTCTTAGTGATGTTGAACTTGATCTCGATTGTAATCGTTTCATTTGGAATGGGCTCCACACTAAACAATATCAACTAATATTAGGTGATTGTGAAGACATTGCAAAACTCATACCCAAAAGGGATTATTCCCTAGTTATTGCAGATATTTCTCATGGTTTCAATATCCCAAACATTAAATATGATAGTGACCCTTATACTTATCAAGCATTTAGTAAAGTGGTTGCCAGGTTTATAGAAGTCACAACATCACCGTTTTTTAGATTTGTGACATTTCATTCAGACACACAATTGGGGTTGTTATTATCAATATTTAAGGGAAAACCAAAGTCAAGGATGCAACTTACATGGTAAGACATTGAAATTGTATGTTTGATTAACGTTAAAAAAAAATTATGTACAAGTTAATTGAACTTTTACAATTTCATGTTACAGGAAAAAGCCAAATCTTATTTGTGGCAGAACTCAACCAATTATAAGTGACTGTGAGTTCATTCATGTTGAAAGTTGGACAAAGGATGATAAATATAAGCCTATTATTTTCAGTCAAGCAGATGGAAAATATCATAGCCAAGTACTGGTCCATGATGTTGTTGTAAAAAAACTAACACTTGAAGATAAAAAAGAAAAATGAGAGATAGTTAACATATATCAAAAACCACAATCATTGATTAAATATCTTTTAGATTTATGTTCAAATGAAGGAGATTGGGTTTTGGATTTATTTTCAGCCTCAGGTAAGTTTTATTATATAAAAATGAATTTCACTATTTTCTTTTATAAATTTTTGTGTTTATACTAATTTACTAAATTTTTTCTTTTGTACTTGATGATTAGGTACAACACTAGCATGTTGCTTACAAAAAGGAAGAAAATGCATTTCCATTGAAAAAGACTCAGGACAGTGCAAATTTATTCAGAAAAGAATCAATGCTCTTCAATTTCTTCCAAATGTGATGCAAGAATTTGGATTAAATAGGGATTTTAATATATCCCGTGTGGCAAAAAAAGCAAAGGAACATCAACCACCATTAGATGGAATGATTGGAAAGGCATACTTTGGGACATTCACAAACATCAAAGATCCATCAGAAGAGGAAAATGATGAAACTAAAGCCAATAATGAAAATATTGTGGAATAGGACAATAATGAAACTCTTGAAGATGAATAATTTGGGTTATGTGATATTATTAATGAATTTTTAGTTAAGCCTCCAAATGAAGCTCATTTTTTTGTAACTATTAATAAGTTATACTTATAATGTTTTGACTTTGACATTTTATGAGAAAAAATAAATATTCAATTGTTATTATATGTTTAGTATTTGTATAATGTGATTTTCACTTCATTTTTATGTGAATCATGTAATTTTTGAAAAAAACTATAATTATTATTAACTTTTGACATAAATTCACAAAAAAATCTATTTTTATACCCTTTTTGTTAATTTTTTCCTATAAAAATGGTTTATTTGACATGTCACTTTTAGCAAAAAAGACTCAAAATGTGTAATTTTTTAGTTATTTCTATGTTCAAAATGTTTTTTTAATGTAAATTGTTAAAAATTCTTGATTTTTTAGTGACAATTATTTCATGTGCAATGAAATATTATTTAACAATATATAATTAGATATAAGATTGAAACTTTAAAATTTTGACCTTTTTTTGACACTGCAAAAAATCAAATATCTCACTACAAAAAAACAAATTAAAACAAAAACAAAAACAAAAAAACAAATACTTGAAAAACACTTAAAAAAACTATGTAAGTGAAGAGGAAGAAGGTGAGTACCTCAAAAATTGTTAAATTTAGAAAATAATTATCAGCATTTAATAGATTAGAAAATTTTAAGTAAAAAATAAGTCTTCTAAAAAAAGAGGGTGATGCTGGGATCAACACTTTTCAAAATCAAAATAAAAAACATGAACATTTTAAAAATAATGTTTATGCTTGGCACATACGAAAATTTAATGTATAAAAAACATGCTAAAAAAATTATTAGTATTATGAATCAACACTTATCAAAATCAGACCATTTTTTGCTACCTAAAAAAAGTGGGTACTCGTTTCTATTCCTGTTTCAAATTTTATATTGTTATATATAGATAAAATTATATACCAAAATTAGATCTATGCATAAGGACTTATTTACAAATATATAATGGTTAAATCAATGGAATATGAGTACAACTTAGTTCCATGATTATAAAATAACAAATCTAAATTAACAAAACTATTCTATTAACCACAATGATTTATAGAAGTAAATAAGATAAATAAGTTTCTCCGTGGGCCGAGGTCTAGAAACCCTGCAAGAAATCGTTAGATGAATCTTTCAAATGAAATAGAGTGGATTCTTCCACTTCATTAATAAAGAATTAGTTAACTTTGAAAAAAGCATCCACTCATGCTTGAGATATGATTAAAATAAAAACAATTTCTACACAATCTACAAAAGCTTTTTTATATCCAAATGAGATAGGAAAGACACAATGGAAGGAAGTTCCAGTAATTTATCCGAAACCTACTATTCACCTCCAATCTTAAAATAATTTTCCAAATCCAATTACCACTACAAGATATCTATACACTAATAATTCTACGTGAGAAAATCGAAATAACAAACTTAAGTACAAGTAGAAAAATAAGCTCAATGAATTAGTTTTACCGTATCCATGGAAGAAGAGCCACAGTATTTAACCCCAAAGACTTATGTTTTATTATTCCAAAATAGAGAGTTTCCAGAGCCAAAATCGAGAGTACAACATCAAAAATATTGATAGATGAGGAGCATAGGCTTCCTTATATAGAAAAAATAAGAGCACTAGATATATCTCCAAGTGAAAATGGTTAGGTCCAAAGAGCTGCACAAAGTTGACTTGATCCTGGCTAGTTGAATGCTTGATCCATGCCAAAATAATATTGTCCCTTGATCTGAAAGAAAAAATTCAAATTCCTTTGAACATGACTTCGATTTTGGTCCAAAACATATTTTTTCCAAAATTTTCTCCTTGAAAAATCCCCATTCACTTAAACACTTTGGTCCACTAATTCGATTTTCTCTAAAAAAATGATTTTGCTTGAAAATAAACTCCTTTTGGACCAATATTTTTTTTTTTTTGGATTTTTCTGGCCTAAATCAAGGAGATTCTCCAACTTTTTTCCTTGATTCCTTCCTTGGGAAAGTACACAACCTTTTTTAATATTTTTCACTAGGAGAGAATTTTATCTTTCTCTCATTTTAATTTTCTAACCAATTTCCAACTATTTATTTTGTCATTTTTTGCCATATATATATATATATATATATATATATATATATATATATATATATATATATATATATGAAGGGATAGACATATTTTTCAACCCTAAAAGAGTTTCTAAATATAAAGTTGAGGTGTAGAGGTCTAATTATGATTACGCATACCCCCATTAAATTCTATATACACACATTTTACAATTAATATCAAAATAATTATTAAAAGCTCGATTAATGAGTTAATTAAAATTAGATACTTAGACTTAACTAAATTCCGCGACACTTTAGACATGATCTAGTATGAAACTTTACATCGAATCTATACACTAGGACTCACTTAAGACTTCAGCAACACTGGGACTCATTTAAGACTTCACCATCAAGGCCCACTCTAGCTTTGGGGTATATTTGGGAAAAAACTCAACTAATATTTTCAGTTAAAAAACAAAAATAATTAGCTGAGAAAAAAAAACTCCCTAGAGTGAAACTCTCTAGCAAAAATTCTCAAGCTTACCTAAGTGTTTTACTTGGCTTCATATCATACTAGAATAATTTTTACATAATGGCCCATAGGGCTACGAAATTTGGATTATATTTGAATACCATAAGCTAAATGATGATGATGAAATATGGGTGTCTGACTGATCTAACCATGAAAAGCATATTTTTCTATAGGGTATTTGACACTTTGTTGTCATTAGGTACAATTATATTTCCATTTTCACCTCAACAATCTTCCTCTCACCATTTAGTGGATTTTCACTGCAAGGGAGGATTCCTTGTATTCACCTATAAGGATAATCTATTTATAAGGCTACAGGTGATCCAAATAGGATAGGTAAATATACCTTACTTTGGACAAGGCTCAATTGTTCTTAATAATGGAGTAATGTATCAAGCACCTAGACAAGATAAAGACTTGTACACCTAAGTTTCACATAACATTTAAACATCTAGATCATGATGATTGTTTAGTATAAGAGGAAAATATACTAGTACTTGCAGTTCCACTTGCATCACCATTGGCACTAATATCAAGAACTGAAAGAGAGATCTCTAAGTATGGATATTCTACTTCCACATCCCAATATTTATGAGGTCCACTATTATTCACCCCTACAAGACACAAGGTGTAGGTTTGAATGAACATATACAAGATCCTATGCCTCATATGATCCCAACTTTTCGTGTTTCACAAAGTGAATGAAACTGTAAGTGCTTCAATTATGTTTTGATAATGAATAGATTTCCACTTGTGATAAAATATGAGTGGAGAGACTTTGAAAATAAACACTATTTTCCCCATTGCAAGTCCACCACTTAACTAGGTTCATGGTCCTCCTCTCATCCAAAGCTAATATATCTACAAAATTCTCTAATCCAAAAAAAAAGATAGGAAAACTCGTCCCTAACATTAGTTTGTAAAAAAGCTAGAAATCACCTATGAAAGGCTTTCTTTAGTCCAATGTCCAACTCCTTGTCCTTATGTGGGGACATCCTCTTTCCACTACCTTGAGCAATGAATTCTTCATCATAAAATTTTGGATTCGGAGCATGTTCCAAAGTGTGTAATGGAGTGTTGAAGACATTCCTCCTTGTAACAATCATGGACCTTGCTTTCTCAAAAAAAAAAAAAATATACAAAAGGAAGAGTGGGAGCCTCTTGTGTAATAATTTCCATAGTTTTCTCAACTATGGTATCTGTGCCATCATAAACCTATCCTAGGAAATGTTTCTCTATGTCTACATCTTGGAGAAGATCAAATGCAGGTAATGTGAAATTGAGTAAGAAAGAGATTTTTCTCCACCATTCTTCTTCAATCAACACCATCCTCACCATACTTCTATTCTATGAATCTATTTGTCTCCACTCAACTGTATTTGAGCCTTTCACCATACTCATTAATGCAATTTTATCTTCTACAAGGCGATATAAGATGATGAATTTTGAGGGATACCTTGTCTCAACAACTTTGAACAACTCCAATTTTGAGTATTCTTGATATTTTTCTTGAGATTGGTGGGTGTTGGTAATTAATTTTTATTATAATTTCTCTAGCCTTCCCTTCGGACCTCCTTAATTCATTATGTTTTTGTCTGAATCTCTTCTAAAATCATATTCAAAATTTGGAAAATTTAAGGAGTCCAAAATATGTGATTGTATCGTCTCTCAACTATTAAGCCTACAACTTTGCAAACATGTGTGTTATCTGTGATAACTTACACCACATTTTCTGGCCCTATTTGTTTAATAATAATAGTTAAAGTATTAACAATGAACTTACTATCCTTTACCTCACCTGAACAATCTTCTTCTTTGAACATAGCTCCTTTCAGTGATGATGTAATGACAGTGATCAAAGGCCTCTGCTTGTACCAGTCCAACCATCTGGGATAATGGAAAGGCCTATGCTACCCCATGAGTTATGAATTGGTTTCAAAACATAATTAAGAAGTTGCTTCCATTTATTTAGCAATTTTTTTTTAAGTTTTTCATAGTTTTTCCCCTTGTAACCTTGAGGGGTTGTGTTAATCATTCTAACCAAATATTGCCAATATGGGGATTGAACCACATTAAAAGGGATGCCACAAGAAAATCTGGCCCTTTCCACTCTTGATTTAGCTTCTTCTTCCCCTTATTATCAAGCATTTTCAACAATCTATTGTATCTAACTAACTTTGATGGCTTGGATAACTCTTCTTCTACTACCAACGTCTTCCTCTTTCTTACTTCATGAAAAATCCTTTGCTCAATGCTAGCACTCATGTGAGGATTGGTAGTGCCCATGTCAATTTTGCTTCTTTGATCCAAACCTTTGAGCATCATCTCTCTTGAATTTAACCATCACCTTTATATTTTTGGTTTGTGCACACACATCAATACCCTTGATCTCTTCATGCAAAATGTGAGCCTTCACTCTTGTGTAAGAGCCATTGAAGGTATTATCAATTTTGCATAAATTTCACTTCCATTTCCATGTACCATTGGGACCCATCTTATTCACTTTTCTTACATACCTCCACAGAGTCTAATATTCTTGTTTCTTGGTTGCTTGAGTAGATTTAGGGGCACTCAAACACAACTTTAATAAGCCATGAATGTTGAAAAAATAGAAAATGAAACACACCAAAATGGTTGCTTCCCACACTCCAAAATAGAACAAAAATTTTTGTTCCTACTATAGGAAGCTCCTCTAAACTCTTGCAGAATAATGTGTGAGAAATGAGTGAATGAAATGTCCTTTTTATAGAAAAGAAGAGGCTAATAGGGTTTCTAGATAATTCATATTTTTTTATTTTATAGAGAATTATATTTCTGATTTTTTTTATTAAATTTGGTTAATCAAGTGTTTAACTAGATAAAAAACTGTGAATTGATTCTTTTTTGGCCATTGAAGAGACCCACATTCCTTCTTGGCCCCTTGAGATAGTTGGAAAATAAGAAAAGGACAATTCCAACCAAAACATACTATGTAGTGATCGAAACGGCCTCGAAACATCATCGGTTGTCCCGAACAACGTTTCAGAATTGTGAAACACCGTTTGGGACAATCAACAATGTTTCAAGGTTGTTTCGATATATCAGTTTGTTTTAGGTATCGAGACAACCATTTTGATGGTGTTTCCTGCAGAATATCTATGCACATTAAGGTTTATTGAAATGCAATGATATAAGAATACCTAGACACATAAAATTCAAGGAAATATTGTACTTAAAGGTTAGATAAAAAATAATAATGTAAACCCTCAAATAGGCTTCAAGTTTATGTTCGGCTAAAGTTTAGGGTTTCCAAGATACAAAATTGGAAGGTTGTCAAATACACATGCACAAATCGATAGTAGAGCGGGAAATCTGCTATTGGAAGTGAGTAAATATCTAATGACACATGATTTGTTTTGGTACAATATGGTATGGGGTGTGTATTGGCTATAGATACATAGTTGTAGAGAACCCAAGTATTCAAAACCATTGGGGTCCATATTTTAAGGGATTTCTCTCACAAAATATTTGGTTCAGTATATATTTAAGCCAAAATGAGTTACTACTTGTAATACAATTTTTGATGGGGAGCACACAACGTGTATTAAGTATCAAATGAGATAGGAACCTGTAGACAAACAAATTTCTATTCATAATTATGGAACATTGAAAAAAATACTAACCATAGAATGTAGATTTTTTTTGGGTGGATCTATGTCCAAAATGATAGAGAACCTAATGGTTTTCCTCGAGGATTATCTCTTCATATTGTGTGAAAATTCATCATCTCGTAATATCATTGATTTTTGAATTTAAGGAAATTTAGTGAATGTCATGTTACCGCTCAATACAGCAGGGGTCCTAGGAGGTGTTTTGAAGGGACTACTACTAGACCAAATGGAAACAATGATACAAGGACCTAATGTCACCTCAATCAATTTCCCCTGCTCTTTATGGAATTTCAACAATGGGAGGAGTCCCGATATGAGGGAAATCACTAAAATGATGTGATCAATAATTGGGTATGATGTGATTTCCAATGCCCATTCACAAGAGAGGCTCAAATAATAGGCTTGGTTGCTTAAGAAGAAATTTAAAGGTTTCTCCTAGAAATGCTAATTGGGAATGTCAAGAACTAGGTAAATATTGATTAATATTATGGCTATGCCCAGATCAAGGCTTCCCAAGGAAAGGAGAATGATCTCTATTGTGGTCTTTGTAAGATGGATTTCATATAATGAATGGGACCATAAAGAGACCAAGGAAACCCAAATAAGGCCTAGAGTTTAGGGTTATCTTCAAACAAATGCCTAGGTCAAGTGAGGGTGAAAGGTGCAATTAGTAATGGATAAAATTCCATCGATTTTTCAAGCACACTAGACCCCTTGGAAGGTTGTTAACCAAGAAAGACCTAATCCAAAACAATGTTGGGAATAGGGCTTGGTGTTTCTCACAAACCAACCATGGGATTGGCTTCAAACTTGGAGTGTCATTAGGAGACACCCAAGTGTAGTTTCTCACCAACTCGGTCTGCAAGAGGATGACTCAAATGGATTTCATTGGATGCCCTAGGTAGGCTATCTAGTTTTAGGATAGAATTTTTAAAGGGAGGTAAGGATAGATTTGAAGTGATCACCAAGGACAAGGATTAGTTCCTATCCATTTGTGATGAATGGATTCAAGATTGAATTTGATTTTTATTATTGTTTCTCTAGAAAGGAGTCCTTCTTATAGCTTCGCTAGCCTAGAGAGGCACTAGTTAGGTAAAAATATGAATTTTCAGGCTTTGAAGGATTTTTGAGGTCAAAGGTGCACAACCCACCACTAGGAAATTTTTCTCTTATTGACAAGATGAGTAACATATCCAACAAGTAAATAATTTCGTGTGTTCAACAAATTAACATAAAATATGAGGGCACAAGTAAAGCATGATATAATGTTCCATACATTAGACATAAATCACAAGAAAAATTTGCATGAAAAAACACTTACATGACCAATAGTATATCCATCAATCACATTTGCAAACATGAAGCTCTAAGATAAGACAAAAATAATCCAAACATCAAAATGCATCAAGAATAATCCAATTCGTCCATTAATTGCAGGTTTGAATTCTTTTTTATACAAGAAACCCAATCCAAGTGATGATGAATGTTACAATGAGGTTCCATTGTATTTATATGATCCTTTGAGCAATTTGAATGGCTTAAAATGGCCTAATGAGGCCCCTACAATACAATAATGTGAAAAATAACATCAATTTAGTGACAAGCTTACCAAATAGCTCTAAAATATGAATAATTGGCCTCTTAAGAGGGCTTAACTGATAGAACAATAGCTAGAAAGGTTGTTGGAAGGCCAATTCAAGTCCCTCATGTGCCAAAATGAATCAGAGGGATCCAATAACAGTGATAAAGGAGTTGACCCCTTAATATTGAAGAAAAGAACCTGTGGTGCTCCCAAATGGTTGTGGGGGAACAAAGAATGCCCTCATGGGTCTCCAACTGAATCAAGAAATATCGTCCTCCATTTGAAAGGGATAGAGTGGTGGTACAGGCCCTCCCTTGTCTCCCTAAGTGAGAAAAAACCCCATATGGTGTTGGAATTATCATGTATGTGTTGTCCTTGATGGAAAACAACTTATAGCAAGTTAAGCATCTGTTGACATGATAATAACATGATGAGGTCATAGATCATATCAGAGGTGACAAAGTGATGGAATAGAATGACAAAATGATGAGAAAGAGGTTTGCAGGTCAGAGATAGAAGATTTATGAAAGTCAATATTTGAAGAAATATACGCGGGTTAGATGAGACCAAGTCATGTACACACGTGGAGATGAAAAATTAAGGTTGCGTACATATTGGCACATAATTATTTCATTAAATACCAAGGTTATTTACCATGGTATTATCCCACAGTATTGAGTGTAATAACGACTATTTGATCCCGTCAAAGATTACCACTAGTGGTACTGTGGTTTTGGCTTATGGTATTGGCTAAGGCTCAAACTATATAATGAGGTGAAGATAAAAGTGTTTAAAGTGTGCGTAAGTGAGAGTGATGAATGAATGGTTCAATATGAAGTATATTTGCATGGTATGGGCTATAGTTGATTGGTTGATCTGAAATAATTATGCACCTATGAATACAATGACGGATCAAGATCATTAAACCTGAAATGACTATGTATTGCATGATCTGTTTATGGGTTGTTTAGATCTGTGGTTTGCTGCATGTTTGTCATAGTGAATTTTATGATCTGAGTATGTATGAAGTTATGAAGTGTTGCATAGTCTTGAATTAGTTGCATATATGTACGCGAGTTTGGCACAGGCAAGGCACGTACACACACGGGTTCTTCTCTGCAGAGTAATGTATTTATTTTGAAGTATGTTGAGATTTGTACATGGGTTTGGTTATAGATAAGCACATATACACATGGAAATGTTTTATGGAAAGCGCGTATGGAAACTAGGGTTTCTGCTTAAGAATATGTTTGATCAGTTTATACAATATTGTTGTGTTTTTGTTGTCTATCAATGAAGTTTTCATATAGATATGGGTTGTTTGAGTATTGATGATGTTGTTAGTTGCATGTGATTGAATATCAATGATTGGTTGGTTGATTGGTGATTCAGTGATTGATTTGTCACAATGTTATGTTTAAGTTTTGATATATGATGTTGGGTTTAAATGAGTATAGTGGGTCCAGTCTGAAAATTTGATGAAAAGTGGCCTGAAAATTGTGATGTATTGAAGAAGGTGGATCTAGTGTAAAAAATTATGAAACATTGTCCATGGTTGTGTTGAGGGTTGGAGCCTTCAGTGAGGGGGTCGTAGCTCCCTTCCAATGGGTGTTGGTGAATAATATAAAGGGGTCATAGCTCCCTTCTAGTATGTGCTGGTAAATGAGATTAGGGGGTCGTAGCTCCCTTTTATTGGGTGTTGGTAAATGAGATCAAGGGGTTGGAGATCCCTTCCAATTGAAGATGGAGAAAAAGTGAAGGTTTCATTCTTCTGCAGGTGAATACCTATGTTTTTGTATGATTATGCGTCGGTACAAGATTGTAAGCATTTTTCATTAAAATAAATATTGAAGATAGAGACAAAAACAACTATGGTTTTTTCCCACATTGGGTTTCCACCTTAAATCCTGGTGTTCATGTGTGTTTCTTATGTGTGATGGTTTAATCTATTATTACTGTACATGTTTATTTCTTATTAAATGTCTAATGAATTAATGATGCACTGGTTTAAGTTAATTAATTGAAGATTTATTTGAATTATAAGTTTATTGGGTATACGCTAGTTTCCTTAATAACAGTATCATATATACACTAGTTTGCTTCAATGAAGTCGCGTACAAAATTTAGAAAAGAAAAGTAAAAATTTAAATGAGTTTTCAAAATACTAATTCACCACCCCCCATCCTCGTTATTTTTCCCAACAATTGGTATCAGAGTAGGTCCTTCAAAATAATCTTGACCACTTGAAGGAGATATGTCATTATGGGAAGTCATGAAGGAGTATTTACTATAAGGCCACTATTGTTCAATGAAGTAATCTAATCTTCTGGAAGATACGGATAAGAGCTCATCTCCAAAATCTTGGAGAATATGTATGGGGAATTGTAGAAGGAGGCTTTCAATATCCAAAAACCATTCCTACAAATGCAACAGGAAAGAAGAGATATGAAACCAATGCAAAAGTTGTCAATGAATTGTTGGGAAGCCTACCATAATTAGAATTTTTCAAATTCATGCAACTAAATTCAGCAAAGGAGATATAGAACAAGATCATCCAGATATATGAAGGCAATGACAAGGTAAAGAGTGCTAAACTTCAAACTCTTAGAATTTAATATGAAACTCTCAGAATGCATAATGATGAAAGTATTGCAAGTTTCTTCATGAGAATAGACGAGACTGTGAATTCTATGATAAATATTGGTGAAGATATAAAATATTCAACTTTAGTAGAGAAAATATTGAGATATCTAACTCCAAAAATAGAGTCAAAAGTGTCTTCCGTTGAAGACAAGAAATATATGAAAAAACTTACTGTTTTACAACTCCATGGGATTATAATAGCCTTTGAAATGAGAAAATGAGGTCCTTTAGATATTAAAGAAGATGCATTTAAAGAAATTGCAAAAGGAAAAGAAAAGGAATTTCTCAAGGAATCAATTTATATGTATGAAGAAGATGAGACAAATTTTGTGAGGAAAATCCAACCTAGTACCGAAAGGTTCAAAGGTAAGATTCCCTTCAAGTGTTTTTCTTGTGGTAGATTTGGTCATTATGCTGCTAAGTGTCCTTAAAAAGAAAATCACGAAAAAGAGAAACAGTTTGAAAATATGAGAAGTTATTATAAAAATGAAGATATTGATGGTTTATCAATTAGAGAAGAGGGAGAGTCTCATAAAGTTATTCAAGTACTTATGGCACTTAGTATTAATGAATCTGATGACAATTTCATAGATGCTCTAGAAGAGAAGGATCATTTTATTAAATAATCACCTAGATCAAGGCATAAAGGATGGTTTCATGGATGTTGTTTCTCTTGTAACTCTTTTAGTCATAAGGCCACTTATTTCAGGTTAAGTATGTTGAAAAAAACTAGGAGATTGGATAAGTTCCATCACATAATAAGAAATTTTAAGAAAATCTCGAGAAAGAAGAAACACCAATCAGAAACATAAGGAATATTGACCCTACTTCAGTCACCTGGCTCTAAATACTATTTCTCTTAGTGACTACAGGAGTGGTGTGAAATAAATTATCAAGATCAGTAATGTATCATCACAGGGGGTTAAATAAATGGTGATTACCATGGTTGGTTTGCTAATTTTTTTTATTTATATTTATGACAATGCATATTATGTGATAACATAAGACATGAACAGACTGTATAAACTCAGGGGGAGTTGAAGCTGTGAAATTTCATAATTTCATTGTTTATGTGTGGATCCTATGAAATACAACCACGCATATATGCGAGTTCCTACATATACAATTGTGTATGTTTTTCTCTGACAGAAAAATAGTGGGATAGACTCAAGAAATACTATGAGATGCTTCAAACAATTAGTATTTGAATTTATTGTTCTGATGGTGATGGATACAGTCTGCTGATGTGGTATTGAGTTATGATGATCTATGATTTTTACATTCATGATTATCTAATTTGTGAAGATGCTATGATATATGATTTGATATGATCAATGAACATGTATCACATGTTTAGGGGGAGAATTAGCCTTGTTGGTTATAGTTCATTGTTGGCATTATGTTTAAAATGTTGTTGAATATTCTCATGTGTTCATTGATGACACATACATACCTTTCTATGGTTACTTGATGATGATGTCACTGCCATGGATGATACTTCATTGCCTTATCTTATGTCATGGTGCTATGATCTCTCACTAGTGAGGTATTTTGGTCTTGGTTATAAATGTCATAGATTTCATTTGATGTAAAGGTAATGTAGATACCTATGATGTAATAATTTTCATATTCATTCATGTATGGAATTTTGGGGTCATGCCAAATATATAATCCCACTTGGTTGGGTGATTGAGTCAAATATTTAACCCCACTTGGTTGGGTGATTTGTATAAGTGTGAGCCCTTAGTGATAGGAACGGTCATACTTCGTTTAGTTATAGAGTCGCACACTTCATTGAAAATATTTATGAAGATTCAACATGTGCTTAGGGGGAGCATGATCAGTATAGTATAGACAAATATACAGAGCTCTTGTATCTACAAGGAAAGAGAAACCTTGTTTCAACATTGGTCTGCCCTTTTCCCTTGATGTCAAAGGGGGAGAGTAACTTTGTGTTTGAATAATGCTTAGATTGGTGTTTCTTACATGTATCTACAAATTGTGGTGATCAAACACCAACGTGCTTTCCATCAAGTCCAAAGGGGGATATTGTTGTCATTATGATGTATGTTTGTCCTTGATGAAAAGCAACTTGTAGAAAGATAAGTATGTGTTGACATGATGATAACACGATTAGTTTAGAACATATCATAGGTGACAAAGTGATGGAAAATAATGACAAAATGATGAGACAGAGGTTTGCAGGTTAGAGATAGAAGATTTATTAAAGTGAATATTTGAAGAAATATACGTGGCTTAGATAAGTCCAAGTCGAGTACACACGCGGAGATGATGAATTAAATTTGCGTACATATTTCCGCATTATTTCATTAAATACCAAGGGTCTTTACCATGGTATTAGCCTAGAATATTAAGCGTAATGACGAATATTTGATCCCATTAAGGATTACCATTGGCACTAGTGTGGTTTTGGCTCATGGTATTGGCTAAGGATCAAACTATATAAGGAGGTGAAGATCAAAGTGTTAAAGTGTGCATAATTTAGGGTGATGAATGAATACTTCAGTCTGAAGTATATTTGCATGGTATGGCCTATAGTTGATTGGTTGATCTAAAATAATTATGCACTCGTGAATATAATGACGGATCATGATCATTAGACCTGAAATGACTATGTATTGCATGATCTGTTTATGGTTGGTTTATATTTGTGGTTCGGCACATGTTTGTTACAATGTATGTTATGATATGAATATGTCTAAAGTTTTGAATTTTTGCATGGTCATGAATTAGTTGTAGATCTATACACGAGTTTGACATAGGCAAGGCGCGTAAAAAAATGGGTTATGTTCTATAGAGTAGCGTATGTATTATGAAGTATGTTGAGATGTGTACGTGGGTTTGGTTTTGGATAAGCTTGTATACATGCGGAAATGTTTTATGGAAGCATGGAAAATTTTAGGGGCTAATATTCGCAAGTGGGCTAATTTTCCACGCTTTTTCCAAAAAAAAGATTCGCCAATTCCCATTTTTTTTTAAAAATGATTTGCCCAAATTTTATAGTATAAAAATATTTTACCCTAAAAATCACCAAAACATTATATATACTAATATAAATGATTATAAAACTACATATTTTTACAAAAATAACATAAAATTTTTTACAATTCACATATTGGGGACTACTAAGATTTGCCATGTCTTTAAATTTTAAGATAAATGTCTATCCTAAAATTTTCCCTGATGGAAAGCGTGTATGGAAACTAGGGTTTCTGTTGAAGATTAATTTTGATCAATTTTTATAGTATTGTTGTGTTTATGTTGTTTGTCAATGAAGTCTTCATATATGTTTGGGTTGTTTGAGTATTGATGTTATTGCTAGTTGTATGTGATTGAAGATCAGTGATTGGTTGGTTGATTGGTGATTCAGTGATTGATTTGGTATAGCGTTATGTTTCAGTTTTGATATATGATGTTGGGATTAAATGAGTATAGTGGGTCCAGTCTAAAAATATGATGAAAATTGGCTTAAATTTGTGATATATTGAAGCAAGTTGGTCCAGTGTGAAAATTTATAAAACATGGTCCACACTGGTGCTGAGGGTTGTAGCCTTTAGTGAAGTGATCCTAGCTCCTTTCCAATGGATGCTGGTAAAGGACATCAAGGGGTCGTAGCTCCCTTCTAATAGGTGCTAGTAAATGAGAACAGGGGTTCGTATTTCCCTTCCAGTGGGTGCTGGTAAATGAGATCAAGGGGTTGGAGCTCCATTCCAGTTAGATTTGGAGAACGAGTGAAGGTTGTAGCATTCTGCAACTGGGTTCCTACATGTTGGCATGATTTTGCACCAATACAAGATTTTAGAAATTTTCTTTAAAATAAATATTGAAGACATTAACGACAACATCGGTGGTTTTCTCCCACATTGGGTTTCCACCTTATATCATGTTCTTCGTGTGTGTTTCTTATGTGTAATGGTTTAATATCTTCTTACTGCACATGTTTACTACTTATTAAATGTATAATGAATCAATGATGGAGTGGTTTAAGTCAAGCACTTGAAGATTTATCTAAATTATAAGTTTACTGGGTATACACTAGTTTCCTTAATAACAGTCGTGGACATATGCTAGTTTTCTTCAGTCAAGTCATGTACAAAATTCAGAAAATAAAAGTAAAATTTTAAGTGGTTTTTTAAAATACTGATTCCCCCCCACCCTCTCAGTATTTTTCCCAACATCTGGGTCCTTGATCAACAGCCAAGTGTGTTGTAAATGTGGTCCATGTGCATCATCATCATCGAATAGTTGGGACACGAGAAAGCAATAGGTGATGCTAAAGGATCCCATAGTGTGACTATGTTCTCTCTGTTGTGGTGGCGACCCATGTCTCTCAACTCTCACCCTACAAATTCCAATATGACTCTCCAGAGGGATTGAACCCCATATAGGGAGACCAGTTCCCAAGATGAAGACCCACCTGCAATCCTATATAATATCCAATGCATCCCCTCACATTCTAGTACAACAATTCATCAATGCAATTTAGAAAATGAGTTTACAAGTTGTTTGGTCAATTTAGTGTGTCCTAAATTGCTGCATTTAATTTGTCAATCCGGGAATCGTAAGCTGATGAAGTGCGGCGCACTATATGTGCAAGATAACCTATTTCTTAACTTTTTGTCGTTTTTGGTTTTTCTAAGGTGAAATAGAAATTCTAAAATGAAAACAAGTTTGGTTATATTTGTTCAAGGAAGTGATATCCCCTATAATGATTTACCAACTTGAAACTTTAAAAGCAAATTGAAAATTACAATGAAAAGACTTGAAAGAAAATAAAAATGTACTGCTGAAATGAAAAGGTGCTGCTAATCTAATGAATCAAAACAGTAAACTAGTGAGCATGAAAACCAAACTATTCTTGCTGCCAACTAAACACAAAAGAAACTATGCTTAAGGAAATTCAAAATTGCAACAAAATAAATCTAAATCAGATTACATCAATTCATTTTCTGACCCTTCATCATTAGACCAGCTATGACTTTCGGAAGTAATCATAAACAACTTGTGTAACTGATATTTAATTTGCGGAAAATAAACTAATACTAAACCATACACTCATGATTCAATCCCTCGCCATCAGTCCAGCTGTGGCTTTCGGAGGCAACTGAAGATGTCATACATGATTTAATATATCTAAATTTGCAGAAAAGAAACTAATACTAAACTACACATTTCATAATGCAGTCCCTCACCATCGGTCCAGCTGTGGCTTTCGGAGGCAACTGAAGATGCTATGAGCAGCTTAATATATCTAAATTTGCAGAAAAGAAACTAATACTAAACTACACATTTCATAATGCAGTCCCTCACCATCAGTCCAGCTGTGGCTTTCGGAGGCAACTGAAGACGCTATGAGCAGCTTAATATATCTAAATTTAACTACTGAATCAGATAAGCAAAACTGAAATGTACAAAGCAAGACTGAAGTTAAACAAAAGCTATGAAAAGCAAACTAGCAGCAGAACAATGTTAGTTTCATGTCATTAGTCAAAATGCTATAAAAATGCTCGGGCTGTCTACCTAAAACCTGCACAAGAAAACTGATCAGTGATTAACAATCATAAAACATGTAAGACAGAAATGAAATGGAAATTATGGAAATGTATAAACAGAAATGAAACAACTACAAAGTATGAACATATGGATAGATTATGATACAATGACTTTTAAAAGAAATGAAATGAGAAATGTACACTAATACACAAAACCTTAGCTGAGCAGGGGCCCTCTACACAGCTTTGGTAACGATCCTCAAACACGAATTAAGTTGAAAAACGGAGTCTTCTCATATTAACAAGCAGTTCATTATAGAGTGGTAGTGTTACGGCTCAAGGGCAGCGTAATCACTACAAAGCAAACTAACAGATAACAGAGTTTATTCACGAACATCAACTATCAACTAACAACTGTCAACTAACTTTCTGTGCGTATGCAAACGCTCTATATATAACAATAAACTGTAACTGTCTCCTAAAGTTCATGATGGCAGAGAGCACGTAGACCACTACTCCCACGGATATAGAAGTATGGCCGTGTTGGAAAGCGAATCTACGGAAGGTGGATGCTTGAATTCAACTCCAGAGCTCTGCACAGATGTCGATTTAACCTCCGCAAGCTTAGAAACGGCCGTATGGATGTTTATTTGCCACGAAACAGAGTCCGGCCGACATGAAACTCCATAGTTGACTTCCACGTGGACGGCTTTGACCGCGGCTTCTTTGGACGAGTTTGCTTGAACCGGTAGGACACGAACCATGTCCACGTCATTCCTAGCCTGCCCATGTGGCTCGTTTCCCTTGTAGACACCTGTAGCATATAGTTCCACAAAATAGCTGCGGAAAGTTCCAGCAGCTGCGGAAAGTGGCAAGTTTCCGCAGCTGTATGAACAAAATCTAGATCAAATAGAAAACACAAAAACATAATTAAAAACCATGTTAGATACCCTTTTGCACATGATATTGACAATTTTGGAGGTTTAGGTGAGTGAAAAAGATATGGAAAAGTGTATGGAAAAGAGGCAAATTCGGGACTCAACATACCCCCATTGTGAAGGTGTTGCATGTCCTCATGCAACCAAAATTTTGATACTCTTTGTTCAATTCATGTGCCTTGATACTTCAGCCAGCACATCTAACCCCCTTCTCTTCTTCTTTGGTACTGCCATCATTCTGGGTTTCTTCATTAAGCACCTAAATTTGATATTCACAAGTGCTCTGCTCAATTTTTGGCATTTCCTTTTTAATTTCTTATTCTTCTTTTGCCAAATACCCAAATGTAACATAGTATTATCATGGATGATCTTTTCCAGTTTTCCTTGTTCTTTCAGTGTTTCATTTTCATTTTTGATATGCCGATTCAAAAGCTCAAGCTCAAAAATTTCCTGCTTTAATGACTGAACTAAATCATCCTGCAATGTATGAGGCTGAATGGAAGAGGTACTTGGACCTGTGGCTGCCTTCTCCAAGGACTCTATATAGTCATATACCTCCTGCTGCTTGGGATCTACTTCCGGTGTCTTTTTCATTGGGCTGTCCCCAAAATGCTGCATGGGAGAATTATGTTCAAAATCTGGCCAAGGAGGGCTTACATCAATATTTTGCTGAGAATAAGATGGAGTATGCTCATTGTCTGATTGGGAGTGAAAGGAACCAGCTTCACTAACTGACTGAAATGGACTATGGTCAGTTAGAGACTGTTCAGATGTCTCCTCACCCAAATCAATGAAATGAGGACCCTTAATTTGTGTTTTTCTCAGTTTTCCCTTAAGCCTGCTGCTTCTCCTCACATGCTGTGGTACACTGCCCTTTTGTTCTTGTTTTCCTGTCTCTGCCTTCTTGGATATAGATGACTGTTTTTGAAGAAAAACTAATCTTTCAGATAGTATTTGGTGATCTTCTTCTTCAGAAGAAGGAGTTTTATGGACAACCTCAATAATTTCTTTCCCTTTTGGTATTATTGGCTTCTTAGCTTTAATTTCCTTCTTCTTCCTTTTTACCAATCTCTCTTCCCTATCAGTTGTTTTCATAGTAGTAGTAGAAGTATTTTGGATTTCATCTATTGTTCTTTTCCTTCTACTTCTTTTTGCTGTGCTAGCTGCGGGAATTTCCTGTGTAGGAGCAATTTGGGTTTCAACATTCATTCTCTTTCTTCTACTCCTTCTAATTGAACTACCTTTAGGAATTTCCTGAGGTTCTTCAAAGAAGTTTCTAACTAGGAATTGTTCCCATGTATCTTTTCTTTCCTTTAGCTCCTTTTCAATCAGAATTTTTATAAGGCCGTGGTGATAAAGATGAGGCTCTACATCTCCCAAGTGTTTTTGAATAGTCACAGCCATTTTCTTTAAGCTATTGAATAGAAATAAGGGAGATTGAGAGTTTGGTTTTCAAGAAAATTCATCAATAGCCTAGTATGGTACATGTACATAGACCCAAAACGGCCCTCACATGTAATAAATTTCTGAACAATTAGTAGTAAAGTGGCCCATTCATCTTTTATTGCATGCACAGGGATTCCTCTTTTAAAAACAATGATATCCATACCTTGATTTCGTAGAATTGTTCTCCATGCCTCATCACTGATACTTTTATTTTTGAACCAACGTTCTCCTTCCTGAAGAAGCTTTGTGGCTGTTGCTATTGATGCTTCATTGACCAAAAACTTGAGGTCTCCAACTTCTGCTTCCGAGCCATCAAATGATCTTGCAAACGCTTTTGTAACTTCTCTGTGGTAACCCCTGAATTTCTGAATAAAACACAACCATTTATCTTTCCTCAACATCTCTTTTGCTTGCGGATATCCCTCTATAAACTTCGGTCCTTCCGGCTCTGCCCTTAATAATTTTCCCATTTCACTTCTCTGTGCTTCACAAGTTTGCCTCTGTGAGGGTTTAAGTGGAAATGGAACGATGGAATACATAGGATCGAGCACAATACTATGGGGATGTTATCATAAAATGGAAATGAGCACCATAAACGGAATGGAGTAAGACTGTGGGTAGGTATACGGGAGTGAGAGTGAGCAAAAGGAACGAAATGGAGTGAAACAGGGAGTGAGAATGAGTAGAGCGGGGTTTTGTAAACACGACAGAGACACGACAAAGAGGTTAACAAAGTATAATGCATTCGGCCGCGTTTTGAATTTTGGTGGCTGTGTAATAAATATGAACACGTTTCAATCAATGATTATGAAGTTATGCGGCTTGTAAGAGTCCTTTGTCAACTCAAATACGTCTCATTATCTACGGTGGGATATTGGAACATGAGTGAGAATCGGAATTTCAATGATGAAACCGTTTGTGAATAAATGCAAGAGGATAACATGGAGATCGTGGAAGGTTACAGGACTATCAATATAATCATTGCGCGTTATGGGTAGAGCTCATAGTTTAAAATTATATAAAAATGTGTTTTTCAATACTATTTGAAATAAACTTTATTCATACCTTTGGAATCCTTGCTTTTGCCCTTGGTCTTCAATTGATTGATCTTCATTAGTGTCTTGAATGTTCCATTGATCCTCTCTCGTGCATTTTATTTCATAATTATGGAAATAACAACTGACTGTACATTCTCTTTGAAAACAGAGTAGTAGCTGCGGAATCTGCTTCTGGCTGCGGAAACTGGAGTCAGCTGCGGAAACATATGTCAGCTGCGGAAACTGACACAGCTATTACTTAGTTGAATAGAAATGAACAAATGACAGATGACCAGGTGGAAATGGTCATAAAAAAAGAATTTTATTGATGGAATGGATGAAATGAAGTGGAGTGAAGTGAAATGAAATGAAATGAGATGAAATGAAGTGGAATGAAATGGAGTGGGTGGTGAAATGAAATGAAATGAAAGACAGATTTTTTTTGGAAAATATAGAGTGTCAGGTGTCCCTGATTTTCACCCCATATTTTCTGTATAAGACTGCCAATCAATGATTGGTTTTCAAGCTTATACCATTTTTTTTTCTCTCTTTTTTTTTTTTTTTTTTTTTTTAACTTGAAAAACAAAAGCTAGGCTGGTGGAGAAGAAGAATTCTTCTGTACCAGCCTGATTGCAGAAATTTCTTGAAACAACTTGACAAAATCCTCTTTTGAGAGTGGCTTATGATAAACTTTCAATCTATGGCCATTCACAATAAGAGGAGTTTGAAACTCATCAATGGTCTTGATTCTTACAGCTCCATTGCTGAAGATCTTGTCAATCTCATATGGCCCAAGCCAATGAGTCTGAAATTTTCCTTGAAAATCTTTAAAATTGGAGTCAAATAACAATGCCCAATCTCCTTCTTGAAACTTCTTTTCTTTGATATATTTGTCATGCCATTTAGTTCTTTGATATTGAACTAGATCAGTTCTTAGAATTGCTTCTTGTCTGATCTCATCTAGCTCATTCAACTGCTCCATTCTATGCTTTTGGGCTTCTGATAAGTCCATCCCCAACTGAACTGCCATCTTGAAGGTCTTGACTTGGAACTCAATGGGGAGCAAGACTTCTTTCCCATAAACAAGTTCATAGGGAGAATGTCCTGTTGTATTCCTCCATGTAGTTCTGTAGGCCCACAAGGCTTCTGGAAGCCTTTCTGCCCAATATCTTCTATGTAGATGAACAGTTTTGGTGATGATACTTTCAAGAACTTTTTTTGTGGACTCCACTTGACCATTTGCTTGTGGATGGTAAGGAGTAGATCTTCTGTGCTTGATTTTGTATTCTTCCATCAACTTCTCCACCAAATTTGATGTGATTTGGCTCCCCTGATCTGTTACAATTTCTCTTGGAACACCAAAGCGAGTAAAAATATCCTCATAAAGAAAATGAACAACTGAATTTTCAGTAGCAGATACTAATGGTTTAGCTTCTACCCATTTAGTAACATAATCGGTGCAAACCAATATATACTTCTTTTGCTTCGATGGTGGATTAATTGGTCCAATGAAATCTAAAGCCCATTTTTCAAAGGGTTCAATGAGTACCTGTGTTTGCAATGGCATTTCATTTGAAAGGGTAGGTTTCCCTACTCTTTGGCAGCTATTACACCTTTTGACATATTGTTTTGCATCTTTGAAGAGAGAAGGCCAATAATATCCCAAGGAAAGGATTTTATAGGCCGTCCTTTTGTCCGCAAAGTGTCCGCCACATGGTTCATCATGACATGCCTTAAGAATATCAGGCATTTCATCTTCCCTGACACATCTTCTGATCACAAGATCTGGCCATGTTTTAAACAATTCGTTAGAAATCCATGAATATCTTGAACTCTCCTGAATAATTTTTCGTTTTTCTCTTGGAAATAAATGTGAAGGTAGTTTCCCTGTAACCAAATAGTTAGCAATATTTGCATACCAAGGGGTCTTAATAGTTACTGCAAACAAGTATTCATCAGGAAATTTATCTTCTACAGGAGAATCTTCTTTAGTATTTTGAATCCTAGACAAGAAGTCAGCTACTGTATTCTGTTTTCCTGGTCTATCCAACACAGTAATATTGAATTCTTGCAAAAATAAAAGCCATCTTGTCACTCTGCCATTAGTAACAGGTTTGTTCATTAAATATCTAATTGCAGAATGGTCAGTATGAATAAAAGTTTCATAGCCTGTTATGTAATGTCTAAAATTATTAATTGCATGAACAACAGCTAAGAATTCTTTTTCAGTCACAGTATAATTCAACTCTGTGGGAGTCAAATTTTTACTGGTGTAATAAATGGCATAAGAAATTAAATCTTTTTGACCCAACACAGCTCCAAGAGCTGTATCTGAAGCATCTGTAGAAATATGGAAAGGAAGTTTCCAATTTGGTCCTCTCAAGATAGGTGCTTCGGATATTCTTGTTTTCAAAGTTTCAAAAGCGGATTGACAATCAGGATCCCATTTAAATTCACAGTCTTTTGTAAGCAACTTGAAGAGTGGAGATGCTATTTTAGTGAAGTTTTCTATAAATCTTCTATAATAACTAGTAAATCCTAGAAAACTTCTAACATCTCTTTGACAATTTGGAATAGGCAACTTGGAGATGACTTCAACTTTCGATCTATCAACCTTAATCCCATCTCCTGAAATATGATGTCCTAAAACAATCCCTTCAGTAAACATCATAAAACATTTTTCATGGCTTAATGAAAGGTTTGTTTCTTTACATCTTATGAGAACTTTTTCCAAAATTTCTAATGCCTCTTCAAATGAATTACCATAAACTGTAAAATCATCCATATAAACCTCTACACAATCATGGATTAGATCAGAAAAAATTCCTAGTACTGCTCTTTGGAATGTTGCTGGTGCATTACATAACCCAAAAGGAAGCACTCGGTAGGCAAAAGTTCCCCATGGACGAGTAAATGTGGTCTTATCTTGATCTTCAGGTGCTACCTGAATTTGATTATAGCCACTAAAACCATCCAAAAATGAAAAGTACTTTTTACCTACTAATGTGTCTAATACCTGATCGATAAAAGGCAAAGGAAAGTGATCCTTCAAAGTTGCTTTGTTCAATTCCCTGTAATCAATGCATACCCTCCATTTACCATTCTTTTTAGATACTATAACCAAAGGAGAAACCCATCGGCTATCTGAAATTGGATAAATGAAGTTTACATTGAGTAGTTTTTGGAGCTCTTCTTTCACTATCTCCTTAAGATTTGGATTCATCCTTCTTTGAGGTTGTCTGATTGGTCTACTGTTTTCCTCAATATAGATATGATGGATGCAAGTCTTAGGATCAATACCCTTCATGTCAGTATACTCCCATGCAAATGCAGTAGAATGTTTTTGCAAGATTCTGGTTAGTTCTTCTTGTTGTGACTTCTCCGGATGTTTGTTGATATTCAATGTCTTTTCTGGAAAAATCTCAATAGCAGAATTACCAAACTCTTCCATAGAGTAAAGAGACATTTGTCTTGATGATAAATATTCTATGTCAGATTCCAACTGAAATTGTGTGGAGTCATATTATCTCAAAATTTTCTAATGTGTTCAGAATTTGACTATCCTCACTAATTTCAGAAATGGTAAAGACGGGTTGTATAGTGTTCTCATCATCGACCCATTCATTGTCTCCTATTTCTGTGATTACTCTTGCTGGAGGATACAAATTGAATTTCTTTGTCGAATTACCATTTGAAATGTACATGTCTCCAGATCTACAACTAATAAAAGCATCAGCTGTGGCCAGCCAAGGTCTTCCTAAGATAATTGGATGTCCTCCTAGATTACTTTTGGGAGTCGAAATCATAAAGTCTACTGGATATTCCCAAGAATCTAAGGAGACTGAAATATCTTCTAATACACCATCTGGTTTAATAACCGATCGATCTGCAAGTTGCAGTAAAGTAGGTGTAAAAATAAGGTTAGGAAGTTTTAACTGTTCCATAGTCTGTCTACTCATAATGTTGATAGCAGCCCCTAAGTCAATCAATGTGTTTGGAATTTCTATCCCATTTATGTGTGTCTTGACAATTGGACTTCCTGGATCTACATACTTCTGCATGGTAATTTTTCCCATCATAATGTCTGCAATCTTTCCTACCAGGTGGATTCTTCTTGTGTCCTTTAGCTTCCTTTCTGGTCTTTTGAAACTCAACTCCTTTATGGTTTTTGCTAGAATAGGAATTTCTCGAATGGCTTGTAGCAATGGAATCTTGATACAAACATTCTTCAATTCATCTAGAAAGTCATAGTTAGGCAACAAGATTTGTTTTTCCACCCCCTTATCAATTTGTAGTCTTTACGGAAAAGGAGGTGTAGATGAAGATACAGGTTGCTCAACTATAGGAGTTGTGGATGTTAGCTTTTCTTTTTCTTTTTGAATTTTTGAATTTTGAAGAGATTCTTCCTCGGAACCCTTATTGACTTGAAGAGAGTCCTCTTCAGAGGTATCTTGCTCTTGAATGTCTATAGAAGGTTTTTCTAAAACTCTACCAGATCTGAGTTGTACATCGTTGAGAGGAACAATCATATAGGTAGGAAATTGTTGTCCTTCTACCATATAAGTAGTTTAAGGATTCTTATTGTTAGGATTTGGAAATGGCTGAGCTGGAAGTTGGTTTGTCTTCTGTTGGTATGGGAGCATGAGTTGAGGATTTTTATTTTGTTGAGAAGGTTGTTGTTGTGGAAATGGCAATGAAAGTTGTGGATTTTGGCTTGGAAATTGTGGAGCTTGTTGATTTTGAAAAGATGGAGGATATTGATAAAATTGAGCAAACCTCCCATAAGGATTTTGCATCCCTTGTACCCATGGCTGATATGAATTTTGATGTTGGGGCCAAGATTGTTGCCAAGGAGTCCAATTTGGTGGGGTTTGAAGATTCATGGGGTTATTAAACCCTTGAGATTGTTGTCCCTGCCAAGGTCTCCTTGCGACAAAACAGAGAGATTCTATTGAATTTGGATCTTCTTGAAAAACAGCTTTGAGTCCAGGGATTGAAGGACAATCCTTGATCTCATGATTTTCTGAGCAAATCATACATGTTTCTACAACCTTTGCATCCAAGGGACATTCCCTTAAAGCATGTTTCTTTCTACATTTCGGACAAAAGATGGCTAAAGCATCTGTTTCTGCTTTCTGCTTGTTTTGGATTTTAAGGGTGTCTAGTTGTTCACTAAGGCTCCCTAAGATATCATTTTTGAACTCATCAAGCATATTACCAATCTCTGCCCTACTTACCGATCCAGTTGCAGATTTGTTAGCCCTAATAAGAGAAGAATCCCTAGGCCCTTTTCCTGTTTTAGATTTTCCTCTTGAGAGATGGATACATAGTTCTGTTATATCACGAAATGGAAGTTGAGAAATGTCTCCTTTCCCCATCATGTTTAAAATGTCTATCCATTCATCTCTAATGGCTTTTAATAGGAGGGCTTTCAAGTTTTCATTATCTAAGTTGCTCATCTTTGCTCTTTTCAAGTTGTATTGAAATCTTTCAATTAAGTCTTCCAAATTTTCATCTTCTTTTTGCATCATTTTGAATACCTCATCCTTGTGATTGGTAGGCATACAATAGTCCAAGTATCTATCCAAAAATGTTTGTTTCATATCATTCCAAGTCCTGATAGATTGAGTGGCTAATCCCATGAACCATTTCAAAGCGGATCCCTTCAATGTTGAAGGAAACAGTTTGAGTTTTTGAGAATCTTCCATATAGTCATAAGTTCGGCACACTACTTCAAACTCAAACAGAAATGTTTCAGGATCTTCACTTCGCAATCCATAAAATTTAGGGAGAACAGATGGTGAGATATTTTTCATTGTTGCATGAGTTTCCTCATCAACTATAGGGAATCCAAGCAAATTGTCCCTATTTCTACCATCATTTCCTTCACCATTGTTATCTCCATTATCTCCTCCTCTTCTACCCCCACCTCTATTTATTACTTCCTCTGCCATGATAGTTTCTTTAGAGTCCTTATAGTCCTCTAGTTCTTCTACCAAGGAAGGATGAGAGAAAGTCTCTTTGTTTTCTAAGTGGGTTTTAGTAGGTGGTATAGGAGAATCCTCTAATTCAGCTGTTCCTTGACTTCCAAAAAATCTTAAGGCTAGGGGTAGATGGTGGTGAATCTGGTCTATGCCTTGAAGAAGATGGAGTTGTGAAAATCGAACTCTTGGCTTTAGCTATAAACCTTCCCCTAGAATCTCTTGCTCTATGCATGTCATTTTTTATTTTTAAAAAGTTGGGCTAATAATTCTCTTTCTGATCTTCCAGATCACACTAGGTGCAAGAAGAGAGCATACTTAAGAAATTACTAAACCAATAACTCTCTTTTCTGATCCTCCAGATCACACTAGGTGTAAGAGGAGAGCATACTTCAAGAAGTTATCAAGTTTTTCCCTTCTTTTATGATTTTATGTTTTTTTTTTTTAAGAAATTGGCTACCTAGTTACACTTCCCCGGCAACGGCGCCAAAATGTTTGGTCAATTTAGTGTGTCCTAAATTTCTGCATTTAATTTGTCAATCCAGGAATCGTAAGCTGATGAAGTGCGGCGCACTATATGTGCAAGATAACCTATTTCTTAACTTTTGTCGTTTTTGGTTTTTCTAAGGTGAAATAGAAATTCTAAAATGAAAAGCAAGTTTGGTTATATTTTTTCAAGGAAGTGATATCCCCTATAATGATTTACCAACTTGAAACTTTAAAAGCAAATTGAAAATTACAATGACAAGACTTGAAAGAAAGTAAAAGTGTACTGCTAAAATGAAAAGGTGCTGCTAATCTAATGAATCAAAACAATAAACTAGTGAACATGAAAACCAAACTATTCTTGCTGCCAACTAAACACAAAAGAAATTATGCTTAAGGAAATTCAAAATTGCAACAAAATAAATCTAAATCAGATTACATCAATTCATTTTATGACCCTTCATCATTAGACCAGCTATGATTTTCGGAAGTAATCATAAACAACTTGTGTAACTGATATTTAATTTGCAGAAAGTAAACTAATACTAAACCATACACTCATGATTCAATCCCTCGCCATCAGTCCAGCTGTGGCTTTCGGAGGCAACCAAAGATGTCATGCATGATTTAATATATCTAAATTTGCGGAAAAGAAACTAATACTAAACTACACATTTCATAATGCAGTTCCTCACCATCAGTCCAGCTGTGGCTTTCGGAGGCAACTGAAGACGCTATGAGCAGCTTAATATATCTAAATTTGCAGAAAAGAAACTAATACTAAACTACACATTTCATCATGCAGTCCCTCACCATCAGTCCAGCTGTGGCTTTCGGAGGCAACTGAAGACGCTATGAGCAACTTAATATATCTAAATTTAACTACTGAATCAGATAAGCAAAACTGAAATGTACAAAGCAAGACTGAAGTTAAACAAAAGCTATGAAAAGCAAACTAGCAGCAGAACAATGTTAGTTTCATGTCATTAGTCAAAATGCTATAAAAATGCCCGGGCTGTCTACCTAAAACCTGCACAAGAAAACTGATCAGGGATTAACAATCATAAAACATGTAAGACAGAAATGAAATGGAAATTATGGAAATGTATAAACAGAAATGAAACAACTACAAAGTATGAACATATGGATGGATTATGATACAATGACTTTTAAAAGAAATGAAATGAGAAATGTACAATAATACACAAAACCTTAGCTGAGCAGGGGCCCTCTACACAGCCTTGGTAACGATCCTCAAACACGAATTAAGTTGAAAAACAGAGTCTTCTCATATTAACAAGCAGTTCATTACAGAATGGTAGTGTTACGGCTCAAGGGCAGCGTAATCACTACAAAGTAGACTAAAAGATAACAGAGTTTATTCACGAACATCAACTATCAACTAACAACTAACTTTATGTGCGTATGCAAACGCTCTATATATAACAATAAACTGTAACTGTCTCCTAAAGTTCATGATGGCAGAGAGCACGTAGACCACTACGCCCACGGATATAGAAGTATGGCCATGTTGGAAAGCGAATCTACGGAAGGTGGATGCTTGAATTCAACTCCAGAGCTCTGCACAGATGTCGATTAACCTCCGCAAGCTTAGAAACGGCCGTATGGATGTTTATTTGCCACGAAACAGAGTCCGGCCGACATGAAACTCCATAGTTGACTTCCACGTGGACGGCTTTGACCGCGGCTTCTTTGGACGAGTTTTCTTGAACCAGTAGGACACGAACCATGTCCACGTCATTCCTAGCCTGCCCATGTGGCTCGTTTCCTTTGTAGACACCTGTAACATATAGTTCCACAAAATAGCTGCGGAAAGTTGCAGCAGCTGCGGAAACTGGCAAGTTTCCGCAGCTGTATGAACAAAATCTAGATCAAATAGAAAACACAAAAACATAATTAAAAACCATGTTAGATACCCTTTTGCACATGATATTGACAATTTTGGAGGTTTAGGTGAGTGAAAAAGGTATGGAAAAGTGTATGGAAAAGATGCAAATTCGGGACTCAACACAAGTCATGGAACCAAGCAGGAAATTCATAGTGGCATGCCCTTCCATAATGGGATTTAGAGTGTATAGGTGTCCCTAGGCTCAAGAAGTAGGTTAATCAAGGACCCTATTAGGTGGTTTCGACCTTTAATGGAGTGACATGTCCATGTTACATTTGTCAGATGGCAGGTGCCATATGATATAATTATGGAACACAATGGGGCATAGGGGAAGGCTCCAAGCCACATGCCATGGTAAATGGTAGCAATAATGAGGGAAGCCAACATTTGGGTGTATATATTAAGGAAGGAGCAATCATGGTACATTATTTACCCCAAAATTTATTTTTCCACCCCTCTTCATATGTATTTTTAATTTTATTTATTTATTTTATTTCTATTAATTTCTCGAGGCTCCAGGGAATGAGAGCATGATGTGAATGATAAAGTAGTAGATACCCCCTTAAGGTAGGAAAGTAATTGTTGGGACAATCATGGGTTCCTTAATGATTCAAGAGCTCACATAAGGGGCCTGAGGAACCTGGGTGATGGCCATGATGATAGGGTTAGAGATCATGTTTGGATTTTGTCCATGTGCTAAAGTATTTACACCCCGACCATGTTTTTAATTTTATGGTATATTTCTTATTGTGAGTGTCCAAATTATGCTTTTAATTTTTATTTCAGTTGCATCAACCTCCGGGGCATCGCTTGAGGCCCGACCCAAAGTGTGGACAAGGTGAGGGGAAGGCTAACTCCTTGTGGACCCAGATGGAAAATATGTGAGTTGGGGCTATAATAAGCAGAGGGGAGTGATGTATGTGATGTTACGAAGTGAGACCAAACAACCAAAATTGTGGTTTCCCTTGTAGTGCCAGTCCTAAATATAGCAACCAATAAAGGAGATCACATGGGACTAGGGCAGAAGAACAACCACCAACTTAAGAAAGGGGACAAGAGTACAAATCAAGATAATTATTTCCATTGTATCCCCCCAGTAATCCATGTCCAACTGTGCCCATGAAAACTAAGTAAAAACACCCAATTACATGATGAAAAGACATACCTTTGTGATTTGAAGGCCCACCTTCAAACATACAATCATAACAGATGGGAGAGGGCCCACAATGGTTGGCTTAGGTAGCAGATATGGTGGCACATTGAGCCATATGGTGGCTGCAAGGGGCTTATAGTTGCTAATTTAAGAAAATCTAGGAGAAAAAATTCCCCTATAGGTGTCACCCACTGGTGGTGCATAACATTTGGCTCCAACTAGGGCATGATCTCTTAATAGAGTGCACGAATTTACTCAAACATGGAGGTCATGAGAACACCAACAATCTCTTGGGACCACAAACCTATTTCCTACACAGCAAATACTAAGCACATGGAGCAACATGCTTTTGCGACGTCTCATGATCACCCATGCTGATGTTAGACAATAAAAATCAACAAGAAATAACATTTTTAATTATAAATTCAATTCTAATCTAAATTCACTTATTATATCATGATAAAGGAATATGATATTAGTTCTAATGCAAAAATCAACATGTAATGCATCCTACTCTAACATGAATGATCACATTGTGCCAATGCTAAGTGTAATAATAAACCCAATCCAACCAGCATATCATCTAGCCAATATGTGAATAACTTCCCCTAAAATCACACATGTGATAACATAGATAAGAATAATCATATCTAGATTCATGAGGGTGGGAGGTGGGTGAATGAAATGAACATCCACTAAGGATCGTAGATGAGGTGGGGAGAGAAGAAAGGAATGTGCATATATCCTGCAAACAAAAGATAGATATATAAAAAAAAAGGCTCACAAAGTTTCAATGAATGGAAAATTTAGGCTTATTGTCTTCATCATTATCCCTCTTATTGGTTTCATGCTTCATGGTTTCCTTAAGGTCGTAATGGGAGGGAAAAATAGGGTGGTATGAAGAATCAAGGTATACAAGGTGCTTTCCCAAATGATCAAGCTCAAAAGGGAAATAAGGATCAGTATCACCAATGGATTCTTAACAAGGAGTGAGTTAAGGATTAATTGATGACTCAAATATTCCCCCAGGATCATAGGGAAAGATAGGGGCCTTAGTGGTATCGTTGTTATCATAGATAAGGTTTCTATCACAAGAATGATCCTTCACATCCCATATTCCCTTTTCAACATAATAATGTTTAGAGATATCCAAAAGGGAAATAGGAGGATCCTCCCCAATGGATTTATCACATGTAATGAGATGAGGAATTTCCTCAAGAATCAAAGGGACATTTGTAACTTTCAAGGTGTATCCCTCATTGAAATTATTCTCAAGATCCCCTTCAAGATTACTTGTTCCATCATTTGATTCACGTTGATTATGCAGAAAGGGATCTACTTGAATTTATAGAATGGCATCTTCTTTCTCTTGGTTATAAATACCACTTTCTTGGTAGGGGATGATACTCCATATTCTTAGGAAGACATCTTCAAATATCTCATAATTAGCAATAATTTAGGGAGGGATATTAACATACCAATCTTCGACCTCACCTTCAAGTGATAAGGAACATAACATCATAATCATGTCATCGTCTTCATCATCAATCCATAATGGGGCTATCATCCAAAATAAGTCCTCCATGTTTACCTTAACATATTGATCGAGTCCTCCTTTGAGCTTGGGGAACCATTTATGATGATTCTTAACCCATGTATCAAGATTTTTTTGAGGTATAATGAGCTTAGGCTCTGCCATTTATTCTCTCTTGGAATTATATTTTAATACTAAGTGGAGTCACGAGGATGAACAAAATTTCCTTTACGAATTCTTGCTTCACCCCACAATCATTGAATTTGATGTGCAACTAATAAATAGGGATTTTTTCTTCCAATGGGTCGCCAAGAATGATACATCAATATTTCCATATGGGAAACAAAAAACATGTGTTTTTTCCCTGAAAATGGCGCCAAAATGTTACCACTTAATCTAGTAGGGGTCCTAGGAGGGGTTTCGAAGGGGACTAATACTAGAGAAAATGGAAACAACAAGACAAGTACCCAATGTCACCTCAATCAATGTCCCTTACTCTTTATGAAATTTTACCGATGAGAGGAGTACTGGTATGAGGGAAACTAAAAATATTTGAGCAATAATTGGATATGATGTGATTTTCAAAGCCCCTTCAAAAGATAGGCTCAAATAATAGGCGTTTTTGCTTAAAAAGAAAGTTAAAAGGCTCTCCTAGAAAGTATAATTGGGAATTTCAAGACCTAGGTAAAGATTGAACAATATGATGACTATGACTATATCAAGGCTTCCCAAGGAAATAAGAATGATCTCTATTGTTGTCTTTGTAAGATGGTTTTTCATATAATGAATGGGATCATAAAGAGACCAAGGATACTCAAACAAGGCCTAGGGTTTAGGGTTATCTTCAACCAAATGTATAGGTCAAGTGAGGGTGAAATATGGGATCAATAATGGATGAACTTACTTTGAGTTTTCAAAAACACTAGAACCATTGAAAGGCCACTAACCTACTTAATCCCAAATAATTTTGGGACTAGGGATTGGTGTTTCTCACAAACAAACTGTGGGTTTGGATTCAAACTTGGAGGGCTAGTAGGAGACACCCTAGTGCAGTTCCTCACCAAATCAATCCGTAAGAGGATGGCTCAAACGGATTTCACTGGATTCCCTAGTTAGGCAATCTAGGGTTAGGGCTGAAATTTTTGGCAGGAGAAAAGGATAGGTTTTGAAGTGAACACCAAGGATAAGGACCATTTCCTAGCCAATTGGGGTGAATGGAGTCAATATTGAATTTGATTTTTGTGATTTTTGATCTACCAAGCAGTCCTTCTTGCAACTTCTCTAGCCTAGAGAGGCACTAGTTAGGTCACAAGAGGAATTTACACTTCTATTTGCAAGGTTTGATGGAGTTTTGAGGTCAAAGGTGAACAACCCACTGCTAGGAACAGACACTCTTATTTCCAATATGAGTAACATATGCAACGAGTCGAAAATATGATGTGTTTGAAAAATTCACATTAAATATTAGGGCACAGGTAATCATGATATAGTGTTCCATACATTACACATAAATTACAAGAAAAATATGCATGAAAAAACACTTACATGAAAAAGAATATATCCATCCATCACATTTGCAAACATGAAGCTCCAAGATAAGACAACAATAATACAAATATCAAAATACATCAAGAATCATCCAATTCGTCCATAAATTGTAGGTCCAAATTATTTTTGATATAAGAAACCCAATCCAACTAATGATTCATGTTACAACGAGTACAATGAGGCTCCATTGTATTTATATGAGCCTTTGATAAATTCAAATGGCCTAAATTGGCATAATGAGGCCCATATAATAAAATAATGTGCAAAATAACATCACTTTCATGACAAGTCCACCAAATATCTCTAAAATATGAATAATTAACCTCTAAAGAGGGAAAAAATCATATAAAAATAGCTATAAAGGTCGTTGGAAGGTAAATTCAAGTCCCTCATGTGCCAAAATGAATAGGAGGGCTCCAGTAAAAATGATAAATGGAGTGGCCCCTTAATATCCAAGAAAACAACTTGTTGTTCTCCTAAGTGGCTGTGGGGGCACAAAGAATGTCTTCATGTGTATGCAACTGAATCAAGCAATAATGTGCTCCATCTGAAAGGGATAGAGCGATGATGGAAGCCCTCCCTTGTCTCTCTAGGTGAGACAAAACCCCATAAACCCCATATAGGCCCTGGATCAATTTCCAAGAGTGTGTTTCCAACTAGACATTGTCGTCCAAGTGCATCATCATCGTCTAATAGCTGGGAAATGAGCAAGACATAGGTGATGCTGAAGGATATTATGGTGTGGCTATATTCTCCTTTTTTGTGGTGGAGGCCCATGTATCTCAAAGCTCATGGTAAAAATTCCAATATGACTTTATAAATGTCTTGGACCCTGTATAGGGAGACAAAACCCCAAGATGAAGACCCACTTGCAATACTTTATAAGATCCAATGTGTCCCCTCACCTTCTAGTGCAACAATTTATCAATGCAATTGAGCAAATGAGCTTACAAGTCATGGAACCAAGCAGGCATTTCATAGTGGCACGCCCTTCCATAATGGGATGTAGAGTTTACATATGTCCTCGGGCTCAAGAATGAGGTTAATTAAGGACTCTATTAAGTGGTTTTTACCTTTAAGGGAGTACAGGTTCATGGTACATCTGTCAGATGGTAGGTTCCATATGAAATAATGATGGAAAAAAATGGGGCACAAGGGAAGGATCCAAGCCACATTCCATGGTACAAGGTTAGCCTTAATGAGGGAAGCCCACATTTGGGTGTATAGATGAAGGAAGGGGCAATCATGGTACATGATTTACCTTGACCTTTTTTTTCCACCCTTTTTCATATTACTTTTTCCTTTTATTTATTTTTATTCATGTTAACTACTCAAGGCTCCAGGGAATCAAAGCACGATGTGAATGATAAAGAAGTAGATACCCCCTTAAGGTAGGGTAGTAGTGGTTGGGACAATCATGGGTTCTTTAATGATGCAGGGGCTCACATAAGGGGACCTAGGAACCTGGGTGATGGCCATGATGATACGGGGTAGAGCTCATTTTTGTATTTTTCCCATGTGCTAAAGTTTTTATGTCGTGGCCATGTTTTTCATTTTATTTTACATTTTCTATTGTGAGTGGCCAAATTATTCTTTTAATTTTTATTTCAGCTACATCAATCTCTGGGACATCGTTCTAGGTCAGACCCAAAGTGTGGATAAGGAGAGGGGGAGGCTTACTCCTTATGGACCCAATGGAAAAACTTGGACCCAAATGGGAAATATCTGAAAAGGGGCTATAATAAGCAGAGGGGAGTGATGTTTTTGATGTTAAGAAGCGAGACCACACAAAAAAAATCTGGGTTTCCCATGTAGTCCCACTCCTAAATCTAGCAACCAATAAAGGAGATCCTATGGGACTAGGGTACAAGACTAACCACCAAGTTGGACAAGGGGACAATAGTATATACCAAGCTCATTCTTTCCACTAAATCCTGCCACTAATCCATGTCCAAATGTTCCCATGACAAGTAAGAAAAAATACCCAATTACATTATGAAAGTCCATACCTTTGGGGTTGAAAAGCCCACCTTCAAACATACGATCATAACATATGGAAGAGGTACCATAATGGATAGATCAAGAGGTGGATATGGTGGCACATCAAGTTATATAGTGGCTACAAGAGGTTGCTAGCTTTCAATTGACGACAATCTAGGGGAAAAAATTCCCCTATGGGTCTCACCCATTGGTGGTGTGTAACAGGTCCATTGTGTATAGACCATCTACCTCGAAGTCCTTAAAGTATATCATCTTGTAAATAGATTTTACAAAAATTTATTTTTCTTATCATAACATAATTCCTTAACAAACTCCTATCTTAAATCACATGATAGAATTGATATTTTTTTAAAAATATTTTGGAAATGGCCCTAACATTGAAAAATATTGGCATTTCCAACTAAAAACATACTCAACATTAAGAAAATTGGAAGTATAATATCCAACAAGTTGATTTTAGGATAGACATAAAGATGGCATAAAATAAACATTTATACATTAGCTACGATATGCATACCAGCAACAATGACCAAGGAAAATTATAATATCTATTATATTATTTCAATTATATAATATATGGTAGGTAATTCTTTTCTACATTTTAAATAAATGATAGATGGATATGAGGAAATATCTAAATGAAAAATAAGTACTATTGATACGTATATAGTTTCCATCATAGTAATATTAGGTAAATATCATATAAAAAGTTGGATTTTTTCTAATTCATAAATATATTTTTTAATAAATTGATCAAGGAAAACACTTTGCAAATAATAGCCCATAAATTTTTTTTATTCTGGCCATTGTATGATTGAGATGTGTTGGTAATATTTCAAATTAATTTCCTAGCACACTTTAAATTGAAAAAGTACTCAATATTTATATTGGACATAAAACAATGAAGATGGTTGGGTTGGAAGAACTCAATGTGCAACTATATGTGTGCTAAAGGAGCATGCATTGTGAAAAAGTTAATTTCTAATCCAACATGTTCTATGTGACCTACTTCTTACCTATTATCTTTTGAGAAAAAGTGATTTTTTAACTTTTAAATGTTTTCCAATAAAAACACTAGATGCAAAGAATAAAATAACCCCAATTCCTACTAACTCAAATCCCACACAATAATCCAAGCTTTCATTGGGATATTTAGTAGTTGTTGAGGGAAATTCAGTTGTTCCCTACTTGAGGATATTTAGTATTTGTTGAGGGAAAAATAAGTAATAAAAAAATTAGATCAATGGATATAGTGAGGAGAAAGTGACAGCTCTAAGCCCATAAGAGCTAGTAGAATTGAAACAAAGAAGTGGGAAAGGTAGTAAAATATGTATATTTTTCTTTTGAGAGAGATGGCCAATTTTCATGTATCTGAATCCAGTACTATTAGAGAGGCTAAAATATAGAGGAATTGTAGTGAGGAGTGTTGTTTCAAATTCTAGAAGGCTTTGTGAGGGGTTCAGAAGGAGAGTTTAGACCTTGTAGCAACAATGAGGGATATTTCCATTGTCACTTAAACAATCTCCCTCTCATCGTTTAGTGGATTTTCACCACATGGGATGCTTCCCTGTATTCATGTATAAGGATAATATAGTTATAAGGCTTCAAGTGATGCAAATAGGCTAAGTCAAGATACCTTATGTTGGATAAGGTTTAATTATTCTTGATAATGGAGCAATGTATCATGCACCTAGACTATATAAAGAACTCTACACACTAGGGTTTCTTGATATGAAATGATAAAGGAATACCTACACACTTAGAAGTCAAGGAAAGGGTTTACTTAAAGATTATATCAACAAAGTGATAATGTAAACCCTCAAATAGGCTTCAAGTTGAATCTCGAATAGGGTTTATGGTATTTAAGGCACAAAATTGATTTAGGAAAGATGAATTCAACCCTATTAATGGAAATGTTACCATATAAAGGCTATATTTTTCATTTAAAAGGTATAGGGAGGTAAACCCTTAGTTCTTATCCACAAATATGAATTCAAACTACCCTAAAAATGTTAAATTTTGTAACTATGGTTGGTCTTCATAACGTATATTTCAGCCCTTGTTGAATTTATATTGATTATTGTAAAGGGGTCAAAAGAAAAATATATTTTTTGAGTCATGTCCATTTGGACTCTTAAAAGAGAAAATATTGAATTTTTGGCTCCAAATCTTGTTAAGTCATCCTCCCTTCAAGTCAAGTTGGCCTAGGCATAAGACACACCCATTTTACCCAACATATAACTATATATAGACATTCTACCTCCTCTACAAGGTAACAATTTAATCTCTCTCATCAAGAATCTTTTGGGCATCCAAGTGAAGGACATGAAGGACAAGGAGGATAAAAAAGAAGGAAAATTTCATCTCTTGATCTGTCTTTCTATATCACATGTGTGGAAGTCTTCTCTCTCCCCAATTTTCACTATTTTCTAGGCAATTGCAGTTTCCATGGATGTAATTTATGGGTAGTTGTAGGGGGTCTAAATTCTAAGATTTTGACAGTTTTTGGGAAGTCAAAATTCAACCTAAGGTATAATAGAAGGACAAGTTTCTCAATAATATTAGAGGCTTGACTTGGAGGGTGAGGACTAGGTTTGACCATAGATTTTTTGGAGGTCAGTTTGGCCTAGTTATTGACTATAGGTCTACATGTGTCTCTTGTTGTGAAACAAGAATTTCTCTATTGAAAAGGTTGTTGGGTCTTTCCCTAAGTGGGTTTTCCTAGGGTAAATCGTGTGCTCCCTTTGTGCTCTGTGATCTCTATTGTTCCACTGCTTTTATATGGTTGAGTTTCTGAAGTGTAATTGCTTAATGATATACTAGAAAAATTAAAATAATATCGAAATCATTAGAAGTAATTATTAGTTTTCATAAATATTGTGTGTGTATCTATTGCACTTGAAAAATAAACAACAAGCAATTCAACCATAGAAAAATCCCTAATGGCTTGGCTTTATAATCCTAGGAGATATAAAAGAGAAAATATTTTAGTTTTGAAGACTTTTTATCAACAAAAATTTACTATAGCCTAATCCTACTTGTGTTGATGGAGTGGTAGGGAAAATTTTGGAGAAAAACGACAAATGATTGGAGTAAGGGGGGAATATGTTTTCCACTTGTGAAACCCTAACTATCTTTTTTTGTGAGGGGATAAATTAAATATATGATGCACACTAGGAGTTCTTCAATGGATTTCAAGGAAGAACATATTAAAAATGCAAAATTTATCCCAAATTTTTGATAAATATAATTATTTTAGTCATGGAACATAAATAATTCATTCACATGCAAAAAAATGAAAAATTAATAATATACTTCCAAATTCTTCCAAAAATAAACTTATTTCAATCCCAAAAAGACATATCTAATACAATAGCCAATCTCCAATAGTTAATTCTCCATAATAGACAGAGGTGATTCAAACTCTTCTAAGATATGTTGCAATCTCAAGTGTGATGATGAAAAGAGAAGGTGAGGGATCCTTTATTTATATGTCACTGGACCAAATAATATTAGCCCACAATCCCTAATTTTTTTTGAAAATGAGTGTTTCACAAGACAAGGGTTTACAACCCAACTCCATATCTCAAAAAAAACAAGTAATGCCCCAAAATCCCACATGTGTGGGTCAAGATCCTCCAATAGTATGATGTCATGCCCCTTTTGGGTCATAATTGCTACAAAAATGCATGGGATGGGCTAGTGAGATGTCCCATAATCGTAGTCAACTCCAACTCTTGAGGGAGACCTAAAGAAATGGCCCACAATGCCTACATGTGTTAAAACCATGCTCTAGGTGCCTTAAATCACACTTTCTAGGGCTAGATAGGTGATGTGGCATCCTCTCTCTCTCTCTAACATTTCGGCTCCAAGTGCAAGACCTATTTTGTCATCCTGGGAATTACCAAAATCATTTGGACTCTAGATGAAGTAATTCCCATCAAAAGTAGCTTCAAATCTATCTTGGGGGCATCTTGGGTCTACTTGTTACAACATCAATAAAATACAACAACAAGCAAGAGGAGCTAAAAATTTAAGCATCTGGCGGTTCCATGTTGTGAAACCAGGTCCAAAAATAGAAGAAAAGAGAGATCAACGCCTTAGAAATCAGCCACTTCGAGGGGGCAACCTCCAATACAATACATAAATGAACAATTCTTGGATGATACAAATTACCAAACCTCCTTTCTATATATAGGATTCCATGGGGTCACAATGTAATCCTAGCCGACGTAACAATAATAATGTAAGGGCACAATAATAACAATATGGGGGTTATAGGGGTACAATGATAACAATAAGGGGGTTACACTAACAAAAATAAGGGACTATACTAGTAATATAGGGACCTAACATGCTCCTCTCCTTCAAAAAAGTGCTGTCCTCAACGCTTGAGTAGCTTCAGGTGCTTTAGTATAAAATTCTCATCCTCCCATGTAGAATCTTCAGTGGGTAAGTTCTTCCATTTGATGAGATACTCTGAAATTGATCGATTTCATAGCTATCAAGTTCTTGTTTTGGTGACTGCTTCAGGTTCCAATATGGTTTTTCCTTCATCATCAAGTTCTGGCGATATTGTTGGAACTGGAATTTTGTCCCCTATAACGTTCTTTAAGCATGAAACATAGAAAACTGGATGCACTCGCGAAAAAGCAGGAAGCTCCAATTTGTTTTCCATAGTGCCAATCTTTTGCAACACCTTTTAAGGACCATAGTACTTTGGCGATAATTTATTATCCTTCCTAGCTTTCTTGAGGGACATTTTTTTGTATGGTTGTAGCCGTAAAAATATCATCTCCTACATCAAAACTTCTCTCACTGTGACATTTATCTGCCTGTTGTTTCATTCGATTTTGTTTCAAATTTAGGTTATCCTTTAAGAGTTGGAGAACTTCTTGTTGATGCTTGATGTGGTCTTCCACTGTTTGAACCCTAGAATTTTCCCCTAAAGAAGATGTGATGGACGGTGGATGATATCCATAAAGTGCCATAAATGGGGTCATTTTTTCTGTAGTATGGAAGGAAGTGTTATACCACCATTCAGTGAGAGGTAACCACTTGACCCATTGTGCTTGCTTATCAGATACAAAACAACAAAGATATCCTTCCAAACATTTACACTATCTTAGTTCGACAATTAGATTGAGGATGATAAGATAAGCTATGAGCTAGTTGAGTACCCAAACAAGAAAATAATTCTGTCCAAAAATTTCCTGTAAAACTGGGATCTCTATCACTTACAATAATCTTTGGGTTTCCATGTAGCTTTTGAATTGTTTCCATAAATGCAGTAGCAACTGTACTTGCTTTAAATGGATGAGATAATGCACAAAAGTGTGCATATTTGGTAAGTCTATCAACTACCACCATGATGAAACTCTTTCCTTTGAACTTAGGTAAACCTGTGATAAAATCCATTGAAATCTCCTACCAACATTGACTTGGAATGGATAAAGTTTGTAGAAGACCCAGGTTCTTAATTGTCTCAACTTTATTTTGCTGGAAAACCAAACATTCCGCCACAAAATTTTGAATATAAGATTTAAGGCCATCCCAAAAAAAATATTTCTTCACCCTGTGGTAAGTTTTTAAAAATCCCGAGTGTCCTCCTAAAGGAGAAGTGTGCAATTCCAAAAGAATCTTTTGTTTTAGTTGAGAATTCTTGCAAATATATAAGTGATCTTTGTACCTTAAGGAATCATTTTTCCAACTAAATGTATCAGATGTACTAGGATATTGCTGTAATTTTTGAATGAGTGCCCACACTTCTTCTTCCTTCTTCCATTCATCCCTTGCTTCGATTATCCAATCTGGTTGGATAATAGAAATGGCACAAAGAAATGCTTCCACCTCTTCATCCTTTCTTGAGAGTGCATCTGCAACAACATTTAGCTTCCATTTTTTGTAGATGATTTCAAAGTCGTAACCCAACATATATGTGACCCATTTTTTCTACTCTTATGAAGATAGTCTTTGTTCCAAAAAGTGTTTAAGATATCATGATCAATTTTTACCTTGAAGTGCCTTCCCATTAGGTAAGGCCACCATTTCTTTAGTGCATGTAGTATTGCCAACATTTCCTTCTCGTAAATAGCATTTTGTAAATACTTTCCTTTGATTGGAATACTTTCAAAAGAAATGTGTCTTCCTTCTTTCATTAAACAACACCAATTCCATTTCCTGAGGCATCACATTCCACAATAAAGGTTTTTGTGAAGTCTGGCGTAGCTAAGACTAGTGCTAGGCACATTTCCTCTTTAAGATATTCAAAGACCTTAGTTGTTTCAGTACTCCATGAAAATGCATCTTTCTTCAATAATGTTGTTAAAGGTGCTGCTATTCTCCCATAATTCTTAACAAACTTGCGATAATACCCTGTTAACCCGAGAAAACCACGCAACTGCTTTATGGTTATGGGGAATTTCCATTCCTTAATGGATTTAATTTTTTTAGGGTCTACTTTAACACCCTTGTGAGATACAATATGACCTAGATATTCCACCTCTTGTACTCTATTTTTTGCATATAATTGTTTCTCCTCCAATAGTTTGAGCACCCTGTCAGCATGTTGAACACGATCCTTCCAAGACCTACTGTAGATTAGTATATCATCAAAAAATATTAGCACAAATTTTCTAAGGAAGGGTTTGAAAATGGAATTCATCAACCCTTGAATTGTAGAAGGTGCATTGGTAAGGCCAAAAAGCATGACCAAAAATTCATAATGATCCTCATGAGTTTGAAATGTTGTTTTCGGAATATCTTCAGTCTTCATTCTAATTTGATGATATCCTGAACGAAGATCCAACTTAGTAAAATAAATTTCTCCATGTAATTCATCCAATAATTCATCAATCACAGGAATGGGAAATTTATCTTTAATAGTGAGCTTATTGAGCTCCCTATAATTCGGACACATGCGCCATGATCCATCCTTCTTGTGCACCAATACTACTATAGAAGAGAAAGAACTTTGACTAGGTTGAATTATACCAGACTCTACATTTCTGCAATCATACGTTCAATTTTTCTCTTTTGGACATAAGGATATCTGTAAGGCCTGATGTTTGGAGGAACACTTCCTGGAATCAAATGAATATCATGATCATGATCACAAATAGGTGGGAGTCTTTTGGGAGTTTCAAACACCTTGGAATGATTGTCCAATATTTTTTGGAGATCTGGGGAAATAGATGATTTTGATGTTGGAACTTCTAGTGAGCATAATTGTGCAATTACACCTCTTTTTTCTTTCTTCAGAAGCTTTGTAATGAAATTAGAGCTTATTATCTTTCCTAGCTTCCCTGTGATACCCCGCAATTCGATTTCCTTTCTTCCGAAAAACAATTCAGGAAAATTTATTGAAAATTAAAAGCTACCGTCCCCAAAGATTGTAACCATTGTACTCCTAGTACAACATCAACACCTCTGATTGGAATGGAAAACATTGGAATATTCAATACATATTCCCCCATGGCTAGCTTGATATTATGGCATTTTCCAGAGCAATTTATAGTTCCTCCATTTGCAACCATCACTTGACATTCTGGTGCTGGGTATAGGAAACAATTCAATTCCTTGGCTACCTTAGAATGAATAAAATTATGGGTACTACCCGAATCAATCAACACTATTACCTTTTTCTTCTTGATATGTAATTATATCTTGGGAGTTTGAGGAGTGGTAATTCCTGGCAATGCATTACATGATATGATCAGACTCATTTATTCTTCTTCTAGGGTTGGTTCCTGGTGTATATCCTCTTCTTTTGAAGTTTATTATTCATTTTTTTCCTCCTCTTCACAATCTATGTAAAATAATTTCTTCTCAGCACACTTATGACGTTTAGTGTATTTGATATCACAACTGTAGCAAAGCCATTTTTCTCTTTTTCTTCCAATTGTTGTGGTGTCAACCTTGTAGGTTGTGGAAGTCTAGGAGTAGCAACACTTCCATTTTTATAGATGTGAGTGGTAGGCTTCCTTGTTGCCATAATTTTATATGCAATTTTTCTTACCAACCTGAATGCCTTCTCCAATGAATCAGGTTCCCAAACGTGAACTTCATGTTGGATGTTATCCTTTAAAGTACCTATGAAGACATCAATCTTGTGTTCCTCTGGAATATCAGTTACCCTTATATTCAATTTTTGGAATTCCTCAATGTGATCCCCCACTGAACCTTTTTTTTTAGATTTATCAATTGGCTAAAGAAGGTGTTGCTCTTTGTATCCTCATAATGTGCTATCATTTCCTCCACAAAAATTGACCAAGTGGAAATTTTTTTATGGAATAAAAGCCATCGATACCATACAAATGTATTTTGTTCTAAATGTAAAGTTGCAATGCATACCTTTTGTGTGTTTTGCACATTATTGAGATAAAAATATTGCTCCTTCTATAGTATCCATGTTACGGGATCCTTGCCATCAAACTTCCTCATTTCCATTTTTGGAATATGGTGGTTCTTCCATCCAACATTAGAGTTTATGAAATCACGATTAACATTTATTTTTTTCTCATCATGACTTTCCTCTACTATATTTTCACCATTAGGAAACATTTCTTGTATCAACTTTGTCAAACCTTCCATGTCTGCTTTTAGATCATTCTTCATGTTTTCAATTTTTTCATCGAACTTAGCTTCCATGTCATCCATCTTAGATTCCATGCCAGCTTCCATGCCAGCTTCCATGCCATCCATCTTAGATTCCATTCCATTCTTCAAACCATTCATCTTAGATTCCACACATTTCTTCAAACCATCCATCTTAGTTTCCACGCCTTTCTTCAAAACTTCCATGTCATTTTTTGTTGCTGTTTGCGAGAGTGAAATTTGTTGCACTTGTTCTTGTAATTTTGAAATGTCATGTTGCGATTCTTAATATTCATGACTCATAGTAGAACCTTATAAGGCTTAATGGGTGTTGAATTCCTTTTAGGGGGCATTTTAGAACCCAATACTGATATTTATTCTACAATATGCCCTTGGAATCAATTCAAATTTATTTTTCACATAAGACTTATGTAGTTGAAAAAAATACACACCTTTTTCTTATTTTTGAGAAACTCGATATTGAAACTGAATTATCTCTGTGATTTCGAATCTTCAATATCTAAAATTTAGCCTTGTATTAGCCACCTAAAGCTTCTTTCAAATGCCATAGGTCTGACCTAATTTTCATTCTTCAAGACAAAGTTATGTCCAATCTTCCACAATGACCTAATTATGGACTAGTTCAATAGAGCAAACTTGTATGACTTTCCATGTGTCATTGTTTCCTCCTTCAACTTTGAAATTGATAGACAGGAAGCTACAGTCTGTGTACTTGTGGCCACTATTTACAGACTTCCAATCTAATGCTCAGAGAGAGAGTTATGAAGATTTTCCCACGATCACCTCTTTGAGATGAAATTCAGGGGCCTGAAAAGGCCCTCAATTCCACAAATCCTACCTCCAAAAATAATGAGAATCAATCTCTAAAATTTTTCCACAACATTCCTCGGGATTACTTTTCACTCTGTGAAAATTTTATCTTCTGAACACGTAGAAACAAAGTTATAGCGAAAATTCCGCGATGACCTGTTTAGGTTAAATTCAGGATCCTGCAAAATCCTTAACTTCCACAGATCATATCTCTGAAAATATTGCGAAACAAGATCTGAAATTTTGCGATGATGTTCCTTGGGACTTCGGCTTTGTGCTCTAAAAATTTCCGCTTCTGAACCTTTGTAGAAATTGTTTTATAGAGAAAATTCCACAATGACCTGTTTGGAGTAGCAAAACCCTAGAATCCAAAGCTCTGATGCCAAATGTTGTGAAACCAGCTCCAAAAATAGAATAAAATAGAGATCAACACCTTAAAAATCAGCCACTTCGAGGGGGAAACCTCCAATACATTACATAAATGAACAATTATTTTATGATACAAATGTCCAAACCTCCTTTCTATATATAGGAGTCCATGGGGCCACAACGTAATCCTAGCTGACGTAACAATAATAATGTAAGGGCACAATAATAACAATATGGGGGTTACAGGGTTACAACAATAACAATAAGGGGGTTACACTAACAAAAATAAGGGAATATACTAGTAATATAGGGACCTAACATTCCATGTGGTGTCATTGATCAGCTGGAACATCAAAATGCCCTATTGCCTCCAAGTCTAGCAAGTGCTATGATAGGTCTCTGAAGTTGAATGCCATACCTTGCCACAACAATGAGGTAGATTACCAGTATCACCTCAAAAATCCTCCTCTTTCTCTTTAGTGGAATTGCACCACAAGGGAGGCTTCTCGGTATTCACCCTAAGGATATTCTAAGTTATATGGCTCAAGGTGATGTGAATGAAGGTATAGGTAAAGGTACTTCTTTGATGGACAAAGACACAATTCTTTTGTGTAGTAGGGTATCAGAGCTTAAGCCCTATGAGGAATGTGTGGCCTAATATTTCAAGATATAAATCAACAAAGGAATACCTAGGCATACAAGCACCAATGAAAATGTTTGCAAATTATTTAATATTTAAAGAGAGAAGGAAAACCTTCAAAGTAAGTTGTAAGTTGAAGTCCTAGCTAAGGTTAGGCTTTTTATATGGCACAATTTGCTTAGGGAGGATGAGATAAGCCCTACTACAACAAATTGAACCATTTAAAATGTTAGTTTTTTAGTTTAAATGATCATTAAAGATTAAATAAAGCTAAATAAGCCTCAACATTTATATAATAAACACTCTAATTGAATTTTACCCACCAATATATCCCTAAAAAATTACCTTGAAGGACTTAGAAAATGTAAAATGGAAGGAAACATTGAAGTTTCTGTGATTTTCTAGCAACACAAGGATTCATAGTGCATATTCCTACTTGGGTGATGAATTATTTAGTGATAAATTTAAGGGAATATGACTCTATGCATGGATAAAGGGGGAAACCTCTAGTTTTCACTTGATAAACCCTTGCGATATTTATTTTGAGGGGAGAAATTAAAGAAGGGAATCTCTTTAGGAGGTCCCCTATGGATTTCAAGGATGATAAATTTTACTTGAAAAAATCAAGTAAGATTTTTCATAAATAATATGTATTTAGACATGGAATAATAAAACCCTAGCATAAATTTATCACATGAAAAACAATAAAAAAATTTCAATTACACTTAAAATTCTTCCAAGAAATAGTCACCATTCAATCCAAAAAAGACATCTCAAAAACAAAAATAATTCTTCAATAGTATTAGCTTCAAAAAGATTACATATCCATAATTAAATTACACCAGGCTAAGTCGAGCTCTCTAAATGAGGCCAAAATCCACAAGTTATGATGAGAAAATAGAATGGAGTGATCCTTTACTTATATGAGGTCAATCACTTCCATTGGTTGTCTAAAATCCTATGACAAATTTAATTTTGAATGTACATGAAGAAAAGGGGTTATGGGCCAACCCATTAGCTCAATAAAATAAAATAAGCAACTAATAGCCCACATGTGTGGTTCAAACTCCTCCAAAGTAAGATATCATGCCCTTTTAGGGCTAATAAAGCTATTATATTCAATCATGGATTAAGGGTACGTCCTCAAATCAAGCCTCAAAATGTCTCCATATGTCAAAAAATATCTCTATACTCCCTGAATCACCTCCATGGGGTCCATCAAGACAACATAGTGAAATATACCTCAAGTGTTGGGGCTCCATGAGATGGTGCAAGCCCTTCCTAGTAATCCTGGGGATGATCATCATCATTTGGACTCCAAATCAAGCCATGCTTGTCAAACAATGTCAAGGCTCGCTTGGGGGCATGTTGGGTTTTCCTACTACATCATCAAAATATCCATCACTAAGCAAAGTGAGTTCATCATTTCAACATCTAAGGCTTATATGAGGTGTCAATTGCTAGAATCATCAAAGTTCCCAATGGTCTACTATGGTAGGGAAATGCTACATTTTTAAAGTTATCACTTCTCTCCATAAGTGTAGTACGACTTGGGAATCATGTGGAGTAGGAATGGATTAAATGTTCCCACGAGGCCTTTGCTACTTTTTGAAGGACCATCTTGTAAAACAATCTCAAAATCAAGTGGAAGGAACCACTCATTAGATACCTTATGTAAATGCATCATAGAGGATCATACATTATTGTGAAGGGAAAAGTATGACTTCAAACTGATATAATCTTCAAATATATAACTTTATCAAGTCCCATAATAGTTTTCCCTACCTTGTTAGATGTGGCTAGATAATTAACCATTTTATGTGCTTCTAGCCCCTAATGGGAGGTAATCTTTCCAAGGTCAACCCTTCAATTAACACATGTTTATAATAATGGTGGCGAAAAAGGGAAAATAATTGAAGGTTACATTCCATATCCATGGGACCACTTGATGGAGGTCCATCATCCTTAGTATATAGATGTATGGAGGGAGAAATTGTAGAGGAATGATTTACCCCTTTTGTCGGCTTAATTTTTCCACCATTCTGGTGCGCCTTTTAGTTCTTTTTGCTAATTCTTTGATAACAAGCATATCTTGGGTGTCCAAGTTTGATTTTAATGTTATAGTATTTATTTTCCCCTTGGGGATGAGTTAGTTTCTTGATCATTGGGGTTGGGACATGCAAAGGTTCCTTATGATGTGATGGAGCATTAATTTCTCAAGAACCTAGTGATGGATAGTGAGGGGGGTAGAGCTCATGCTATGCCTTTTCCTATGTGCCAATAAATTTCTTGACCATCTTTTGCATTTGAAATTTTATTTTCCTTTTGTTGTGCTAATATTATGCTTTTATCTTTATTTTAGATGCATCAAATCCATGGAATTTTTTTTTGGCCCTGAATAAAGGATGTGGATGTGAGGGTGCTAATTCCCAATGAACTAATGATGAAACAACCCGAAGGATGAATTTCAAATCAAGGGAATGATGGAAGGTGTTATGGAATGGTTATGGACACAACAATTCAATCCAAGTTTCCCAAGTATTTCCCCTCCTATAACCCTAAGGCCTCATAAAAGGACCCACTAGACTAGGGTTAAAGACTAACCCCCCTAGTGAGGTGAGAGAACAAGTTTACACTCAATATCGATAAATCATTCGTATCACCCCTTTATCCATGTTAAAATGTCCAAAACATTAAGTAAAATTACTTGATTCCAAAATAGCTAAAGTACCTACAGAGTGGTAACCCACCTTCACTAAAGAGGAATTTTAGATGGTGAAAAGTATATCATCAGTGAAATTGGTGGAGAAATGTGGCATATCATCATAACTAAGCAATATATAGGTTTCAAGTTGACTGGCTTTCCAAGATAGGAGAAATATTTTTGCCTATGGGGTTACCCACTTTTGGTGGATGACATATGGATCCAACTTGGGGACATGTTCTCATCGTAGATCACATGATCCATATGATTTATCAGGGATTTCATGAGAATCACAACAATCCCTAGACTTGTGTACCTATCACTTGAACACTCAAATCAAATTGTTTTCTATCATGTGTATGGGGTGCTGATCTTCACCCTTGCATCTATATGATATATAAAACCATACTAAAAAAGAAAAGGTTAGCTATATGAAATCTAGTTTATGATGCAACACATCAACATGAGAAATGAATAAGTAGGATGCACACACAATAGCACGCAGATGCAATGCAACTACTTAACTAAAAATTAATTAGGTAATACTAGGAAAGTACTCCTTAAGAAGTTGGCCATTCACAAGTAGTGTAATGGGGTCTCCCTCAAGTGTTTTAAGGTGATATACATTAACTCTTGTCATACCAGTTACTTTGTAAATTCCTATCCAAAATTTATAAAAAAAATTGTGCATTCCAGGTTTCTCATTTCTTTTGTCCCATAATATAATCATAGTTCCTAGCTGAAATTCTCTAGGCCTATATTTTTGATCAAATGTATTCTTGAATTTCTCTTGATTCCTACCCTTTCGGTCTATTGTGAGGTGTTTAGATTCATCTAACTCAATGATTTGATCAATTCTAGAGTGAACAACACCACCTTGATCAATACAAGTTTTTAGGCATTATAATATGGGAAATTGTAATTTGAGAGGGAGCTTCACCTCCATTCCCTACATATGCTGAAAAGGGATAAATCTCATTGATGATTTTATAGTTATGAGAACAACCCAAAGGGAAATTTGGTCTTATTATCCCAACTCTTCTTATTATTAATTATAGTATTTTTAATAATTTTCATTGAGGTTCTTATTGCTTGATTCAACTTGACTATTTCCTTGTGGGTAATAATTATAATAATGGGCCAACAAAATTCCATATTTACAAAAAAAATGTGAAACAACCATATAATTAAAATCTCTAGCATTAGAGGTCATAGTCTTTGCCTACATACCATATATTGTAATAATATGTTAATTTATAAAGTCTATTACTACTTCATTAGTATCCTTCTTGATGGGAATGGCCTCTACATAGTTGGTCACATAATCAGTGGTTATCAAGGTCCATTTGTGAACATTATTAGAATTATCTTTGAATTCACCTCTAAAATTAACACCCCATAATTGAAATGGAGATTAAATGATAAAAAAATCAAAGGAAGAGTGGGTAATTATTTCTTACAATGGAAATTTAACAAGGTTGATAAGCCCTAAAAAACTTTTGGGTATCAGTGAAGAACGTAGACCAATAATATCCTACCATTAGAATTTTGTGCATAGTGGTTTTGCCATCATAGTTACCCCACAAAACTCGACATGAAACTCGTTGATTGAATTATAAAATTCTTCCTTATTTACGCATCTAAGGATCACCCTATCGGGAATTTTCCATCTCGAACCATCTTGCGTTACAATAATTCATATATCTCATTCTTAAAGCCCTTCTTTTATGGTCCACTAAATTGGGCATGGAAGATAAATTCCTTATGCAATATACAATACTATAATACCATTCATCACTTTGCAGCTCAATGGTTGTGCCACATATTTGTTATTTTTCTCCTAATTAGAAAGCTCTCATATTTTCTTCAGTCAACATCTTAGTTGACCCTTGGCCTTTGAGAATTTTTGTAGGCCTTATTTCTAGATCATATTCTTGAATCTCCGAAACCCAGTTTCCCATAGATCCCAGACAATCATTTTGAGTTAAAATATCCTTGGTACCAAGGTAAGGAACATAATCTTGAATCACGTAATATCCAACACATACCTTAAAATGCTTGAATAACTTAACTAAATCATAACGTTGTTTCTCTGTAATAATGTATCTAAGCTCAACATATTTCAAGGATTTTCTCATGAAGGAAATGGGTTTTCATTTACTCCTGCATATTTTTGCATATTCTTGATATTTTGTCTTCAGATAACAAAGGAAAAAATGATGGATTCTTTAGAGTAATTAGGTCTTATTAGGATCGAGTTGATGATTATCCTTTCTTTTATTTCTTCAAAATAATCGATCCTCTTGCCATCCATAAAAAAGAGGGATATTTTTTTAAGATATAATTTATTGGTTTAATTATTTCAAAAAAATTTGTAATAAAATTTCTTATAAAATTTATTTTACCATTGAAAGACCTCAAATCCTTTTTATTTTTAGGTGGCACTATAGCTCTAATGGATTCTATTCTCTCAGTTTCAATGCTAATTCCTTCTTTTGAGACAAAATTCTCTAATAACTTTCAGTCATCAACACCAAAGGTATAATTCTTGGGATTCAATGATATAACACATTTTATACATCTCTCAAACACCTTCCTAAGATGTTGACAATGATATTCCCATTCCTTATATGTCACAATTAAAGCATCTTGATATATTTCCATTATCTTGTCAATGATATATCTGAAAGAAAATTCCATGGCTCTTTGGAAAGTTGATTCAAAATTTAATAAACCAAATGATAATCTCAAATATTTAAATTTTCCTCGCAGGGTAGTAAAGATATTTTTTAATTGATCTTCTTCCTTTACTACCACTTGGTTATACCTTTAAAACCCATCTAATATGGAAATTATTTTGGATGCCATGATTTATTTAGGATTTTTTCCATGTTAGGAAAAGGGTAATTGTCCTTAAGACATGCTTGATTCAAATCCCTAAAATATACACACATTCTAATGCTACCATTATTTTTCCTAATGATTATAGGGTTTGGTATCCATGAGGAGTGTCTTCTATGGGAAATAATCTTAGCATCATAAATATTTTGAAGTCCTTCTTAAACTAAAGGGACCAACATAGGATTTATGTTTCTCAGCTTTCATCTTTTAGGTTTGGCTTATTCCCTTAAATGGATAGAATGTTGGATGACATATTTTCTATAGGATTTTAAATCTTGGTATGACCATGCAAAGACAACCTTGAACTCTCTAAGGAGTATTTCCACCTCAACTCTTTCATTATTGGATGTTCCTTTTCCTATATTAAAAATTTGCGAATTATTATCAATCCCTAGATTGATCTCACTAATACCAAGTGATCCATCAATTTTATTTTTTACCTTGCAACTATCATTTTAGCTGAAGGATATCTCCATAGAGATTTTATTCTATATGCCTACCTAGTAGTGTTCACTCTGATCCACCTTGTTTGAATTAATTTGAAGGATTCCTATAATGTGATAATCATCCTCAAACACTTGCTAGTGGTCTTGGTTTTCAAGTATGGTTGGGATAAAGACTACCTCCATCGTAAATTCCCCCAAACTAGTAGTGGTCTAAATCGGTGGTTGTAAAATTGTAGCCAGTACAACCAAGGAATAAAATATAACATTATTTTCTCTCAAGACAACCTCATTGCCAAAGTTTTTGAAGCATCCCATAGTATGAGACACTAAATCCTTGTATTTCTCAAGCATTTCATTTTTGGCATTAAATGTTACCTTGATTTGAGAGACAATTAGGTCATAACCCCTATCGCCTTTAGGTGATTTATTCCCCTACTAAGAGCTAGATCTAATTCTAAAGTAATATCCGAATATTCGATTATGTTATTTGTGCAATGGAAAGAAATTTGGTATGAGAACAATATATGTTTCTTAAAAGGTGATTTTAGGATAAGTCTTGTCCCTGAGTCAGACTTGGAAGATGCTCCATCAAAGTATATGGTCCATACTTGGTCCACTTACCATTCAGGGGAAGCAACCTTTTTGGATATTATCCTATCTCCACATCCACAATATTTCTCTTGGTATTTATGAAAGATAATACATTTTTGTTAAACCAAAGGTTGGGTTGAGGGGAACCTTTTTATTTATTTTTTAATTTTTTTTTTACAAAGTAAAATTCGTAATTTTTATTAGTGAATAAAAATTAAATACTTTTTGTGCATGGTTGCACTAAAAAATGTAGAAAATCCATGAAATTATGATTTTCTAATACGAAAAATTTGAAAGTCACTATCTTTTCATAAAAACATATAATTTCTCTACGAAAATTTTCAGTGTAATAGAATAGAAATAAATTAACAATTCACAAAAGAGAACACAACAATTTTCTAGGGAACCCAATTGGGAAAAACATCACTTGCTTGAGAAATTTTATTGAAGAATGAGCAACATATCTCTTACAAGTAACCTTGCTTCAATAGAGAATACAAATTGATCTCTAAGCCTTGAACTAGGTTTCAAACATGCTTGCAAGATCCCTGATCCTTCCTCCAATTTTTAAGTGCACTATTAACCCCTATTAAATATGAAAAAACCCTATTTCTATGCACATTTCATTGAGTAATTTATTTCCTCTCCAATAATTCACACAAGAATGCTTGGCACCTTTCTCTCACAAGCTCACAAAATTATGATTACAAGGTGTGCCTTTGTTCCTTCTTTATAGAAATTTGGATGGCTAAAATTAGTGAATTTTCTAATTAAGGAATGATTTTGTGATTGATTTAGTTAGAATGAGTTAACTTCTCATGCAACTCACCCTATTTCAATTCAACCACTTGAAACTCAATCACTTGTTCTTTTACTCAATCGTCTCACACTAGAAAATAAAGAACTTGACTTTCAATTTCAACACATCAGTTAATTGCAACCTAATTCCTCCTAAATTTTAGGTAAACTCCTAAATTTTAGTAACACGAGCATGCATAATAAGGAAATCAAGTTTGACTCCTTAAATTAAGGTGAAAATCAAGGAACAAATTTCTCGCTACATTTTTCAACAAAAAAAGTGTGAACATCCATCCGTTGAAAAGAGTGATAAACAACATAAGGTCAAGCCTAAAGAATACAATACAACAAAAATATGTATGAGATAATATATCATCTAGTTGTATACACATATGCATACCAAGATGCAAAGAAAAGAATTCCAACTAGAGGCAAAAAAACTACCATCCTTGAACTCTATCTTGTGGTAAATCTAGCTGAAGGCCTTCAATGAACGACCTATGATAATATTATGATGTGGCCCCTTATATATGCTCAAATATCTTATGTAGTCCCAGAAACAGAAAGGAACCAGCGTTGGAGAGCACATTTATTGCTTTTTTCCTCTCCTTGTAAATATGTTGACAAGAAATTTGGTCAAAAGAGTGTTTAAGATGCAAAACCTCCTCAAGGATTGGGAGCATTTTAGTGCATGTGACAATGTTTAATCTCATTAAACCAGTTTATAATAATCATCAAATCCTTATAATTCTAAAGTATTGAAAAGAAGAAGAAGCTTAAGACTAAGAAGTTTTGCAAAATTATTGGTTGCTCTTCCCAAAATGCTTCGTAGCTTGAAAAAGTGGTTTTAAGTGAGATATAGAATTACACCCCCACCATAATCACCTCCTTTAGACGACAATACATTAAAGAAATCCCAGGGTTTTAATTTATCAATCTCATCCTCTATAATATTTTGAGGAGAATGAGGTTTATTATACAAGGGAAACATGGCATAATCTATTATAACTCTTGTAGCCACTTGATAAAATATGGACACTTTGTCTCAGAAAATAACTTTATTTATTGTGATCCATATGCCCCAATATATAAGGGGAGGGATGTTTCTAGTCTTCTTTGGCACAGCCCAATCCCACCACTCTTTCCATATATTCGAAAAAGAGACACCTTGTAAAATTTGAGTTCCATAGACTCATTGTGAAGGGGCAAGAAATGAAAAGATGCATAATTGATTCCACTATATTCTTACACAATTCACACCAACTGGGACAAATCATGCTATGCTTCTGTAAATTATCCCAGGTTGGGACCTTATGTTCCAATAGACACCAAAAAAATAACCAAGATTCAGGAGGGAATTTGAGTTTCCATATCTTCTTCCACCACCAAACAAATTCATCCAACTATTTGTTGTTTATAATATGCAGTTAGCCTACTTTTGGGGTGTAGACTCCAAAGGAAGAGTGCAAAAAACACATTGAGTTAATTTCATCCCTTATATGCACATGAGAAGAGTTTAGAGCTACAATAAAAGTGTGCCGAATATTATGAAATTCCATTGGTAGATTGAGCTGGGGAGTACTAAGACAAAATTAGGCCTAAACAAAAATATTTTATGGATAAAAAACATGGTTTAAATTTGATCTACCATTTTCATTTGAGAAGCTAACCAACTCTCGAGGAAGGCGATAAGAGTCTCCACGACCCTCCCAGGGATTCACCCTGATTCTCAACCTTTCCCCATTCTTGACTGTCTAAGCAAGACCATCTTCAACCATAGAGAAATATGATAGAAAAACCTTCCATATGATGGAATATTTGGATTCGTCTTGTCAGGAATCCGTATTCAATGCTTAAGAGATCTGGGATAGATATATTTACTATGATAAATAGTATTCCAAAGACTATTTGTGAAAGAAATCTACAGACAAATTTGGTTGCTAAATATTTTTCTAAAGAGTTCATATCCCTCAACCCCCATCCACCCCAGCCCTTGGCAAAATTATTTTTGTCCCACTTGACCCATGGAAAGACCTTGCCAACTTTTTTCCCCTTCCATAAAAAGTGACTGCATAATTTATGAATATAATTCAGTACAAAAGCATACATCTAGGACAGGGACATCTAGAATACCAGAATTGCTTCCAACACAAATTTAACAAGAAAAATTCTTGAAGAAATTGGTCCTGAATATGGATCCCTGTTGGGATTCAAAACGTCGACATGATTCTTATTACACTATGGATAATCGGAGAATCTCTGTTACAAATGATAACCATAGAATCCTAAAAACTAACAACAACTCCTGCTTTGGATAGCCATTTGAAACATTATTTCTTTATTCTCTTTTCAATCTTAGCAATAATCCAAAGCCAATAATTTTTCCTATAATCATTTGGTTTCAGATGAAACCCCATATATTTCATACCTAAATAAAAATTTAAGGATTGGAAAGGGAAAATAACTTGGGCATTGAGCTCTTCAGCCCTTGACAACCTAGTGGGGGACATAGAGGATTTATGTATATTTACCATCATACCAGTATATTTTTGAAAGAGAATTAGAAATTCCTTCAACGTAACAAGATATATTCTAAGACCATTACAAAATAACAGCACATCATTTATGAATAAGAGATAAGTAATGAACAAATCTTCCGCTACCTATGCCCCATTGATCTCTCCCCTTCTCTTGGCCACCTTGATCATCCTGTTCAATCCTTCAACTACCAAAAAAAGTAAGAGTGAAGGTAATGGATATCCCTTCCCCAACCCCCTCTATGAACTGGAGAAACATGACAAAGAACCATTTATAAGCATAACAAATGACACAAAATATAAACAATTCATCACCTAGTTGATGAAAGGGAATTCAAAATCCATATGTGTAATAATCAATCTGATGTAACACTAGTTGACATTATCATATGCCTTTGAAATTTCAATCTTAACTATTAGGCCTTTTTTCCTTTGGGTTTTTAGGTTTTGAAGCCCCTACTAAATAACCCATATGACTTTGTGAATCTGAAAATCCTCCAGGAACTAAAATTGTTCTTTTAAAACATTTTTGGATAATGTGTCACCTAAATATTATACCTTAGAAAGGAAAGAGTGAATATTCTAGGGTGAAGAGGGGGTTGATGACTCATGACAACACTTGGAGGAAGCTATAATTGGGGAGGAGCAGGTGGGCAGGGAAGATGGGATGGGGAAAGAGGTCATGGAAACATAAGGAGGGGGGTGGGACATCATTTACTCAGAACCATATTTCCAACATTAAGAGCTTTGAAAGTCTTAGGAAAATTATTAACCAAAGGGGGAATAGAGTAGTTACCAAACATGGAGGAACCTCGAGAAGAAAATGAACAATCTTGTGATCCTAGTGGCCCCTATACCACCCGAGAAGAATTTTCTGCTCCACCATTATTGACCTGATCATTTGAAGACTCCCTTTACTGCATTTATTGGGAAGGGGAATCCTTTATCCGACATCCTTTCTCATCATGAGAAACCCCATGACAATTCCCCTTCCTAAAACCCCGACAACCATATTTTATTGTGTATGGGATAGTGCGTTCCTTTAGAACATGCCTATGGTTGTGAAAATGATGGAATCATAAAGGAAAACCTTCATAATCTAGGGGCTGACAATGGGAGTAGCCCTTGTAGGTAATATTAAATTTGTCCAGAAATCCTTTGCGAGGATTCAAATTTACCAAAACCCTCACAATGTTTTTCCTTTAATTCACTTGTAATGACATGTCTACCTCTAGGAAAGTTCCTAACTTGTTTCTAACCCTTTGGAACACATACAAGTTCCACATCTGTGGCGACAAACCGGGATGTCCTCCATCTTTTCCCTACTAGCATAAAATAGGGGACTCCATTTCTTCAAGACCAAAGGGATAGAATTAATACTCCAATGTCTACCAAGAATTTGATTTACCACCTTTGTTCAGGAAAATTCAAGCATAAACCATCCATGGGAGAGGATAATAACCGAAGGGGTTGATTCCAAGAACCCTCCTCATTCTTTTTCATGCCATTTTTACAAAAAGCTGGACAAGAAATTCCCCCCCCTCATTCTTCCAACCAGAACCTTCTTTGATGTGTCCATTACCTCCTCCAATGGCAATTCCACTCCAAGAATTGAATTCTCTCCCCATCCTTAACCTTTGAACCATTCTTCTTCTTTCTTTTGCACCCCAAGCTCGAGGGGTCTCCTAGATAAACATATGAGTCTAAGGTTTTTTCTTTACTGTTGTTTCCTTCGACACCAATTTTAACTCCATTATCATTCTAGAGAAAATGAAGGGAAGGTGTTCACTCCGAGAGGAACCCCAACAGTAAACTCAGAGGAGCACAAAGATGGATCTCCAAAAGGGTTGATGGACACTTCCTTACCTATACCCTTTAAAAATCCCTCTCCTCCATCCTTTCCATTGACTACCCTTGACTTGATGTGTGATCATAAAACCAAAAACGCCTCAACTTCAATAATCATCATGTCCAATAACCTTAGAAATTGATCATCGTCTAAGAGGTTTTCTAGAGAAGAGATGAAAACTGGTAGACCCTCGATGACTCCTTCTAGGACATTTTACCCTAGAGATATTACATGCATTGACTGATGTGATGATTCCAATGAGCCTACATGTGAAAACCCTAAATATTCCTCATGTGCCACCTATGCTTGAACCACCTCCTGAAGCTACAACAGAGCTATATTAACACTCATCTCCATTGCATCTAGATCCCATGCCTCCACCTCAAGAGGTTCTTCCAAAATAAGCTCCATTTCACTCGAGTCCTTAGAAAAATCAAATTCTTCCTCTATTGTGCCTTGTAACCACCCATAAAACCATTTCCATAATTTCTTGACCTTAAACTATCCACCTAAATTCTGTCGAAAAGTGACCTTCACCATGAACTGCTACAACACTACACTGAAACCGCTAGTTGAATCTAGGTTGAATTTTCCTAGAACCCTTAAGACTCAATAAGTGAGCCTCATACAAGCCACCACGTATTAATACTACTTCCAGTCTGAAAATCATCTCATTTGAGTCTGACCACGCATGCTTCTGACCCCAAATGCGGAGTCTAAAAAAAATATCAGCCAAAGAGAAATATTTTGGGTTGAGGGGCACTTAAAGATCAATGTATAAGAATTTTACCCCATGGGAACCTTTATGTGTGACATATCCATTTGAATGGTACCTTCGAAGTGGAAACCCACTTCCTAGACAATAACATCCCCCAAGCATCCAGAATATCAATAACAATTATATCCATACATATATTATTTTCATGATTCCCATGAAAAGATACATATGAATCCTTAATTATCCCACACACTTTGACAAATTTGGAGTCAATATCACACACATTTCTATATGACCTTATATTTTCTATCCCTAATTGTTTCATGATTTTCAAATACATTATGTTAGTGGATTACCTTGGGTTAAGCATATAGTTATGGGGAAAGAATCCATTTATCTCAAGGGATATGAAAATGGACTTTTCCCTCCATCAATTTTTTTTTTGTACAAAATAATAGGTGGGTAAATCTCATCTACATAAGGTTACAATTGAGTTGGTATTCTTCTATATGTTAATTTGGGCAACAATCACCTTGTAATTTTTCATCACAAAATGAATCCACTCCCCACATTTGATTTCTGCATTTTTGGAGAAATTTAATGGGGAAATCCAAGCCATATTAGGCTCATTAAGTTCTTTCTTCATGAGGTCATACACCTAGATGGCATTGTATTAGGCTTGTAAATTTTTCATAGGATACTTATTCCTAATGTGGTATGGTATATCTCAAAAAAATTCTTGAATATTATGATGAGAACACCAACTCATCAGGGTGTTTTAATTTTTTGAGTATTATCACTATAAAGTGATTTTATATTTGATTGAACTCTCTAATAGTTTTAGGTTCATCTTTATTTACCATGTGAAAATATTTATACAATTCCACAGTTGTCCTTTCTTCAATCCACCTAAATGATAAGGAATTTGAAAGGGCACTCCATGAGCATAAACATTTATCAGGAATGGATAGAAACCATTCCTTGGCATAACCTTCCAACGACAAAGTGAAAAGATTCATAATCACATTGTATTTATTTTCCTTATTTAGATGAGAAGAGAAAGTTATTTCAATGTCTCTTAAGTGTTTCTTTGGATCATCAGAGTCATTTTCATGGAACAATGGAAACTGTTTATGGGTTTTAGGAAAGGAGTGATGATATTCTAACATTCTTTCTAACTTAAGGGGAGACACGATGTAATTAATCCAAGGTTTTACTTTCATGTCCATGTTTAACTTATCTAGGGAAAAAATTCCAAGGGAAACACTTGTACTTATTTGATATATGAGGATCAATCTGAGGCATTCTTCCCTCATGACAATGGAGTTACCAGGTGAGAACTTATGTTGTTATTTTATATGATGTTCTCATTAGAATTTAATAAATCTAATTCATCAAATTAAAAATGGGTTGACTTAAATCCTTCGAAGAAACAATGCTAGAAATTATTCCTCAAAATCTATATGACTTTATGAGAGGCCTCGTGAGGCGGAGGTCAAACCTTGTTGCAACAATGAGGTTTATTACCATTGTCACCTCAACAATCCTACTCCTTTTGTTTAGTGGAATTGCACCACGATAGAGGCTTTGCAGTATTCAACCCAAGGATATTTTTTATTTTTATTTTTTGTAAGCTTGGTAGGACTACATCATCAACATGTCCAATATATCACCCCGATCTGGTGGGGAATTGAACCGATTACCTCACATCAAGGAGTATCTTAACGGAGCACCCGATCATCATCTATCCAAGGCCTTGTGGACACCCAAAGTATATTCTAAGTTAGATGGTTCAAGGAGGCACAAATGAAGAGCTAGGTAGGTATACTTCTTCAATGGAAAAAGACATAATTATTTTGTGTAGGAGAAATGTGTCATATATTAAGCCCTAATAGGCATGTATATTGGACTAAGGTTTCAAGATATAGATAAATAAATGAACACGTAGGCTTAAAATCATCAAGGAAAAGGTTTAAAATGTTTTAATCAACAAAGAGAGAATAAAATCCTTTAAATTAAGCCCCTAAGTAAGGTCCTAACTAAGGTTAGGGTTTTTCTAGGGCACAAATAACTGAGGGAGGATGAGGTAAACCCTATTAGGGGGAATTAAACAATGTAAAATTCTATAATTTGAGTGTAAAGGATCAAAAAATATTATTTCAAGATAATAAAGCCTCAACGTGTGTCCAAGAAGTGCCCTAATTGAATTTGACCCTAAAATCTAGCCCTAGTGGCTTAACTTGAAGGAATTAGAAAAAATAAAAGGGAAGGAAATATTGAAGTTTCTATGATTTTTTAATAACACAAGGATTCTTAGTGCTTATTCCTACTTGGACGATAGATTATTTAGGGCTAAATTTAAGAGAATATGAACTTATTCTTGGAGTAAGGGGGGAAACCTAGTTTTCACTAAATAAACCCTAGCTATCTTTTTCTAAGGGGGAAAATTAAATAGGGGAAGGCATCTAGGATGTCCCCTATGGATTTCAAGGAATATAAAATTTTCATGCAATAATCAAGAAAAAATTTCTATAAATAATATGCATTTAGGCATGGAATAATAAAAACCCTAGCATAAATTTATCAAGTGAAAAAAAAATAACAAATTGCAGTTACACTTACAATTATTCCAAGAAATAGCCTTCTTTCAATCCCAAAAATACATCTCAAATACAAAAATCATTATCCAATAGCAATGACTCCAAAAATATCACATATTCACGAGTATCAAATTCACTACACTAAGTCGAGCTCTCTAAAGGAAGCTAAAATCCACATGTGATGATGAGAAAATACAGTGGAGTGATTTTCTATCTATATGAGGTCAATCAATTACATTAATTTTTCTAGAAGCCATATGACAAGTTTATTTTTGAGTGTAAATGAATAAAATGGGTTGCAATCCAACCCAATAGCTCATTACAATAAGATCCACTAATAGCCACACGTGTGGGTCAAAAATCCTTCCAAATAAGATGTCATACCCTTTCAAGGTTAATAAAGCTCCAAAAATGCTAGAAATGGGATAGATACAACTCCAACCATCATAATCAACCATTTATTAAGGTAAGCCCTAAAAAAAGCCTCAAAATGTCTCCATATGTCAAAAAGAAACTTTAGGTGCCTTACATCATCTCCATAGGGGTCATCAAGGCAATGTGGATTAGGGATTCATGATGTGGTACAATACCTCCCTGGTCATCATGGGATGACCATCATCATTAGGAATCTAAAGCAAACCATGCCCATCAAATAATTTTAAGGCCAACGTAGGGGCATGTTGGTTCTTCCTGGTAAATCATTAAGAATCTACATCACTAAGCAAAGTGAGATTAACATTTCAACATCTAGGGGAGCTTTGAGATTTCAATCAACTTCCAGAATCATCAAAGTGCCCATTGCTCTATTGTGGAAGGGAAAAATTATATTTTCAAGCTAATTACTTCCCTTTAGAAGTGTAGTACAACCTAAAAAACATGTGGTGTAGGCATAGAGTGAATGTTCCCATAAAGCCAAGTTTGCTTCTTTGTGAAGAACCACCTAAAAAATCTATCTCAAATCAAGTGAAATCAACTAGTCATTAGAGACAACGAACATAAATGAATCATAGAGGACCATAAATAATTGTTAAGGGCATGGTAAGACATCAAAATGAGACCAACTTCAAACACATAGTTAGGAAAATTCACATAAAAGTGTTCCATACCTTGTTAGAGATGGCCAAATAATCAACCCTATTAGGTGCTTCCAACCCCCAAGGGGACATGACATGTCCAAGGTCAAACCTTTAGCTCATAGGTGTTTGTGATAGTGGTGGAAACAGAGGAGAAATACTTCATGGCTAGGTGTCATGGCCATGGAAGCCGTTGATGGAGGTCCATCATCCTTATTGTATAGATGTATGGAGGGAGAAATCATGGAGGCACGAGTTACCCCTTTCCTCAGCCTAATTTTTCCACCCCTCCAGTGTGCCTTTTACTTCTTTTGACAATTTTTTGATAAGGATCATAACTTAGGCATCCAAGGTTGATTTTAATGATGTAGCTTAGGTTTCCAAGATTTCTCATCAAGGTTGGGGCATGCAAGAGTTCCTTTATTATGTGATGGAGAATCAAGTGCTCAAGGAATTGGATGATGGCTAATAACGGGGGTAGAGATCATGCTAGGATTTTTCCCATGCACTAATTAACGTCTTAGCCAAAATTTTCATTCTAACTTTTATTTTTCTTACATTGTGGCCATTTTATGCTTTTATCGTTCTTTTAATTTCAATGAACTCTAGGGAAAATTTTTCAACCCAGACTCAAGGATGAGGATAAAAGGATGTTGACTCTATTAGCAATAAAAATGTTAATGGTGTATTCACCATTGTGTCACTATTTTCAGTTTTTTTAATGTCCTAGTCTATGTCCAAGTTTGAGTCATTTCCAACAAGGGTGAAAAAGAGTCCCAAAATCAAGGTACTTTTAAGTGAATAGGCGTCATTAATGTTTTAGAGTCATAAAATAAGTTGACATCACTATTTTAACTTATGATAGTGTTGAAGGCTAGTCATCATCTGGATAATAAATTTAAAGTCACCTTGTTTGGAATAATAGCTACCTCTATTGTGATTTCATAGTCTAAAAAGTGATGCAATAAAGGGAAGCTATTTCTCAGAAATGAAAGTCATATATTCCACACAGTGAAAAGCGCAGCTATTTCACTGAGATTTTGGTTATCTCAATAAGAAGGCTACAGGAAAACAAATACCACTCCTCCAACAAGCAGTTTCAGTTTTCAAAGCAGGAAAATCAACACTTCGTGGATAGTATTGCAACCAGAGTTCTTTAAAAGCAAAGCGCTGCTTGAAGAAAAAATATTGACCAGTAGAGTGGGAGATCCAGAGAAGAGAGTGTAGTGAAGACCGTTAGATCTAGGCACAGATCAACGATGGAGGTTAAATTGAAAAAAGAGTGATTTCACACATCGGCAATTATTATGTTAATGTTTTAAGACTTCGCAAGTTAAATGGTATATCTTACGATGAAGGGATGAAGGTGGCCACGTGTCGGAAAAATGCTCCAATGCATATCGCATATTATACAAGATAACGTTAACGGAGGAGAGGTAATTCCTTAAAAATTTTGATGTGTGATTTGCGAGCGACCTCACTGTTTGTTATGCCGTGACATCTCCATTCTCATCGCACATACCACTTCGCCAGTTTTAACATTTAACTCCTGCATTTTATAATAAAACTTCCAATGCATGATCTGCGATCAGTTCCATTTCTTTGCCACGACATCACCCCATCACAAAATCACATTTTTTTCTCATTTGTGTCTTAATTTTAAACGCTCTGATCCCAATTTTCAATTGCGATATATGTCTAATAGGTTTTCTTCCCCCACCTATCATTCATTCCGCTCCATGTCTCCTCTATCAATTAAACCTTTTTCAAAGGGTTTCTTTGTGATTTCTCATAAAACGAACCTCCACCTTTATATCCAAAGAGTTTCAGGTTTTCTGCCATTGCAAAGGGTTTTCCACCAAAAAAGGAGAGGAACAACGAAACAGTGACAGATTTTCTCTGAAACAGTTTTCTACCACTACTCTTAGTACCCACACGTTTCTACTTGGCATTAGGCAGCACTCAAGGAACAACCACACACCATTTTCATTATTTTTTACACTTTTTATGGAGTTGGTTGCACTAGAACAAAAGAAGAGTCTTCCCATAAACTGCCACGTCATACAAACCACTTCGAATTGCTAGCCTTGATGCTGTTATTTTCATTATGTCACAACACATTGTATTAATTTTTTAGGATAAGCCTCATCTCTTGTAGGAGATCGTAATAACTTTTGGGAACAGGTTTACTCCTTTTGTAGGGATGATAGTTTATTACTTTTGTATATTTGTGATAAAATATTATGTAAAAAGTGTTGGTTGGTGGTTTCAGAATTTTTGACTCATATGATCTGTAATCTTTTTTTGTGAATGAAATGGAAGGATACTAATTAGGACTCATTACAAATTTTCTGTGTGTATTGTCTACTTTACTTGGATTTCCATATCTTTTCTTTCAGTTACATTTTACAAACCATTATGCTATTATGTGTTCCTATCAGTATCTTAAGCATGTTATGTTTTTTATCAGTTTTTTTAAGTCTCACACAGTGAGAATTACTAGTAAAATAAATTTTATAACAGTGGAAGAGAATCACTCATGATAGTTATTATTCATGATATTTCAATGAGAATCTTGTTAGACTATAAATAGATTTCTCCTAGTGGAATAATATCAAACTGCTACTTTTGTGAATTTCTACCAAATGCAGTAGATTTTTGTTTTACAGACTTACTGTTTCCTCTCATGTTACAGTTTCCTCTCCTCATAGGCTACAAATTTTCACTCTGCTACCACATCAAGCTACAATACCATCATTTGTAGAACTGTGGATTTGAGTGAAATCTCTTTTCAATAAATCAGAGTTTATACCACCTACCAATCTCATAAAAAAATCATTAAATTGCCTTAGAGTTTAGGATGTGTTTGGTCAGGCGCTTGATGTAGTCCAAGTGTTGATTCTAATGCCAACATATTTTGGTGCATCTGTCAGGAGCCGAAGGCCTTGTAACGAATTATTCTCTCGAGTCTATTGCTATGAATTGCTAATAATCAGTTCTTGATTGTGAACAAGAATTGGTGACCTAAAGAAGACTGCAAATTTGTTCACTTGGCGATTCCACAAAGAGGAAGAGGGGTTTCAGGACCTCCTTCTACAAGGAGGAATCAGAGTTCTCCAACTGTCACTCCAGTTGCTAACCTAGAGAAAATTGTCAAAGATGCTAAAGGAAAACAGAGATTAGTTGAAGCCACATCTCAGTCAATGAAGAAGGCACACAAAAAGTATGTTCCAAAGAAAAAGGTACCTTCATCTACTTTAGAATCTAAAGAGGTTTTAGTTTCAAAAACTTCTGCTGAAAAATCTTGAGCTGAAGCTACTCCTCTAGAAAATAAAGTGGATGTTGTTAACCTAGGCTCTGTTGAAAATTTTTCTTACTCATCGCCTAGTAAATATGACATAATTATTATTCTAGTCAAAGAGGAAGAAGTTGAATTTGTAAGTGTTGAAAAGAAATCAGAAGAGTTTGTGCTGACTGAAGGAGAATTAGAACAAGTATTAGCTATTGCACCTTTTATTGATATGGATATTTTGACTGAAGAAGAATTAAATACTATTTTAAATTTCCTTCAAACTCATCCAGAATACCAGTCTCTTATCACCCCTCAGCAAGAGTATTTTCCTTTTTTTCCAAATCCAGCTATTGGGTCATCTTCCTCTTATCCACTTGAAGAGTATGTACCTGAAGGTCTTACTTTAAACTTATCTGATTTCCTTTCTCAACAAAATAAAGTTGAATTAACTCCATCCCCTCCAGTGAAAACTTTATATTCTAATGCTTCTACTGAAGGAGAGGTCAAGACATCCTTTTTTCTTGTTTTTAAAAACCCACTCTTTTCAGTTCCAAAGCCTGAAAAATCAACTCAAGATCCCAAATTTTCTGTTGTCCTAAATTAGAATCAGAAATCACCCATTGTAATTCCTATTTCTCAAACAACTACATAATTTGTACATCAACAAAATATGGCCCAACCTGCCCTTACAAGGATGCAGCAGATAGTGGCTGTGAGATATGCACTACTTGTTCTCCCTCAACCCTTGCATCCACTTCCCCAAGGAGATTATTTGAAATATCTTCCAAAATAGTTATGCTCACAATCATACTATTGAATATGAAGATGTTTGGTCAAGATTCCATGTTTAGAGCTTGGATAGTGAAGCTCGAAAATGGTTTAGAAGTTTGGCTCCAAATTCAATAACATGAATTGACGAATTATAAGAGATATTTGTGAAGCATTGTGGTGATAGGAAAGACTATGTTTATTATCTTACATAATTTGGAACTCTGAAGAAGAAGGCAGATGAGTCATTAGCTGATTTTACTAAGAGGTTTAATAAGATTTATCAGAAAATTTCTGAAGAAATTAAACCCAATGAAACCACAACTATGATAATTTTTACAAAATATTTAGATTCTTAGTTTTCCTTATGGTTGAGGGTTGAAAAATCACAAACATTGACAAGTATGCAGGAGGCTTCAATTGCAGTGCAGTCTAATCTCATGGCTTCAAATAAATTAAAAACGGAGGAAGAAAAGGAAGCAAAAGAAAAAAAGAAGATGAAAGAAGAAAATCCCTGTTCTTCTAAGTCTCTTTCAGCAGAAGAAAAGATTGATCAAATGTCCAATTTGTTCAAGGAACTTGCCTCTAAGATGTCAAAATTAGAGGTAGAAAATAAACCAGCTGCTAGAGCCAATCAAAACAAAGCTAATAGATATCATGCTCCCTTTAGGAGGCCTTTTCAACCTCAACAAATCCTACAGCGCCCAAGGAGGAATGTTGATGATCAAAATGTTCAGTCTCCTTTGAATAATATTGCTGAAGAACAACAAGGAAATGAGGAAGAAAATGAATAAATAAAAATTGTGGGAGAGACTTCACAGTCAACATGTTTGACATTGCAGGAATATGAATATATATCAAGGATTTTTTTGTTTTTTGATGATATGAATGCTCAAATTTATGCACAGAATGATCAAAAACATCAAGAAGTTCAAAAAAAAAACTACCCTTTGAGGTCCAAAGGTCATGTTCAACAGCCTCAACAAAAATCAGATTCAGATAAACAAGCTGCTAAAAAGAAGGCCAAGGTAAATGAGGTTCCTCCACTTCAAAATTCTGCTCTAATTGTAAAAATTACTGCAGAAAATAAGGAATTAGTTCCAATTTATTTCAATTTCAAATTTGAATTGAATAAAATCAAAATTCCAATACCACTACTGGAATTATTGAAAAATCCAGCATATAAAGAGTCTTTTAATAGTCTGGTGCAACCTCCTCTCACTCCTGATTTAGTCAACCTTGAGGATGAACATCCCACTATTTATCTAGGTTGTCATGTACAAGACCATAATGATGATAACTCACTGCCTTTCTACTTATCACTCAATATACATGACAAATTGCAGCATATTTTTCTGTTAGATTATGGAGTTTCCCACAATCTCATGACAAATAAAGTGATGGATGAATTGGGATTAGAGATCACCAAGAAATACCATGACCTTTACACCTTTGACTCCAAAAAATTCAAGTGTCTAGGAGTGATTAAGGATTTGGTTGTTTCCCTTACCTAGCTGCCTATGAAGAGATCAGTGATGGAAATTGTGGTTGCTGACATTCCTTCTAGATTTGGGATGTTAATTTCTAGATCTTGGTCTAAGAAATTGGGAGGTACCCTTCAGATGGACATGCCATATGCTACCATCCCAGTATTTGGAGGTGAATTTTAGAAGCTTGTATAAGGAAAATCAAATGCCCTACATCATTAGTGATCAACACAATCTATCAAACCATCCCATATATGTTGAAGAAAATGAATTGGGGTCATCAATTCTGCACCTTGTTGTTGATGATAATGATTTCTAGCTTCAAATAAGTTAAAAACAACACTTTGAAGGTGAAAATGAGCAGCATTCAGAAGGAGGGAAGATCTGGAAATTGTAATTTGATGGAGCCTCATCAAGAGAGGGATCGGGAGTCAATGTAGTCCGCATTTCTCCTACTCAGCAGAAGGTGACCATATCATAAAAACTGCAATTTTATACCACTAACACACTTTTGAATATGAAGCACTTGTGTTGGGTATGAAGGCAACGAAATATTTGGGAGCAGAACAACTAATTTCCTTTAGTGATTTAGAGTTGGTGATTAAGCAGGTGAGAAACAATAACCAAGTGAAAAGTTCCAAATTGAAGAATTAAAGGAATGAATTATGGGATTTGATTGAGCATTAATTTTCAGCATTTAATATAAATTTTGTCACTAGAGAAGAATATCAAATTGTTGATTCACTAGATATTGATTCTAGTAATTTCAAAGTTCCTCTAGATGTCAAGGTAGCCTATGATGTTCAAATAAAAAACAAACCTTAAATTCCTGATAACATCAAGCACTGGCAAGTATTTGAGGATGACAGGGAGATTCTGAATTTTTTAGAGAGTGTAGAAGATTTTGCAAACATACAAATTGATGATGAGCAAGATATTGTTGAAAACCAAAATAACAACCCTTTTAAGAAAACTATGGAAAAAAATTATAGATCTAAAAACTAACTTTATTCCTAAGGGTTTATTTCCTTTATAAAGGTTGTTTGAAAATAATGATGGAGGGAATGCAATTGAATGTAACATTGGTATAGAAGATCAACCAAAGTTAGTCAAGGTGTCCAAATTCCTCTCTTGAAACCAAAACTAAATATATCAAACTGCTGAAAGAATTTGATGATTTTTTTGCATGGTCTTATAGTGAGCTGAAAAATTATGATATGAGCATAATGGAGCACAAGATCCCTTTGAAAATATATGCAAAACCTGTAGCACAAAAAATTAGACATATCAATCCCATGCTACTCCCAATCGTTGAGAAAGAAATCAAAAAATTATGGGAAGCAAAGATAATTATGCCTTTGATATTTTCTAACTGGGTAGCTAATATAGTCCCGGTCCAGAAAAATAATGGAGAGATAATGATTTGTGTCAATTTTCACAATCTAAACTGGTGTTCATTGAAAGATAACTATCCACTACCCAAGATGGATTATATCTTGCAAAAGGTTGTAGGATCCAAAATATTGTCAATGATTGATGGATTTTCAGGCTATAATCATATTTCAATTGACAAGGAAGACATAGAAAAGATAACATTTACCACACCTTGGGGCACATTCATGTACAAAAAAACTCCATTTGGTTTGATGAATGCATGTGAAACCTTATAATGGGAAATGGATATTGACTTTGCGGGAGAAAAGGATAGATTTTTGGTTATCTATCTAGATGACATCAAAGTCTATTCAAAATATGATGAAGACCACTTGAAAAATTTGAAAGTTTTTTTTGACAAATGAAAAAAGTTTGGTTTTTCCTTAAACCCAATAAAGTCATATTTTTCTACCAAAGAAGGTAAGTTATTGGGACATATTGTAACAAAAAGTGGCATCTTTATTGATCTGGGAAGAGTAGAGGCTATTCAGAAAATTGGTTTTCCAAGGAATAAAAAATACTTTCAATAAATTTTAGGGAAAATCAATTTTCTGAGGCGTTTTTTTCCTAACTTTGTAGAGCTGATCAAACATATAAATGTCTTGCTGAAAAAAGATGCATAATTTAAGTGGCGAGATGAAGCAAAGAATTATTTTTTAGCAATTAAGTCCGCCTTGATTGAAGCACCAATTTTGATTAGTCCTGATTTTGAAAGGATTTTCTGATTTTTTTATATGCTTCAGAAGAAATAATTGCAGTTGTCTTACTACAGAAGAACAAGGAGGGTTTGGAGCAACCAATTTCATTTTTTAGTTGTGCTTTAAGGGATGCTGAATTAAAGTACAACTTGACTGAAAAAAAAGAATATGCACTAGATAAGGCTTTGAAGTCTTTTCGAGTTTATATGCTGCATTCATAAATAATTTCTTTTGTACCTGATATCACTATTAAATATGTGTTGTCGCAGCTAGATACATATGGAAGGAGGGGATGATGGCTGAACAAAATTCTAGAATTTGATGTCGAAAACAAACCAACTAGATTGATAAGAGGTCATGGTTTGGCTCGCTTGATGGCTGAATCTAACTGCAAATCTTTAAATATGAATGTAGAGGCAGCTGAAGGAGAAGATGGAGAAGGTATTGCTAATTATCCTGAAATGTTTAATTCAGATTGGTACAAGGATATAGTTTAATTTTTTGTTAAATTTCAACTGTCCACCTGAAATGGAGAATTCTAAAAGAAGAGATTTTAAATTGAGAGCTATGAAGTATTGCATTTTGGAAGATCATATTTACTAGAAAGATCCCATTGGAGTATTGTTAATATGTGTATATGAAGAAGAATCCTAGGAGATTATGATAGAGATACATGCAAGAGTGTGTAGAGGGAATTTGTATTGGAGAGCCACTGCAAACAAAATCTTAAGAGCTGGCTATTATTGGCCAAATATTTTCTCTGGTGTTTTTTCCAAATTCAGGAGCTATGTAAAATGTTAGAAATTTGTTGGTAAACAGAAGTTGCTACCATTACCTCTCATTCCTATTTCAGCAGATGTTCCTTTCCAGCAGTGGGGTCTAGACTTCATCAGTGAAATTCATCCACCTTCATCAGGACATCATAGATGGATTCTCACAGCTATAGACTATTTCACTAAAAGGATTGAATTTGTACCATCCAGGAATGCTACTGATATGGTAATTATCAAATTTATGTTGGAAAATATTATGTCAAGATTTGGTTGTCCACAAAAATTAGTAACTGATAATGAAATTGCCTTTAAGTATGCTAATATGTACAATTTTTATCAGCAATATGGGATTGAATTGATTCATTCCATGCCTTATTACCCTCAAGGTAATGGATTGGATGAGTCATCCAATAAAATATTGGTGAGGATTGTTAAGAAAATGCTGCCTGAAAATAAGAGAAATTGGGACACGTAGCTAATACATGCTCTATGGGAAGATAGAGTAAGTGGTAAAAAATCAATTGGAATGTGTCCATTTCAGCTTGTATATGGTACTGATGATGTAATGCCTATGAAATTAGCTCTTCCTATGATGATTTTCCTGCAAGATGAAGTTGATAATGAAAACCCAATCCAAAGGAGAATTTTGCAATTGATAGAGGCACACCAAATCAGAGAATCGATGCTGGAAAAAGTACAGAAGTGTCAGGCTAAATTCAATCTATTTTTGACAAAAGAGAAAATCAGTAGTTGTTTCAAGAGAATGATTTGGTGCTGCATTAGGATGTTAGGAGAGAAGACCATGGAAATCATGGTAAGTTTGACAATTTGTGGTTTGGGCCATTTAGAATTGCTGAAGTTTTGGAGCAATAATTTTCTTCTCAAACATCTAGATGATGATCAGTTGACTGGAGGCCCAATAAATGGTCATTTTCTAAAGGATTTCTTTGTTTAGTAAGTCAGTTGAGTCATTCCATTGTAAATTTTTGGTGTGATGTGTCAATACAATCCATGCCCAATGGCACTTATGTCTGTATATATGGACAATATCGAGTTCAGTATGTCAATGGTCAATCCTAGTCTTTATTTTCAAGAAGCCTTCTGAGTTTCAAGAGTTTTTGAGGCACTAATTCTACAATACTTTAAGCCTCACTGGGAGGGGAATTCATCCCCAATAAGAGCCACTGTTAGCACTAAAAATGTTAATGGTGTAATCGCCATTGTGTCACTTTTTTCAAACTTTTAATGTCCTAGTCCATGTCCAAGTTTGAGTTGTTTCCAATAAAGGTGAAAAAGAGTCCCAAAATCAAGGTACTTTTAAGTGAATAGGTGTCAATAGTGTTTTAGAGTCATACAATAAGTTGAAATCACTATTTTAACTTATGATAGTGTTGAAGGATAGTAATCATTTGGATAATAAAGTTACAGTCACCTTGTTTGGAATAATAGCTACCTTTGTTGTGATTCCAATGTCAAAACAATAATGCAATAAAGGGCAGCTATTTCTCAGAAATTAAAGTCATATATTCCACATAGTGAAAAGAACAAATATTTCACTAAGATGTTGATTATAACAATAAAAAGGCTATAGGTAAACAGAGACCACTCCTCCATCAAGTAGTTTCAGTTTTCAAAATAGGAAAATCAGGGCTTCGTGGATAGTATTGCAACCAAAGTTATTTAAAAGAAAAGCGTCGCCTAAAGAAAACAGATTGACCAGTAGAGTGGGAGATCCGGAGAAGAGCGAGTAGTGAAGATCGTTATATCTAGGCGCAGATCAACAATGGAGGTTAAATCACAAATAGAGTGATTTCGCACATCGACAGTTATTATAATTATGTTTTAAGACTTTGCAAGTTAAATGATATATCTTGTGATGCGATGATGAGGGTGGCCACATGTCAGCACAACGCTCCAGCGTATATCACATATGATACAAGATAAAATTAATGGAGGAGAGGTAATTCTTAAAAATTATGATGTGCGATTTGCGAGCGACCCCACTGTTTGTTAGGCCACATCACCTCTATTCTCATCGCACATCGTACTTCACCATTTTTAACATTTAACTCCTACATTTCATAATAAAAATTTCGATGCGTGATCTGTGATCGGTCCCACTTCTTTTCCACAACATCACCCCGTTGCAAAATCACATTTTTTCCTGTTTATGTCTTAATTTTAAATGCTCTAATCCCAATTTGTGATTGCGATATATTTCTAAAAGGTTTTCTCCCCCCGCTTATCATTCATTCCGATCCATGTCTCCCCTATCAATTAAAAATTTTTCAAAGGTTTTATTTGTAATTTCTCATAAAATGAACCTCTGCCATTCTATCCAAATTTTTTTGGGTTTTCTGCCATTAAAAAGGGTTTTCCACCAAAAAAGGAGAGGAACAATGGAACAAAGACAAATTTTATTTGGAACAATTTTCTACCACTACTCTCAGTACCAACACGTTTCTACCAGGCACCAGGCAACATTCAAGGAACAACCACATGCCATTTTCACTGTTTTTTACACTTTAATGGAGTTGGTTGCACCATAACAGAAGAGGAGTCTTCCCATAAACTGCCTCATCATACAAACCACTTCGAATTTTTAGCCTTGATGCTGTTATTTTCATTATGTCATAGCACTTTGTATTAAAGTTTTAGGATAAGCTTCATCTGTTGCACGAGATCGTAATGAATTTTGGGAACATGTTTACTCCTTTTGTGGAGATGAAAATTTATTATTTTTGTATATATGTGATAAACTATTATGTAAAAAGTGTTGGTTGGTGGTTTTAGAATTTTTGACTCATATGATCTGTAAAACATTTTGTGAATGAAATGGAAGGATACTACTCAGGAATTATTACCAATTTGCCGTGTGTATTGTCTACTTTACTTGTGTTTCCATATCTCCTTTATTTCAATTACAATTTGCAAACCATTATGTTATTATGTGTTCCTATCAGTATCTTAAGCATGTTAGGTGTTTTATCAATTTTTGTTAGTCTCACAAAGTGAGCATTCCTGGTAAAAAAAATGTTATAACAGTGGAAGAGTATCACTCGTGATAGCTATTCTTCATGATAATTCAGTGAGAATCTTGTTAGACTAGAAATAGCTTTCTCTTAGTGGAATATTGTCAAACTTCTACTTTTGTGAATTTATACCAAATGTAGTAGATTTTTGTTTTACAGACCTACTGTTTCCTCTCATATTACAGTTTCCTCTCCTCATAGGATACAAATTTTCACTCTACTACCACATCAAGTAGAATACCCTCATTAGTAGAACTGTGGATTTGACTAAAATATATTTTCAGTGAGTCAGATTTTATACCACCTACCAATATCATAAAAAAAATCATTAAATTTCCTTAGAGTTTAGGATGTGTCTGGTCAGGCACTTGCTGCAGTCCAAGTGCGGATTCCAGTGCCAACAGATTCCAATGAACCAAACACCACAAGCATGAAGAATGGAGCTAAAATTTGGGGAACATTGGAAAGTGGTTTGTATGGAACAATCATGGACACACTACTTCAATCCAAGTTTTCCAAGTAGTGCCCCTCCTGTAACTCTAATTCCTTAGAGGAGGTCCCATTGGATTAGGGTAAAAAACTAACCTCCCTAGTAAAGTGAGAGAACATGCTTACATTCAAGATTGATTTATCATTCATATTACCCCTTAATCCATGTAAAAGTTCCCAAAAAATGAAGTAAAAGAACATGATTGCAAGATGGTTAAAGTACCCGTCGAATGATGACCCCCCTTCTTTTAAGAGGAATGCCACACAATGAGAGGTGTTTGAAAAATGAAAATGGTGGAAGATCATGAAATATCATCATTTACTGAGAAAATGTAGGGTTCCTAGCTGATTGGATGTCCAAAGGAGGAAATTTTTTTCTCCTATGGGGTTACCCACTTTTTGTAGGTAATAAAGAGAAAGTGACCTTCAATACCTAGAAGATCCAATATAATTGTAGCAAAAGAGGAGAAAGTGGTTAACTGTGTATTTTTTTTATTATAAGTGAGATTTTTAATTCCTCCTCACCTGAATCCAATGCTATGAGATAAGCTCATAACATTAAGGAATAGAGTGATGCAATAAATGCATGATTTGAAACATTGCAAACAAACAAGCACTGCAAGTTGGTTGAATTATTTAAAGCAAAGGAACCCATTTTCTCCAAATGAGTCTTTTGAAAAATGTTGGGCACATAGCTCCATTAACAAGTATAAGTAAATTATAGTAGTTGAAGGCTGTATGTAACAAGGAGTGGATTTTGAAGAGACCTTTTCCTAAAATCATCACAATCAAGTTAGTGTTGGAATTAATAGTGCATTCTTTTGGAGTGATTCACATGTACATGAAGAGTATGCTTTTGAATGAATATATTGAGAAGGAATTCCACATGCATCACTGAGAGGTTTTTGAGGAGGAAGGTAAGGTGAAATTTGTTTGGAATGTAATTAAAGTCCTTAATGGATTGAATTTGTCACCATGGCATTGTACCTAAATATTTATGAGCATTTGAGAGAGTGTGGTAATTATAGTGTGGGTAAGACACCTTCACTACAAGGAAAATACCCTCTAGCAGATGCTTTTGAGGAACCCCTTATACAAATACCCCACACATCCATTTCTAGTGGAGGTTACTAGAGGAGGTTGGTGGGCGTAGGTTTTTGCGGATGTTTTTCGTCTGGAGCGCTTATCATCGTAAACCGCACCGGTGAGTTCAACAAGAGAAAACATCGGTGTGCACAAAACATTGGAACACTGGACACCGTGAACTCTGTATATACCTGCCCGTTGCATCGTATTACTATAGCGCATAGGTGCTTTACAACTCTTTCGCACCGGTGCCTCATAAAAAAGCACGCCAAAACATAAACCTCCTGGTGCAGTCTTAAGAAAATGCACCGGCGCGCCCATAAAACCCCACGCACTAGAACAAGGTTAAATAAAAAAAAATTAGGGGCAAAAAACCGCATTTTTCACTTTTCTTAGTGCTCCAAAGCTCTCAAGTACCAGTGCAATATATCCTTATTTGATCTGCCTTGACATCGATGCTCCCATTGCACCCATTGCACGCACTTCTGTTGTGCATTGCCCACCAATATCTAGCTTGAATTTTGAAAAACGGTGGGAAAATTTTCTTTTGAAAATTCTATAGCCAATATACCTCCTCGAAGGCCAAATGTACAAGAATTTTTCTTATTTTTCCATAATTAAGTCTTTTAGTGGATTGGAATTTCAAATAGCCTTAAAATTAACCATTTAAAAGAAAAAAAAATTGTCATGTGGTGTGTTCGAGTCGTTCGTCTTGCACAAGTTCGCGGTGCTGCCTATAAATTTACAGGCCGCACCACAACTGGTGCTAATGGTATATGCACCGGTGTCGAAGCGGTACCGAAAATCACATTGTGTTATTTTAAATTTTTTAAAAAAGTGCAGTGCGGTCATTTACCCGGCCACACCATTGACCATGTGGAATAGCGGCAACACAGTGCGTTGACTTAAATATACACCTTGGGGTGGGTATTTTTGTCAACACACCAAATTCCTCATGTCGACGGGCTCAACAGTACGGCCTAGTAAACTGGTGCTAATGGTATCTATACCAGTCTCGGGGCAATATTGAAGGCGCACCGTGTTATTTTAAAATTTTAAAAAAAGTGTCGTGCAGTTGGTTACCCGACCATGCAGTTGACTAAGTGGAATAGCAGCAACACATTGCGTTGACTAAAATATCTGTCCTGGGGTGGGTATTTTTGTTAGCGCACTGCATTTCGCATTTCAACAGGGTCAACGGTGTGGCCTAGTAAAATACCACACCATTGACTATGTAATGATTGAAGGAGGTCAGTTCACTGACTTAACTATACGCCTTGGGGCGTAGAGTTTAGTCAACGCACCACACTCTTGACACCATACATAGTCAATGGTGCGCTGAAAATTTTTAGGGGCATCTTCGCCGGTGCGTTGAATATTATCTAGTGCACTACCGCTAGTGCGCTCCATAAAACAATGCACTGGGATCGATGCATGCCTATTTTTTTTTGGGCGCATTGACTGTTTTTTTTTTTTTTTTTCCAAAAAAAATTGTATATGTATATTTTTACATACATGTCTCATTTAATAAAAAATTGTGTTTAATATGTCAATCATTCAGAGATGTGAAAGGAGAGAAGAGGGGGAACAACATCAACAACACGTGGACTAGTATAACATAGTTCACATGTGGGAGGCACGAGAGAGGAAGAGAGATGTGTACCCTCGCCCTATTACAACAGCTACCCAGGGGCTCCTATGGCAGGTAGGCCTCATCAAGTTCTATGAGGAGGCCACTTCCTGAAAGGGCCATGGTTTGTTTTTGAGACATCTTATCCACAGGTGGAATGCCCACCAACAAGCTTTCCGAGTTGGTAATAACTAGTGGTACACGCCCACTGAGGAGGATATATATTTCATTACAGGGTTATCGAGGAGAGGGGTGGATTTTCCCTCATTCCCAGAGGTTCCATTTGGCTATTCAATTGGGAGTTAGTTGGTGTACTCCCAAAGATACATTAGCAGAGATATACTATCTCCTTCATATTTTCAAGTCTCCAGAGGTCAGTTATGTATTGGTGCATTTAGTAGTCAGGAGGTGAGGTCATCTCACTTATAATTTTAACGATTTCACACAACACTAGTGACAGGAAACACATTAGTTGCTCGCTTCTATATGATGTTGATTCTTTAGTACAGGAGCCATGACTTGTCAGGTGGTCTGTCATTTTTTTGTAGCAGTTCTGTATAGCCTTAGATAGATGTCGTGCTCATGCACAAGGGAGGGTCAACTTCCCTTTTGCTTCAGAGATTTTTTGTTTATTTTTTGAGAGCTTTCCAAAGATGAGGCCTACTTTTTTTTCGGTAGCCTCGTAGGCCAATGTTCGAGGCATTGATGCACATGTGGGGGCAGATGATGCCCAAGAGGGGTGAGACTATGTTTCCAACGAGGATATCGAATGATGCACTGGAGTTGCTAGCCAGTGTTGACGAGCATCCCTTCATTATGGTCCCCTATCCTTATGTTGGTTTGTATTGGCGAGGGTGTGCCAGCATCCTCTTCCTAGCTGATGAGCCACTGGATGATAGAGGTAATATTACTATTTTATTTAAATTTTTTCTAACATGTTATTTAACTTGTTTTTATTAAATTGTATAATGAAATTGTATAATTATTGTTGTGTACTTGTATATAGTTTGCAGACATTGGGTCTTTTGATGGCGAGGACATGCCAACACCACCACATGATCCAAGTGTGGATCCTAATGAAGATCAGGGCATGCTAGATGTTGAAGATCATCAGGAGATCGGTGCAGAGAGAACTGCTCCTGTTGGTGCACCGGTATCGCCTTTTGCTAGGTGCAGTCAGCTTGATAGAAGATATAGGATGGATTTAGGCGACAGACTCACCACATTGGTTGTTGAGGCGAGCATCAGGCCCGCTAATATGAGAGACATACAGGCCAATGATAAGCTATTACATATGTGGAGAGGCATGTCATGTGACATGTACAGCCTGGTGCGGCATGTCATAGGAGCTATGACCTTATTTACATGGTTGAGGAGGACCGTTGCATGTTATAGGTGTCATCGAGATGCAGCACGTGATCGACAGTCTACGAGCAATGACTCATCATCTGATTATCGTTCACCTCGCGCTGTGCCAGATGAAAAGCCTCCACTAGCATCGAGCAACAGTCATCATGGAGAGCAGGCTGGACCATTGGCCATGTCCAATCAACAGCTTGCAACATCCAAAAATACTCATGATTATGAGCAGGCTAGACCATCGACCATCGAGGCTGCACCATTGACTGAGAAAGCCTCTATTAGTACTGTTATTGATGATGTACTACCAGCTGATCCATGAAATTTATATTACAGTTGTATATTTTTGACATTATTTAGTTATATATATATATATATATATATGGTCCATGTATTTTATGTTCATGTTGCAGTTGTACTTAATTTACATGTTGGTGATCATCATGATGTGTATATTGTTAGGTCATGTATGATATGTTCATTTAATGTGTAGCTTGCAGATAGATGTGTATGTGATAGAGGTTATTTCACATGGGATGTATATTTGATGCTTGTGTTGTGATGATGTTAATATATAATGTTAATTGTGTTTTGTTAGATAGTCATGATCATGATGATGTTAGTGATTTTGAATGTGTTTTTTAGTCAAATATGATGTTTGTACGATGGTTATCATGAACGTGATGTTTATTAATTAGTTTAATATTAAATTATCGTGATATTGTAAAATTGTAATATTTGTAATTCTGATTATATGTAAAGTTCTAAAATTCTAATTGTAATGGTATATATGTAAATTTGTAATATTGTAATTGTAATTGTACGTGAAATTGAAAAATCGTAATTGTAATTGTAATTCTAATTCTATGTAAAATATTTGTAAAATTTTAATTGTATTACTGTGAATTGATTGTAATTGTAATTGTAATTGTAATTGTATGTAAAATATTTATAAAATTTTAATTGTATTAATGTGAAATGATTTTATTAAAATTTTTAAATTTGTAAATTTGTAAAATTTTAAATAATTGTAAAATAATAAATCTAGAATAACATGAATTATTGTAACATAATAAAGTTTATAAAACAATGCAAATAAATTCATGTAATTTAGAATTATAATTATTTATTATGATCTTAGATACAAAACAAAGAACTTTATACAGTACGCCATTATTTTTGATATAAACATAATTGCAAATTATCAAGTGAAATATTGATTTAACATTAACACAGTGCAAATTACCAATTAATTCAAAATACATATTATAATGTTTTGAAAAACCCATCTTAAAAAGTATAAATATTGATGAAATAACACATGTACCATATCACTCTCGGTTCTCATGATCACCCTCATTATCTTCCAGCTTGCATGGCATGATAACACTATTGTTCTCAAAAATATGTTTTGATCTAGGGTCATGTGTCAATACGAACCACCAATCACAATCCAACACAGCTGGGTAAAAAAACACTCGGTTGCAGTGTTTTGGGAAAACATAGGGCTCCTTAGCTTCATCCCACATCTTTCTAGAGTTGATACACATCAGCCTACTATCATGATCTTCCTTTACATCATTTTGATCAAAGGTGTCCCACCACTTGCACCTAAAAATAACACATTGGAAAGAAGATAAATCCACTTCAATGATCTCTTGTTTCTTTCCAACGTAACCTAACATCCCTCGTACTAGGTTTTGATCACGGTGGCTAGATTGACTAGATTGATCGAACTTGACTTCCACTCCATAGTCTTGTGTGATGTTTCCAGCATCAGCATTTTCTGTGCGAGAATGGTGTCCATATGCCCACATAGATGGGAACAAAATCACCTATTATAAAAAAGTTAAAAAAATCATAGTGTCATGTGTATTATTATAACCCAATGGTTAAAATATGAAATATAGATGTCTTATAAGTTTCAAATTTACAAGAAAATTAAAAATTTTATTATCGAGTTGCTGCACCCAATCCCTACGTTTAGCGCATCCTCTTCAGAACACGGGTAACGACCGGTTTCATCGTATTTCTCTCTGACTTGGTCAACAACCCAACTGTTGTGGCATATTTTTGGCATATTTTATTTTAAATGATTAGGATAAGGCACACTTCTACCATTCAACCGTCTTAATTCTTTCCTGTCACTATCCCATTTCATCCTATTTTGTTTGTATAATGCGACCCACAGTTGTGTCGCTTCATAATTGTAAAGAAAGAATTTATTTATCGCTTCAATTTCTACATTCGCTAATGAAATCAAACTGACATTATATAGTACTTAGAGATAAAAATATACATTATATCGAAGTTCAACATGAATATTAACTTTGTGTAAATTTCAAAAACTATAAGTCGCTTACTCTTTATCAAACGTTTCTTTCCACTCGTTTGGAGCAACTCCCCTTCTCTTTTGTCTTCATCCCTTTCATTGTCCCAAATCACCGCACCTGGTCTATTGTCGATTTTCTTGATGTACTCACTGGCATAATAGAAAGACTCATACGATATGTACCCCTATGCCATAGACCCCTTGGTTTTTGCCCTTTGTCAAACAAAACCTTTTAATTTATTGATGTACCTCTCTATAAAGAACATCCAATGATAAGAAACCACCCGAACTAATTCAACCTCATCTACTAGGTGGATTAGAATATGAACCTGTAAGTCCATGAAACTTGTAGGCAGTTCCTTTTCAAACATACAAACAATATCAACTATCTCTTGAAGCCATTGTGGAATTCTAGCCACATGAATCTCCTTTGATGTGATCCAACTTACAAATGCAGATAATTTAGATATGGCATGTCCTAGGTCTTAAGGGAATTCATGTTTAACACACCCACGCACGAATAAAGGATAATGACACTGAAAAGTTATAAACACGTGCAATAATATAAAAAATTAGTTATGTTTTATGATCCCCGCATGGGATAAAATTTATTAATATAAAAAATAATAAAATCATTCTTTTGACATTATATGTACTCTTAGAAGATTCAAATGGTCATTAAATTTCAACCCCGACAAATGGTCATCCACAATGAAGCAACGTCGTAGTGAAGACGCGTATGAAGTTGGCACCCTCACACCCATTATAACTTCCTTTGGTAAAGAAATATCATATTTTTTAAAAATCCATGGGACATCACCTTCTTTGAAAAACCATTAATTAGAGGGACCAGTTCCTGCCTCTGATCCCATACTTTCTAGTCGTCTTGGCCAATGTTTCCTTTTAGTTTTGGAAGTAATAAGATCTTTCCTAACAGCCAATGTGTCACTTTGTTTCGATGATATGTGTCTCCATAAAGACGATGAAACATTTTTAAATATATGCATGGGATCTAATAAGTGGGTAATCTTAAGATGCTTCCAATATGGGAGGTTATAAAAGATAGATTTCCTTTTCATCCCAATGAAAAATTTCTCAACATAGGTGTCGAAGAATTATGGATAATCGAACATAGGCTCCCCATTTGAATCGAACATTTCTATGAAATCCTTCTCCTTCTCTCTCTCATATGCTCTAAGCCATTCAACTGGTGTCATTATTGGAGGCCTTTGGGTTTTCTCTCGTTTATCATTGAAAGTGGATGTTGCTCTTCTTTAAGGGTGTTCTTCTGGGAGGAATACCCTAGAGAAATCATACACTAGCTTTCGTAGGTCCTTGGACCATCTATCTTTCATAGAAGGTCCACAACATTAACATCCAAAATACCCTTTTGTTACAAGACCTGTGAAATTATTGTATTAAATTAACATGCATGGCACATTAAAGAATATCATGAAGATCAGAACAAATATTATAATGAATTAAATAAATAATATGTGAAAGAAAATTATTACGTATATAAACAAATCAATAAATTAAATATGTAATTTACCAGAGCAAAATCCTAAGCCTAGATAATCATGTGTCATGTAAGCACATATGCAATACAACGTAAAAATCCTCTCTGTGGTGATGGGTCTTGATACATCATATACATTTATCCCATCCCATAATTCCTTCAATTCATCTACTAGCGGTTGTAAGTAGACATCTATATTCTTCACTTGTCTTCTACAAGGGACTATGAGAGCCAAAAAAATATGTTCATTCTTCACGGAAAACCATGGGGGGATATTGTTATTGATCACTACTACAGGCCAAATAGAATAGTTGGTGTTATGGAGGGAATATGGGTTGATGCCATTCATGGCTATGCTAAGACATAGACTTCATACTTCATCCTTTAATTTTTTGGGCCATGTATCCTCTATATGCTTCATGGCTATTAAATCAGTTGGGATTCACATAAATCCCAACTCACTTTTGTGTGAGGCATGCCATCCCTGAAGCATAGCTAATTATTTTCAATGAAAGATCCTTTGAACCCTTGGGATTATAGGCATGTGCCTCAATATCTTAAAAGGAGGACCAGCACATGATTTACCCTTCTTTTTTTATTTATCATACCTGTCATGCCCACATTTCGGACACATCTCTTTGTCTGCATATTCTCCTCTATATAGAATATAATCATTTGGACATGCATGATATGATATGTACTCAAAACCCAACATTTTCAACAATTTCTTTACCTCTTCGTAGGTACCGGGCAAGACATTATCACTCAGAAGAACCTTATCTTTGAATAAAATGTAGTTGGTGATCATGGAAAAATATATTAATAAATGTACATTAATGCCGATATAATTATTAATGTTCATAAAATTTACCATTTGTAATGTTCATTGTAGTGTACTGATTAAATTTCAAATTTATATAAGGGAGTACTTTATGGTAACTTACCTCAACATTTCCAAGAAACATGCATTCGACAAGCCAAAATTTTCTTTCAAGTTGTATAGTAACATCGTTGTCCCCAACTGGGTAGACTTTGACTGACCATGAGGTCCAAAGAGAGGGGTGGTGGAAGAAAATTTAAAGCTTTCGAAAAAGGTGTCAGTGATATGAGCATCATCCCCTAGTTGATCATCATTTTGGAATGCATCTAAAAACATTGTCTCCATGGTAGTCGTGTCCCTTAAGTAATCATCCATACCAACTTCTATTTGATTGCCTCCATTTCCAGCTTGTGAATAACTACTATTGATGCAGTCATTCCTAATTGGTGAATCTGGATGTAGCGGGAATTAAATCGGTGGTTGATTCAACCATTCTTGGTATCGTTCCTCTCTAATTTTTTCTCTTAATTTAGTCTTCTCTCAATTTGAAATTTTCGTGGGGTGCAACAGAAGATGGTAGGTAGGTCACTCATCATCACTAGAATCCTAATAATTTAAAAAAAAAAAATTGAACATGATTAGTACAAAATATAGGATATCAATTAGTAACCACGTTGACAATATTGCATGATTAATTGGTTTGATGTTGAAATAATTACATTAATCAATATACCAAACATTATAATTATTACCATCATTGTCCTAGGATTGTGGCTATAAAATGTAATATTGTTACAATTGGCAGGGTGAAGCGGCTGTCCATTTTCATCTACCAAATGCGCTTTGCGGTATGTAGATCATGATAAGAGCTTCTGACGTTTTGGAGCTATTTGAATATTTTGTGCATCTGAACTCAATGATGAATCTGCATGAACCTGCAAATTTGTATACATTATAAATTTAATTAAGCTATGCATGATTGACATGGATAAAAAACATAAATTCAATTAGATAATGAAAATATAAATAAAATATGAAGTAAATATTATGTCTCAAGATGGATAGGGATAAATCTGCGATGGACTTTGAGAAATATTATGGAACGAGCTGGATTTTGAAGAATTGTCCATTCGATATAATTATGATATTTTCTCCCTACATTTGAGCAAAATCAACAATAAATTTTGGTGCAGACACCTAAAAGTGATTTCGGTGCCTTAAAAATGGATTTCTTGTTATCAGTGCTAATGTAAAGATCACCGCACCGATGCATTTTTGTTACTGCGCACCGGTGCCATTTTATAAATAGACGCATCAGTGCGGTTCTATTAAGTGACACACTGGTGAAAAATAACCACAAATAAAAAAAAGAATAACTCTATTTTCTTTAAGTGAAAAAAAAGCGGTAAATTGAAAAATGGGCAGAAAAATATTTTTAAAAATCTAATTTCATAAAACAATTCTTTAAATACTAACCACTTTTTATTATTTCACTAATTTTGCAAAATTTCTCAGCCAGAGATTTGCAAGAGACATACCTGGAGCAAATAGAGCACAAGAGCACTGTGGAGTAGGGAAATACGTTCGAACAGAAGTATTTCGACAGTCAAAATTCCAAACCTCTGGTGATTCAAACCTTGTAGCATAGAATTTCAAACTATCTCGTGATTAAAGTTTATTGTTTTTTTAACTTTTTCTGCAGTTTTTTTACACAGTAAAAAAAAAATTTCAATGTTTATTGTTTTTTTGCACAGTAACAAAAAATTTTCAATTTCTTTTTAATTTTCAGAAACAAAATAAAAAATAATCCATTTTTAGAAACAAACCCTACATTCATTTTGTTTCTGCCATTTCTTCTCCCACTTTTTTTTATTTCATAATTAAGGCTTTTCATTTTAGATTTATAGGGTTTGTATTGCTAAATATAGGCCTAAGACATCCAACCCACGAGATGTCTTGCATAGTCAGATCCCAATCCATGTCGTCCCTTGCGTGAATTTAAAAAAAACATATTTTTTTTTCATCGGCGCGTCCGACGTAACCTAGTGCACCGATGCACTGTATTATCCCAGCGCACCGCAAAAGTACTATGTGATATATATATATATAATCAGCGCGCCATATGTAAAATATGGCACCAATGCGCTATTTCATTATGGTGCACCGTGAACATGTTGTTTCGCACAAAATAATAAAAAAAATCTATTTTTAGAAACAAACCCTACATTCTTTTTGTTTCTGCCCTTTCTTCTCCCTCTTTCTGTGATTTCAAAATTAGGGCTTTTCATTTTATATTTATAGGGTTTGTGTTGCTAAATATAGGCCTAAGACATCCAACCCATGGGACAACTTGCATAGTCGGATCCCAATCCATGTTGGCCCTTGCGTGAATTAAAAAAAAATAGATTTTTTTTTATCGGCGCGCTCGGCGTATCCTAGCGCACCGGTGCGTTGTATTATCCTAGCGCACCATGACAGTGCTATGTGATAAAAAATTAAAAAAACATTTTTTTTATCAGTGCGCCATATGTAAAATATGGCACCAGTGCACTATTTCATTATGCCGCACTGCGAACGTGCTGTTTCGCACAAAATAAAAATAAAAAAATCCATTTTTAGAAACAAACCCTACATTCTTTTTGTTTCTGCCCTTTCTTATCCCTCTTTCTATTTCAGAATTAGGTTTTTTCATTTTATATTTATAGGGTTTGTATTGCTAAATATAGGCCTAAGACATCCAACCCACGGGATGAATTGCATAGTCGGATCTCAATCCATGTCGGCCCTTGCGTGAATTTTAAAAAAGACAATTTTTTTTTTCATCAATGCGCTCGACATGCCCTAGCACACTGGGGTGTTGTATTATCCCAACGCACCAGGAAAGTACTGTGTGATAAAAAATTAAAAAATAATTTTTTTTATCAGTGTGCCATATGTAAAATATAGCACCAGTTTATGCTACAAAAACTAACTCTGGACGATTTTTATTATTTTCTCTGTGTTAATCGATGCGGTGGTTAACATGTAACACACCGGTGCTCCTTGTTGACATAGAGCACCGTACAATCTAATATATTGTTTTTGTGGTGCATTTATAATACCCCTATGCACCAACATCGGTGTGTACAGAATGAATGGAGCACTGGTTTCTTGAGATTTTTTTTTTTTACCTAAAAAGTTGACAATTTATTTATAAATATATTAATGAATGATATGGTACAAGTTTCAAATTGATAAAGAAATCACTGACAAGAGATAAAGTAACAAAAATACTGATAACACATTAAGAAAAGAAAAAAATGCAAGTTCTTTGTAAATTCTTTACAAAAAATATTATTTTTGAACTATATGTAAGTTTAACTAATATGTATTATTTACTATGTATCATGCAGAGCCACAAAATGACAAAGCTCCATAATATTATTTCTAATCTAGGACCAGAAGAGCGTAAAATCTTGATGGAAAAATTGCAAAAGGATGAATCGGGTGAATGAAAAAATACTATCGATCCAATATGTGTTTGTTTTTTTAATTTTCATTAATAATATACTTAAAATTATTAGATAACATGTGTCAAACAATATATTAATTCACATTTGTTTAATGTTCTATAGGGACCAACAACTCATAAAAGGAATGTTTTTCTATAAAAAGAAAAAAATAGAACATGCAAATGAAAATGAATTGCTCCTTAGCTCATATGGAGTGGTGCTGGAGGTTAATGAAAGGAGGAAAAGCTTTTACAAAAGTTTGAGGAATCTAGTGGAATGAATGTATAGACGTTCTTTCCACTTACAATACAAAAATCAATCCGATGATTCCAAGAACCAAATTTTATCTAAACTACATGAAGAGTTTCCAAATAATTGGTCAATGAGACATGCCAAAATTTTAATAGAAAAAACGTACAAAAACAAAAAAGAAGGAATGAAAAATTAATATTCTTTTAAATGTTTGTCTAGAATTATTTATAAGTATCATTTTTGTTATATTTACTTTTCATATATCAATATAAAAATTAAATAGTCTATTGTCATGTTACATTTTCAGGAAGATTATGAAAATCTCAAAAGATGAACGAGCTAATATCAGAAATATGTCAGTAGGAATGTCCAAAAATGTGTACAAGGAGATGGTCAAAGAAATGGACAAAATTGCATCGCAGGAGGAGCCATCTCAACAACAACATGATTCAAATGTAATATGTAATAATTGAATTTTTCGATCATTAGGTACAATAAATAAACAATTTAGCATTAAATATTATTTTTCAAGTATTTTTTTGCAGAAAATAAAAGAAAATGGAACCCATTTAGCACATAAAATAGGACGACAAAGAAAAAAAGGGTTGATATCTAAGTTTGTGAGTAATTGTTACTTCTTTATAACAACTTAACTAGATTTCATTTTTGTATTTTTTAGGTTTTTCTACAAAAAATCTTCATTGAATGTCTTCAAACAGGTGCTAACATACAAAAAATAACCATAAGATGAATTGATTGAAATTGGGTTAAATATGGGTTGTGAGTATATGTTGGCATGTCATAAATTAATTGTGGAATTTTTAAGCATATATCGATCTTCTTTTACTTAGCTCTGTCTATAATTAATAGAACAGAAAAATATTTTATATTAAATATATGATTTGTTATGGGGTATAAAACTTGCAGGAGACAAAGTATGGAACCGCGCCAACAGATGAAATCTTGAAGGATGGCATGTTACATGGTTTTGAAAGAATGTGTATAGTTTATGAGTCAAATGCTGCAATGGTACGTCATTTCTTTTTTATTTACATTGATGTATATTATTTAATATTGCAATTTTAATTATTCTCACCAATGTATATACACTCATTACTGTTTATTTTTATGTTTGTACATGGAAGGTGAAGAAGAAAAAAACAATCAACACCGTGAACAAAACATTCCTGAAAATAACCCAAGTCATGGAAGTAGCTCTAGCAGTGATAGAAGTTCAAGCGAAGAATGATGATCACTATGTTTTGATATCAAAGCAAGGCATTGTATTTTTTGAAATATTGTCCTGTGAAATCAAACAGTTTGTTTAATGTAATGGACATAGTGTCCCAATTGAAAGAAAAAGGGATACCAATAATTTTCCCATTTTGTATGACAAACACTGTCCTATTCATATATATATATATATATATATATATATATATATATAATAAAATATGTTTTAATTTATTCTATTGTGTTCTCCATTGTCGCTGTGAAATGTAACACCACTGATCACATTTATGGATGATTAAATATTATAATGAAAAGATATGAAATTGGATGATATGATATAACAAATTAATCCAAACATCATATTCAAATGCACTAATAAAGATTTAATTCATATGAATGTTGTTATAAGATATATATGTGTCGACTTTTGATGAATAATGAATTTTAAAAAATTACAATAATTATGATATGATATAACAAATTAATCCAAACATCACATTCAAATGCATTAATAAAAATTTAATTAATATGAATACTGTTATAACATGTGTCGACTTTTGATGAGTAATGAATTTAAAAAAATCACAATAATTGCACAATCACAGGTCAATGTTTCTAAAAAATACAAAATGAACACTGGTGCACGTCAGTTACTGTACACCGGTGTGTTTTTATGTTGAAGCGCATCGGAGTGTTTCTACGACCTATGAGCACTACAAATATACCAAAACCAATTAAAAATATCGGTGCTTTTGTGTGGTACTATGCACCAGTTCGTTTATGTGGCACTACGCACCAGTGCATTTTTACGACCTATGGGCACCGCACAAATATCGATACCAATAATAAATCTTGGTAGGTTTTTGTGATACTATGCATCGGTGCGTTTATGTGGCTCTACGCACTGGTTCATTTGTACGGCCTATGGGCACCACACAAATACCGATACCAATTATAAATCTTTGTGCGTTTGTGTGATAATGCACATCGGTGTGTTTCTATAAGTCTATGTACTGGTACGTTGAGATGGCCTATGGGCACCACACAAATCCCAGGACCAATTAGAACGGCCCCATGCGTTGTATTACAAACATTGCGCGCAATGCGGTTTTATACCTTGACAACCCAGTGCATGCTCCTTCGACTGCCTCGGGCCACCTTCTAGATGACACGCACCGATGCATTAAAGCTCGAGTAGTGCACTGATGAAAAAAACATGCATAATAACCTTCGGCCGCCCCTTTTTTTAGTTGTGTTGAATTTTTGTTAAAAGCTCCACCAAAACCTCCATAACCATATACATATATTGTAGAAAATTCTTTTTTGACAATTTTGGCCAATGTTATCACACTAAAAACCTCCTTTATAACCTCCACTAGAGGGTCTTTTCCTTGTAGTGCTTGGGCTCTCATCATGTACTTGTTGCAACATATCATTTATATATATGGAATTTTTTACTCTCTAATTTTGTATGCACTAATGTGTGAAATTTAAGAGTCTCTATGTAGACTAGGTCAGAAGCCTTGGACAAAATTTGGGACTATTAGAGACTACATTGTGACTATTTTGACTATGGAATGTGAGACAAGGTTGGAAAATTGATATAAAGGTGAATTGAACATCATGAGTGATTTTATTTTTGGCAAATGGGAATGTTTTTAAGAGAAAAAAAATCGTATTTTGTATTTAAAAGTTCTTAGGAAAATTAGAAAGGATTTTTTTTGAGAATTTTTGAGTAAAAAGGAAATGCTTGATATTGGAAAATTTTGAAGTTTTTTTAAAATATGTCATAGAAGGACTCAAATGCCACAATTTATTTTGCAAAAGTGATTTTTTTCTATTGTATACATCTACTAAAGAGATTTGGATAAATTTCTCTCATTTTATTGAAAGAAATGTGTTGCATAATCACATGTAGAAAAGTGTGCATAAGCCCAAACTTGCATAGAGAAATTTCAAAAGAAACCTATAAACAAAGGAATTAATTAAGACGTGAAAATATGTGGAAAGTAGGAGGAAAAATGCAGTAGGATTTCAACTCCAATGGAAAATTATTACTCATATATATGAAAATGTACAAACGTGGTGCACGATAACTAAGAAACATGGAAATTGAATTAGTACATGAGAAATAATCAACAATGCAGAAGAAAATCCAATCTATAATTAATTATTCAAATGTTTTTTTTTCATTAGTTTTAAGGTATAGAGTATTTTTTTGAAAATTTGGAGATTCTATAAGATATTTTTAGTGGTTTGAAAATTATTTTAAATCATATGAAAACATGCCCTACTATAATAGCCCAACTTTAACCTTTGTATAATATTATATTTAATCATGTACTTGTTGTAATGATGTGGTTAATTTTAAACATGTCAAGCTAGGTGGATTGAGTAATAAGGATACCATGATGTAAATATGAGAAATTACTTGTAAGTATTATTAATATGGAGCTTAAGTCCATAGTATACTAGAGAATAGTAGATGTCTTGCACATGTTTATGTTGAAATTGTAACTAGGTTTGGTCTTCATAATTATCATTGTACTTATATCTATTGAGAATGTTGTCATTGATGTCAAAGCAAGAGTAGGTGTAGGATTTCCTTGATGAGATGATGCATTTGAAGGATGTAAAGTTGGTGTTAGATATCTCCATTGATGTATGGAGGTCACTAATGTCCATAGAATGATGCAATGAATGATGCAGCTTGATGAAACCCTAGATCTAGGGTTTGGTATTCTTGGAAGATGATCATACCCCACATTTGATGATAATTTTGAAGATGAAGATCAATGTATTTGACTTGAAGAACATCATCATTGCATTCTCCTCATCACGCTATTTCTGTTGATATGAAAAGTATATCATGGGCCATAATTATTTGAGATATATTCCCAATCAAAGTGAAAGCCCCATATCATGATAAAAAACCCTAGGGGATGCTGAGATGGCATCATATTGTTGATTGAATAATTTGGAAACCAAGTTATGTTGATGTGGAAATATTAAAATGAAGCCAAATGACTTGGTAGCCATGAAACTCATTGAGGACTAAATAATGAATACCCCAATTCGACTAGGGTTTTTGGCCAAAAAGTCTAAGTCAAAATTTAAGTTGTGTTTGGATCCAACTTTAATTTGAAAATACAAAGAATTTTTTTATTGGGTTTTTTGTTTTTTTTTTTAATTTAGATTCAAAATTTTATCCCCTCCCAATCATTCATGTCAACCATTCTAAGAATCTCCTCCAATTATATATAAAACAAATTCTTTATGAGTCATATGTGTATTGAAGAATTAGAGCTTTCTCTATGATTTACTTTCCATATCGAAGAGTTCTGACGAGAAGAAAGGGTTTCTGGGCATCATAAGGGGATTCCATGTGGTTGAAGAAATCATATTGTTCTATGGATTCACTAGGTTTAAGTTTTTCTATTTTGAAATTAATTAAAGACCGTGATGACTCAACTTATGGAACAACAATGTCATAAATGGTCAAAATATGAACAAAATATGGGGATATTTTTTTCTATTCTCTTTGGCTTGGATTATGGTTAAAAGTGGACTCACTCGATCTAAGAATTAGTGGTGTATTCTATACCCAGGCTCTAAGCATCATATGGCTCATTCAAAAGTGCAAAAATGTTAAATGGATTGTCTGAATCTTTCATTGGGTTTTTGGCATATCACCTTATATTTACCGACTCCCTCAACTAGATATGATGTAATTATTGACCTTTGTAGTCATATATGCCTATATTTGTTCAAGAAATGATTTCCTAAAGTATTTGATCTGTGACCCTATTACCCTTCTGTGGCAGGCTCTAGATAAAAAATAACGGAAGGGTTTTGTCTTTTGAAATAGAAAAGTATTTAAGAGAAATAAGGTAAAGGCATGTGAACAGGTTTGTGGCCATCAAAGTCTATGACCTCTTGAAGTAACTTGTGGCATGTATAAGAGTGTAGTGAAAAACATTGTGATTAGGGATCATGCCTATGTTGATCTTTGAGGGATCATTAATGTCACAAGAAGGGTTTATGAATTTTATTCATAACTAGTGATACACTTTCTCAAGTTCATAAGTTAATGATTCTAAATTTTTTCAAATTGACTATTTTCAAGTATGTTAATAAATCACCATTAATCCAATGCAAGAATCAACATGAACATGACTACTAACGTTGACCTAGTTTCATTCCTACAATGATATGGTTGCTCATGTATAGTTTCATTTGGTAATTATCTTTCATCTATGGTGAAATATATATATATACTATTACCCCTTGTTCCTAGATGAAAACGACTTCTGCGCTCTAAATATTTGTGACTTGTGGATTAATGAATTGAAGCAATTACAAACCTAAGATATCAATCATGAAGGTATAGGTCTTGGTTGGATTTATTCTATTGGAGTTCTATAGTGGCATATTTATCAATCCAATGCTGACATAAATACATATATTTAAAGGATTTATTTGAAAGGTTGAAACATGCATCAGGCTACTTCACAATTACATGCATTCAAAGTTGTTGACATCATCATCTAAGAGGAAGAGTTTTTGTAGTATGGTCTCAACATTCCCATAAGAGTAAGGGTTTATCAAAAGGGTCTCATTATTCAGTATCAAAGTTTTGAAATTATTTAAGTGTATGATTACAATAGGCCTATCATAGTGAAGTAAACTTAAGGAAGTCAAATGATGAATATTTCTAGGATTAATCTCAACAAATAATAAAATCATTGTTGAACCCTTCTGTTGAGCATCTGCAGTTAAGATTAGAGGTACAATGATACATAATTCTTTAACAATCAAGAAACATTGATGATTTCTAAAGTAGTAAGGAATTAGGGAAGTTCCATATTCAATAAGACTAATGACATTAAGAATTATATAAGAAAGACCTAGTCTTAGATGATTGTATCAAACTGTTGGATGATTTGACAATTTGTATCAACCAAGAAATACTTTAGAATTGCTACACAATAAGAAATTGTAATTTCTACAAGAAGGGACATGTTTATTGAAAAATTATAAGAAGAGAACGTTGAACTCAATGTGGTGGAATATCCTGATAGAGATACTTGATTGACACACAATTTATAGTGATCCATACCTAGTTCTTGAAATAAATAGTAACAATAAATTGAGATACATGCTCTTGTGACAGTAAAATAACAAATGATAATATTTAGAAGTTGATGGTGTTGAGTGTGAAAGGTTGTGTGAGTATTCTTGGAAAAAGATGTTGGGACATGTGCAATAATAATACCATTAATGTCATTGAGTAGGGGCATGGTTGTAATATTTCCTTGATGAATTAATGTACAAATGAATCAATATATAAAGAGATCTAGTATCATCAAGCATCAACAATATACAAATTTCTAGTAAACCTAGCAATAAAGACAAAAGACAGATTTGGAAAGAGTATAACAAAATAAATTACATAGTAGTAGTAGTGGGAAAAAATGGATAGCAATGGAAGTAGTAAGAGGTAGTAGATGGAGTAGTGACAAAAATGATAAATAGTGGAGAGTAGTGACAACAACAGAGACAATGGTAGAAACAAAAATAACAATGAAAATGTAGCAGTACAAAAACTGCATCAAGTGAAGTAGTTGATTGTAGTTGGGCCATTATCCTTGGTACGAGAGCCCAAACCATTTCAAGGAGCATTTTCTTCCTTCCAACATTACTGGTAAAACCCCTTGGGAAGTCTTATACTTCCTTCCAGTTCAACGGCAAAGTTTTATGTAATCCATACATAAAAAAGGGCTTATTTAGCAATAAATCACATGTTTATTGATCTTGTGATGTGATTTTGTTTTCTTTTAATGCTCTAAATGTTTAAATATTAACTAAGAAATTGTAAAAATTAAGGAAATATTTATTCACCCCACTCTTGGTATTTCCAAAAATTGGTATTAGATTCAGTCCTTCGTTTAAAGCCTAGTCACTTGAAGGAAACTATGTAGCATTCAAATTTGATTGGTGAAGCCAACAGTTCAAGATAAGATGGTTTTCAACCTTGAAGAAGATGTTAATTCCCTCAGAGAAAATCTTCCATAAGTGACATAGGCCAAGGATATGACCAAAAGTATGCATAATAGTCTTTATAGGGAACATGAAGACCTGAAGGATGAGAATACGAAGTATTAATATCATTGGATATTTTCCATAGTTGATATCTAAAAAGGATCGAGAACTTGACAAAGAAAAGAAGGAAGTAGATCATCTCAAAATCATGCTAGAAGAGGCAAACAAGAGAGAAATATCCCTGAAAATATAGCTCAAGGAAAAGGAGAAGCCAAATAAATGGAACAAGCAAGATAAAGTACTTGGCAGGAAAATCACCTCTATGAAGTGGGAACTAAAGAAGCTAAAATAATTGAGGGTGTCTTAAGAAGTCATATGAAGCAAAAGGAAGAATATTGAAACAACCATGAACACAAAATTTTCACCTTGAGAGTTGAAATGGAAAAGATGAATCAAATATTAAGTTCCCAAGTCTTGGATGAAATTTTCAATTGCCATAGATCACCAATTATCAAGAAGGTCTTCGATATGTTGCTGGCTTCTCATGCTCCAATGATGAAGAGAAACCACTTGTCAAAGAAGAAAATAATCCTCATGAAGAAGAGAAGCCACATGTCAAATAAGAGAAGCCTAATGAAGAGTAGCCACATGTCAAGGAAGAAAAGAAGCATTATGATGAAGAGAAGACTCATGAAAGAAAGCCTCATGAAAAATATGGAGCGAAGTCCAAAGTCAAGTCCTACAAAAATCAACCAACACTAAAAATTGGAAGATCAATACCTCACAAAATCAAGATGATGCATTTAGAACACAAAAGCATCAAAGATCATTCAGAAGTGAAGAGAAACAAAGCCTCATATATTCTCAAGGGTGAGGTACCTTTAATAGATATTCACCTTATACTCCCAAGTGTTTAGGCACATTCCATGTTTATTGTTACGCATGTTCTGACTATGGACATAGAGATGTAGACTGGAGGGGATATAACAAGAGTATCAGTAAGGTTTTTATCTAAGCCCTAGAAGTATTTCTATTGAAAGACAAGACAAAATCCCATTTTCCTATGAAAACAAAAGCTACAACACTTTTTCTCCATTGTTCAGACCAAATGTTGAGTGAAACCTATGTCACAACTTTGGCCATTTCACATGATATTGTAGAAGAAGCTTGATGTGGACTCGAAAAAACCATGAAGGAAGGACATTCACCAGGCAAGAAGAAAATACCACCATGGTATGTGTAATATCCCCAAATTGGGATTGCTAGCAAGACATGCCTGAAAAACGCATTTTTCAGGAATGTATGCTACAGAAAACAAGATCAGCCCTTCGATCTAAGGCTAATCATATAAGACCCAAATCCAAGTGGAAATAAAAAACCAACCACACTAGGTGAGGAAAACAAGCCTCTCACACTTAGTATGGCTGGAAAATGCCCAATAATGGGATTGCAGCAATATGTAAACACAATTCTGGAGCAACAAAAACTATTAACTGATGAAATTTTTTAAGAAACACAAATCTATCAGTTAGTGTTACAGGAGTAGCTTATTACACCTTTCATGTTCCCAAAATTTGAGGAAATGCAACAAATAGTGGCATGAAAGGGATGTATTCAGAAAATTATGCTATAACTATGAGAAATGGGACTTGGATCCCTTAGAATATACAATATAAAACTCACATCCAGAGTTGGATAAAAAAAAATAACTCTATCCAAGTTAAATAGGTCTCCCCAAGGCAATACAACTCAAATAAGCCCAAAGCCCATGACTTTTGCTAACAGAAATTGATGAAGCATGTGAAATCATTATTTATAAGAGGTTTTATGTAGAAATAAGTGAAAAATAATAGATCTATATTTTACAATCATCAATGGCTAAGAAAATGGATATATCTTCCCTTTTTATACAAAATAAGAATCACTCGGCAAGGGTTGTATGAATGTACAAGTACAAAAATGGAAAATCTACAGATCTAGATTTTAAAAATGCAGTAATACTACAGCTCTAAATATATATAGCTGAAATTTAGAGATAATGGAAGAAGATGCTCTATACAAGCCTTCCGGGAGAAGGGTTGGCCCTCTCTCCAGGGAAAAAGCTCACAAACAAGGGTTTTAACCTTGCTACAACAACACTAAGTAAAATGATGCCATTCTTGCAAGGGACTGCACTATAGGAGAAGGAAATTACATTGGCCACAGGCCAAGATTTGAAATGAAGCTCAGAGACTCCCTCACTGATCTCCCAAAGAAAGAAAGGCTTCCTCCTCTGAAATACAAGCTCTGGAAGTGGTGTTGTGGTGCTTCCACTGCAACAACCTGCAGCACAACCCAAATCTAAATAGAAACTGTGCTATAGTTGAAGGAGGATGCTTGGCCTCAAGCCTGAATTTGGAAAACTAAAGTGCAAGCTCCCTTAAGAGGCCTCTCTTGAGTGGAGAAGGAATTCCTAAACAGGAATGCCTTGTGCTAAACAACACTACAATTCTGCTAAACAGCAAGAGGATGCCAAATAGTCATGGAGACCAAGATAAATAATCATAAAGCTAACCTCAAATGGTTGCCATCCCTTTCCTTATAAGTTGTGTGAGGCTCCTCACCTTGGGTTCCACCCATTAGGGTTTCCACATGCACATGATCAATCTCCCTCCAAAACTGCGTTGTGTCTCCATAAAGGCCACTCCTCCAAAATCACGTTGTTTGATTTGGTCAAGGTTGACCTCTTCAACCTGCTTCATCCCCTTTTACACTCAGTGTCTTCAAGCTAGCTCTCATATGTTTGTTTAAGTTGATCCTTTTTCACATTGAGATATTTGCAATGATGATCCACTCTTCTTCATGCATGTTGTTGACTTAGTCAAACTTGACTTTGTCCACAAGCAAAAAGTCCCTTTTCACACATGAGGGTGTGAAATCCAACTACTATAATGATCCCCTTTCACACCAAAAGGGTTTTTTTAGGCTAATTTTAGTTAACTATGGGTCTCCTCCCCCATTTATTCATCTACTAGGTGCAAAAATCAAAAATCAATATTCCTATTAGCTGTATGCTAATGTAGGAATATTACAGTCCTCCCCTCCCAAACTTTGCTTGTCCTCAAGCAACTGCAAGGACAGAACTGGAAATTTTCCTCCCAAGGCATGGAGTCTGAAATGTGTTTGGGAACAACCATTCCCATGTAAAACCTCCACCCTCAAGCTATCATCCATAGAAGATGAGTCACCCTCCAACATGGCAACTCATAAAATATCTCCTCCATCTTTAGCTCCTGCAATGTAGGTGGGCTGAATAACCGAACATGGTAGAAAAAATGGCCTACCCCACGCTGTCTTTCTCTCTAGTCATGGTAAGTGTAGAGAAAATGTTGATTTGTGGCTGAAAAAAGGTTTCCCTTAAGTGGTAAGAAGGATATTAGATCTCCAAAGATCCTTTCTCCCATGTCATGAATCATGCTAGCCCAAATCATCCCATTCAACATGAATGGCACATCATCACCATTTGGCATCCAAATCAGAAAAATTATGAAGGATACATGTAAGTTTGGATGATACCAATGGTAATTCAAGTGGATACAACGCAGTCTTACCAACTGCTACTTGAGAACATCATGTGGCAAGTTGTTTCTCAATGAATTACTAGCTGTACATGTTTTCTCATCTACTATGTGATAGAAATCAAAAATATATATCAGCTGAGCATAATAAAAACAATCATACACTTTCCCAAAGCTATGAGGAATGGGTTATCATCATTATAAATATTGGCCCTAAAGTGACCATGTAACCCAAGAATAATCTTGCTCTTATGTGGAGCAATGCACTGTCCATAGATGGTGAAAATATACAAATACTCAATGAAACAAACAGTAAGTACAGAAATGTATCTCTTACCATGCATAATGAGTAAATTGAAAGTGAGGTCCATGGATGAGTCCTCCCATGAGAATCTCTTCATAAAAAATTGCAGAAGGGAAGGATGCATATTCCCCTTGGAACACTTCATCAAAAGATACTTGCCCCCAAGTGACAACATTGTTAGCCTTAGTGTTAAGGCTCTTGTCACTCCATGACTTCTCTCTTTGACATGCCAAAGCCATACACCAATATGCTACTATGTGAGAAGCTCTTCCTCCTATGTGGAAGCCTCTCCTTGTCCTTCAATGCTGAAGGGTAGCCTCTTTGCACCTTGAATGTGCCATACATTCCTCCTGAAATATCATGATGAGTATGGAGAAATTTCAGCCCATACTCTCCCAATAGTAACCATAGCAACAAGGACTCTTGCTGCCTTATTGCATTATTAAAATACAAATCATGGAGAAATAATACAATGATGGACATGTGAGATGTTTCATCAACATAGTACAAACCAACTCCCTTATACATCATGTGGGAGTTATCCTTCCTCCCAACCCAAGGTTCATACACGAGATACACCTCAAACATAAATACATGTGAATACATGAGGCATACCTCAAACAAAGGTAAATACATGGAAATAATATTTGACATATGATGTCCAAAATATATTCTTAGAAACCACAACAACCATGCCTTCTTCTTATGCATCCTATCATTGAGACTTAAGGCATGAGATAAGGAAATAGAAATTTTTGGGTAGTAACCATACTCACCCAAAAGCAACCAGCGCAACCATGCTTCTTGCTGCCTGTATCATAGATCTGCAAGGGGTTTGGAAACCTCTTGCTCCATACTACCATCCACTCATCCCAATGTGGGTGATGGATCTCTTCTGCAGATATTTGATATCATCCCATGGAAGGACACCGACCTCCTCAAATATTTGAAGAACTTTGCACCTCATGAAATGTTGAAGTGCATCTCCAATGGGATCTCCTGATGAGACCTCCTCCTCATGCATGGCCTTCCAAAACCAATGAGGCCTTGGATCTGCTGCAATTAGAAGTCTCTATTTGAGCTATGGCATGCTCATTGAGAAAGTGTCATCTAGAGAGGAGAAAATGTCTCTCATCTCAATATGTCTACTCCTTACTGCTTCCTTCATTGCTTCCTGAATGAAGCTGGCATCTAAATGTTCCCATGAGGAATGGGTCCTTCTTTCTTCACTGCTGCTCTTGGACATCACAGTGCAATATTGTTGCTCTATATTAGCAGTAAGTGGTGATCCTGGGTCATGCAACAAAATATTTCCACAATCCTCTAAAATATTTGCTTCAATATTAGAAAGTGGAAATTCAATTATACTTTGATGAGCTTTGGGAACACCTTTCATGCCTGCAAGAGTTCTTTCTTCCGTTGTGTTGGCTCCCTCAATTGCTGATGTTGAAGGCTGCTCCTCCAAGGTTGTGACAGCGCTAATACAAATCTCCTTAAGAGGTGATGAGGGCTCCTCCCTCTTTGATTTTTCTTCATCAAATATCTTGATCACCCTCTGAGTGAAATCTACAAGAGTAGATACTCTTGCATGACTTATGTGATTGAACCACCAAGTGCTTTCTTTGCCCTTCATGTGCAACACTACAACCTCTACTGCTTCTCTTTCTACCACTGGATGTAGTAGGAAGAATGATTCAAGTCTTCTTTTCCAAGCCTTTGCTATAGTTTTCCCATCAAAATTGGACAATAGAAACCTATTGCCCTTGATTTCTCCCTTGCCGCAGGGTCTCCTCTCTTCCTCCAGTTGAATGAACTGTGGGAAGGCTAGAGTCTCCTTGAAGGCTCTAGGTTGAGACTTGTACTCAACAAGGTATTCAATTAGAATCTGATGATATAAGTTCCTTCCATGCTTCTGGTCTTCTTCTTCATGAGAATATGAAGTGCATGGTTCTTCCTCTTCTTGAAACCCTCTAGGAGTTTCATGGCATCTCTTCTCCTTCATCAGCTTAACCTCCTGGGAGAGGTTCTTTCTGGATCTAAAAAGTGATGAGAGTAAACTCATCCTCTCCATCATTATGATCTCGCTCTTTCTGATAGTTTGAAATCACAGGCTGAGCTAAAGATCATGCTCTGGTACCACTGTAATATCCCGAAATTGGGATTGCTAGCAAGACATGCCTGAAAAAAGAATTTTTCAGGAATGTGTGCTACAGAAAAAAATAGCAGCCCTTGGATCCCTTAGAATTGATAATCTAAGACCCAAATCCAAGAGGAAATCAGAAACCAATCACACTAGGTGAGAAAAACATGCCTCTCACACTTGGTATGGCTGGAAAATGCCCAATAATGGGACTGCAGAAATATGTAAACAAAATATTGGAGAAAAATTAGCTATTTACTGAAAAAATGTGTTAAGAAACATAAATATATTAGTTATTTTTACTGCAGTAGCTTATTACACCTTTCATGTTCCCAAAAGTTGAGGAAATGCAGAAAATAGTGGCATGAAAGGGTTGTCTTCAAGAAATTACACTATAAATATGAGAAATGGGACTTGGATCCCTTATAATATACAATATACAACTCACATCCATAATTGGAGCAAAAACAAATAACTCTAGCCAAGTTAAACAGGTGTCCCCAAGCCAATACAACTCAAATAAGCCCAAACCCCAAGACCTTTGCTAAAAGAAATTGTTGAAGCACGTGACAATGTTATTTATAATAGGTTTTATGTAGCAATAAGTGAGAAATAATATATCTGGAGTTTACAATAATTAATGGCTGAGAAAATGGAGATCTCTTCCCTTTTTATACAAAATAAGAATCACCCGGTAAGGGCTGCATGAAAGTACAAGTAAAAAAATGGCAGATCTATAGATCTAGATCTGAAAAACACAGTAATACTGCAGCTCTAAATATATATAGTTGAAATGTATAGAGAATGGAAGAAGATTCTCTATACAAGCCTTTCAGGAGAAGGGTTGGCCCTCTCTCCAGGGAACAAGCTCATAAACAAGGGTCTTGACCCTGCTACAACAACACTGAGTAAAATGATGCAGTTCCTACAAGGGACTGCACTGTAGGAGAAGGAAAGTACGTTGGCCACATGAAAATATTTGAAATGAAGTTCAAAGACTCCCTCACTGATCTCCTAGAGAAAGAAAGGCTTCCTCCTCTGAAATACAAGCTCTGGAAGTGGTGTTGTGGTGCTTCCACTACAACAACCTGCAGCACAACCCAAATCTCAATAGAAACTATGCTATAGTTGAAGGAGGATGCTTGGCCTCAAGCCTGAATTTGGAAAACTAAAGTGAAAGCTCCCTTAAGAGGCCTCTCTTGAGTGGAGAAGGAATTCCTAAATAGGAATTCCTTGTGTTAAACAACACTGCAATTCTGCTAAACAGCAAGAGGATGACAAATAGTCATGTAGACCAAGATAAATAATCATCAAGCTAACCTCAAATGGCTGCCATCCCTTTCCTTATAAGTTGTGTGAGGCTCCTCACCTTGGGTCCCACCCATTAGGGTTTCCACATGCACATGATCAATCTCCCTCCAAAACTGTGTTGTGTCTCCATGAAGGCCACTCCTCCAGAATCACGTTGTTTGATTTGGTCAAGGTTGACCTCTTCAACCTACTTCATCCCCTTTCACACTCAGTTTCTTCAAGCTATCTCTCATATGTTTGTTTAAGCTGGTCCTTGTTCACATTGAGCTATTTGCAATGATGATCCACTCTTCTTCATGCATGTTGTTGACTTAGTCAAACTTGACTTTGTCCACAAGCAAAAAGTCCTTTTTCACACATGAGGGTATGAAATCCAACTACTATAATGATCCCCTTTCACACCAAAAGGGTTTTTTAGGCTGATTTTAGTTAAGTATGGGTCTCCTCCCCCATTTATTCATCTATTAGGTGAAAAAATAAAAAATCAATATTCCTATTAGCTGCATGCTAATGTAGGAATATTACAGTATGGTAGAGAAAACAAGTTTCATAATGAATTATTACACAATTAGAAGATCGAGAATATGGATATAGGGGGAGCTACATAACAAGATCATTTGATGCCACGTGAGAGGATATTATTAAGGGGAACTTATGTATTGGAAGATATGATGCAGCCGGAAAGCACACTGTCAAGGGGGGCTTGTAGAGATGATTTACCATGTAAGAATATTGATAGGGGGAGCCACATCACATGGAGAAATCATAAAGGATATGCCAACCAACCTTTTCCATTGATGTCAAAGGGGGGGATAATATCATAAAGGAATTGAGAGAAGAAGCATGAATTCAAGGGAAGATTATTCAAAGCACCAAGGAGATGATAGATGCGTTGACATTAATGAAAAAGGGGGAGATTTTTTATTATCATGTCATTGATTTCAAAGTAGGAGTAGGTGCAAGATATCCTAGATGAGATGAAGTAGGTGCAAGAATATATCCATTTATGTATGGAGGTAATTTATGTCCACATAATGATGCAACGGATGATGAAGCTTGATGAAACCCTATCTCTAGGGTCCGGTCTTCCTGGAAAATGAGCATACCCCACATTTTTTGATAATTTTTAAGATGAAGATCAGTGTATTTGACTCAGAGACCATCACCAATGCATTCTCATCATCATGCTATTTTTTTTGTATGTGAATCACCTCAAGGGCTCTCGCCATTTGAGAGATATGACCAGTCAAAGTGAAAGCCCCATCTCATCATTAAAAAGCCAGGGGTTGCTGAGATGGCATCATATTGTTTATTAAATGATGTGGAAACCAAGTTATGTTGATTTGGAAGAATTAAAATGAAGCCAAATGACTTGGACCATGAAATTCATTAATGAGAACTAAAATAATGAAAACTCTAATTCAGATAGGGTTTTGGGCCAAAATTCTTGAGTTAAAATTTAAGTTGTGTTTTCCTCCAAATTTAATTTGAAAAGTCAAAGGAAATTTTTTGGTGGGAATTTTTTTTTATTAAAATTAAAATTTTAAATTGTATTCTCTCCCAATCCTTTATGTCGACCATTCTAATATTCTCATCCAATTCTAATAAAACGAAGGCTTTATGAGCCATATATGTATCGAAGAATTGGAGCTCTCTCTATTATTTACTTGCCATATCAAAGAATTCTGACAAGAAGGAAGTGTTTATGGTCATTGTAAGGGGATTCACTAGGATTGAATAAATCATATTTTTCTATGGATCCGCTTGTTTTTTTTGTTTTTTGCAAGCGATCAAACACTGGGATGGATCAACTTATCAATGAATTGAACACATTATTTTTCATGTGATTAAAATCTATAAATTATGGAAAAACTATGTCATAAATGGTAAAAATTTGAATAGAATACATGATTATTTTTATTCTATTTTCTCTGGCTTGGATTATGGTTAAAAGGGGACTCACTCAATCTAAAACTAGGTGGTGTATTTTGTGCCTGGGCTATGAGCATGATATGATTCATACAGAAGCGCAAAACTATTAAAAGGATAGTCTAAAGAATCCATTTGGCTTTTGGAATCTCACCTTACACGTCTCAACTCTCTCAACCTCTTACGGGATTACAAACCTCTAGAATCATTTATGCCTAGATTAGTTGAAGAAATGGTTTCTTGAAGTATTCGATATGTAACCTTATTAGCCTTTTGTGGTAGGCTCTAGATAAAAACCAAAAAAAGGGGTTTGGATTTTGAAATATAAAATTATTTAAGATCACTAAGGTAAGGCAATGTGAAAAAACCCACGATCATCAAAGTATGTAGCCTCTTGAAGCAACTTGTGGCCTGTATAAGAGCGTAATGACAAAAAATGTGATTAGGGTTCATACCTTTTTTGATATTTGACAACATTGATATCACAAGAAGGGTTTGCACAATTGATTCATATCCATTGATACACTTGATCTAGTTCATAAGTTAATTGTTTTGAAATGTGCCAAATTGACTATTTTCAAGTATACATATAGATCACCGTGAATCCACTACAATAATCAACATGAACATGGATTCTAACATTTACCTAGTTTCATTCCTACAATGATATGATTACTCCTGTATGGTTTCACTTGGTAATTGTCTTTCATAAATAGTGAAATACATATATACTTCTCAAAAGAGAGAGGAATAACCTGTTTCTGAGTTTTTTTAATCACCCAAACAGGTTATTAAAAAAACTCAGAAATAGGTTATTCCTCTCTCTTTTGAAAACTATATGTAAGTTTAAATAATATGTATTATTTAATGTGTATCATGCAAAGCCACAAAATGACGAAGCTCGATAAGATTATTTCTGATCTAGGACCAGAAGAACGTATAAGCTTGATGGAAAATTTGCCAAAGGATGAATCGGGTGAATGAAAAAATACTATCAATCCAATATGACTTTCTTTTTTTAGTTTTCATTAATAATATAATTAAAATTATTAGATAACATGTGTGAAAATGTCTATTAATTCACCTCTGTTTAATGTTCTACATGGACCAACAACTTAGAAAATTAATGTTATTCTAAGAAAAGAAAAACAATAGAACATGCAAATTAAAATGAATTGCTCCTTAGCTCATCTTGAGTGGTGTTGGAGGTTAATGAAAGGGGGAAAAATTTTACAAATGTTTTAGGGATATAGTGGAACGAATGTATAGATGTTCTTTCCACTTGCAATACAAAAACCAATCCAATGATTCCAAGAACCAAATTTTATGTAAACTACAGGAAGAGTTTCCAGAGAATTCGTCAATGAGACATGTCAGAATTTTAATAGAAAAAATGTACAATAATAAAAAGGAAGGAATAAAAAATTAATATTCCTTTAGATGTTTGTCTAGAATTATTTACAAATATCACTTTTGTTATACTTACTTTTCATATATCAATATAAAAATTAAATATTTTATTGTCATGTTACATTTTCAGGAAGATTATGAAAATCTCAAAAGATGAATGAGCTGATATCAAAAATATGAAAGTAAGAATGTCCAAAAAGGTGTACAAGGAGATGGTCAAAGAAATGGACAAAATTGTATCCCGGGAGGAGCCATCTCAACAACAACATGCTTCAAATGTAATATGTAATCATTGAATTTTTTTATCATTAGGTAAAATAAATAAACAATTTAGCATTAAATATTAATTTTGAATTATTTTCTTGCAGAAAAGAAAAGAAAATGGAACCCATTCAGCACATAAAACAGGACGACAAGGAAGAAAAGGATTGATATCTAAGTTTGCGAGTAATTTTTACTTCCTTATAGCAACTTAACTAGATTTCATTTTTGTATTTTTAAGTTGTTTTACAAAAATCATCATTTAATGTCTCCAAATAGGTGCTAACATATAAAGAAGAACCATCAGAGGAATTGATTGAAATTGGTTTAAATATGGGTTGTGCATATATGTTGGCATATCAAAACTTAATTGTGGAATTTGTAAGCATCTATCGATCTTGTTTTACTTAGCTTCATCTATAATTAATAGAAAAAATAAATATTTTATATTAAATGTATGATTTATTATGGGGTATAAAACTTGCAGGAAACAAAGTATGGCACTGCGCCGACAGATCAAATTTTGAAATATGGAATGTTACATGGTTTTGAAAGAATGCGTATAGTTTATGAGTCAATTGTTGCATTGGTACATCATTTCTTTTCGATTTACATTGTTGTATATTATTTAATATTTCAATTTTCATTATTCTCACCAATGCATATACACTCATTACAGTTTATTTTTATGTTTGTAGATGGAAGAAGGTGAAGAAGAAGAAAACAATCAATGTCGTGAACAAAACATTTTTGAAAATAACCCAAGTCATGGAAGTAGCTCTAGCAGTGATAGCAGTTCAAACGAAGAATGATGATCACTATGTTTGGATATAAAAGCAAGGCGTTGTACTATTTTTGGAAAAATGTCTATGAAATCAGACATTTTCTTTAATGTAATGGACATAGTGTCCTAATTGAAAGATAAAGGGATACCAATAACTGTCCCATTTTGTATGACAAAGAACATATATATATATATATATGTGTGTGTGTGTGTGTGTGTGTGTGTGTCTTAATTTATTCTATTGTGTTCTCTATTGTCGCTATTGCGTTCTCCATTGTTGTTCTCAAATGCAGTAATAAAAATTTAATTCATATGAATATTGTTATAACATATATATGTGTCGACTTTTGATGAATAATGAATTTTTAAAAACCACAATAATTATGATATGATCTAACAAATTAATCTAAACATCACATTCAAATCCATTAATAAAAATTTAATAAATATGAATATTGTTATAATATGTGTCGACTTTTGATGAATAATGAATTTTAAAAAATCACAATAATTGCACTGCCACAGGTTGATGTTTCTAAAAAATACAAAATGAAAACCGGTGCACTTGTATTATTAAGCACATTGGTGCATTTTTACCACCTATCGAGAAAACACAAATACCAAAACCAGTTAAAAATATTGAGACGTTTGTGCGGTACGGCGCTCCAGTGCATTTATGTATCTATACGCATCGGTGTCGTTTTACCACCTATGAGCAACACACGAATACCGATAACAATTATAAATTGCGGTGCATCTATGTGATACTATGCACCGGGGCATTTTTTCTATCTATCCACACCAGTGCATTTTGATGACCAATAGGCACCACACAAACACCGATACCAATTTCAAATCTCGATGCATTTGTGTGATAGTACGCACCAGGGCGTTTATGTGTCGATAAGCGTCGGTGCATTTGTATGATATTTGCACCACACGAATACTGATACCAATTGTAAACCTCGGTGAATTTGTGTGATACGATGCACCAGGGCGTTTATATAAGCATACACACTCGCGCGTTGATACGACCTATGGGCACCGCTCAAATCCCAAGAACAATTAGAACGGCCCCATGCATTGTACCACCAACACTCAGTGCTATTATTTTCCTTAACGGACCAGTGCATTCTCCTTCGACCATCCCGGTGCGTTGTCTATCGATATGCACTGGAGCGTTAAAACTTGATAAGAGAACCAATGAAAAAACATCCATAATAACCTTTGGCCACTGATTTTTTTTAGTTTTGTTGAATTTCCATTAAAAGATGCGCCAAAACCTCTGTTACCATAAACGGATGTGGTAGCATATGTTTTTTTGACAATTTTGGCCAATTTTATAACACTAAAAACCTCCTTTATAACCTCCGCTAGAGGGTCTTTTACTTGTAGTGAGTAATATATATACAGAGAATTAAACCTCATATTTCTTGCATCTCCCTGGGCCCTCCCTTAACAGAGTCAAGCCCATACAAGCTCTGATACCAGAAATAAAAATGGAGTAGACATTGTACACATATTACTCACAAACTAATTCGTATTCTACATATCAAAGACAAATTAAAAGGCACATAAATAATGCTCATGAGATCCAACATATTCCAAAAAAAGAATTTCTTATTAATGAAATCTCTCAATAACCAACAACCCAACCCTACCTATTTACTAATGTAGGCATTATTCCTACCCAATCTTACATATTTACTAATTTAAGAATTTTTCCTACCCATTCCTGCCATTTACCTATTTACTAAATTTTAGTGTGCCATCGTATATTAATATTAGTAGGTAGAAGAGCTACAGTTGGCTGAGGTCATTAGACTGGGGCATTGTGATCAATGATATTTTTCAATAATTCTCAAATTTGAATGCAACATAGCACCAACTACTACAAAAAAGTATAGAAGAAAGCATATTGGTCAATTTTCAATATGAATGTGAATAAGGCCAAGTTTATTGTTTAGGCATTGGACAAATGCTTGCATAATGATCAAACATATTTCAGATAACTAATCAAAGAAGTGCAATCTCTTATCCATACTACATAGTTTATGTTGGAACCATGGACAGGAATATACCCTTCTCTTCACGATTCCGAACAAAATTTCAAGATGGTGGATGTTAATTAAATATTGACTCGTGAGTCTCCTACCCCATGCATAAAATTGTGTCTATTTGTTCGCTTGCATATTAGTTTTAACATTCACTTTCATAAGATTTCCCTTTTACTTACAAATATAAGTCAGTTTTTCAAGTTCCTAACCCATGCATACGTTTGTATCATTTGTTCACTTTCATATTAGTTGTAATGTTCTCTTTCACAACCTTCTATTTCTACTTGTAAATAGTATTGTAATCAAGCATCTACACACCTATTGTTTATTTCGTTTTTCATTTATCCTTTACCAAGCATCTACATAGTTATTGTTTGTTTCATTTTTTCATTTCTCCATTATCAATCATCCACACACTTATTGTTTGTTTTATTTTTCATTTCTCGATTATTTTTTATTTTTTGCATTAATTTTGAGAAATATTTAATTAGAAAAAAATGTAATTTTAAATAATCGAATATTTCAAATTTATAAATACGTTCAATTTAAATTTTCTATTTAAAAAATGTGATTTAAACAATACAACAATATTATTTAAAAAAAAAAAATCACAAACTTTAAAATATGTACTTAATATATTTTTAATATCACAATTTTCACAAATCATCACCTCGATACAATTAACAAAAGTGATAGTTTCATAAAAGTCTAGTCCCTACCTCTTTTTTATAGTTTTCAATATGCTGGAGTGATTAAGGCACTATGGGGTCTTGACCTTATTGTACCTGCCGCTGGCAGGATACTACGCATTAGGTTTTTCTTGATTGTGACATTAATTCACCTTGATTAGGCATATGTTTTCAATTTTTTTTTATTTTTGCCATGGTTCACTATAAGATTTATTATTGTTTATTTATTTTAATTATTTTAATTTTAATTATCTGTTATCTAATTGGCCAAAAAATTTCACTTGTTATCGCAAAATGCCTAGATTTTATCACCATTATTTGTACTGTCATTACAAAAGGATTCACATTTATCCTGCAGGTGTTGTACTTTATCTGGAGTCGCATTAGGCAAAATAATGAGACAGTGCTGAATACATTGTCCCCGTACAAGCCGCCCATTATGGTCTGTCAGATACCACGCACATACATAGAGAGAGTCGATTTCTCTGTATCAGTGACCATTTATGGTCTCTGACAAATTGTTATATAAGGAAAATAGAAAAGAAATGTTTATAAAGCTGTGGCACCCGAAAATTAAAGTTAATTTTTTTTTAATTCATATAGTAAAAAATAAAGGAATTTATTAACCTTGTGGGACCCTCATGAGTCGCATCGGAGAAAATCATAACAGCGGAACATGTTAATAAAAGTCCCGATGATGATTGCAGAGCTGATGTGTTTATGGACTGTGATTTATATGTGTTTGAAATTCCGGCTTAAAAGGCATTAATCGCATTGGAGCATTTGCAAATGCATCAATAGTATTGGAGGAGGGGCATCACATTGGAATATTGGCAAATGCATTAATCGCAATCAGAAGCATTGAGTTTCGATTAATCGCATGGGAAAATAGAAAAGAAAGTTTTATAAAACGATGGCACCCGAACTTTTCAAAGGTTAGCGTTGGGGTTAGAATATGAGAGCATATTATATGCGTAGTCTGCATTGTTTTAAAGCGGACCTGATGCATATTATTTAGAGGATTTGATAAGCAGGTTTGGTGTTGGTTTTTAAACCATTGGAAAATGCATAGATTATAATAAATCGAATAGACAGAAGAATTTATTAACTTTGTGGGACCCTCACGAATCGCATCGGAGAAAATCATAACAGTAAAACATGTTAATAAAAATCCCGATGGCGATAACGGAGCCAATGTGTTTATGAACTGTGATTTATATGTATTTGAAGTTTCGGCTTAGAGTGTGTAGATTTAAAAAATAAAATGAATAAAGTTCGTATATGGATAGAGATTGTAAGTAGGTAGGCTAAGCACAAATATTAGTTATGAACAAGAAATTGCATGGTTAAAAATAAAATAATAAATCTATAGTGATTATAAAGCTGTGGCACCTGAAAATTAAAGTTATATTTTTTTTAATTGGTATAGTAAAAAATAAAATAATATAATAAATTGAATGGACAGAAGAATTTATTAACCTTGTGGGACCCTCAGGAGTCACATCAGAGAAAATTATAATAGCGAAACATGTTAATAAAAGTCCCAATGGCGATTGCGGAGCCGATGTGTTTATGGACTGTGATTTATATGTGTTTGAAATTCTGGCTTAAAAGGCATTAATCGCATCAGAACGTCTACGAATGCATCAATCGTATTGGAGGAGGGGCATCGCATCAGAACATTGGCAAATGCATTAATCGCAATCTGAAGCATTGAGTTGCGATTAATCGCATGGGAAAATAGAAAAGAAAGGCTTATAAAGTTGTGGCGCTTGAACTTTTCAAAGGTTAGCATTGGGGTTAGAATATGAGAGCATATTATATGCATAGTCTGCATTGTTTTGAAGCGGACCCGATGCATATTATTCAGCGGATTTGATAAGCAAGTTTGGTGTTGGTTTTTAAACCATTGGAAAATGCATATATTATAATAAATCGAATGGACAGAAGAATTTATTAACTTTTTGGGACCCTCACGAATCATATCAAAGAAAATCATAACAGCGGAACATGTTAATAAAAGTTCCAATGGTGATAACGGAGCCGATGTGTTTATGAACTGAATTATATTTTTTTTAATTAATATGGTAAAAAATAAAATAACAAATCTATAGTGTTTTTTTTCAAACAATAAAGTATATTGGGATATGTATTTTTTAAACTATACATGATAAAACAAGTAAAAGTATTACAAAAGAAATATTATCAAAGTTTTCCATTGCGTGATAAAGTACAACGTATCAAATGAACCTTTTGAAACTGTGGACCCCGCTGAACATGAAAAAAATTAAACCAAATATGGAAAATAAATATGCCTTATAAAACTTATCGGGTCCAAGACTTAACATTGCAATCGGCTGAAGACATAGGAACTTGCGATTTGCGATTGCGATAGGGCAAATCACGTTGCATCATTCAACAGTAGGAAAGAAAACATATGCCCAAATTGTTATGTGATGTGGAAATCAAATCCGCCTTATAAAACTTATCGGATCCGAGACTTACGATTGCAATGAGTCCAAAACAAAAGAACTTGCGATGTGATTGTTATTTTTCCTTTATATTTATTCATCGCATCGCAAAACATCAAAAGTGAATTTTAACATTTATTACAAGGATTTTCCGATTTTCGATTATACGACAATATTAATTCAAAATCAGATAGAGGATCATGGGTTATTTTGTTCTCAATACGCGAATGTCACCCATTGGAGAGCATTTATGTTGAAAATACGGGTTTCGGCTGAAAGCATTCATTTGAATTGGAGAACAAAAGTTCGAATCCTTTCATTCGCAGAATCAGAGAGAGTTTACTCAACTCTGAAATGTCAAAGAGAAGCAGAAAGTCTAAAGCTGCTTTTGTTGCAAATGTTCCTGTGCTAAACATGTCGCCCAAGGAAAAACTGGCGAAGCTCAAGCTAGTCACAGACACCTCCTGTCAAGGACTGAGGAAGATGACATGGGAGAACGTATACAATTTTCTTGAAAAAGAGAAACCTAGGGTTGTTGTGCCCAAAGAAACTGTTCCTGATGAAGAAGATTCAGATTCTGACTTTGAATCTCAACTTAGTGCATTGGAAAATTCATTTTTACACCGAGTTGCTGCCCGGGCGAGTATTTTTCCCTACTATGATGTTATCAGATGGGTCATTGACAATGTGACCATTCAAAACAGGAATTTTTTTTTTCTGATTCTGGATCAGTGTTTGGGTCATTCAGGGCAGAAGATATTAAAGCAATGTACCATCTTCCCAATCCACAAAAGATTTACAACAAAGAAATCCTTAAAGAATATGCTGCAAAACATCCAAACCAGGCAGAGCCAATCAAAGAATGGAGGAATAACCCTGAGAAACATAAGCAAGAGGCATCAGGTATGTACTCTGTGGAGTCTCTCACACCTCCATATTGTTATGCCGTAGAAATGATGTGTAGGTTGTTCGGAAATGACAACTCTACTAGATTTTCTATTCAAATGGTTTCGTTAATTCATTCTGCTCTTAATTCTGAAATTATGGATTGGGCTGTCATTTTTTCAGATAAGATAGCTAATCGAATAATAGAGTATAGAAAAGATAATAATTTAGGGAATTCTTCCCCTTTCCATTTTTGTGGTTATATTTTGGATGCCCTCTGTTTCAATTCTGAGTTCCTGATGCTAGGTTGGAAATGGAATCCAAAAGAACCTATTCCTATTCATGTGTATCATAGTTTCTTATGGAAAGTACATTTCAAGCTTCATGTTTACAGAGTCTACCATGGTTTTCTAATTCCAATCTACTAAACCATTTTTGGTCATTTCCCTCCTAGACTGCCCAATAAAGCCAAGACTGATTTGTCTGCTATCAGAGATTGGTTCAGAGAAGAAAAATTCACTTATATCAAAATATTTGGGAGTATTTTTCAGCCACATATCCTTCCCCTATATGTTCCAGATAAGCTGTTAGCTCAGGAAATTTCCTATCAACTGACAGTTGAAGGAATGTCTAGAATTTTGAAAATCAATAAAAAGCTTATGTGGCCTACCTTCCATTTTAACTGTGGTGACTATACTCTGAATAGTTTTTCTCATGTTGAGAAAGAAGTTGGTAATATTTCTAATCTTAAGTTTTCAACAATTCCTGAAAGACAATACGACCCAAGGAAAGTGGCACATGATTTTACTACCTCTGTTTCTATTGCCTGATTTGAGCATGAACCAGACATTTTTGATGATTTATTTGTTTCCATGGATGATATATCCCAAGTCTTTGATTCAGCCAAGTCCAAGTTACAGGCCAAGGACTTGAAATTTTTTTTGTTGTATAGAAGCCAAAGGTTACTTATTGTGCCTCTTGATCAGTTGAGAGCTCCCACATAGGAGAAAACATCACAACAAGAAGAAAGTACTTCTGGTAAAGAAGTAGAAGGAGCTGATCCTGTTTTAGGGAAAAAGGATGACAACAGTAAAGCTGACAGTGTTAAAACAGAAATAGCTTCTCAAAAAAATATACAGAAGTCTTTAGTGCAAACATAAAAAGGGAGCACTGGCACTGATGCCCAGGTACATATTGAAAAGGGAAGTACAAAAAGTAAAAATATTGAAAAGGCACCCAATAATGATGCAGGTTCTCAACTTGGAGGGCAAGTAGATACTGAATTGGTTGTTTCTTCTCATTTGCTAAATCAATATGAAGAATTTGCACAGCAAATAGGATTGCAAAAAAATCCTCAAGTTGACGATCCCAAAGATCAGGATGTGGAAATCATTCCTAAAAACCCGACTGAAGAAATTATGCTAAAGATAGAGGAAATCCCTCCTTTAGATATATTCTACAGTGCCAAACATAGGGTTGTGGTAAGAAAACAAAGGAAAAGGAGGAGAACAGATCAAGATGCTCTTTTGGCATCACAGGGAGAATTGCTAAATTTTGTTTATAAAAATGATGAGGTGGATCCATCTGAGGATCTCACCAAATTGTCTCAGTATGCTAGTGCCTATAGTGTTGCGAATATAGATAAAGCTTCCAAAGTTTCACAGATAGTAAAACAAAAGGATATGAAAATTTCTATCTTTGAAGAACAAGTTGCAGGTCATCAGCAAAAGATTATTCAGTTGGAACAACGGGTATAGGATGAAGAACTCAAAGCTAAACAACTAGAAAAGCAACTCAACCTTGAAAAGAAAAATATCGATGAACAAGCCTTGGGCAAACAAAAACAATTGACTCAAGAAGTAGAAAAGCTACAAAATCTTTTACAAAATGAGAGAAGTTCAAAAGTTGAACAGGAAAAAATGTTCCAATCAGAAATGGACAAGTTCAAGGAGTATCCCAAGCTAGATCAATTATTTACTGAAGCTCTTGAAATGAACAAACTACTATCTCAACAGGTAAATGAATTTTGTTTAAATTTGACACAAATTGAGCCTTTGTACGAAATTACATTGTCTTTGATAGATAAATTAGTCACTGTTAGGCAAGAAATTGAAGATGTTGATGATAAAATTTATGAGTTTCTTTCATGGCAGGATACAGAGGAAGGAATAAAAGCTAACCTTCCTAGAGTTGAAGAGAGACACAAGGAAATTCTATTTATGGAATGGGAACAACAGTTAATGAAATCAGAAAGAGCCACATCAAGGGCTAGAAGTTTAATAAATAATACAACACAATTGATTAATGACAGCCTGTACGCTACCAATTTGATCTCATATTGTACTCCAGGCGAGTTACCTGAAGTAAAATAACTTGATTCTAGGTGGAAGCAAGAGATAATTGATAAAAATAAAAAAATTAGCAAACTTCAAGGAATTTCATGGAATAATATGTGGTCTTATCTGATCAAGCCACACAGCCAACAGATGGCCATCAAATTCCTTTCGAATGCTATTCAATGTATCATTCCTGAATTCTCTGATGCTACATACACTGGACAGTTACATTAAAAAATGAGTCGGCCAACAGAAGTCCAAGATATGCTCAATGTCTTCCACCTTCGTTCATCCACCTCAATCGATGATTAATGAGCCAGTCTACTACAAGCTCGCATTTTAGTTTAAGATATTTTATTTTAGATAGATTGTAGGAATAGTTTTAGTTATTTTGTTTTATTGAGTACCTATTTAAACCCCTTTCATGCATTTAGAAAGGGGTCCTTAATTTGTAATATTTTTTGACTTGGAGATTACATTTTTTTACTGCATTTACTTCTATATTCTTTTATATAAGATCACATCTGGTGATTCTGTGCGGAATTATTTTTTAAGAGTTGCATTTCTGTACCTTATAGTTGATTTTGCATTGGAATTGTTGTCTTAGTGTATCCAATTTCATTTGAAAGTCTCAAGATGGATACAATATTTCTATCTATTCACTGTTAATTTATTTTGTAATTGGCTAGTACTTTCAGTTCAAGTCATTTAGTTCCATTTCCCCCATCCAATCATTCTATTACCAACCCATTGAAATTACTAGGAAACTAGTCCTACAAATCCAGTCGGGGCCACCATTCCAAATGGAAAAGAAGCTGAAAGCACATCAATTATAGAACTGCACATAACATCTTCAGAGTTGTCAGGAATTTGTTTCAGAAGAGTAGTTCGTTTAAGTATAAATATGTGTTCGTCTATTGGTACTGTGTTTATAAAGTTTCATTCTCTTCAACTATGATTCAGTGGTAGTAATAGAGCTATGTTGACTGCTTGTTGAGCTAAAATTTGTTGAAGGTTAAGGAAAGCATTTCCTAGAGACTGTATCATTTGAATAGGATCAATTTTGCTCTTTTCATGTTCTTTTCGTATCCTTTTGAATGCATTTGTCATATATTTTTCAACTTTGGTCATATATGAAGTGCAATATGAAGCTGCAGCATATGCATTTAAAACATATTGAGCATCTGTATTTGCATTCCATAGGTGTGGCATATTGTATGCAAAGATATTATTCCATATTTTATGATGGTTTTCATTGCAAGAATACCATCGGTTGTGTTAATGTACTTTTTATTAATTCGATGTAAGCAGTTTCTGTTAACTGGAATTCATCTAACAAATCTTCATGGCTAGTTGATTTGTCATAGTGATTTTGCTCTAAGGTGCTTTGCAAGGACAAAAATTTTTCATTTATTGAGCCATGTACCGAAGTAATTGGTTCAAGAATCCTTTTTCTTTTCATTGGTGGCATTGGAAATTTGTATGTACACTGTGATGCTTTTCTTTTTTTATAGATTTTGGTATGATGATGTTGATGTATCTTTGTGAGTTCTGGATAAAGGTGATTTGTGCTACAAATTATATAGTTATCCAAAAAGTTTTCAATTTCTAAGTTAGTATTAATTCCATATACTGGAGCATTTTCTATCCATATAAAAGCATGTTCATGTGTACTACTTCTATTTTGGAACTCAGTTACAAAGTAGTAATCTAATATTTTGCCAAAAAATGTGCTATATTGACAGATCAATTGCTTCAATGCATTTGTCTTATGTCTATAGTAACGTGTACATGTTAGTGGGTCCTTTCTAACAAGATAATTGTTTCAATGTGTTTCTCTTTACTTCTATAGCTATGTAATTTAATAAGAGTTTGTACTAGTGGTGTCCAAAGATGCTCTGCACTTGTAAATGTAAGAAAGAAAGTTGGAGGACCTAATTGTCGTATCATTGCAAATATATGTTTCTGCATTTGTTAATGGTAATCAAGAGAAATTATTATGTGTTTGAAATCTATGTGTCCAATGTGGCTTTTTAGTAACTTTTCTAAGTTGGGCTTGTACTTAACATCTTTTGCTAACAAATTTCTTCCTTGTAATTTTCCTTTTCTTATTCGTACTGAGATGCATGACATGACATTTTCAATGAGTATTTGCATTGTCTTGAAGAACAAATTTGTGATGTGATAGGGAAAGTGACCACTGCAATGCATTATTTCCCATTTTACTATTTCTTGGTAAAGAAATCTTTGTAGTATATCATCGTGACTAGGATTTCCAAAGTGTTGGGAAACTCATTTCTTCTACATATGCAATTCGTGAGGGTCCCACAAAGTTAATAAATTCCTCTGTCCATTCGATTTATTATAATCTATGCATTTGCTAATGGTTTCAAAACCAACACCAAACCTGCTTATCAAATCCGCTGAATAATATGCATCGGGTCGGCTTTAAAACAATGCAGACTATGCATATAATATCCTCTCATATTCTAACCCCAACGCTAACCTTTGAAAAGTTCTGGCGCCACAGCTTTATAAACCTTTCTTTTCTATTTCTCAATGCAATTAATCGCAACTCAATGCTTCCAATTTCGATTAATGCATTTGCCAATGTTTCGATGCGATGCCTTTCCTCCGATGCGATTGATGCATTCACAAACGTTCCAATGCGACTAATTCCTTTTAAGACGGAACTTCAAACACATATAAATCATAGTCCATAAACACATCGGCTCCGCAATCACCATCGGGACTTTATTAACATGTTCCGCTGTTATGATTTTCTCTGATGCGATTCGTGAGGGTCCCACAAGGTTAATAAATTCTTCTGTCCATTCGATTTATTATATTATTTTATTTTTTACTATATTAAATAAAAAAAATATAACTTTAGTTTTATATTTAATTCTTTGTTTTTCAAATTTATTGTTTCATTTTTAACTATGCAATCTCTTGTTCATAATTAATCTTTGTGCTCAGCCTACCTGCTTACACTCTCTGTCCATATATGAACTTTATTCATTTTTATTTTTTAAATCTATGCACTCTAAACCAGAACTTCAAATACATATAAATCACACTTCATAAACACATCGGCTCCGTTATCGCTATCGGCGCTTTTATTATTAACATGTTCCGCTGTTATGATTTCCTTCGATGTGATTCATAAGGGTCCCACAAACTTAATAAATTCTTCTGTCCATTCGATTTATTATAATCTATGCATTTTCCAATGGTTTAAAAACCAACACCAAACCTACTTATCAAATCCGTTGAATAATATGCATTGGGTCCGCTTTAAAACAATGTAGACTACGCATATAATATGCTCTCATATTCTAACCCCAATGCTAATCTTTGATATTACATAAGTTAAACTTGAGAAAATCTACTTACTTTATTATTATCAACTAATCAAAGCTTGAGATAATCCAAAAAATGTTTTTATCCTTGAAGAATTAGAAAGAAATTGTAAGTCAAAAGACCTTTTAACATATTTCCAACATATTAGAAAAATTTTATACTTAGAAATATGTTAAAATGAATAGTAAATCGCAATCGGAAATTCAGAAAAGTTCTTTTAAAGAGTTGTTTTTGCTTTGAGAAGTTCCGATGCGATCACGCTCAATCCCAATTGCATTTCCGAATAATATTAACTATTGCACCTTTTCTATTTATAACAATGCGATGCGATTTATCGCAATTACGTCTCGGGAAAAAGATTAAACATTGCATTCATCTCATTGCAAAATTACGATGCGATTGCGCTCAATCGCAATTGCATTTTCGGAGATAGATTATAATAGCCCACCTCATTTTAAATCTTCGATGCGATCGAGATTTGGAAATAACGTTTTCACTCAAACAAATTGCGATGCGATCATTGCAATCGAAAAATCAGGATGAATCATATTCTATTTATCTTGCGCACCATTGAAGACTTGCGATGTGATTGTTATTTTGCTTTTATATTTATTCATTGCATTGCAAAAGATCAACAGTGAATTTTAATATTTATTACAGGGATTCACCGATGTCCGATATACTATTACGGTTTTCTAAAATCATCACTATTGAATGGAAAATTCTGAGTCAATAAACTGATTCCCAGTACAAGATGCGTCATTGGCCTGGAAAATTGTTAAAACAAATGAGTTGAATAAAGTTGAATAATTTAAATTGCCTCGATGTATTTATTTAACATTTTGCTATAAATATTTGAGATTCTATGATATAACATTACACAACAGCAGTGTATACAAGCAATAACGGAGAATGCAATTATAGAAATTTAAAATTTAAATTAAATTATGTTCTAAATAAACTTTATCATTTTTTTATTATTAATTATTTTAATTATAAAAACTCTAAAAAATTATTTAAAAAAAATTAATTGTAAAAAAATATTAGGATTTAAATTTGTTGAAATGTTAAATAAATGTAATACAAATAATAATACTTAAAGTTGTGGTTTTTTAAAAATAGTTTTAGTAGACTAACTTCACAACTTGATAGTTTTCGAACTCTACACCTTTGACATATTTCAGCCATGAGTATTAATTGTACTGTGAGTAATTATATCAATTTAATGGTTTTGATATTTCTCGGGATCTTATCTCATTAAGTGTTTCATGCCAATTTTTATGGCTCTATTGATTCTGTTCAACTTGCTATTTTAATTAATTTGCTTTTCGTTTCGTGTGCATAGAAATGCATGTGAGTCTGGGCAGTTCACTCTATTAGTGTTGTACGGAAGCTTGTGCATTGAAGGTTATAAACCTTTTCAATTAATATGAGATTAACAACGTTCAAGTCTTACCACATTAACTTTACCCTTCAAATATGCTTTATTCTGAATGTAGTATGGTTGAAACCATAGGTAATAAAGAAAAGATAAGGTAATAAGACCATAGGTAATTTTATAAAGACTTTTATCGTAAGTCGAGGTGAGTAAATTAAGTTATGTTTGTACTATATATTGTACAGTGACGAAGCAAGCTCACCCCCAAGCTACTTGACATCAGTGGTGAACTTCTCTAGATTGACCCACAGTCATATATAGCATTACTAAGTACACATCAGCCACATGCTAATAAGAACATCATAAATAAAATTGTGATGCATGGAGCTTTTATTACTTGTATGATTATAAATTGCAAATAGAACATATGGATAACACTTTAAAATTGGAATCTATCACGTTGAAAATACTCAACCATAGATTAACTAATTATAAGTATATTATAGTTAAAAAAATAAGTTTTTATTTGCGTTAGTTATAATTTAATACTTAATAAATATATATATAGTAGCTATTTATTTTGTACAATTTGCCACTTCTCTTTAAATTATTTGTGCTAATAGTTTTTTTATTTATTATTTTATACTATTAAATATTGAACTGCAATTGCAAAATACTCTTAATTTATATAATTTTTATTAATGTAAATTTAGTGAATTATGATAAATAAATATAATAAATTATTTTTTAAAATAAGTTTCCACTTAAATTATTATTATCAATAAAATTTTTTTTATAATATTTATGTGTGATGAAGTTCTTATAAATTTAATTTTCATAATATTTATACATTCTCTATACTATATTTTATTTTTTAAAATAAATTTTCATTTTTTTTTTAGTTCTTGCTACTTAGTTTAATTTAATTACTAGTTTATTTTGTATTTTTATTATGTATCATTAAGTTATAAATAGTCATTAAGATATCTTTGACTTTCCTATGAAATTTGATTGAAAATTCTTTTAAGTACCATTGGATCCAGATCATTAAATAATTTATTAAAAAACATAAATTACAGATTTATCTTTGTTTGATTCAAGGATTACATTAAAGTAAATCCATATCAAATCTACATGCTGCTACATGAAAAGATTTGGTTGACTGATCCCATGCATAGAAATAAGGATCAGATCCCATACAACTTATTCATTAGCAATATATTCCTCCAGTTACGTCACTATCTAGGCATTGAATCTTATTACATGGAATTAAATAGGGTAGAATAAATATTCCAATTTATTTAAAGAGAGTTAAATTATGTAGAATATGAACTCAATAGAATTTCGGTTTGTGGAGTTGTTTCATTTTTCATCAATTTGTAATGTTATCCACATAGTTTTGACTTGCCGCTCCAATTTATTGAATTTTGGTATGTGGAGTTGTTTAGTTTTCAATAAATTATAAATTAGTTATTAATATATTTTCTACTGGGTTGAAGATACTTTTAAGAACCATTGCATCCACATCATTAAATAATTTATTAAAGAACACAAATTACAGATTTATGTTTTCTCGCTTCGAGGATTACATTAAAGTAAATCCATGTCGAATCTACATTTGTCATCGATCATTTCTTGATTGTACAAATTCTCACAACTGTTCACCTATTCTGCTGCGAAAACCATCATAGAAAAAATAAAATTCAAATTTCAATGTTACTAATTATACATAGAATCATTATTAACAATAAGGTTTTCCGCATCGAATATGTAATTTATGACATTCATTATGCAAATGCAGATCTGAGTTGGAGGATCTAGTGATGTCACAAACATCACATGTAGATCTCTTGATATCAACAACCATTAATTCAAAATTAAATAGCATAAAATTATAGTAGTTGTACCAGTTTCTACTTTGCAGTTGTTCTTTTGCTTGAAGCTCTGTGAATTTTATTTCTTCTCTTTAGATTTTATATTCTTGACCGTTGAAATCTTTGTATTTTGCTGAACACATCTGCAAGTAGATTTATCGTGCGACTCGACACTCTGCAAGCAAGCTTTTGCAAGTCAGGCTGGAACTGTGCCCCTCCAGTTGCAAGGTTTGCTAAGCATAATTTCTCTTACTCTTTCACATAATTCCACACATTAAATTCACTTTCTTGCTCTGATTCTGAGTGCAAAGTGAATGATATTCTACCTGCAATTTACATATTATGGACTGTGTTTTTAAATGATAGCCGATGGAACATTGATGATTGCAATTCCATACAAATTTGATAAAGTTGGTGCATCCTACAATTCTCATTTATTTTTAAAAAATTTACAAAGTTCCTAGAAGTACTTCTCAAGATTATATCATACAGAGGAAACATAGAAAACATAATTTTGTTAGGTCTCTCACATGAGAATACCATTTGTATCAGCCTAGGAGGATTCAAAGTCATTTCCCTTGGAATGACTTTGTTTACTAAATCCTCTGTTCATTAAAAAATGTACATTATTATCATCATCATTTTCTGAGTCAAATTCCACTTCATTTGTAGCTTCAGTACTAGCAGATCAAAAACTATGTTCTTGTTCAACTTAAAATTTTTTTGCCATAATTTTAATTCTCAAAAAGATAAAATACTTTTCATAATTTTAATTTTTTTAAATTATTATTTAATTAAAAATTACTTTGTTGTAATTTTAATTTTTCCTAAAACCTTCAAGATTATGTCGTAATTTTACTTTTCAATAAAAATTACTTCACATAGACTGTATGTTTTGAAGTTTGTTTCCATTTTCAACAAAGATTACATCGTAATTTTACTTTTCAACAAAAAAAAAAATATCTCAAAGACTGTATGTTTTGAAGTTTGTTTCCATTTTCAACAAAGATTACATCGTAATTTTACTTTTCAACAAAAAAAAATATATCTCAAAGACTGTATGTTTTGAAGTTTGTTTCCATCGCATTATTTTATTATTTGATTGAAAATTAAAAAATATATATAATTTGATATAGAATAAATTTTGTCATCCTATAAATCCTTTCCTGACTGGATTCTATACCATTTATCTAGCTATCAAAATGCATTGGCTCTGCATTATTTGGCTTCTTTTTTTTTATATTTTGTTTTTCCACAATTTTAACTAACCTGGATAGTACAGTACTACTAGGAAGATGAGTTTGAGTGACATTTTCTGACAAAATAATCTTATGTTCTCTTAAGCTTTCGATTTTGTTAGAAAAGTTTTCATTGTCGTTCTCCAAATTTGATGTATGATCATCCTCTTGAAGTAATTCCCAAGTGATCGCTACAGTCCCGTTCTCTTAAGCTTTTGATTTTGTCAGAAAAGTTGTGATTGAGGTTCTCCAAATTCGACGTATGATGATGCTCTTGAAGTAATTCCTGACTGATCGCTACAGTCTCGTTTCTTGCATCTACAATCTGTGATACGGTTCTTAGTTTTCCAGTTCCAAAACTTTAGGTGTTTAGTCTGATTCTTGAAATATCGTCTGAATTTCGTGTTGAACTTCCTGCTCACAGAGGGTTTTACAAAATAGTGACTGCTGCAAGACAAAGTGCACAAAATTTGATTTTATGTCTCTCAGTTCAAAAAAAAATAATACTTCCATGTAAACCTATTCTATTTCGCACTCTTCTCTGCTTTTTAAAATAAAAACATATGATAGTGTTACAAAGACTCTCGGGCCTTTTGTATATGGCAGCACATATTACACTAAAAATAAAACTAAAGCAATACGTAAAAACATTGAAATGTTTTAACATTAGCTCTTATAAAAAACATTGAAATGTTTTAACATTAGCTCTTATAACAAAGTACTTTATAAAAAAAAATTCGTGCATATAAAACATATTAAAACCTTTTACATAAAACCTTTGCATTGTTCACCATTTTAGAAAGCAGTTCAAACACAAAAAACTGGAGATAAAAAATGGAACAGTGAAAACAGAAGTAGCTAATAGAACAGATGCAAAGCCAAGGGTACTTAAGGCAGCTCCAAAAACAAAACTCTATGAAATAAATTAAAGTTCAAGCTATTTTGTGGTCAATGGTATCCTCCAAGAAATTATTGCATCTTGTGCATATTATGGAGGCAAGAAAATGTAAGCACTTCAGTTGAAAGTTAGCCAGAATTAATCTTTAAACAATTGCTTCCAAAATACAAGACACCTAACAAGAGTCATCAGTTTAATTGATCGAGTAAAAGCAACACTAGGAGCTGTCAAAACAAAAGTAGAAAATAGAACATATGCAAAGGGAAGGGTAGTTTATAGGTTATATAGTTATAGCTTATTGAAAATAGTACTTGTTACACTATAGTGTAGAGATTTATAGAAAATTAGAGTAGCTACCCAAATAGTCACATTAGTATTATTGCTATGGACCTATGGTAGTGGTAGTCTTAGTCCCATGCCCTAAGTTATTATTATAGGATCTTAAAGATTTCAAATAGTATAAATCAAGATTGTTCTATGTCATCTATTATTCATATTATCCCGCACAAGTTACTATGTCTCAACTTCTGGTATTGCTCTTATTCTTCAGTCAGTTGATACCTTTGGATAGTTAATTTGTTGTTTTTTCCTTGATGTTTTAACAAAGTTAGGTGCCACTTGCTGCATTGAATCTAATATATAAATTTGGAACGATGGAATGTAATCACATGCAACTTTCAAAGACGCTAAAACAAATAATAAAAGAAGAAGACACCGCTAATATCAAAATAGACTATAGAAACAAAGCAACGGAGAAAACAAGTGTTGGATACTTTGCATGTAGACCTTGTGAGAAGTGGTTTAGTTGCAGTTTCAAATGGTGAAAATTTTGTTTTTGTATGTAGTACATTTGTTAATATGAAAAAAATAATAAGCAGTTGTCAAAGATCAACACGAAGAAAAGCAAAGAAAAAAACAAATAGTCAATACTTTAAATTTAGATGTTGTACCAAGTCGTATAGATACGACTTCATATGATCCAAATGTTGTTGTTGTATACACCACCATTGTTAATTTCCATAGAACAATGGCTGGTTATTAGCAATTTTCATAGAATACATTTATTCATCATTGAAATGAATATTTTGTCTTATGACAAAAAGTAGTGTAACTACCAAATTTTAAAAATATAGTGATAGATTTAGTCCATATTATGTTGACCTATCTTGTCCAATGTTTGCTACATTGACTTGCAAGTACATGCTTTCGTGCAATAAAGTTGGGACTTGCATAAGGGATGAATGCTTTGTAATAACTAAGAAAATTCTCACGTTTAGCTATTTGTATGGAGCCCATTGTTGCTTTCAAGATGCTAATATGCTATAGTGCATATCTAACTGTACATACATATTTGTATTTACAACTATGTTGTTTACAGCTAGCAATATTAGCTTTACTAATCAAGACACATTCAACCTATATTTCATGCTTTCTATTGTATACAAAAGTGAATTATTTCTAGAATACATAGCTTTTATGTGAAATTCATGTTTTTAGAAACAATAATCAACGTTGCACTTCTTTTTTTTGCAGTGATACTTTTGAGATACAGAGAGATGCAAAATAGGAAGTAGTTACTTCCAAATTTGCTTCTCTTATTGTACTGTTTTCAAATCAAAGATACAATATAATAGTAAAATTAGTATTTCGCACAAGTAAACATTATCATAGAGATATATTCAATAAAGCAAAAAATATTATAGAAGCTCTTCTCATCTTTGAGGAAAAAAAATCTAAGATACATAGTACTTAGTAAACAAATCACCATACGAAACTGAAGAATAAATACATAGAAAAAAATGGTTGAAATCATAGACATTGAAAACTACCATCCAGCAAAAAAACATCGGATAGATACTAATATTGATATTGTTTTAATGAACTATAGTCTCTTTAGACTACAACAATTTGCATATACTCTTGGATATTGCTTGCTCAATGCATTTGAAGTGCTTCTGCACTTTCGTTACTCGTCTATTGAACTACGCAATGGAATAATAGACCATTTTCTCAATTGTCTACATCAAAATGACACAAAGGCAAAAGAATCATACCAATATGAACTAGATCCTATCATGTTATATCAACTTCATGGAATTCACGATGTTGACACATACCTTCGTAGAATGCGTTTTTCTGCATCTAATAGTAATTTCCAATCTGAAAGAGGCCTATGGGGAGACACATTTTGCATATGGTGGCTATCAAAGTGGTTGAACATACCAATTGGAGTCTGGTCGCTAACAATGAAAACAAGTTATTTGTTCTTCAACCACGATCTAGATACAATTCCACTAAACATTTTGTTTCATGATACAGATCCCATTAGTGGACATTTTGAATCCCTATTATACAAAATATTATGTAGATGCAAATTTGTACCAAATTATTCCTTGTCACCTCTTTGCAAATATCTTGAAAACCATTATGGATCCGTTGTTCATGAAATGCAAATTCATGGATTGCATATAGCAAAAAAAACTATGTCGAAATGTGCTAATAGCATGTTTAGTGCAATTTGTCATTTAATAGCCCCTGAATTTGATGAACAATCTTTCAGACTCTACATTTTCCAATCTTTTTGCAATTCACTAATGGCTAGGAGAAACGATGCATTAAATTTTATAGAAAAACACTTAACAAATGAAACTATACAAAGTCAAACAATGGTTGCAGGCTGGCAACAATACCTAATTAATATGGCAATGCCATATGAAAAAGGAGGAGTTGAGGGAACATCATTTTTCTTCCAATGGACATCGATCATATTCAATATGGTCATTTACCAGTAAAACCATTGTGAATTTCTACCAATCAAAAACAAATTCCAACCAAACGTACAACATATTATCATTTGAAACAAGTACATCACGCATTCATTATGAACCATTACTATCAAATCAAAATACAAATCAGTGCAATCTGCAACATAGAATAGTACAAATGCATGAAAACACCAAAAATAGAATAAAATTGCGCAAATTGAAACAAATGATACGTACAAATGACCCAAATAAAATTGGAAAAAATAGAAATAAAATAGTAGATAAAAATTGTTCATAAAAAAAAAGTACTCCCATAGAAATTTACAAATGACAAATTGAAGACACCCCAAAAACCAAATGTCCAATATGTAAGACATTGCAATTTCAAAAGAACATCTCAAGCATTGGAATTGAATTAGGAAAAATGTACATAAACATATCTGGAAAACAGAAGACATTGCATTTACATATCATTTGTAGATCTTGCAAAACAACACTTGCAAATGCAAAGTTGCCTCGCTTTGCAACACCTGAAAAAATAAGACGTAATAAGCCATTGAAAACTGTAGCAAGACTTTTAGAGCTTGAGGAAAGACTTGTTGCATTGATAATTCCCTTTGCACAAATAAGACAATGTGGAAAGAAGTGATCACAAATGGGCTTAATTGGTTCAATAATCAATGTACCTGTCCAAATGGACATTGTCCAAAAAGCATTGCCACAATCCATAAACAATACAATCACAATTTCTATTGCATTAAAACAACGACTAGAATACAAGAATGCATATCAAACAGGAAAAGTGCGTGTGCATATTTTCATGAGAACACTTAAAGAACTATGTTCTTGAAATTTGTATAGAAATGAAAACATTTCCATTAATAGCAATTGGAATCATATAATTGAATTAGACAATAAAGGTAATAAATCCAACGATGACAACATTGATAGCAAAGTGAAACTGATAGCATTTTAGAAAGTGAAAAGCCAACTGAAAACTTGGTACATGGATTCATAGCTTCACAATGAATTCATGATTTGCAAGACAAGATTATTGAAATAGCACCAGCTGAGGGACAATGAACACTTGGGATATTCAAAGACAAACATGCAGAAGAAATGAGTTTCCCAACTCTATTCTTTGGAAATCCACGTGACGATGATATACTACAAAGATTTCGTTACCAAGAAATAGTAAAATGGGAACTAATGCATTGTAGTGGTCACTTTTCCTATCAAAACACAAAATTTTTCTTCAAGACCATGTGAATACTCATTGAAAAGGTCATGTCATGCATCTCAGTACGAATAAGAAAAGGAAAATTACAAGGAAGAAAGTTGTTAGCAAAAGATGTTAAGTACAAGCCCAACTTAGAAAAGTTACTAAAAAGTCACATTGGATACATAGATTTCAAACACATAAGAATTTCTCCTGATTACCATCAACAAATACAGAAACATATATTTGCAATGATATGAAAATTAGGTCCTCCAACTTTCTTTGTTACATTTACAAGTGCAGAGCATATTTGGACACCACTAGTACAAACTCTTACTAAATTACATAGCAATAGAAATAAAGAAAAACACATTGAAACAATTGAGGAATGCAACATTGATTATCTTGTCAGAAAGGACCCAGTAACATGTACATGTTACTATAGACATAAGACAAATGCATTGAAGCAATTGATCTGTCAAGATATCACATTTTTTGGAAAAATATTAGATTACTACTTTGTAACTGAGTTCCAAAATATAGGTAGTGCACATGAACATGCTCTTATATGGATAGAAAATGCTCCAGTATATGGACTTAATACTAACTTAGAAATTGAAAACTTCTTGGATAACTATATAACTTGTAGCACAAATCACCTCGATCAAGAACTCGCAAAGATACATGAACATCATCATACCAAAAGCTGTAAAAAAAGAAAAGCATCACAGTGTAGATACAAATTTCCAATGCTACCAATGAAAAGAACAAGGATTCTTGAACCAATTACTCTGGTACATGGCTCAATAAATGAAAATTTTTTGTCCTTGCAAAGCACCTTAGAACAAAAACACTATGAAAAATCAACCAGTTATGAAGATTTCTTAGATGAATTCCAGTTAAGAGAAACTGCGTACATCGAATTAATAAATAGTACATTAACACAACCAATGGTGTTCTTGCAACGAAAACCATCAGAAATATGGAATAACAGCTTTGCATACAATATGCCACACCTATGGAATGCAAATACAGATGCTCAATATGTTCTAAATGCATATGCTGCAACTTCATATTGCAATTCATATATGACCAAAGTTGACAGATCTATGACAAATGCATTCAAAAGGATACAAAAAGAACATGAAAAGAGAAAAATTGATGCTATTCAAATGATACGGTTTCTAGGCAATGCTTTGCTTAACCTTCAACAAATTTCATCTCAACAAGCAGTCCACATAGCTCTATCACTACCATTGAATCATAGCTCAAGAGAATGCAACTTTATAAAAACAGCACCAATAGACGAACGCACATTTATACTTAAACCAACTACTCTTCTAAAACAAATTCCTGACAACTCTGAAGATGTTATGTGCAGTTCTATAATTGATTACTATATCAATAGGCCTTATGCTATTAAGCATATATGTTTAGCCGAATTTGTATCAAAGTATAGGAAAGATGGTAGACCAATATCAAAAAGAAAAAAAGAAAAATTAATTCGATTCATTAAATACAAAAAACACATTGACTATGAAAACTATTACAGAGAAAAACTTTTGCTATATGTTCCATTCGAAAATAATGAAAATGCACTAAAGCAAGACTCCTCTACATGGAGGAGTGCATACATGTTGCATAAGAACACAATAAAGAACAATGAAACTAAGTTCAAATATAACATGAACAAGAAATGGGGTGATTTGGAAGAAGAAATTCAAAAAATTGATAGCAGCACTGCAATTTCTAATCATACAATAAAAAAAGCTTGAAATATCTAATGATGTTACTGAGAAGTATGACTTGGCTAAAGATTTGCAATTTCCCCAATGCAATGAGAAAAAAAGACATCTTAACATTGGTTTTTAATTTACAGAACATCCATTTATGCTTAGCAATGAAGAATACTACAATATTAGGAGAATGCTAAATAAAGAACAACAAGCAATACTCAAAGACATTGCAATGAAAAAACAAAAGAACATAGACAAACCATTCTACTTATTTTTGACTGGAGGAGCTGGTACTGGAAAAACGTTCACATCAAAAGCAATATTCCAAATTCTCATATACATCTACAATGAACATTACAATATAGACCCTTTGAAACCGAAAGGCTTGATATTAGCATATACAGGTAAAGCTGCATATAATGCAGGTAGAGTTACAATTCATTCTGCATTGCTAATGCCTTTCAACAAATCTAGTTTTATTCCACTTAGCAACGATGTATTAGACAAGTTAACACAGCTGTACAAAGAATTAAGAGTTGTTCTCATTGATGAAGTATCTCTAATTGGAAGTTGTTTTCTATATCAAATTGATGATCGACTAAGAAACATTAAGCACAATCAAACAAAATACTTTGGAAACATTGATATCATATTTTGTGGCGACTTGTACCAAGCACAACCTATACAAGACTCACTAATATTTGAACAAACTACAATAAGAAGGCAACCAATAACATATGACTTTTGGAAAGAACATGTAAAGTACTATGAATTGCAGATTGCAATGCGTCAAACAAATGAAAAATTCATTAGCATTTTGAATAGGATACGTTTAAATAACCAAACAAAAGATGATTTGAATTACCTAAATAGACATTGTATTCGAAATGCTCCTAATGATCCTACTTTCCCCTATCTATTTTTTAGGAATAAAGATGTAGCATTACATAACAAGAAAATGTTATCTATTGTTCCTGGTGATGAAATTGTAATCAATGCAATTGATTACGAAGAAGAAAACCATGGACACATACCATCTCATGCACAAATAGCAACATTGCCTTCACAAATTTTCCTAAAACTTAACATGCTAGTTGAAATATATGCAGGAAACTATGACTTACAAGACGGTCTAGTCAACGGTACAGATGGTATCATTAAAGAATATGTAAAGTTAGAAAACTTTGATGTAATATGGATCGAATTCTATGATGAACATGTTGGCCGTCAACAAGCACATAAATTTTCTTTTCTATATAGCAGAGAAATTTCTAGTGATTGGACTCCCATACTACGCACAACAAAGCCAATTTCTGTATTAGCAAAAACAGGCAACTTGAAAATCAAAAAATAATTTCCAATCCAACTAGCATGTGCACGTACAATACACAGATCACAAGGCTTGACACTAGACAAACTTGCATTTGATCCTTTAGGAATACGACGCCATGGATTAGTATATACAACTCTTTCTCGTGTGAGAAACATAGAATCATTGTATTTTCTTAGTCCACTTAAGAAACAAAACTTCCGAATTCAACACAAAATTTCTGTTGAAATGGAACGTTTACACAAAAACGCAAAGTGGCAACTAGACTACAACTATTCGTTATTAGAAACAAAAGCATACATTTCAATTCTTTCTCTAAACACTCGCAGTTTACAAATACATATTGATGATTTGTTAAATGACTATGATCTAATGCAATCTGACATCTTATGTTTACAAGAAACACATTTGAATAATTCAATGCTTCTAAAAAGACTTGAAACATTCAATTGCATATCAAATCATAGTAAACATGGTTTGATAATTTGTATTTAAAAGCATATAAAGATCTTGAAACATATTCATTTTGAAGAAAAAAAAATTGAAGCTACACTAGCAAATATGCTTCTTCATGACATCGATATTGTAGTCGTGAATGTCTATGTTGTGCCATATGCAACATTAAACAATCCATTGGATATTCTTTCAAAAGCATTATGCAAAATACATTCAAATCAAACAATAGCAATTGTTGGCGATTTCAACGTCAATATGCTTGAAAGCAACAACAAAACAAACAAACTAAGATCGTATATGCACAATTACAACCTTCATTTTCTTTTAAAGACAAATAACAATAAAAAATTATCAATCATTGATCACATATGGTCAAACATAACTTGTAGCTATAAGACTTTCAGGTTAGATACATATTGGAGCGACCATGATACTATTTGTCTCATCATTGAAGACAAAAATGCAACACAAACATAGTGAAAATGAAAGTAGTCTAATGCTTTTTTCTAGTCAATAGTATAAGACTTGCATATTCATGTCCTTATTATACAAATGAAATCAATAGTGAACATTGTTACCAACATACCTTTAATTTTCTTCTAAAAAAAGTCTTTGAAAGATGCATAATAGCCTTTTAACTACTATGACTTTGACTTCTAATTGTATGTCTTGCGGATTACTATAGCTTTCTACAATGAGTCAAATAGGAAAAGACAAGTCACAAAAAGAAATAAACACATTCAGGTTTTCTTGCTACACTAAACTTACTTACCCTTCAATGCATATGTATAGACATATCTCTATGTTTAACTGTTTATTTCTTTCCACAAAACTATTGCAAGACCTATTCTTATATTACTAGTGCTGACTTCTATAGCACTGTTCTTCATATAGAATTATACTATGCATCAATGATTTATTTCTCAAGCATCATAGAATTCATTTTAATTCTTAAATTTTTCTTTCAACCCGTTGTAATATTTTCATGCACAAATGAGACATGCCCCATTGCAAATTGCAAACTATATATAACCACTTTAGAGTTATCTAACAATAAACACCACAGAATACTGAAACTTACTCTCTACAGTATTTTAGCACTACAACACAATTTGTTTCCCTTTTCATCATCTCAATAATGTTCCGTGCTTAAACTTGACAATCATCACAAATTTCTTATTTACATCAGAGCTATTATATGCATAATTCTATGAATCCCAGTCTTCTTGTTCTTCTTTTCTTGTCAACCTTTAATTCCTTTTCCTCACCCTTCCTCTAGAAACTTGTCAAGCTTCCTGTTCACTTTACATTTGAACTCTTTTTCACTAAGATCTCCTCCAATTTCCCATGTTGCTTCTTGTCAACCTCTAAATTGCAATAAAGATAATATCAAATAAAAATTAAATTGCTTCCAAAATTATAGCTCTATTTCAGTTACATCAAACTAAATTATTTCATAATCCATATGCATCTTAATTCACATTGTGCAATTTCAACAAAATGTTTCCAATCTCATCATTATTTCTTTTAATATCCCTATTATCTTTGAAATTTTATCTGTACCTTTTCTTTTCGGTTTCTTTTGTCCTATGGTGTTTCTATGTTATTTTTCATTGGGTAGTACAACAAGCTCAAATGACATATATCTTGATCAACATATTCATTGTGTAAACTGCCAACCACCCATAATAAGTAACAACATCGGAAAGTGAGCTTGATCAAGAAACACATCCAGATTTGCTTATTACGCCCAACTTACTTAGTCTTTGATGCATATGTAAATATTTTCATGCCAATCAGCAGTACCTGAACATTCATACATCTGTACTAGATACTTTTACACGTTTCTATAGTACTGGAATTGAATCATTTTTTCTCTCACCCAAAAAAACTTTTAATATTTGCAACTCAGATCAGTATATATATCTATTACACCAATAGAATTTTCTGAATTTAATATTGTATAGTTTATAAGTATTCCATTATCGAAGTTTTTAAATGCAATTAATATTTCTTCCAATAACTAATATTCAGTTTCTAGTACAATATACAATAAGCTTATACTTTTATTTTTATTTTTAGTTATTAAAATTTACCAAACACTTTGTGGTTGCATTCAAGTGCACCATTCAGTGACGTTGCATCTTTTTCATCTCGCAGTTATGGACAACAAGCTAGAATAGACAAAGAACAACAAATATCAAGTGCAACTGAATCAGACAAGTAAGTAAATTTGAAACAAATTATTATACGTATCATTCACATAGAATTCATATTTATCACCAATATATTTTACTTCTAATTGTTTCTTTTGCCACATCAACATCATCAATACACAAATCGAAAGCAACATATTTAGTTCCAGTTACCATTGAAGAACTAAACATTCGCAAAACTGGAAAAATGTTCAATGGAAATGTTATGGTTATCTAAAGCACATATCTTGATAAAGTCCACAAAGCACGACAAATACTACGTGCAGATTTGACTGATGCCGAAGGAATCATGACAATCACATTATCCATACCAACTAAGCTTATTGAACAACATGGACAAAAAATATCACCAGGAAAAGCAATATCTATTACAAATTTTAAAGTTCTTCCCAAAACAAATTATGACCATGGTGATTGTGATTGGATTCTGTTGTTAACTGAACTAAGCACCGTACAGAACATACCAACAATTTGCAAAGAATACAAATTCATTCCAGATACAACAGTAAAACAGCTTACAACAAATACAAAAACATATCCAATTGGAACAATTGCAGCAGTTGTCACAGCTGCACGGAAATTTGGTTTCCAATATACATTGCAAATTAAAGATGGAAATTTCGATGACAATAGAGCAACGGTAAAATAAATTACTTTGCAATGTTTTTATATTGCTAGTTCCATCCTACATTTCAATTCAGTTTCCAAAAAAAAAAAAAAAAAACTTTCTGTGTTCTTTTGCAATTACAGTTATTTGAAACATTTGCACCGCTCTATGATGAAATTGAGCAAGAATTTCAAAAAGGGCATCTTCCAATTATGTTATTCAAAAACATAACAAACAGGAAAGAACTAAAGGATAGAATACTTCGAACAATGCAAGCTACATTCATCACAAAATTGAATGTAGAAGCAACAGAAGAACTCAGAAAATTGAACCCTCCAACATTCTCTGTAAGTACAAATGAAACAATACCTCTACTACTCAATATGCAATTGTTTCTTCATCTGTTTCTATTTTGACATATACTACTTGTCCTCCTCTATGAACATATAAAAGGAACATTGACAATTGCAAGCATTTACTCTACGCCATTTGAACCAGTTTGTGTTGAATGCAATTCACCAATACCAGCCTCTATAATGATAGAGGAGAATACATTTAATTGCCTAAAGTGCAATAAAAATTCGTCCTTTTCCTATTCACAGTGTCTTAATTGCATAATCAAGTCCAACAACATCAATTTGCAATGTTGCATCTGAAGCAAATTCCTCTTGAAACCATTTAACCATTACTTCCCAACCTAGCGCATATGTCTTTTCAAGACTATGTTAAAAGCAAACAAGCAACAATGTATATGCTATGTGATTTCAAAATCAATGGTACATTTACAATCAACGAAGACAACAAGATCCAATCTGTTGACAGCAACGGAAGCCCTACCAAGGCTAGGTATACTTATAATTATTCTTCATCTTTCAACAAAAAATCAGATATATGCAATTTAAACTATGCTATCCAAAATAGCAAGATTTGTACTAATTTTTCCCTTTTCTTTACAGCACCAGCACTTCTACAAACATTGGCTACAACAAAAATACATAGTAATCCAGAAATCAGTGCAAAGTTCTTCTCAATTTTTGTACAAGATTTTACTGCTCAAATCTGCCTTTCTCAAAGTGCAGTATGTCTGCAACGTTTTTCCAGAACAAGAATGTTTTCATAGAACAATTACAAACAAAAATCACTAGTTATACTTATAGTTTTTCTTCTACATATTCACAGATACTTTCAGACTTAATATATGTATATTTAAGAAATATAGCTTTTCCATTTGACATTTACAAATGTTTTCAGATTTCATACATATATGTTTAATGAATAGAACATGTCTTTAAAATCTGACATTATATATATAAATGTTATAAATCTATTTAAAAATTTCCTGAAAAAATATTTGTGCAGATATGATGCCTGGGCTACTTCCATTCTTCTGTCTTGTTGTTTATTGGTTTTGCAAAAATCATAATTGACATGTGGAACATTAATTCATCTCTGTAAAAGCGCGATAGGCACTAAGATTATTTGTCCATAGGATGTGCACCACAAGTAACTGCCTCTGCAAATGAAGCAAGGACATTAATTTTTCATATATTATTATGTATCAACTTTGAACAACATCTCTCAATTTGGGCAATATTGTTATGGTAACAGAAATAGTAAATCGCCATTTCTAACTCTATCCTTCCTTAGGTTATAAGTTTTTTTTGTTTTGTTTGTAGATTCCTATATTCACTGTTAATAGTAATGCACCAAATTCTATGTCTAAACATTGTACTAAGACTAAAGTTAGTTTTATCTTCCCTGCTCCTCGCCTTTGTTATAATTTTCTTTACAATATGATTCTTCTTCACCTGCACTTTACAACTGAAAGACTATATATTAAGCATTATTAGGTCATTGATATTTACGCTTTTGATAAGTATTTGTTTAAGAATTTTCACTAAATCTTCGATTCCATGAGATAATATATATAATCAATAAACTATGCACATACAGTATAGATGCCACAAATGGTTTGAATAGTATTTCAAGCCAACAATACAAGTCTCCCTGGACTGCTTCTAACACAGTGCCAAACAGACTTCACTATCTCACAAAATAACACACTATGTCTTTTACAAAACGCACTACTGTGCAATGTAACACAGTGTCTCTGTTTTACAACACTGCTTTGTTTTTCTCTATTTCGCACGCTACTATGCTTTCAAAATAAAAACATTACACTGTCTGTTACAATAGCCTCTCGGGCTTCTTACTTTATATATGCCGCGCATATTAAAACATAAAACAAAAACTATATGAAATGAAACTAAACTAAATTTTGTGGGGCCTATTACAAATGCGCGTTGTATATATTTAAAACAATACAACAAACCAAAAGTTGTAAAACCTTTTGCCGCGTGATAAAAACATTAAAACATTTCATTTGCACATACATAGCTGGACTTGAAAAGAGATTAAATCCACTTCATAAACTGCGTCAGGTCCGAAATATAATATTACAAAGCATCCAATACAAAAAGTTCCGATGTTGATTGAAAGGCGGACTCGCGATCAACTATTAACTACACCATATAACATAGATCGGATCTGCACTTATAGCATAACAAATCGTTCAAATAAAAAACCCTAATGTCGATTGTTAATCGGACGCGAGTTCAACATTTAGCTGTAGCCTATAATATGCATCGGGTTCGGTTCCTTTCACTATTCAATTGGGCAACAAACAAAACGCTTCCGATACGTTTCAACTTGCGACAAAGTATGATAATGCCGCGTGGTCTTGTGGACCCACGAACCTTGGATTAAGTGGAGGGCGATTGTTATATGAAATAACATGCGATGAACTCATCGCATCAGACGATAACAAAATTTTGTAGATTATATGAATTACTTTCGATTGCGATAAACGAATCAGAGCCTCCATCATCAACAAGACACTGTACTTGTGCACACAATACAACACAATATTTTTTTAATTAAATTGAAAATTAAAAAAATTATAAATATTGTCTCTTAAAAATTGAATTAAAAATAAAAAAGTTATAAAATAAATTCCACCTTTTATCTTATTTTAGTACTAAAAATATTATTAGTACTAAGTTAGAAATAAAAATTTATTAGTACTAATTTATAAAAACCGATCATTGACAAGCAGCAGGTAGTAGCTACTCTGTCATACTCATATTGATGCCAAAAATAAGCTATAAGCATATGTAGCAGATCTAATCTACACATGAGATGTATATGCTCATGAGTCGTCCTAGTAATTATCAATTGGTTACCATCATCAACACAAAAGTTGTTATTACAAAACAAAGGCATGTAATAGCCGTAATAGCTATCCATAAACATTTCCAACATCACATTGCAATATTACTATATTTAAACTAAGCGAAAGATAGTCGCTACCTTGTAGCCTTGTTTGAGAATGTTTTGTTTCCAAAATATGTCATTGTTCATTCCTCCAGACATTTCTTCCAAACATCTCTGCCTTTCTACCGACTTCTTCTACATTGGTACTATTCCATGGAATTTTTTTTCCGCATTTTTCTTTCTCGCATGATTTCGTACGCAATGTTATCAACTATTTATATGCGACTTGTTGTCATTTAAAATATTTTCTAGCAATTACGAGATCAATTGTTGATGCCAATCCAAGATTACCATATGTCTTAGTGCTTTTATTATGCATGTAAAACAAACTTTTGATGCAAAATAATTGTTTTGCAGGCTAGATATGTGTAGAATATGGTTTAGGAGTGGGGAATGTGTGCAAAGGTGATGAATTATTTCTCAATAAAATAAAATATATGGAAAAATACATATACCATTATAGCACAATAGAATGTCATGATTAGAGAATGGTGTTCTTCATTTGAACAATTATTCAATTCAAATAAACAAAAAAATGGTTATTCCAAACCCAAAATGTATTGTGCTAATAAAGAATATTGAAGATAAGATGGAAGCCAAAAGAAAGACGAATTTGAACTCAAGCAAGTGACCATGTTGAAATATGCATTGAAAGAAAAGAGTTTTTGGTACTCAATTATTTGGTGAAAGTTTCATTGTTGTAAGATTGTTCTTCCAATAATACCAAACAATGACATATGTTCACTTAAATTTCTAAAAACTTAACCCATAACTCTTCAAACAAATCGATATTGGTCCTATCTTAAAGACATAGAAAAATTCGTTAGTTCGAATATTATGAGTTCATGAGGATGTACGGTTTTGTCCCAAAGCATAATGCCATTGCCTCCCAATTGATTTTTGTGAAGAAACAATGAGGATACTCCTCCTCTATGTTTGGCATTATCAAATAGACATAATAACAACTCTAGAAAACACAATTGACTTTTGGATCAATAAATGTCCAACGAATATTATAAATATTTACCTAAATTTTATTTTATTTTAAAAGAGTGCAAAAAGATGTATCCGCATATCCGGCACATCATACTCGAATAACTAATAGCACCACAACATCTTCTTATAATAATTAGTCAAAAAAATATTAGACTAACTTTAATGCAAATACCATAAAAAGTCACAAATGGTGAATTATGCTTCAAATAAAATTAGACCTTTAGCTAAAGAAAAAAAATACGCTCGAGATAAATGAGATACCTGTCGACATTCGACTTCTCATTTAAAATTTTGAGTGTCGTGTTACATAGCAATTCCTCACAACTATGACAGTTTGGAGGAAATAACTCTAATGCTAAGGGTTATATTGCAAAAAAGGTAAAAACAAATATTTGAGTTATTGCAATTTTTTTAATCAATTGTGACCATCCTTCTTTCCAGACATTAAAAAAAAAAAAGATATGAGAAAGGTGAGTTCTATAATTTCTTAGGTTGAACAATGAGAGGAGTAATAGACATGTTAAATTTCAATCGTTACTCGCACATTTCATTTCCTAGAAAGACAATCAGGAAGAATCAAAACTCTGTAACGAAAAGTATATTTGGAACGCTTTGGAAAATTTTGATGCATTACACAAATGTGGTCTTAAAAAAACATTAGGGGAGAGATATATAAAATTGTTTTCTCTTTTAGTGTCTCAATGTCACAGCCACCTGAACATCACATCAATGAGTGTATATATACGCAGTTTTATTTCCAGGTGGAATACGTCAACAAATATCCATAGCATAGGAGTCTACCAAGGATGTTGGCCATAAGCTACATTGAACATTACCGGACAAACAATATGTTTGGCTTGGAAAAACCATATATATGTCAGCTAGTAATTTTTTTTCTAATATTATACCATTGAACCCAATATCGATTTTAGCATGTTAAATAATAAACCATATTAATTATAATGTATAATTTGGGGGAGCAGAATGGCATATATTAACAACTGGAAAGACATGGACCTCGCCAAACTCTACTACAATAATGTGTACTCTATACACCGAAAGAAGTTTCACGAACTTAGAAGGTTCCACTTGCTATTGTTTTTTTAATTCAATGTTTCACTCATTTAAGCCTATCTTTCATACGTTTTATTTTTTTTTGATTCAATGTTTCATTCATGTTAATTCTATCTTACATGCTGAAAACTAATCTAGTTTATATCGCATTCATCAAAGGTGGCAGAAATCATCGGGTTTGGAAGATCTCAATTCCACACACGACCATGTGACGAAAATATTTTTCTCAATCTCCTCTTCTATTTTTTAACCAGATCTCGTTTCATGTAGACTCATTTTTACCAAATATACCACCCGCATTATCATTTTAGATGACTTACATGACACGCATGGGTCTGTAGAAGACATCAAGTTGTTCATAGAAACAATTAAAATGTTGAGATTTAATATATCACTGTGAAAAGTTCCGGGAGAACTTCATGATTAAATGATAGTATTGTACGATACACTTTATCAATCAGAAGGACATATTTATACAATAAAATTCGAACGGAGACTTTTATCTCTTCATAACTAGAAATACGAGAAATACATTATATATGTCTTAGTTATGATTACATACAAAATACCTAAGGATTGTTCAACATTACCCTCCTTAATCTAAAGGGACATCTAACATGCCAAGTAAATATCTAAATTTTCAAACTTTTCATGTCCCAATGCTCTGGTAATGGTATATGAAATTTGTTTTGAAGTTGGACAACATGTGAGATGAATTGTTTTGGCCACTACAAGATGTCAACTCAAGTGATACTTGGTTTGCATATGTTCGGTTCAATCATGAAACTTTGGATTCTTGACTAGTTGAATTATAGAAGAGCTGTCAAGTTAGAAAGAACAAATTTCTTGTGTGATTTCCAACTGTTGGTTGTTGATCCAATATTCAACAAATAACTATAAGTAGAGACTTCATTCCTCCTATCTCCATCAAAATAAGAATTTGAATAAATAGTAACGTGGAAGTCTGAAATTTTGGAGTATTTGATGCCATATGTTTGAGTTCCTTTTAAATATTAAGAAGTCTTTTTGCTGCTATCCAATGCCCCTCACAAGTTTGATGCATAAATCTGGAAAGTATTACAACAACAAAGGTATATCAGGATGAGTAGTAGATAGATAAACCAAGCTTTCAACAAGTTTTTTGTACTTTGCTAGATATTCAAATGGTTCTCCTTCTTCTAAAGTGAGTTTTAGATTTTGTTCCATTGGTGTAGCAATAGGAATACAATCCATCATTTCATATTTGTTCTGACTGATAAACATAGGTTGAGGTTTTTGATCAACTTCAATTCCAAGATAATAATCAATTAAACCTAAATATTTCATATAAAAAGCCTTTGTAATTCCATTTTAATATGTGATATATATTCATAATTTTTCCATGTAATCATCAAATCATCAACATCGATAACTATATATACAACTTATATTCCAACATTATTAACAAAAAGAGTTGCATCATATATGTAAAAATTCTTATAATTCAACTTAGGAATATATTCATTTAGTTTCTCATACCATACACGCGGTTCTTGTTTCAAGCCATATAAATACTTCATTAACTTTCATACCTTTTATTCTTTCCCTTTGACAGAATAAACTTCTGGTTGAAACATGTAAACATCTTCCTTCAAACCTCCATTTAACAAAGAAATTTCAACATCCATTTAATGAATTTTACATCCTTTTTCTGTTGCATTAGAAAACAAGGTTCTAATAGTGCCTTATTTAGTTGTAGCGAAAAATATATTTGTATAGTCAAAACACTCTTTCTATGCATATCCCTTTATTATATTCCTTTCATTGTGTTTATCAAGTGAACCATAAAATTTTTACTCCATTTTATCAATCCATTTGTAGCCAATATGTTTGATACCAAGAGGAGGATTCATCAACCTCCATGTGCCATTTTTTATGAGGGCATCATACTCTTTTTGCATTGCATATTTCCACTCATCATAAGTAGAAACTTATTCAAAAAATGTAGGTTCACAGTAAACATAAAAATTATATTCACAATCATGAGAATAGTTACCCGAAGAACTCCCCATCTCAAACTCATTATATTTTCTTGAGAATTTTCTAATACAAGTTGATATTCGTAGAGGTTACGAAGGAAGTTATTCACCTTATGAAATAGAATCTTAATTACTTTATGTCCCACTCTCTGTCCTTGTTGTCTCAACCCCTATTGTCCCTGCAGAAACACTTTTATCATGAAATTTCTCTTCAAAATCAGAATTATTATCATCATGGAGACACAATTTTGAAGGAAAATTCATAGACTTATTTAAAATGGGAATCCCCCCTTCAGTATGTGAAATAATATTATTAGATTCATAATAAAAAAATATTAGCAACAAAGTTATCTAAATGATTAAGTCTACTATCAACAGTGGGTGTATATTTATCAGATTCAAGAAAAATTACATCTCTTAAAAAAATAAACTTCTTATTTTATTCATCATACAATTTGTATGCTTTAGAAGTCATATAATATCCCAAAAATATACATCTTCTTCTTTTTTTCACTCAACTTATTTCTTTTCTTTTTAGGAATTAAAGCATAATATTGAGAATAAAAAACTCTGAAATGTTGAACAACATGAAGGTGATTATAGCACATATGAGAGGGAATATTATTGCTGATGATAGAAAGACTTTGATTTCTAATATAATTTTCACAAAGAACTACTTCTCCCAAAAACAACAATTTTACATTTTTAAAAAACAACATTGATGTAAACATATTAAGTAGCATTTTGTGTGTTCGTTCTACAACACTATTTTGTTGTGCATTATAAGGTATTTTGGTTTGGTGTTTGGTTCCATTCTCTTGGAAATAGTTAAAAAAAAAGGTGAAGTATATGCTCTCCCATTATGAGTTCTTATAATGACTATATTAAGTCGAGCTTCATTTGTAATCAATAGATGAGAATTTTTAAAAACTAAAAATTTGTGATTTTTCTTTAATAATATGGACCCAACACATGATTGAATAACCATTAGTACATGTAAATATACATAATTGTTTCCATTACTAGTTGAAATAGGAATAGGTCCCCATAAATTAGAATGTTTGAGACTTAATTTTCTTAAACCTCTAGAATTATAAGTTTGAAAAGATTGTTTTTGATGTCCCCCAAAGATACAAGCATTACATGGAATAATTTTTATTGGAACTGTCGGAAGCCCCTTAATCCCTTTTTGTCTCATAATTCTAATATTGTCATAATTAAGATGGCCAAAATGGTCATGCCACAATAAACTTGAAGATAAAGTATCATTCTTCTACATCGAACGATTAGTATTTAATGCAACATATGACATGCCATTCAAATTTAATAATGTGTCTCCTTCCACACCAGTCATTACAGTTTCATTTTTAGTTTTTCTTGGAATTTCCATTTTTCCATCAAATATGTCTATGGAATGTCCCCGATGTCTGATTTGTATAAAATATACTAAATTCATTTAAAATTGTGGGATGCATAGAAAATCATTTAAAATATAATCTGCAAGTCCATGGATTTTTAATTGAATAGATCCAATCCCTGATGATTTAATTTGACACTTATCACCAAAATAGACTACTCCATCAATATTAGCATTCATTTTTTCAAACAAATATCTTCTAAAAGTCATATGACGTCTGGCACCTATTTCCATGATCTGGATTTATGCAAAAACATAATAAAATACAAAAATAAACATAAACACAGAGATGCAGTAGAAATAAAAATTTAATTCATTAATACCAAATAGCTTATGTATGCTTACAGGCATAATGGACATAAACTAGCTAGGGTGATGATAACTTATCTCTGAGAAGATATGTGGCAGTTGCATGCCTCTGAATTGTGTCACAATGAGGCTCAAAGGCCTATTTATTGTTGAGAAACACTCGAAAACCCTAAACATCCAAAAACATAACCTTAGGAGATGAAACACCAAACTATAGGCCTGATTGGGGTAAATTGGTACATCAATTTTTTGGGGTAATAACTTTGGCATATGATCTACGTTTTATATGCACGATACATCGTTAGAAAGACATATCCAAGGAATAAAAATCCTAACGATGAATGTTGAGTTAAAAAATAATTTTAACCAACAGTGATCTTCCAAAAAAAACGTTGTTTATGGCCTAAAAATGGCTTCAGAAGTTTAGGAAATGAAAAACTTTCAAAAATAGTAAATAATGATAAAATTAAGGAAACTAAAAAACTAAAAGAAACGATGGTGGGTTTCCAAGTGGAATAGGTGGGTGGCCACCAATATCCACTTCGATCAGTATAAAATCCAATTTTCATGCCATGAATAAAATGAGGTACTAAATATATCTTCCATACTTAAATTAAATGGGAAGCAACATCTTGTGCATTTTCAGAATACTTTCCTTTATTGAAATTAGTTGATATTTCTTTTCAATAATGTTTTCTCTTCTTCCATTAATATTATCCTAGGGAATTGTACAATTTGATGTACTGTGTCGAATTTTACCACATTTAAAGTATTTTATACTTGCTTTATAACAAATTTTTCTTTTTTTTATCATTTTGTTTTCTATCTTCCTGATTATCCCCCACACCTTCCTATATAATTCCTCCTACCTCATAGTCTGCTAATCTTAGTATTTCTGATTGATTCTTCTTGATGTTTTAGATATTTTTTAGCAAGACACGACGCTTTAGCATTAGAATTGTGTAGAGTATATTTCTTGACAAAAGCCTTCTTTATTTCTACAGTTTTTCGTACTAATTTATAAAAATCTATATCTTTTAGCTTCCCACTAGCTCGGAGATATTCCAAGTACTGTGAATAACCAGGGGTGAGGGATTTTTTAAAGGCAGTAAGTTATAGATCCACTTCAACACCAGTAGATTCAATTTCATGATTGATGGCTTTAATTTCATAAGCGAGTTTCAATGGATCATTATCTTTCATTTCTAGATTAAAAAACTTCAATAATAACCGGATCATATCCAACTGTGAATGTGAATCATAAATCTCTTTCATTTTTCTTATATCTTCATCTGTTGTTTCACTTTTAATACTGTATCTTCTTACCTCCTCTGAGAATGAAGTGGAGATTAAAGCATAGGAATGTTTATCCTTGCTCTCCAAGATTGCATGGTATTTTTCCTCATCACACGCTTCTGGTGCATTACCTCATTTTCCTTCACAAACTCAATCCCAAAGATCATTAAAAATAAGTGTATTTTAAATTTTTCAGTATCGCTGCTAGTAATTTTCCTTTCCATAAAATACAATTCCAACTAAAGACACCAAAGAAATCATTTTTTCAGAAAAATAATGTAGAAAATTTCTTTTCGTAAAAAATAATAATTATTTAAATGTATTACATCCAATCCAAAATAAAAATTTTAGTTGATCCAAATACTGTCTATTTTAATTTATTCAGTCCCTAAATCAATAATTTGAAAAAATTCATTAGAACATGACAATGTCGAGTAGTGACTACAATATCTCAATATGTACACGAAATTCAATATGTGTGATAACACACAGCTTTGTCACATGCCTCGAGAAAAATATTAATATAAGGTGGTCCCATTAGACATGTAATAGTTAGAGTGGTTCCACATATGCATAAATATTAAACTTAATCAAAAGTATAAATCAACTCCATTGGATCCAATGGTGTTGTGTAACCAACTCCAAAAATAGAAGAAATGAGATATCAATGCCTTAGAAATAAGCCACTTCGAGGGGGCAACCTCCAATACATTACATGAATGAACAATTCTTAAATGATACAATTTACAAAACCTCCTTTCTATATATAGGAGTCCATGGGGCCCTAATGTAATCCTAGTGGGCCACAATGTAATCCTAGCCGACCTAACAATAATAATTTAAGGGCACAATAATAACAAAATGGGGGTTACAAGGGTACAATAATAACAACAAGGGGGTTACACTAACAATAATAAGGGACTATACTAGTGATATAGGGACCTAACATGCCCCTCTCCTTCAAAAAAGTGTTGTCCTCAACGCTTGAGTAGCTCCGGGTGCTTTTGTATAAAATTCTCATCCTCCCATGTAGAATCTTCACTGGGTAAGTTCTTCCACTTGATGAGATACTCTGAAATTTTTTGACGAATTTCCTCAGGATTTCAGCTTCGCACCATATGAATTTCAGATTATGAACCTTCGTAGAAAAAAATTTATAGCGAAAATGTCACGATGACCTGTTTAGGAGCTTGAAAAAATACCTAACTTCCACAGATGATATCTCCGAAAATATTGCGAACCAAGCTCTGAAATTTTTAGACAAGCTTCCTTAGGATTTCAGCTTTGCACCCTAAAAATTCCAGCTTCTGAAACTTCGTAGAAAAAAAGTTATAGCGAAAATGCCACGATGACCTGTTTGGAGCAGCGAAACCCTAGAATCCAAAGCTCTGATACCAAATGTTGTGTAACCAACTCCAAAAATAGAAGAAATGAGATATCAATGCCTTAGAAATAAGCCACTTCGAGGGGGAAACCTCCAATACATTACATGAATGATCAATTCTTGGATGATACAATTTACAAAACCTCCTTTCTATATATAGGAGTCCATGGGGCCATAATGTAATCCTAGTGGGCCACAATGTAATCCTAGCCGACCTAACCACAATAATTTAAGGGCACAATAATAACAAAATGGGGGTTACAAGGGTACAATAATAACAATAAGGGGGTTACACTAACAACAATAAGGGACTATACTAGTAATATAGGGACCTAACAAATGGTGATTGGTAGCATGAGGCTTTCCGAAATTTAATAAGAAAGGTGTTCTTGAGAGGTGGTTTGACAAAAACATTCAACACACCAATAGACGGTTGTGATCTAATATGGGGGAACTCTACTGATTTTGAATAACACCAGCTTGTGGTGTCAATTTGTTTACAAAATCATAGTCCAGTGCATGACCCACATTCACCTCCCACGTTCTTTGTGAGGTTACACTCCACTAGGTCACACTCTACCTAGTTCCACGTCTAATTACTAACTCTGAAACTTATGCATTAATGGAGTTTGAACCAGGCTTTATGACTTCAACATTTTTCAAAACCTTGCACTCTGATACCTTTATTAAACATGCTTGGAGAACTTCATGATAAAATGATAGTCTTCTACTATACGTTTTATTAATACAATTAAATTTGAAGGGAGGCAATTATGTCTTGATAACTAGAAATATGGGAAATACCTAATATATGTCCTAACTATGATAGTATTTCCATACAAAATACCAAAGGATTATTCAAAAATTACATCTCTTTATGTCTGAAAATAGATGAGAGAAAAGTTTTTGCAATTATTTTCAGTTCTAAACTATGTATACATGCCCATTCTTGACTTTGTTTTAGATGGGATATATTTTTGTTGTAATAAATGGAAGAATACATGGAAATGTGCTTCCTCGGTTTCCACAATTTTGTTAATGAAATATTAGAAGAAAGGCATAAGGACAGTGTCATGATGTCCAAGGATACATTAGAAGTTTAGTGTGTATTAATATTATTGGTTTGATATTAAAGGAGATTTTCATTTTCGAGAAAGGTATAACTAAATACTAATTATGGACTTATCGATAATATGATATATGGCCTTGGGAGATCCAAAGTTAATCATACATGCAAGACGTAGAATGGTCAAATTTTGAATATGGGCCATCCTTCAACGAATTCAAAGAGACCACTAATATATCAACAACATGGGTAATTGTCATTGTGATTAGTGTTATTGTAGCTAAAGAGTTTCTTACATATCACATACTCTCCCAAATTGATTACTAATATATTTATATCTCTTATGCTTAAAGGGGCGTTTGATTAACGATACAATAACTTACCACATAGGCTACTAAATCTCTTGTAATATAATATATAGTCCCTGTCCTTCATCACTTTTTTTTGAATGGTTGCTAATTATGTGTAGGAAAAGAGAGGTCAAGGAGAGATGGTTTCTGCCATACAATTTTACATGAAGGACCATCTCGAATTCTCAAAAGAAGAATCTCTCGAGCATGTTTATACTCTCATGGAAAACACCCTCACAGATTGTAAGTGTGAATTTGTAAAACTAAAAGACATGACAGAGAGATGCATGAGACTAGTTTTTTATATAGTGTGATATCAATGTAGGATATTTCTTGTAGGTGACTTGATACTAAAAAAATTGTGATGGAATAGTCCCTTGAAACTCTCCATAACACCAATAGAAACAAATTTTATTGAAACATGATAACTTTGTCGACTATGCACGAAAAACCAAACATTCATATTGAAACACTCATATATGCTAAGACGATATAAAAAAAAATGGAGTCGGATCAATTTTTGTAGAAGGGGAATGTCAGTGGTGTTGGGTGTGGAGCTTGATTATCTTCTTTATTTAGATGTATCACCACGTTTGACCCCTATTCTTAACAGGCGGGCAATTCCGCCCGTCATTTTATCGTCGTCAAGGCGGTCCAGATGCTAAAAATAGATGTAAATTTCCTTGTACAATATTGTAATTTTGTAGTCAATATAGTTCATTCATTAGGCGTATGATCTAATGGTATAATTTATGTTTAATTTAAGGGTTATTTCCCTAGAGGGAAACCCCTCTATTGTATGAGGGTATTGTATTGTGTTTGTGTATGGTGTGTATAATTTTAGTGAGAAATAGCAAGGGGGACTGTGTGAGAGAGTAGAGGATATTAAAATAGATTTGTTGTAGGTTGTGTCTCTTCAATTTGCTGGATGATAGAAAGGATGGACTGGATGTATTCGTGGATGTAGCTCAAGTTGGGAGAGCCACATATATCCGCGTCTCTCTTTTTTTATATGTTATTTATGTGTTTGTGTTTCCACATATTTTATGTGTTCCATTTCTCTATAATATATAATTTTATAACAACTGGAAGTACATATGTGGGATGTGTACGAAAGGAGAAACATATAGAAGATACTTTTGCATCCTTTGCACCTCCCATCCTATTACAATTTATTTATTTATTATTCATTTTATTTTATGAATATACAAATATTTTTACCACGCGGCCAAGCCTTGTTAAGCCTATCCCAAGGTCATGCCCCCAAACTACCCCTATTTGAGCCTAGAAATATTTGTACCTTCACGTGAATTTTTTCTTGTGTAGGCCTAGCCTCATTCAGAGTCCACTCCAATATTTTTTAGCTTATGCCTCATTGGAGCTCTACACATTCATTGTTCAAGCCTAGGCCTCATTTAACCCCACACTCCACACACTTTTGCATCAATAATAGATACATATAACTATATCAAATAGTTAATGATTGGTAGTCAAACCACCATAGAAACCATACTCGACATCGACAACAACATTGATGACTTCAGACTTAGAGCATAGGAAATTGGCCTAATCGAGCATTTTGAAACTGGTAGAAATATAAGCTAAAGAAGTTGAACTCGAGTTCCTCAATTCACATATATTCAAGTGAATATAGCTAACCAAATCAATAAAAACATCATTTATTTTATGTTCCAAGATGATCATTACTTTCCTTAATATGGGCTTTGCATCTACATTAAGACAAGTGATTTCTAGCTACCAATGAATACAAAGGAAGCATAATATTGTTGAGAGAGTATCCATAGCCAAGAAAAGATATGAATATTGTTTCCTTCATTTTCATACCACACATATTAATATTTATTTTTAATTCCTTGATCGAGAGAGAAGGTAGATTTCACATTAAGAGCATAAATTGCTAGCAAAATTGCGAGTAATTCTTCCTGAGTGGTCAATCGCCACAACTGATTTATTCACGCTGCAATGAAGGGGTGCAAACCAATATCAAAATTTTGCACCATAAATGGAACTTTATTGCTATTGTGAACAAGAGGACCCTTTAGAAAACATGTTAGCGCAGAAGTAGTGGTGCAGAAGAGGGGCATGTGTAAGAGAAATTTTATTTCGCCACATCCTTGCCTTCATACTCCTATTGTTCCACACAGCTACCATGCCACCTGATACATAGTTTGGTGCACAACACAATTGTTTATGGAAGAAAAACAATTTTTTTTAGGTCATGATATTTGTTCCACTCCAACCACTATCAGTCCTAGCCCACCTCTTGGCCCCCAAACTATTGTTGTTTTATCCTAGCCATATTCATACCTACACACAGTTTTTTACTCATCTGGGCCTAGTCTCATTCAAACCATGCACCAAAAAATTTCAACCTATTCCTCATTCTGACTCTGGACATTCATTTTTTGAGCCTAGGCCTCATTCGACCCCACAATCCACATACTTTTGCATCACACTTCTACATCAAAAATTGATACATATAACTAGATGAAATAATTTAGGATTGGCAGTTGAACCACCATAGAAACCATACTTGACATCAACAGCGACATTGGTGACTTCATAGTTTGAGGTTAGGGAATTGGTCTAATCAAGAATTGCAAAAGTGGGAGCAATATAAACTAGATTATTTGACCTTGAATTCCTTAAGCCACGTGTATTCAAGTAAATATACATATCTAAAGTAATAATAATTTCCTTTCGTTTATGTTCCAAGATTATCATTACTTTCCTTAAATTGTCTTTTCATCTACATTAAGACAAGTGATTTTTGGTAGTAATGAATACAAGGGAACCATAAGACCATTACGATAGTCTCCACAGACAAGATGAGCATTGAATATTGTTTTTGTCATTTTCTCAATCCCACACAAATGAACAATTATATTTAATCCCTCAATTGAGAGAGAAGTCAAATTTGATGTTATCAGTAGAAATTTATAGAAAAATCACGAGTACTTCTTATTGAGTGGTTGATTAAAACCAGGGAAAATTTTAAGGATGGAAATTTATTTTAAAGTTTAGAAACCTTGGCGAATCTTACGAGTCCCTAATATGCAAATTATAAAAATTTTGGTGATATTTTTTAAATATATCCAAATTTCTAATGAATTTATATAGTCTCTATAAAGTTTTGGCGATTTTTAGGATAACATAATTTAATACTATAAAATTTGGGTGAATCACTTTTAGAAAAAAATAGAAATTGGCGAATCTTTTTTTTGGAAAAGCCATGGAAAATTAGCCCACTTGTGAATATTAGCCCCTAAAAGTTTCCATGATTAAAACAGCTTATTTTTTAACATTGGAATGAAGTGTAACACATCGATGTCCAAATTTTTCACCATAAATGGAAATTCATTGCTATTGTGAACAACAAGATCCTTAACAAAACATGTTACTGCAGAAGTAGTTGTGCAGAAGAGGAGTATGTGCGAGAGAACCTTTATTCTACACACATCCTTACCTTCATACATCTATTATTTTTCACAGCTACCAAGCCACCCAATACATAGTTTGGCCCATGCCACTAGTGCTTGTGTGTCATAATCTCATTTGATGTCGGGTTGTAAATTTGTCAAGAAAAACCATTTTGTTCAAGGCCCAATAATTTTTCATTGCCCTAGCCCCCACTTACGTAAGGGACTTTGCACCCGATTATTTTTATCATCCTTGATTAGAGAATTACTAGCGTCATGAATACAAGTGTGAGTGTCAGTATTAGAGCACTCATTGATAGAATGACCACTTAAAAAACTAGTATGTGTTTTTCATTTGAAAATGATTTGTCAAGCAATAACACATAGGAAAATAAAAATGCACTCCCCTGAGGCTATTATCTAAATTAATCTATAATTAACCGCTAAATAACTGGTATAATCCCTAGGGGACTAATAACATGATATAGTGACTTAGACTAACTATTACCTCTATTTTTCAATAACATCTCAAAACATACTAATAACCAGAACTTATGTTTATTGGGAAGATGTACGCTTGTGGGGTTAATTGTTTTGATGTTTTTTCTGTTCTATATTCCTTTATAAAAAACACGTTTTTTCTGAAAATATATTTCTTAACAACAATTTCGAACTTCAAAATTGTATTATGCATAGTCAATTTTAGAGAAAGTTATTTGTTAGTATGATTATTTGAAATTTATTTGTTGATTACTAATATCATTGTATTTAATTTTGCAAAACAATTACTTTTACATTGAGGCAATACGGATTAACTTTTATCTTAATAATTTTTTATCAATTTTTTTATTAAAAAATTATATTTATTTTACAAATTTTAATATTTTTTATATATTTTAAATAAAAAAATAAAAAATGGTTTTATGATATAAACTTCTTTATGTTGAAGACAAATGAAATTACACATTTACTTTATACTTTGCAACATTTTTGAAATGCTTTAGCCATAAGAATTTTATTTTCAATAAAATTATATATATTGAAAATATTAATATTAAAATAATTGTTTTGTAATATCCATATAAATTCATCTTAACCATACACATTTAAAGCTTAAATCTTTTTATGTGAAATTTATTTAAGAATACAAAATTTTAAATTTATGATTATAATTTTCATAATTTAAATCCATTGAAAATCCATTTAGACACATGTATTGTTCATACTATTGAGTAATTTTTCAATCCTAGCAATTCTTTGCTAAATTTTCAACAAAAGTAATAAAAAAACATACTTTAAAAAAACTAAGATAGAGAATAATTACACTGACATATTTTCTACCTAAACTTTTTTATAGATCGTATTGTGCTATTAATATATTTATCATTATATAGGAATATTATTTAATATTAATGTTAAAATATTTTATTTATAATAGTTGTTTTACGGTATTATGACATTAAATATTTTGTTATGATAAAATTTAAATTTTATATTACAATTTATTTAAAAACAAAATTTATATATTTTTTCACAATTATATATATATATATATATATATAAAATTTGTCTGTGACTTATGGTTTGACAAACCTGGACCCAGGGGCATTTAATCCATTCAAGGCATTTGGGGAAAGAACTCAGCCTAGGCCACACCCATTGCATCTAATTTGTTAAAGTCACCCAGACATGCACCTGGCTTGTGCCACACTGTGATAGCTACATTATTGCTAACTAGCTGAATTACTAGTTAAGTAATTTTATTGTTGTTGTTAAAGGAAAAACTGAGACAACTAATGTTATTTTAATTAAAAAAAATAAAAAATTATGAAAAATAACTCGATAAGAAAAGTAAAAATCTGGTGTTAAATGTTTACAAGAACTGAAAAGAGGTTGGGGAACAGTTAGAAACAGTTACCTACTCCTCTAGGATAAAGGACTGATTCCAGAGAGGAGTAGGGGGTCTGTGAATGGAAAAAAAAAGGAAAGAGTGAAAAATTCTTGAGCTGGTATTAACCAGTGGAATTACAGTCAGAAATTTCCTGAAACTTCTGGTTGTGACTGGACTGGGTGTCCTGAGGTCACAGCAGAAATATTATTTCCATTGTTAACCCAAACCATTCAGCTTGGAGCATGGGGGAAAGGAGGATGTAATAGCCTTACTTGATGGTTGGGAGGACCACAGCTGAATAATTTACATTCAGATAAGTATACATGTAGAACTAAACCTGATAGTTTCATATGATTCTTATTTGTTAGAAATATTTTATCAGAATGGTAGGTACAGTAATGTATAAGCTGTTGTATTTTCAATTGTTTATACAGTAGTAAGAATATTCTTCACTCTTAGTAGAGGAATTACATTCAGAGTTAGATTACTGTGATCTTTCTTTCCTAAAAAGATCTTCTATAAAAGAATGTAGGAATTCTAGAAAACATTAGCAGTATTTCATGAAACAAGAATTAAATATCAAAAAATAGAAAAGTGAAGCTAAGCATAGATTTTCGAATTATATGTACTTTTCAAAGTAATTCGACCTACCAAGAAGAATCAATTCAATCTTAAGAAAAACAGAGTACTATGTGTTGCAGAAAGAAAACATTTATTGTTCAAACCCTTATCATTTTATAGATAAGTTACACTATGTCAATAATTCTTGTTAATGAATGAGAAAGATAAAATAGTAATGTTTACAATTATTTCAAAGTTGCAAGACTATTTTAGTTAACTATATAATGGTAGAAACCATCAATAACAACGAAATACTGTTAGGTGAAGGGTTAGGGTAAGCAACCCAATCCCAAAATCTAGTTGTCTTTCACCTATATAAGTTAGAAATACTCAGACATTGAAAAGAATGGTGGTCCGGACACCTGGGAGAAACAATAGAGAAATTTATACGGTATTTTTCATACAAAATATACATATTCGGTATAAGAAATATATGCATGTAAGAGCAGCGTTAAACTACGGTTCATTCAAGTAAGGTTGCATGAGATGGCTTCGTAAAATTAAGTCATAACAAAAAACTGAGAAAGCATTTCATAATTCAGCCTTGAAACCAAATAGACAACCCGGTAAATGCATCAAAGAACACGGTCAAAATTTCAAGAGATTATACACAAATTCTATTAAACGAAGTTATATATTTCAGAAAGGAGAAAACCAAGCTAAAATTCATCAGTTCTTCTGATCTTAAAAACATTCAGGATAAACCCAGAAGTTCCACACTGTGGTCTCAGTTTGGATTAAAACAAAACAAAAACCCTTTTTAACATTTACAAGTCCCATAGCTAAATGTTCTATCTATTTCCATCATAATATATTACAGCAATGTTTCTGTGAGGAACCATAATTATTCTCAAAGGATTAATCGAATTGCCAAAACCAAACAAGAGAGTTTATATGCATAAAGCATCCTAAGGGCCGTTTAGGGAAGATGATAAAACCCTTGAGCATACCTGAAGAAATCCTGAATAGGATAAGTGGAATACCGAAATTTGTAACCAAAAACTTTCCGCAGAATAGAATTGATTCGAGGCTTCGAAAGCCTTACCTGCCAAAATAAAAATGATAAGCGAAATGATCTTTTTGAACTGGAAGGATGTAATATGGATAACATAGTTTTGAAATTAATAAAATAGTAAACCCTACATTCGAACAGCTTACCTGAGAAGAGCGCTGAAGAAATTATGGCTGCCATTTCTCTCGTAACCCTGCATCACAGAGAAGAAAAAGGGATAAAGATCCATAACCGACTTAGCAATTAAACTATAATTTAAATGAGTAAAATGGAAAACAGAGGGTTTGCAATCGAAAAAAAATATTACAGGGAAGGAGTGAGTAACTTGAAGACATAGCTAAATGGATGACCAGACGAAACATAGCATGGAGAAAATCTTCATTTGCAAGCCAGTTTATAAGAGGTAAGTCTCCTCCAAATCCTGAGTCGGGTTTGTCGTTGCCATGGGCAGCCAAATTGACCATTGAAACAGATAATCGGCTCGATGGCGGAAAAACCCCAGTGAACCAGCACTTCACCATAGAGAATGACATGCAGAGTAAACCCAATGCATAGAACTAGGGCTTGGCGGGATTGCCTACGCCCAGTTCCCACCTCAGCCAGATGTCATCGAACCAATACAAGCAATCAACGGCGTAGATCGGGTTTAGTTACCTCGTGATCATCGCAGGATGTGTACACTGCACAAGTGTCACAGAGAAATCCGAATGCATATCAATATGTATAAATGCCAGTACTATAACAACTATGATTGCATTAAAACGAAATGACAAGCATGGTGGAGGAGCATTAAACCCGTTGTGGTTGATATTTATTTTCCGATATTATTGTTGATTAATATATATATATATATATATATATATATATATCTATATATATGAACTATTGAAATTACAAAGTCAATATGTTGCAGAACAAATAAAATTAATACAAATCTGTTATATCAGATTTGCAATCTTTTCGTATAGAGATACATTGCATAGTTTTGAATATTTACTATATGATAAAGTTATGAAGGATAAATTTACTTTTAATGAAGTGTGAGTATATGTGACAAGTGGTACCAGAGCAGCGTTCATACGTTGAGACCCTTAGGGTCAACTAACGATAAAGCTGTGTCTAAATTATGCACAAAGAGAAAGAGAAAATAATTTATCCATCTAGTAGAAAACACTATGAGAAGAGGAACCCAGATGCAGCCCCCTCAAGACACAGGGGAACCCCAAGTACAACCAGTGATGAACCCAGAGATGTGGGTCCAACTAAGTGTCGAACAAAAACAGAAAAATATTAGGCTGTTAGAAGAGAAACAAACCAAACCAGTTTCCTGTTAAATATTGTTCAACAGCTACAAGAGGAGATGGTGCGCATTCAAAAATATAATGAGCGATTACTGCAAGATCAGGAAAAGATTTTAAAAAGTCTGTCAGATAAAAAAAACCAAGAGGTGGAACATCTCGGTAATGATAGAGGTGTGCAGGAAGAAAATGAGAAGCAAATAGGAAATAACACTACAGAAAGGGTGGAAAGGAGCCCCTCTCAGCGAAGTAAGAATAAAAATTTTAACGAGGCAAAATCTGGTAACTTGTCTGATCCACAAGAAGTCAAGAGACAGAAAGTAGAACTTCAAGGAGAATTTCGTAAAATAAAACCACCAACATTTGATGGTGAGGCTGAGGAGGTGGCAGAGGCGTGGTTAATAAATATGACAAGTATTTTCAGGTGTATGAATATAACAAAAACCTGAAGCCAGGTTAGCAATATGCCAGCTAAGAGAGAAAGCCACTCTGTGGTGGGAGGAGGTGAAGAATGTACATAGTATTGAAGAACAAGACGTCACCTAGGAATCATTCCAACAATAATTCAAGGACAAGTACCTGACTGAAAGATTTTGTGATGAAAAAGCTAAAGAATTTCATGATCTAAAGCTAGGATAGATGACCATGGATGATTATATTACTAATTTTACCTCCCTATTACGCTATGTTCCATATCTTCAAGAGGAGAAGGCTAAGGTGCACATATTTCTGAGCAGTTTGCCAACACACATGAAAGAAAGAATAGAATTTGTAAATCCTCGAACTATGGATGAAGCCATTCGTAAATCTTGAATGTGCTATCAATAGTCCAAGGCGAAAGGGGAGCTTGGAAAGACTTGGAAGCCAAAGAAAGGACAAAAAAGCAATTTGAATTTCAAGGGTGCCAAAAGTGGCAACTTTAAGAATTCTACATGTAATTCTGGCAGCAAAAAATTTGGCAAAAATCATCAGAGGACTATATGGTCAGCAGATGAAAATCCTACAGAAGCATCAAGCAAAACTGATCAAGGGAAAATGACAAAACCACCTTTACAATGTTGCGGTTTTGGTGAAGCACATTACTACAAAGACTACCCATAGTGAGCAAGAAATTATGTTGTAGCAAACTTGCAGGAATATTCTAATGTGGGTGATGTTGCAAGAAACATTCCCCATATTAATGCAGCATTGGAGGACTGGGAAGTAGATTATCAACCCACGATGATTCAGCTGGAAGGTAAAATAATAACTCAGACTGTTTCTATTTTAGTAGATCTCGGCAAAAGTCTAAGCTATATGAGTCCCAGAATGGTAGAGTTGTGTAAATTGAAAGAAAAATAATTTAAAAGTTCCTGGCTAGTGCAGCTAGCCACAAGGGCAAAGCATAAAGTGACTGCTAAAATTTCGAACTGTATATTAGAAATTTCGAATCAGCAGTTACAAGTATATCTGAATATTCTACCATTACGATCCTATGATGTGTTGTCAGGCATGGGCTAGCTAGAAAAGCATTGGACCCTAGTAGACTGTAAGGAAAAAGTTATTTATTACAGAATGCATGACTGAACCCAGAAGTAAATTCAAGGAATGAGAAAACCATTACAGCTACGCCCAATAACAGCATCCCAAATGAATAAATGTATAAGGAAGGGATACCAGTTATGCGATTTAGGTGGGGTATGCAGATTCTAAGGAGAAATTTCCTGCGATAGAAAGTATTCTGGTGGAGCAATAATTCTTGAATGTTTTCCAGAAAACATACCTGGATTACCACAAAAAAGAGACATTGATTTTACTATAGAACTAATGCCTGGAGCTTCTCCTATGTCAAGGGCTCCTTATAGAAAGAGTGTGCTAGAATTAACAGAGTTGAAGATGCAGTTGCAGGAATTGCTAGATAAAGGTTATATTCGCCCAAGTGTGTCACCTTGGGGAGCACCCGTTTTGTTCGTGAAAAGGAAATATGGGACCATGCAGATGTTCGTGGATTACAGGCAGCTCAACAAATTAACAATCAAGAATAAGTACCATTTACCAAGAATTGATGATCTATTCAATCAAGTGAAAGGGGCCACGCTGTTTTCCAAGATAGATTTGAGATTGGGCTATCACCAGATTCGAATAAAAGAAGAAGACATTTGAAAGACAACATTTCGTACAAGTTATGGTCACTACGAATTTGTGGTGTTACCCTCTGGATTAACAAATGCATCAGAAACCTTTATGAGGTTAATGCATGGGGTCTTCCATCCTTTTTTGGATAACTTTGTGCTTATATTTATAGAAGATATCTTGATCTATTCCAAGAACCAAGAATAGCATAAATAACATTTGAGGATTTTGTTAGAATTTCTAAGAAAACATCGGTTGTATGCAAAGTTCAGTAAGTGTGATTTCTTTAAATCAGAAATCCAATATTTGGGACACGTTATTTCCGCTGAGGGAATTGCTGTTGATCCTGAAAAGATAAAAAAAATTATGGAATGGCGAGTCCCGGAGAACATGGCAGATATTATATCCTTTATGGGGTTAGCTGGATACCATTGAAGATCCATTGAAGGTTTTTCCAAAATTGCTTTCCTTATTACTTCTTTGCAGAAGAAAGGAAAAGTTTTCAAATGGACCACGAAATTCCAAAGGAGTTTTGAAAGGCTAAAATAGCTATTGGCTACAGCTCCTATGTGAAGTGTAGCTGACCCCAACAAAGAATTCGAAGTATGTACGGACGCAAGTAAATAAGGTGTTGGGGAAATCCTGTCTCAGGAAGGCAAAGTAGTAGCTTATGAATCTAGAAAGTTGAAGGATCATGAGAAAAGGTACTTTGCATATGATTTGCAATTGACAGAAATAGTTCATGTGCTCTGGGTATGGAGACACTACTTGTTGGGCAAAAAGTTTGTATTAAAAACAGATCATAGCAGCTTAACAAGTTACTTCAAGAAAGCAAATTTGAACTCAAGACAGGCAAGATAGAATACTTTCCTGAGTGAGTTTGACATGGATATTCAACATGTAAAAGGAAAATAAAATCAAGTAGCTGATGCATTAAGTAGAAAATTACATGATATATATGAGCTATATTACAATCAGCTAAAATAGATTTTCAGAGCAAGTAAAAAAAGAAGCACAAAAAGATCCCAAGCACCAGTTTTTGTGGCATCAAATGGAAGAAATAAAAAAGCATGGAGACACATATGAGTATGGGATAAATGAAGATCAAATGTTAACCTTCAAGGGTAAGGTATATGTGCCTAATCGGTTGGACCTAAAAGAGATGATAATGAATGAATATCATCGCAGCAATTATGCAGGTCATCTGGGTTACCAGAAGATGTTGACCGCAATTAGAAAGGTATTTTTCTGGCCTCGTATGTGAAAGACCATTTCTAAATATCTAATTAAGTGTTTGGAATGTCAACAGGTGAAGGTAGATCATCAACATTCTGTAGGATTGTTGCAGCCCATACATATACTTGAATGGAAGCGGGATGTCATATCTCTAGACATCATCATAGGCTTACCAAGGATGAAAAGACAAAATGATTCTATAATGGTTGTGGTGGATAGATTGAGTAAATCTACACATTTTATACTCGTACAGTCTACTTAAAAGACTATACAAATAACTGACATTTTCATGAAGGAAATTTTTAGATTACATGGAATTCCAAAGACTGTCATTTTAGATTGAGATGTTAAGTTTACTTCTGCTTTTTGGAAAACCTTGTTTTCAGGATTGGGTACGCAGATAAACTTCAGTATTGCTTATCACCCCAAGACTGATGGTCAAACTGAGTGAGTGAACCAAGTTCTGGAAGACATGCTGCGCATGTATGTGATGAAGCAGCCAACTAAGTGGGAAGATTACCTACACCTTGTTGAATTTTCTTACAACAAAAGTTATCAGAAATCTCTTAAAATGAGTCCTTTCGAGGCCTTGTATGGAAGATAGTGTCACATGCGCATAAATTGGATCATCCTAGAGACAAGGCTAATTTTAGGACATGAAATGCTTGCAGAAATGGAAGCAGAGGTGAGGAAAATAAGACAAAATTTAAAGGCTGCATAAGATCGACAGAAGATCTATGCAGATAAGAAAAGGTCTTATCGTGAGTTCGCAATAGGAGATCATGTGTATGTAAGGATCAAGCCAAAAAGGAGTACCGTATAGTGGGCCTCTTGTGCCAAATTGGCTACCAGATTTTGTGGACCCTTTGAGATTTTGGAGAGGGTAGGACCTGTAGCCTATGGGCTAGCATTACCCAGTCGTATCCGAGCACACAATGTATTTCATGTGTCTCTGTTAAAGTGTTATGTACATGATTCGAAGCATGTAATTCATTGGTAGCATATAGAGGTAGGATAGTAATGAAATCCTAACATGTAATGTGATTTCCTTTGCAAGAAATTGACCTGAAAATTGTTATTGTTTCAGGTATAACCAGACGGAGAATTCTTGGTCGAGCTGCAATGCATGCTTGACCAAAGGGAAATCATGCTCCAAAAGCGAGCTATCACCTAGGTGAAAGTGAAATGGAAGCACTTCAGCCCAGATGAAGCTACTTGGGAGGATGAAGGTTTCATACGGAAGGCTTACCCAGAACTCTTTTCAGAGTCAAAGTTAAACACTGAGGACGGTGTTACTTCCAGGGGGGAAGTTGTGACAAGTACATTATTGCTAACTAGTCGAATTACTAGTTAAGTAATTTTATTGTTGTTGTTAAATGAAAAACTAAGACAATTAATATTATTTCAATAAATAAAAAAACTGTTAGGAAAAATAACTAGATAAGAAAAGTAAAAATCTGATGGTAAATGTTTCCAAGAACTGAAAAGAGGTTGGGGAATAGTTAGAAACAATTACCTACTCCTCTAGGATAAAGGACTGATTCCAGAGAGGAGTAGGGGGTCTGTGAATGGAAAAGAAAAGGAAAGAGTGAAAAATTCTTGAGCTGGTATTAACCAATGGAATTACACTCAGAAATTTCATGAAACTTCTCGTTCTGACTGGACTGGGTGTCCTGAGGTCATAGCAGAAGGATTATTTCCATTGTTAACCCAAACCATTTAGTTTGAAACACGGGGGAAAGGAGGATGTAATAGCCTTACTTGATGGTTGGGAGGACCAAAGCTGAATAATTTACATTCAGATAAGTATACATGCAGAACTAAACCTGATATTTTCATGTGATTCTTATTTGTTAGAAATATTTTATCAGAATCATAGGTATAGTAATGTATAAGCTGATGTATTTTCAATTTTTTATACACTAGTAACAATATTCTTCACCATTAGTAGACTAATTACATTCAGAGTTAGATTACTGTGATGTTTCTTTCCTAAAAATCTCTTCTATAAAAGAATGTAGGAATTCTAGAAAACATTAGCAGTATTTCATAAAATAGGAATTAAATATTAGAAAATAGAAAAGTGAAGCTAAGCATAGATTTTCGGATTATATGTACTTTTCAAAGTAATTCGACCTACCAAGAAGAATCAATTCAATGTTAAGAAAAACAGAGTACTGTATATTGTAGAAAGAAAACATTTACTGTTCAAACCCTTACCATTTTACAGATAAGTTACACTATGTCAATAATTCCTGCTAATGAATGAGAAAAATAAAATAGTAATGTTTACAATGATTTCAAAGCTGCAAGAGTATTTTAGTTAACTATATAATGGTAGAAACCAACAATAACAGCGGAAGACTATCAGGTGAAGGGTTAGGGTAAGCAACCCAATCCCAAAACCGAGTTGTCTTTCACCTATATAAATTAGAAATACTTGGACATTGAAAAGAATGGTGGTCCAGACACTTGGGAGAAACAATAGAGAAATTTATACGATATTTTTTCATAAAAAATATACATATTCAGTATAACCAATATATGCATGTAAGAGCAGCGTTAAACTAGGGTTCATTCAACTAAGGTTGCATGAGATAGCTTCGTACATGTAAGCCATAGCAAACAGCTGAGAAAGCATTTCATAATTCGGCCTTGAAACCAAATAGACAACCTAGTAGATGCATTGACAAACACGATCAAAATTTCAAGATATTATACATAGATTCTATTAAACGAAGTTATATATTTCAAAAACGAGAAAACCGAGCTAAAATTCATTAGTTCTTCTCATCTTAAAAACATTCGAGATAAACCTAGAAGTTCCGCACTGTGGTATCAGTTTGAATTAAAACAAAGAGAAAACCCTTTTTAACATTTACAAGTCCCATAGCTAAATGTTTCGTCTATTTCCATCAGAATATATTACATCAATGTTTCCATGAGGAGCCATAATTTTTTCGAAAGGATTAATCGAACTACTATGACAAAACAACAGAGCTTGTATGCATAAAGAATCCTAAGGGCCATTTGGGCAAGACGATAAAACCCTCGAGCATACCTGAAGAAATCCTAAATAGGATAAGTGGAATGCCGAACTTTGTAACGAAAAACTTTCCGCAGAAGAGAAATTTCTACGAGGCTTTGAAAGCCTTACCTGCCAAAATAAAAGAGATGAGCGAAATGATTTTTTTTTGAACTAGAAGGATATAATATGGATAACATAGTTTTGAATTGATAAAATAGTAAACCCTACATTCGAACAGCTTACCTGAGAAGAGCGTTGAAGAAATTATGTCTGCCATTGCTCGCGTAACGCTGCATCACAAAGAAGAAAAAGGGATAAAGATCCATAACTGACTTAAAAATTAAACTATAAGTTAAATGAGTAAAACGACAAACAGAGGGTTTGCAATCGAAAATAAATATTACAGGGAAAGAGTGAGTAACTTGAAGACATAGCTAAATGGACGACCAGTCGAAACAGAGCATGGAGAAAATCTTCATTTGCAAGCCAATTTATAAGAGGTAATTCTCCTCCAAATCCTGAGTCGGGCTCGACGTTGCCATGGGCAGCCAAATCGACCATTGAAACAGATAATCGGCATGGTGGTGGAAAAACCCCAATGAACCAGCACTTTGCCATAGAGAATGACATGCAGAGTAAACCCAATGCGTAGAACTAGGGCTTGGTAGGATTTCCTAGGCCCAGTTCCAGCCTCATCCAGATGTCATCGAACCAATACAAGCAATCAACGGCGTAGATTGGGTTTAGTTACCTCGTGATCATCACAAGCTGTGTACACCGCACAAGTGTCACAGAGAAATCTGAATGCATGTCAGTATGTATAAATGCTAGTACTATAACAACTATGATTGCATTAAAAGGAAATGAAAAGTATGGAAGAGCAGCATTAAACCCATTGTGGTTGATATTTATTTTCCGATATTATTGTTGATATATATATATATATATATTTCTATTGATTATATATATGAACTACTGAAATTCCAAAGTCAATATGTTTCAGAACGAAGAAAATTAATACAAATCTATTATATCATTTTTGCAATCTTTTCTTATAGAGATACATTGCATAGTTTTGAATATTCACTATATGATAAAGCTATGAAGGATAAATTTTTTTATTTTTATTTTATGAAGTGTGAGTGTATGTGACACACACCAACCTTAACCTAATTGGATATATATATATATATATATATATATATATACTTTTTTGTTTTTTTACTGTAGGTCACAATGTTTTCATATTTATAAAATATGTGTCAATTCGATATTGAGCATAGATGAAATCAGACATGGTGATCATACTAGAATTTTGTTATTGCCTTAGAAACACATTTTACAAGCCATTCTAGGAAATATAATCGAGAGATGTGTAATTCATAAAGTAGTAGTTTATACATACTTATCCTCTATTAAAAAAAATTGTCTATGTATGTGTGTGGGGTGAGTGGTTAGTTTTAATTAAATACATTTTAAAACATCAATAAATTCATTGTATGAAGGAAATGTGTTAACCTAAAGTTCTCACACACAGTTACAAAATAGAAACCATATACATATTTTATTAATTTTCATTAAAAACTTTATAACATTTTTTATTTTATTATGCATATTTTATTAATTTTAATTAAAAACTTTATAACTTATTTTTTATTTTATTAGTTTTAATTAAAAATCAATAATTTTAATTTCTGTCAGAATTAGCACAGCAGAAAACTAAAATTTATCACACACAACAATAAAAAAGAAGACAACATTTAACGTGGTTCACCCAACCAATCTGGGCTACATCCACCAAATGGAGGTATCGGCTTTCTTATTATTCAACATGAGATTACAACAACAGATTTCTCACATCTGCTCTTCCTCTTCCTCACACCTCAGTCTCATAGGTTTTGCCTCTACAGGCTTTACAATTTATAGATGTAGAGAAGAAACTGAATAATAAATTCTATTCCATCCTATCACAACAAAATAGGATATAATATCTCCTCTTGTTGAATTGATGCCATTAGTTTTGCAACAAAACCTATTTTTGGCATTATCCATGAGATTTGTGCCAAAAATAATATGGAAAATCTCAACAATCTCCACCTTGACAACAATTAACCTGATACCTTGTTTCTTTATTATATTCATTTTTTCTGCAAGCCAAGAGAAGCCAGACACCATCGTAGCTTCTCTAATAAAACTAGTTTCATGAACATGTCTACACAGTTTTCCTTTGTATGCACTTTTTCAAGAGAGACTCCCCGTTCAATGATAACCTGTCTTACAAAATGGTACTTTATAGGTATATGCTTTGATTTACTATGATAGGCTGGATTTTTAGCCAAATTAATTTCACTTTGATTATTACAAAATAACTTTATGTTGTCTTGCAACCTACCAAACTCACCAAACAAACCTTTCAACTAAACCGCTTCTTTGCAAGCATGTGAAGCAGTTATGTATTCTGCTTATGTAGTGGATAAAGCAAAAAATTTCTGTAGCTTTCACATCCAACTAATAGCTCCACCTGCCAGAGTAAAGACATATCCTGAAGTTGACCTTCTCTTATCTAAATCACCTACAAAATTGGAATCAACATATTCGCAAACAAATTCACTACTTCTGTTATTAGTGATAAAATAATCACTTGTGCCTCTCAAATACCGAAGCACCCATTTCGCTGCTTCCCAGTGTTATTTCCCTAGATTTTCCATGTATCTACATACAACCCCAACTGCATGTGAAATATCTGGTCGTGTACAAACCATCGCATACATCAAACTTCCTACTGCATTAGCATAAGGTATTCAAGACATATATTCCTTTTCTTCATTTGTATTAGGACATAAACTTGAAGAAAGCTTAAAATGGGAAGCTAAAGGGACTGAAATTGGATTCACATTGTTCACATTTGTATTATGCTTTTTCTTGCTAAAAGCATCTAGTCAACTGTAACATACCCCGATAACCTCGCAGAAAAATACTTAGAGTCAGGAATTTTTTTCGACATTTACGAATGTGTAACTTTATAAATTACTTTTTATATTTATGCATTAACCATTGGAATAACCATCATCATCACATAGAGAAATACTTAGTAAAAATAATAGTGAGTTACACAGCCCTTAATTTTCCTTGTGGTAGCATATTAACTTAATTTTCCTGCTATAACTATTCATCGATCCCATGATCATTTTAACTAAATTAGTAAATCACCTAATTGATAATATAACATCACATCATGAAATAAATTAACATCATTAAAATGACACAATGAACAATCACATCATTAGACACCGATATACCCTGGAAACCCCTTAGGGTGAAAACCAACAAACGTTTAATTTTATTATTAAATGCTCGTGAGGGTTGTCACCCCTCACTCAATGGTTATAAGGGAGTCCATCCCTTGACCATTGTCATAAAATTTACATATAAAAATAATCTTAAACAAAACATAACTAGCTATAAGCTATTACAATCATCATGATACCATTTACCCACGAATCATCAATCTTTGTCTTTGTATTCAGACTGTTTCCTTCAGGGGATCATTGTGCAATTGGAACTACTAAACCTGCATGGACTAACAACTCTTTATCTTCCACAATGTTAAACTTGAAATTTCTTTTTCTCAAGTCATCCTTCTTTCCTGCCATTTCTGTCGTCAGCACACTTGATATCATGATTAGATAAAATATTAATAAACCAATAATCAATCTCTATTTGTGTCACTTCAACAAATATTTGTATGCATTTATAAAACATAACCACATTGACATTATTTTCCTTATTTAACATCATTTCACATGCATTAGTAACAAATAAATCAATATCAAGCATCCTCTTTCCACCAAACACTAATAAAATCTTGCATGCACTTTCCTATTATTTCCAAAAGAAAGCTAACATACTATATAATAATAATGTGCATGCAAATGCATAACAATATTTTCAAGATAACTATCCCAACAAGCAATTTCTCTTTTTGCCTACTCGTATGTTTTCTTTTCAATATGGATTAATGCAATAGATGTTATACTTACGCATGTGAATACATGTTCTTTTCCAAAAACATATTTTCCACCCAAGATCTATTCATAATGGTTATTATGTATAACAATGCCAACTCTATTTCAAACAAAGTTAACATACAAGTTATAGTTTTGTGCATGCAATAACATATCTTGTTCTTCCTGCATGTAAAACATATATTTCTTTCCAAAAGAAACCAAATAAATATTTCCTGGAAAAATAAACACATTTCTTTTCCAAGGGTCAAACGCATACCACTTATCATTTCATGCATGCAAAGTGACATTTCCCTCTCATCCAAAAGATATAACCAATAACTATGCATAATATTCTCCTAAGATAAAGCTAATACCATAGCTAATCCCTTTAGGTTGGACAAATACATATTATTTTTCCCAAAAGAAGGCTAACACAATAAATATTATGTGATTGCATCTTCCTTTCCTCTAGAAATCTAATACTCAAAAATATATTTTTCCCATGCATGCAAGCATATATGTTTCTCTAAATAATCTTACATAATAAAGCATGTGATTACTCTTTTTCCTCTCTAAGAATCTAATCCAATAATGCATACAATGATATATTTTTATCTTCTATTCATTTTGAAGAGTTTTAACACAATAATTATTTCCTTGCATACAATTATGCAATGTTCCAAATGGGAAAATATAGGCTCAGTAGGGAATATCCTAAGATATTCCACTATGGAATCACAACAATATGGAATTACACCAATAGATCTAAACCAGAGATAGACTGGCAGGGCATTTACTAGATGCATCACCTTCACAAGGAAGGGTGAAATCCAGAGGCTTCCTGGCCCGTTCCAGACTCTGTCTATAGAAGAATGGTGAAACACAGCCAGTGTGGGAATGACACAATCCTCTTAGATTTTTCTGCTCTTAGGAACCTTAGATCTATAGATCTAAACAATGGATCCAAAAGAGAAGTAAAAACCAACCAAGGAAGAAGCGCTAAATTCCACTCTTAGGAAAATCTGCAATAGGCTCAAGGAGGACATTGTATAAGCAAGCCAGTGTGAAAATAATGTAGAACAGGGCTGGGTTCCCTTATTTTAGGCTATGTCAGACCTCAAGAAAAGTTTCAGAAAAAATAAATGAGTTTAGAGGTTTTAACAGATCTCCTACAATCAACACTAGCTGAAAATCAGCTAAAGGAGAGAGTTGGTAAATAGAGAAAGCATTATTAAGATTACGCGATTTACTATTGGGAAGACATAGAAATAATATTAGACTCATGTGCCTCATAAATGTGGGCATCAGAAATCGAATCTATAATTAAGTTCCTTTGGCAAGAAGCATTGGATTTAGCTGACCAAGAGCAAGAATTCTTCAAAGCAAATAAACGAAAAAATTGGAAAAAGTGGAAAAGACTTAAATTTTATGTAAGGGGACTTCAAGCTGCGTAGGTTAATATTCAGATCTACAACTGATGCCTGGCTAAAACATCAGATCCATGCTAGATCTAGAACTACTCAACCTTCTAAACAAGATCCCCATAGGTTTTATCAAAATAATGCATAAATAAGTGTATTTCTAGCTTTTAATACACTGAAATTTTTATTGCAATTAAATTCAATCATTATATAATCAGGGTCCATATGAAAACAAAGAGATTTTCAAAGAATATGGTTACTCATCTCTTGATGCATGCTTGAAATACTCTCTTCCTCTTCCTTGGCTCCATTCTCCATGTATTCTCCCATTTCCCTCTTCTATTTCTCTCATGGGATTATAATAAAATAGAATTAATTAAAATGGAATATATTTTATAAATCCTAAAATTATTCCAAATTTTTTCTAAATTATAAAATAATTCCATCTTTTCTAAATCATAAAAGCATTCCAGCTTTTCTAAATCACAAAAGCAATCCATAAAGCCTCCATAAATCTGATTTTTCCTAAATCAGAAAAGCATTCAATAAATCCCTCATGCTTTTCTTTTTAAAGGTAGATTTTCTTTTTCCTTATGAGAAAAATATCACTTATCCATACTTTTTCCAAATCTATTACTCATTATTTCTAAAACTCATAAAATATACCAACTTGGAAATATAATTTATTTCCATAGAAGAATTTAAATTATTCTAAATAAAATAATGAAGAAATAATTCTTCCAATATTCTTATAATTAAGAATTACAAGAATATTCGTCATGTAATATCAATATAATAATTAATAATATTTAATTATTTGATAACCCTCATTTTATGAGAGTTTTACGGTGGTTTACGCGAGGGATATTACAAACTCCCCTCCTTAAAGAGAACATCGTCCTCGATGTTCTTCTCTTGTTGGAACATTAACCTTAAATTTTCATTTCAAATTATTTAGAAAATGTAAAATAATACTTAAGTCATAATACTTTCACAAAAACTCAAGGAGCACTTAGCCCTTTAATCATCAAAATGATAAGAAAAACTCTATCAAGTGCACATTGCATTTTATTTAAGAGTTACACTAGTCTTTCTCTCCCACTAGTGTTTTTGAAAATTACTGTCTTTCTCTCCCACAATAATTTCAATCTAATTCAAACTCATGGTATTTATCTCCAACCATTTCCTTTGCAAATTACTGTCTTTCTCTCCCACAGTAATTTCATTCAAATTCAAACTCATGTCATTAATCTCCAGCCATGTTCCTCTAACATGTCAAGAATTTAAAGTTCAATAAATCATTATTTTATCTAACATGAGTTATTTCAGTCGCCTATATATTTCAATTAATTTCCTCTATGCATACATATAGATCAGCCATTTATGACATGATCATTTGCTCATAAAAACACAACCTATTTCATCTAAATTGTTGCTAAGATAATTTAATATATCATGCATGCAAAAATATAGCACATGCAACAACTTTGAGACATGAAATTTACAGTCTATTGTAACATCCAACATCTTTAGATAATTTGAAAACTTGTAACATAACATAGACAAAATATCATCTAACCTTAGTTAATTTTTGGGAATTATTGAGAAACTCGGCATATTCCACCCCACCGTGAACTATCTCCAATAGTTACCCAATGAGCTAAGATTTACTTGCCACTAGAATCAATAACCTCATTGATTCCTTGGTGATTTCTTCCCAGCATATTTTTAGCAGCGTCCTGCTTTAAGGTCTGCCAACCTTTTTGCCTAGGCCTTTTTGTTTTATATTTTTCGAAAAAGATACTCTTATTTTTCTTTAAAGCATGCCTTTCTCTCCCGCTATGCTTTATTTTACCCCACTTAGTATTTATCTCCAACTAAATCATTAACATAATCTTTCTCTCCCATTATGTTAATATTTCCTCTTTATTATTTTCTCCTAGGGATTTTTAGGAGACTTTTAGGGAAGGTCCATGTTGAAATTAACCACCAATAGCTTTCCATAAGCTGGCAAGAAGTCTTCTAAAACTCTAGAGTTATTTCCTGAATACCCCAACCAAAGTATTCATTAACTCTACAATAAAATAAAATATTACCTCATTACATCAATCCCATCATAGCTTCCATTGCCATTGAATCCAATAAAATTCAATGTCTAAAAATAGTCAATGTCTACAAATCGACTGTAATTTACATAATTTTCCATTTGGATATTATCATTAAGGCAAAGGAAAATTTATGTACACCATGCATCTATACTTGACCCACAACATGGGGTCCACAATTTGTCAAAGCACATTGACAACAATTCATCACATGTAATATAGGTGGTATACATTCAAAATTTCCACATAATAATAATAATCATGTAGCTTAGAAAAAAGACATTAACATATGTTGCATACCATAGCATGATACTTTATTTAAGGTCTCACCTTAGCAACCATCAATATTGTAGAGAATTAATAGTTCCATTGAACACTAGGACACAAAATGTGATTCTTTTTTTTTTTCGCTTACCATTAGCTTGCAACCATATAAGCGACAACCATTGAGGAATTTTGTGAAAATAATTTGCAATCATGAAATCTACAATCACTGTAGACTTTTTTTTCAAATAGTGTGCAAGCATGCAATCTACAACCAATTTGACATTCCATCAAACAATTTTCAAGCATGCAATCTACATCCATTGAGGAATTTTAACAACAATTTGCAAGCATGCAATCTATGGTGGATAAGGCATTCTTCCAAATAGTTGGCAAGCATACAATATACTACCATTGAGGGACTAGTTAGCAGAGATGAAATAAATTTCCAACAATATGTTTATACTCTCATAGAGATAGTAAAACTATAATTTCTAGAACATCATGAATGATATTAATATCATCAATGGTAAAATTTCTGCTAATAACAGAACCAACAATCCCTACAACAGCGTCTAATCAAAAAATTTGACCAAATTATTGATCCATTTCTAAACATAACTTTTTCTTGGAATCACCATGGGGGTTACGTGATCTCAAGGTATGAAAACCCCTTGATATTAAAGATTAATCACATCTAAAACTTTCACGGATGAAATTATTTAAAATACAAAACCGTGGATCTCAATTACCACTTTTTGTCGAACACATTGAATGCAAACTTTCCTCTACAACTCTAAATGAAGAAAGAGAACCCACAATTATGCTACTATGATTTTTTCATTGAATTTAAGTTCACTATGTGAGTTCTATTTCACTCGTTGCTTATTTTTAACAACTAAAGAGTTTCGTTCAAATATATATATATTTTGTTTTCCACATTCCATTGTCCTCTTCAGGGTCAAACCAAACTTCTTTATTATTTAGTTATCACACCAACCATACGTGTATTCATTATTTATAGGTAGTGCATGATAAATTTAGCCATGTTTTTCCATTCTTTTTTCTTATGCACCATAATCATTTTTCTCATATTATGCATGCAAAGGTTGGTAATTAATCTGCAATATAAACAGTGAGTGCTCAAGATGGTTCAGAGGTACAATAGAAGTTTTATTGTGTTTTATCCACATCCATATTCAAATTTCATGAGCACAACTTTTAAAGAAACATTATAACTGTCTACTCTTTCATGCAGTCATTAATCATGCAACATGCATCTCATGTTAATTGTAGTATACTACAAGTTTAATTAAAATCATACCTGAGATGATGCCCACTAGCATCATACCTCTACTTCCTTTTTGCATAATGATTCCCAAAAGGTGCCAGTGTTGCAACCTTTTGCTTTGATACCATTTGTAACATACCCCGATAACCTCGCAGAAAAATACTTAGAGTTAGGAAATTTTTTCAACATTTACGAATGTGTAACTTTATAAATTACTTTTTATATTTATGCATTAACCATTTGAATAACCATCATCATCACATAGAGAAATATTTAGTAAAAATAATAGTGAGTTACACAACCCTTAATTTTCCTTGTGGTAGCATATTAACTTAATTTTCCTGCTATAACTATTCATCGATCCCATGATCATTTTAACTCAATTAGTAAATCACCTAATTGATAATATAACATCACATCATGAAATAAATTAATATCATTAAAATGACACAATGAACAATCACATAAATAGACACCGATATACCCTGGAAACCCCGTAGGGTGAAAACCAGCAAATGTTTAATTTTATTATTAAACGCTTGTGAGGGTTGTCACCCCTCACTCAATGGTTATAAGGGAGTCCATCCCTTGACCATTGTCATAAAATTTACATATAAAAATAATCTTAAACGAAACATAACTAGCTATAAGTTATTACAATCATCATGATACCATTTACCCACGAATCATCAATCTCTGTCTTTGTATTCAGACTGTTTCCTTCAGGGGATCATTGTGCAATTGGAACTACTAAACATGCATGGACTAACAACTCTTTATCTTCCACAATGTTAAACTTGAAATTTCCTTTCCTCAAGTCATCCTTCTTTCCTGCCATTGCTGTCGTCAGCACACTTGATATCATGATTAGATAAAATATTAATAAACCAATAATCAATCTCTATTTGTGACACTTCAATAAATATTTGTATGCATGTATAAAACATAACCACATTGACATTATTTTCCTTATTTAACATCATTTCACATGCATTAGTAACAAATAAATCAATATCAAGCATCCTCTTTCCACCAAACACTAACAAAATCTTGCATGCACTTTCATATTATTTCCAAAAGAAAGCTAACATACTATATAATAATACCGTGCATACAAATGCATAACAAGATTTTCAAGATAACTATCCCAAAAAGAAATTTCTCATTTTGCCTACTCTTATGTTTTCTTTTCAAAATGGATTAATGCAATAGATGTTATACTTATGCATGTGAATACATGTTCTTTTCCAAAAACATATTTTCCACCCAAGATTGATTCATAATGGTTATTATGTATAACAATGCCAACTCTATTTCAAACAAAGTTAACATACAAGTTATAGTTTTGTTCATGCAATAACATATCTTGTTCTTCCTACATGTAAAACATATATTTCTTTCCAAAAGAAACCAAATAAATATTTCATGGAAAAATGAACACATTTCTTTTCCAAGGGTCAAACGCATACCACTTATCATTTCATGCATGCAAAGTGACATTTCCCTCTCATCCAAAAGATATAACCAATAACTATGCATAATATTCTCCCAAGATAAAGCTAATACCATAGCTGATCCCTTTAGGTTGGAAAAATACATATTATTTTGCCCAAAAAAGGGCTAACACAATAAATATAATATGATTTCATCTTCGTTTTCTCTAGAAATCTAATACTCAAAACTATATTTTTCACATGCATAAAAGAATATATGTTTCTCTAAATAATATTACATAATAAAGCATGTGATTACCCTTTTTCCTCTCCAAGAATATAATCCAATAATCCATACAAGGATATATTTTTCTCTTCTATTCATTTTGAAGAGTTTTAACACAATAATTATTTCCTTGCATACAAGTATGTAATGTTCCAAATGGGAAAAAATAGGCTCAGTAGGGAATATCCTAAGATATTCCACTATGGAATCACAAAAATATGGAATTACACCAATAGATCTAAACCAGAGATAGACTGGCAGGGCATTTACTAGATGCATCACCTTCACAAGGAAGGGTGAAATCTAGAGGCTTCGTGGCCCATTCCAGACTCTGTCTATAGAAGAATGGTGAAACACAGCAAGTGTGGGAATGACACAATCCTCTTGGATTTTTCTGCTCTTAGGAACCTTAGATCTATAGATCTAAACAATGGATCCAAAAGAGAAGTAAAAACCAACCAAGGAAGAATCACTAAATTCCACTCTTAGGAAAATCTGCAATAGGCTCAAGGAGGACATTGTATAAGCAAGCTAGTGTGAAAATAATGTAGAACAGGGTTGGGTTCCCTTATTTTAGGCTGTGTCAGACCTCAAGCAAAGTTTCAGCAAAAATAAATGAGTTTAGAGGTTTTAACAGATCTCCCACAATCAACACTAGCTGAAAATCAGCTAAAGGAGAGAGTTGGTAAATAGAGAAACCGTCCTTTAGGAATTGTGCAGTTTCTGCTGGAAGACACTAGAAATCAGCCATAAGACTCATGTTATAGTATGGCATCAAGAAATCAGATCTATAATCAAGTTCCTTTGTAGAAGCATTGGATTTACTTGAAGCAAGAGCAAGAATCCTTCAAAAATAATAGCAGAAACAATTGGAAAAGCTGTAGAAAGACTTGACAGCATTTTATATGAGGAGTTTCAGCTGCTGTAGGTTAATATTCAGATCTAAAACTGATATATGGCTGAAACATCAGATCCATACTAGATCTAGAACTACTCAGCCTTCTAAACAAGATCCCCCTGGGGTTTTATCAAAATAATGCATAAATAAGTGTAGATCTAGCTTTTAATACACTGAAATTTTTACTGCAAATAAATTCAATCATTATATAATTAGGGTCCATATGCAAACAAAGAGATTTTCAAATAATATGGTTACTCATCTCTTGATGCATGCTTGAAATACTCTCTTCCTCTTCCTTGGCTCCATTCTCCATGTATTCTCCCATTTCCTTCTTCTATTTCTCTCATGGGATTATAATAAAATAGAATTAATTAAAATGGAATATATTTTATAAATCCTAAAAGTATTCCAACTTTTTTCTAAATCATAAAATAATTACATCTTTTCTAAATCATAAAAGCATTCCAGCTTTTCTAAACCACAAAAGCAATCCATAAAGCCTCCATAACGCAGATTTTTCCTAAATCAGAAAAGCATTCCATAAATCCCTCATGCTTTTATTTTTAAAGGTAGATTTTCTTTTTCCTTATGAGAAAAATATCACTTATCCATATTTTTTCCCAATCTATTACTCATTATTTCTAAAACTCATAAAATATACCAACTTGGAAATATAATTTATTTCCATAGAAGAATTTAAATTATTCTAAATAAAATAATTAAGAAATAATTCTTCCAATATTCTTATAATTAAGAATTACAAGAATATTCGTCATGTAATATCAATATAATAATTAATAATATTTAATTATTTGATAACCCTCATTTTATGAGAGTTTTTTATGGTGGCTTACGCGAGGGATATTACAAACTCCCCCCCTTAAAGAGAACATCGTCCTCGATGTTCTTCTCTTGTTGGAACATTAACCTTTAATTTTCATTTCCAATTATTTAGGAAATGTAAAATAATACCTAAATCATAATACTTTCACAAAAACGCAGGGAGCACTTAGCCCTTTAATCATCAAAATGATAAGAAAAACTCTATCAAGTGCACATTGCATTTTATTTAGGAGTTACACTAGTGTTTGTCTCCCACTAGTGTTTTTGAAAATTATTGTCTTTCTCTCCCACAATAATTTCAATCTAATTCAAACTCATGGTATTTATCTCCAACCATTTCCTTTGCAAATTACTATCTTTCTCTCCCACAGTAATTTCATTCAAATTCAAACTCATGTCATTAATCTCCAGCCATGTTCCTGTAATATGTCGTGAATTTAAAGTTCAATAAATTATTATTTTATTTAACATGAGTTATTTCAGTCGCCTATATATTTCAATTAATTTCCTCTATGCATACATATAGATCAGCCATTTATGACATGTTCATTTGCTCATAAAAACACAACCTATTTCATCTAAATTGTTGCTAAGATAATTTAATATATCATGCATGCAAAAATATAGCACATGCAACAACTTTGAGACATGAAATTTACAGTCTATTGTAACATCCAACATCTTTAGATAATTTGAAAACTTGTAATATAACGTAGACAAAATTTCATCTAACCTTAGTTAATTTTTGGGAATTATTGAGAAACTCGGCATATTCCACCCCACCGTGAACTATCTCCAATAGTTACCCACCGAGCTAAGATTTACTTGCCACTAGAATCAATAACCTCATTGATTCCTTGGTGATTTCTTCCCAGCAGATTTTTAGCAGCGTCCTGCTTTAAGGTCTGCCAACCTTTTTGCCTAGGCCTTTTTGTTTTATATTTTTCGAAAAAGATACTCTTCTTTTTCTTTAAAGCATGCCTTCCTCTCCCGCTATTCTTTATTTTACCCCACTTAGTATTTATCTCCAGCTAAGTCATTAACATAATCTTTCTCTCCCATTATGTTAATATTTCCTCTTTATTATTTTCTCCTAGGGATTTTTAGGAGACTTTTAGGGAAGGTCCATGTTGAAATTAACCACCAATAGCTTTCCATAAGCTGGCAAGAAGTCTTCTAAAACTCTAGAGTTATTTCCTGAATACCCCAACCAAAGTATTCATTAACACTACAATAAAATAAAATATTACCTCATTACATCAATCCCATCATAGCTTTCCTAGCCATTGAATCCAATAAAAATTCAATGTCTAAAAATAGTCAATGTCTACAAATCCACTATAATTTACATAATTTTCCATTTGCATATTATCATTAAGGCAAAGGAACATTTATGTACACCATGCATCTATACTTGACCCACAACATGGGGTCCACAATTTGTCAAAGCACATTGACAACAATTCATCGCATGTAATATAGGTGGTATACATTCAAAATTTCCACATAATAATACTAATCATGTAGCTTAGAAAAAAGACATTAACATATGTTGCATACCATAGCATGATACTTTATTTAAGGTCTCACCTTAGCAGCCATCAATATTGTAGAGAACTAACAGTCCCATTGAACACTAGGACACAAAATGTGATTCTTTTTTTTTTTTTTCGCTTACCATTAGCTTGCAACCATATAAGCGACAACCATTGAGGAATTTTGTGAAAATAATTTGCAATCATAAAATCTACAATCACTGTAGACTTTTTTTCAAATAGTATGCAAGCATGCAATCTACAACCAATTCGACATTCCATCAAACAATTTTCAAGCATGCAATCTACATCCATTGAGGAATTTTAACAACAATTTTCAAGCATGCAATCTATGGTGGATAAGGCATTCTTCCAAATAGTTGGCAAGCATACAATCTACTACCATTGAGGGACTAGTTAGCAGAGATGAAATAAATTTCCATAAATATTTTTATACTATCATAGAGATAGTAAAACTAGAATTTCTAGAACATCATGAATCATATTAATATCATCAATGGTAAAATTTCTGCTAATAATAGAACCAACAATCCCTACAATAGCGTCTAATCAGAAAATTTGACCAAATTATGGATCCATTTCTAAACATAACCTTTTCTTGGAATCACCATGGGGGTTACATGATCTCAATGTATGAAAACCCCTTGATATTAAAGATTAATCACATCCAAAACTTCCACGGATGAAATTATTTAAAATAACAAAACCGTGGATCTCAATTACCACTTTTTGTCGAACACATGGAATGCAAACTTTCCTCTACAACTCTAAATGAAGAAAGAGAACACACAATTATGCTACTATGATTTTTCATTGAATTTAAGTTCACTATGTGAGTTCTATTTCACTCGTTGCTTATTTTTAACAACTAAAGAGTTTCGTTCAAATATATATATATATATATTTTGTTTTCCACATTCCATTGTCCTCTTCAGGGTCAAACCCAACTTCTATATTATTTAGTTATCACACCAACCATACGTGTATTCATTATTTATAGGAAGTGCATGATAAATTTAGCCATGTTTTTCCATTCTTTTTTCTTATGCACCATAATCATTTTTCTCATATTATGCATGCAAAGGTTGGTAATTAATCTGCAATATAAAAAGTGAGTGCTCAAGATGGTTCATGGGTACAATAGAAGTTTTATTGTATTTTATCCACATCCATATTCAAATTGCATGAGCACAACTTTTAAAGAAACATTATAACTGTCTACTCTTTCATGCAGTCATTAATCATGCAACATGCATCTCATGTTAATTGTAGTATACTACAAGTTTAATTAAAATCATACCTGAGATGATTCCCACTAGCATCATACCTCTACTTCCTTTTTGCATAATGATTCCCAAAAGGCGCCAGTGTTGCAACCTTTTGCTTTGATACCATTTCTAACATACCCCAATAACCTCGCAGAAAAATACTCAGAGTTAGGAAATTTTTTCGACATTTACGAATGTGTAACTTTATAAATTAATTTTTATCTTTATGCATTAACCATTGGAATAACCATCATCATCACATCGAGAAATATTTAGTAAAAATAATAGTGAGTTACACAACCCTTAATTTTCCTTGTGGTAGCATATTAACTTAATTTTCTTGCTATAACAATTCATCGATCCCATGATCATTTTAACTAAATTAGTAAATCACCTAATTGATAATATAACATCACATCATGAAATAAATTAACATCATTAAAATGACACAATGAACAATCACATCATTAGACACCGATATACCCTGGAAACCCCGTAGGGTGAAAACCAACAAACGTTTAATTTTATTATTAAACACTCGTGAGGGTCGTCACCCCTCACTCAATGGTTATAAGGGAGTCCATCCCTTGACCATTGTCATAAAATTTACATATAAAAATAATCTTAAAAAAAACATAACTAGCTATAAGCTATTACAATCATCATGATACCATTTACCCACGAATCATCAATCTCTGTCTTTGTATTTAGACTGTTTCATTTAGGGGATCATTGTGCAATTGGAACTACTAAACATGCATGGACTAACAACTCTTTATCTTCCACAATGTTAAACTTGAAATTTCCTTTTCTCAAGTCATCCTTCTTTCTTGCCATTGCTGTCGTCAGCACACTTGATATCATGATTAGATAAAATATTAATAAACCAATAATCAATCTCTATTTGTGACACTTCAACAAATATTTGTATGCATGTATAAAACATAACCACATTGACATTAGTTTCCTTATTTAACATCATTTCACATGCATTAGTAACAAATAAATCACTATCAAGCATTCTCAAACACTAACAAAATCTTGCATGCACTTTGATATTATTTCCAAAAGAAATCTAACATACTATATAATAATATTGTGCATACAAATGCATAACAAGATTTCAAGATAACTATCCCAACAAGCAATTTATCTTTTTTCCTACTCTTATGTTTTCTTTTCAAAATGGATTAATGCAATAGATGTTATACTTATGCATGTGAATACATGTTCTTTTCCAAAAACATATTTTCCACCCAAGATCTATTCATAATGGTTACTATGTATAACAATGTCAATTCTATTTCAAACAAAGTTAACATACAAGTTATAGTTTTGTGCATGCAATAACATATCTTGTTCTTCCTGCATGTAAAACATATATTTCTTTCCAAAAGAAACCAAATAAATATTTCATGGAAAAATAAACACATTTCTTTTCCAAGGTCAAACGCATACCACTTATCATTTCATGCATGCAAAGTGACATTTCCCTCTCATCCAAAAGATATAACCAATAACTATGCATAATATTCTCCCAAGATAAAGCTAATACCATATCTAATCCCTTTAGGTTGGAAAAATACATATTATTTTGCCCAAAAGAGGGTTAACACAATAAATATTATGTGATTTCATCTTCGTTTTCTCTAGAAATCTAATACTCAAAACTATATTTTTCCCATGCATAAAAGCATATATGTTTCTCTAAATAATCTTACATAATAAAGCATGTGGTTACCCTTTTTCCTCTCTAAGAATATAATCCAATAATGCATACAAGGATATATTTTTCTCTTCTATTCATTTTGAAGAGTTTTAACACAATAATTATTTCCTTGCATACAAGCATGCAATGTTCCAAATGGGAAAATATAGGCTCAGTAGGGAATATATTAAGATATTCCACTATGTAATCACAACAATATGGAATTACACCAATAGATCTAAACCAGAGATAGACTGACAGGGCATTTACTAGATGCATCACCTTCACAAGGAAGGGTGAAATCCAGAGGCTTCCTGGCCCGTTCCAGACTCTGTCTATAGAAGAATGGTGAAACACAGCAAGTGTGGGAATGACACACTCCTCTTAGATTTTTCTAATCTTAGGAACATTAGATCTATAGATCTAAACAATGGATCCAAAAGAGAAGTAAAAACCAACCAAGGAAGAAGCGCTAAATTCCACTCTCAGGAAAATCTGCAATAGGCTCAAGGAGGACATTGTATAAGCAAGCCAGTGTGAAAATAACATAGAACAGGGTTGGGTTCCCTTATTTTAGGCTGTGTCAGACCTCAAGCAAAGTTTCAGCAAAAATAAATGAGTTTAGAGGTTTTAACAGATCTCCCACAATCAACACTAGCTGAAAATCAGCTAAAGGAGAGAGTTGGTAAATAGAGAAACCGTCCTTTAGAAATTGCGTAGTTTCTGCTGGAAGACGCTAGAAATCAGCTATTAGACTCACGTTATAGTATGGCATCAAGAAATAAGATATATAATCAAGTTCCTTTGTAGAAGCATTGGATTTACTTGAAGCAAGAGCAAGAATCCTTCAAAAATAATAGCAGAAACAATTGGAAAAGTTGCAGAAAGACTTTGTCACGTCTCCCAAACCCATTTTTTTTTTTTTTTTTTTTTTTATTGGGTTTGACCTCCCCTCTTCTCAGTTCATATAGTAGACTTATATATATATGTATTTTACTTTGTATTTCTCAGGTTTTCTGTGCAGGATGATCACTGGGCCCTTAATCAAACTTCCCAGTTTGCCGGCTTGCTAATATTTTCAATATGTTAAAATGTCAGCATCGAAGTATAGATGTATGCCTCCTCGCATACACCTATCTCTACGCAGTTAACCACCATTGCTCCACTACTTTCCCAATAGTTCTATGGATGGTAACCAGATGCTCTGCTCATGGTATTTTACACATGCTTACAATCTTCCCTCACACAAACTGTTATTACACAATAGATTTTGCAATAGCCTTTTTCCCCCCTTATTTGTCTATTATAACCATTCAACATGTGTGACACTATGGTACAGATTCAACTGTTCCATGGAAACTAGGAAACAACTCCTCTTACTTCACTCAAATGGAGGGAGAGAATACTGAACTGAATAGATTAGAATCCCTAGTGTTAGATTCTCGTACTTAGTTAGGATTCAACTTCTACCTCCATGTGTGTACCATTACATTTAATAAAATACTGTAATTTATAAATTTTTTTAATTCTTTCCAGTGCAACACAACTGAGGGTTGTTGTTCCCTACTTTCTGTTATGGATCACAGTGAATTCTGTGCCATTAGTATTGTTATGATAGAGTTAGTGGTTTGGAACTTAATGTTCATGGGTACTGGTTTGTTAACATCTTCGGTTTATACACACAGAATTTAAATACTCCTTTAAAAGATAGCCATCTATACATATACATAGTTATTATATTGGCTGCTCAATTGATCTATCATCTCAAACCTCATCATTACCATGTACTCATCTCTACACCCAACCATTTTTCTCTACTGTCAATAGCTGTAGTTGCAATTACATAAGTTACTGAACCATGAATCCATCTAACAGTTGCATAATGCAACCTAAAATAACAATTCATACATTCCATAATGTACTATAACATCACAACTTCATAAATTGCATAAAGGACTATAACATCACACTTTCATAAAACATAAAGAAATATAACATCACGATTTCATAAAACAGAGATATGTTTAACACAGACTTACAGATATTTCCAAATTTATGCATGCCCACCTCTACTATGACCAGTCCTCCCAACCTTAGAATCCTCTTTATCTCCCAGGATTCACCCCCGAGCAGAGATCCTCCCCCAGAACAGACTAACCTCAATCTGTTCTGGAGCAGCTTATTTAAGCTGTGCTTTCCCCAAGCCTGTTTCCAATTCTGCGTCCAGAATTTCAGGATGCTTTATTCCTGTTTAGCCTAGGCTTCCCATTCTGGGACTCTTTAAAGCTGATTTAAGCTTTTCCTCAGCTTTTCCAGCTTTTTCTCACCTCTTCCCAACTACTCCTCTTCATTGGGGAAATTTAGATTTTTCCTCAAAATCTAAATTAGAAATAATTTCTTTCAAGGATTTTTGAAAGATTTGGGGAAAGTCTTTTTTCCTTTTCCATTACCTCATGGATTAGGCATATGATCTCATTTTCTCATCTGGTCATAGTGCATACATAATATTTTATTTATTTTTCATAATTAATTAATTAACCACATCCACACAATAATCATCCACTGGGGTCCACTCCCCTTTGGATTTATGTTCAAATGTCTCATTTGAAAAGCATATAACTTGGGGGTGTTACATATTCCCCCTCTGAAAATAAACACCGTCCTCGGTGTTGACAACTATCTACTTAGTTTATTTTGAACATAATTATGAATGCTGTTCCATCATCTTAGCTTCTCTGTTCCATGTAGCTTTTCAGCAGTAAAGTGCTCCACTGCACCTTTACTCTAGCTACTGTTCGTTTTCACAATTCAATTCCTTCTCGCTTTCATCTTTGAAGCGACTCTGGAAGGAAATTCCTCTTCTGGTTCCACCTGGACCACATTTCAAATCAATCATGTGAGAAGCATCATGTAAAAATTAGAAATTTTTTTTTTTTCATCAAGGAGACATGAAACATATCAGGAAATTTACTATGCAAGGGTAAGGCAAATTTATAAGCCATTAGTTTCCCCCCTTTCCAACACCTTCCTCGGTGTTACACTTTAACGTTGACTTTTTCAACTTTGACAAAGATTTCTTCTTTGTTTTTGCTTTGTTTCCAGCAGAGTACTCTCCTGCTTTATGCATTTGCTTTCCTTTCTACTTCTTTGCAAGAAGTCTGTCTAGAAAATCTTCTATTCTGTTTTCCCTGTCCACAATTCATACCAATGTAAGAAATGGCAGGTACATACAATTGATCATCCACAACAACATTCTGCATTTCAATAACTTAAGAATTTCAGTTATTAGTCAAACCATTCAGATTCATAATAGTTTAGTGCACTTTTAGTACACTACTTATCCTTTCTTGTTTCTTTAGTGAGGTTTCTTCCTCCCTCAACTTGGTCCAATTCATCTTTTCTGGAGTTTCTAGGTGATTTATCTTCACCTTTTTCCTTCTTGTTTCCAGAGTGTACAATTTCCTGTTACACACTTGGCTAACCAATTTGACAATTTTTCATTAGTACTTATAAATGAATGAAAACAATTGTACTATATGCATGATTATGCTTACCTTTTCCAGTTCATCGCTGTACTTCCAGTACCTTCTCATTTTCTTTTTTTTTGTAGCTGTATGATTTCACACTATTTCCCCCTTTCTTTGAATTTAAGACTCAGGGAAATTACATAAAATTTATACCAACAACATTGTATAGTGTGAATGCATGTAATTACTATCATTTGTCCCATTCACAAGTATTACTACTTGATAATGTCAAAATAGAATTTGACACAATTTTCCCCTTTTTAAAGAATTTCCACAATTTATACATTTTCTTAAAAAACATTTCTTCACATTCTACTGGTACCACTTATTCTACCACCATAGTATTTATTACTCCTCTAATCATAATTGGAGCAATAATAATCAGCCATAAAATATGTCCTTCCCTTGTACTTGCAGCTTTTAAGGTGAATTCACTTTTAATAATCCCCAGTGAATTATAAAGTTTGAGAAATAACTTAACATGTATGAAGATATTATATTCATACAACTCAACAAGTTTAACATTATAACATATACCCAGATCGCCTATATTTATAATGTGACTTGTAGATTTTAACTTATGTCCCGCGTGAAATTTGTTTCATTTTAATTTATCCTCAATTCCACCACATTGTATATATATTCCAATAAAGTGAAACATAAAAAAAAAATTTCTTTATAAAGCTCTTTGTTATATGAACCATTATATTTCATATCCTTAAATCCTCCACTCTTTTTCATATATATATATAGAACCACTCTATATCTATATATAATTCACAATATATATATAATACAAACCTCATCATATATATATATATATATATAAAATCCACCGCATATATATATATATATATATCCACCAAGCATATATATACTATATATAATCCAAAGAGTTTAATTAATACTCCTTAAGTTCCTTTTTTTTTCTTATTTAATGTACTATACCTTCGTACCAGCTTACATTTTTCCTTTGTGATGGATTTATAAAGTTTTAATTTGAACCTATACAAGGACAATTGAGAATTTACAACTTATAGTTAACATACCTCTATTAAATATAAATTGTCTTTTTTTCTTATACACCTTTCCCTATATATCCCAATATAACTCTCCTTTTTCTTTTTCAAAGTATTCTTTCTTTCTAGCAATTTTCCCATTCTAGCCTAAATACCTTTGATCCATAAGGGTTGAGTTTCACCCCAAGTTCACACTCATTTACTTATTGAGTGCAATAAATCAATTTAAAATGTCACTTTATTAACCCAACATATACATATTTTTATATACACATGGGTAATAGATAGTGGGGTTTATAGGTGTATTAATTTTTCTTTCAACCCATTCTAAATCTAAATTTCATATGTCACCTATGAAATTATGCGTTAATTCAAGCCATAATTATATATGATTTTCATCCCAACTTTTGACCTTGAATATTTATTGGTTACGTTGACTTATGCTTACATAAGTGCTTGTAATCTTTCTCATATCACCTCTTCTCTTAATTCATGATGTATATTTCTAGTTGGAATGATCATCCAATTATTCAACCTTATTTATAACATTTCTTCTTGGAGATATTATTTCTCGATAATCAATCATTTAACTCGTCTCTCTTTTCCATATAGATCCCTACATATACCAACATACTACCACATTAACCACTTGTATGTAATAAATATCATATGCGCAATTATATATATATCACATAATTTGCAACATCTCCAACTTAAAATTTAAATATTCGACCCATATATGTTTGGATTCACTATATTCTTTAATCACCATATAGGGGTATAGGTAGAGGTCATTGTATATAGATATATTGCATATCCTATGTACAAGTTATACAAATAATATATATATATAAGTCCAACCTTTAGTATAACTGAGCTTGCGTATTTATCCTTATATTGTATCTATATTTATATATATACCCCATATATGGCCAAAACATTTTTTTTTTCCTTCATTTGTACTTAATAAGATTCAATCTTATTCTCTTTTGATAGTAGTATACCCGCCTTCTTTATATGATGCCTCTTCCACTTACTCTTATACTACGTGCATATAGAATCTTGGCAATATACATTTAACGAGCACAGGCCTATATATATCTATATATCACTACTGTGTTTGTATATATCATATACTTCCAAACATCATTGTATAAGTAAACACGGCATTTATATATAGTCCTGGCCAATATTAATTCGATGTACATAGGAATATATATATATATATATATATATATCCCTATTTTTATATATATTCGTAGATAAGTCAAAAGCCTTTTTTTTTTTTGTAATTTATTTTTCCCGCGCTCTTTTCACACATATTGGTCACATAGATTATCCTTGAAAAAGGATTGAATATATCAGGTACCAGTCATACATGGTAAAACCTACCTATAGGTTTACCATTACGCGTATTGTAATTTTCGACCTGATTTAACTCTAGTTTTTTTTTTATCTTTTCACCCGTATTTCCCTATTATACTCAGTTATCATCGCTGTTACCCATCAGTTGGCAGAGCAATTACCAGAACTATTATATACTGTTATATTACCACCAAATTTTTTTCTTCGCCGTAGGTATGATTTAATATCCGTGTCCACGGTTGATAATTAGAAAATCTTTGTTTTATTATTATTGTTCGTTTCTGTTACTACGTGTCTATCACAATCCATTTCGGCTAACCTGATTTCATAATTATGGTGCGTTGCATTTGTCAGGGCCGAACTCTTGCAACCACGCAGTTGTATATCACGCAGTCGTTCAATTTCAACCACTCCGAACTCTTGTGTGACAGTCGGCGCGCCTGCGTGTACTCACGCATCCTCTCGCCTGCCCAATCTTTGCTGATTGAGACTGGCGCCAACGCGTCGGATTCTGGATTTGTCAGTACCATATAGGTGTTTTCCCTTTTTGTGGTTTTTCTTACTCATCCTCCTTGTGATGGTGACTGATTGTCAAAATCCAGCGTCACACCGTAACACTGGGTTCCGTGGAGGGGTAGGTTTCAGCCTCTTGGCGGTGGCGTGTGAAGACGAATAATGGCTCTATTAATTAGCAGGAAGGTCGTGGCGGTGATGGTTACGGCCTTACAGGCTGTAACACATCCGCATTGCAGATTTCCTGGTGATCAGTTCATATCCACCAACCGGCTGTTTGACACGTCGCTGGTACTGATCTCTTGGGATTGATACAAGATCTAACTGTCAGGCGTGTGATGTGGTTGATTGCAGAGGGGTACACTTGCTCGTTTCCCTCCATCTGCCCTCGAACCATGCTCCGTTTTTGTTCTTAACGCCCAATCCCTCGGGATGTGTTTATCGTCCTTGCTTAGGGATTCTTCGATCTACAGGTTGCCAGCGTTCTGCACACCTTGCCTGAGTCTTATCGCTGTTAGATATTCGATTAGGGTTTCGGCAATGGGAATATAACCCTGTCCGAATACCAATTTCTTTCCTCATTCTTCGTTTGATTTCTGCGTTGCAGCTCCTCAGAAGACATGGATACGGCTACCAGCTGGAACACTTTAGTCTTCTGTTAGGGTTGGCTCGGGTTAATGCATAATGTCTTTCTCCCTGCTGTTGATACGTTTTTGTTTTCCGGTTTAGTGATACTCGATTTTCCATGGTTCAGATTTGTATAGCTGCTATTCTAATAGCTGCTATTCGAGCCATGACGCTCGACGAAGAAAGCAGCTTTTGTTTTTTTTTTTTTTTTTTAAGAAGCAGCTTTTTCTTATTCTTTATTAAGGATTTTGTTAAGAAATGCTTTATTCACTCACATAGGTGTTTTTCCTAATGGTCGTGTTTGATATGGATTGATGCCAATAGCGCAAATATTTTTTTTTTCTGGTTATGGTATTTACAAACCATAACCGATTTATACTACTTACCGCCTGCTTATTTTCACCAAATCGATTTCATTGTTCTAATCAGAACCTCATTCTCGCCTTTGATATTTCTGCATATCGGTTGGCCAATTTTCGTTTCAGAAAGATTACGGACCGGTCAAGACAACTGAGTTGTCGTCCCTGGTCTTCTTTGCGTAATTACCCAAAAGTGTTTTATTATTGCAGGTGATACATGCCGGGTAATAACAGTTTAATCTCGTGACTAAACTTGGTTTCACCTATACGTGCCAATGAAAGGTTTACGTAAAATCTTTTATGTGAATTACATCTGCGTCTAATTTCTATCAATCATGTTTTAATGTAGTTGACCAAATTTAATATGTTCAAGCATGGACCAAATTGAACCAGGTTTATATATCTATGTTCCGGTTATTATCTCCTATGTGTTTCATTTATTCACTGTTATATATATATATATATATATATATATATATATATATATATAACCCTTTGGATCCCATATGTTCGTCGGTGTATAGATTTCATAACTGTTTCCCATTGCACCGATAGGGTTTACATATAGGTTTTGTCTCCATATGATCTACGAGAGTAGTGATCAAGACTGGATAATATATATATTTCCAATGAATTTTTCAATGTACCTATAAAATGTGTGCTATACATAAATCCTAAATTTCCTCGACTGCACTATTGTGTTTTTTTTTTTTTTTTTCCATGGTTTAATAGTGCAATTAATTCGAAATATTCTATCATTGCTGTAAGGGGGATAACCCTGCTATAATGGAGATCTATTTTTTTTTTTCAATCCGAATTTGACTTTTCATGTTCTAGAACTCTTATTCATAATTTTTATCCATAGTGCTGTACTAAAAGAGTTTATCGTTCCGAATTTTTATTCTATCCACAATTAAATAGATATATATTACCAGGAGTAATGATACCAGTTATCATTAATCCTCGACCCGAGTATGACTGTGCAAACGTGCTATGGGATTTGGCGCTCGGCATACATATAGTCTGTTTGTTTTATATACATATATATGCATTGGCCGAATAATGATTTCGTTTGTTATCTATATTTCCCATAGGTTTCGTTTATCGTTTTTTGCCATCATTCATATATGTCATGGTCACCTTTTTGGATGTACTCGTTTGTTTAGAAATATAAAATCATATATGTATATATGATTCGTACTTGTTCTCGTTCTCCATTATCTCGGTTAGTTATAGATTTGAGTTTATTTTGTCCTTGCAACATATAACAACTCATATATGTATATCTATGGTTCAATAGTAAACAAGAATTAAATTGTATGATGTTCAAACTGTATTAATATAGGTACCAAGTATATTAAAGGCATCGATATATATATATATATATATATATATATCGAGAGCTCCATTGAGTATAATACATGAATCATAGATCATTATTTTTTTTTTTTTACTAATGTTTAGTTCAAAGGCTAGTGATGGAGTTATACAACAAAATATTCTATCCTAGATAAGTATGGTACAACCCCTCTCTAGTTTACAAATATTTTGTGTGTAACAAAAAATTCAACATCCATATGCTAGCATACTTGCTTGTAAATTTCTACTTTTCTTTTAAGGTATACCTATGTGTATTCAAGGGTGCTTGACTAGAAAACCTTAATGTTTATGAATTTACTTTGTTATGTTACAGGTTTTCAATGAGTAAAATATATCCAGATATGAAAGTCTATCCTCACATAAATGGTAGGATATTCATATAGAGTAGATTTACTCTTTTCCTAGTACCCTTAAGAATGTTAGAATACATATATATATTGTCCATACCCTAACATGTTACTTTCTTCTTTTCTGCTGTAGACCATGTATGTTTCAATGCTACTATACTGTATCGCTAGAATACACATAGGCAAATCATATCATTTTTTTTCTTCTATAGAGAACATAACACAATGAATCATCTGTAGAGGCCAAGTAACTTCAGATTTAAACCGATCTGGTTTAGAGGTTCTGAAGTTTCTACCCTATAGATTTTTAGTCTACAACCAAACAGATTCTGGAAGGTGTTTACCTTATGATGGACTCTGTTAAATGTAGTACTACAAAAATCAAGCAATTTCTCTTAGATCTTTTTATATGTAGCTAATTCATACCATCATAAAATAGAGTAACTGGAAATTTTTTATTTTTTTGACAGTTAACCCTTTCTTTGTGAGCACATATCTTGCCCAATTTTTGAACTTCGCTCCGATACCATTTGTCACGTCTCCCAAACCCATTTTTTTTTTTTTTTTTTTTTTATTGGGCTTGACCTCCCCTCTTCTCAGTTCATATAGTAGACTTATATATATGTATTTTACTTTGTATTTCTCAGGTTTTCTGTGCAGGATGATCACTAGGCCCTTAATCAAACTTCCCAGTTTGCCGGCCTGCTAATATTTTCAATATGTTAAAATGTCAGCATCGAAGTATAGATGTATGCCTCCTCGCATACACCTATCTCTACGCAGTTAACCACCATTGCTCCACTACTTTCCCAATAGTTCTATGGATGGTAACCAGATGCTCTGCTCATGGTATTTTACACATGCTTACAATCTTCCCTCACACAAACTGTTATTACACAATAGATTTTGCAATAGCCTTTTTCCCCCCTTATTTGTCTATTATAACCATTCAACATGTGTGACACTATGGTACAGATTCAACTGTTCCATGGAAACTAGGAAACAACTCCTCTTACTTCACTCAAATGGAGGGAGAGAATACTGAACTGAATAGATTAGAATCCCTAGTGTTAGATTCTCGTACTTAGTTAGGATTCAACTTCTACCTCCATGTGTGTACCATTACATTTAATAAAATACTGTAATTTATAAATTTTTTTAATTCTTTCCAGTGCAACACAACTGAGGGTTGTTGTTCCCTACTTTCTGTTATGGATCACAGTGAATTCTGTGCCATTAGTATTGTTATGATAGAGTTAGTGGTTTGGAACTTAATGTTCATGGGTACTGGTTTGTTAACATCTTCGGTTTATACACACAGAATTTAAATACTCCTTTAAAAGATAGCCATCTATACATATACATAGTTATTATATTGGCTGCTCAATTGATCTATCATCTCAAACCTCATCATTACCATGTACTCATCTCTACACCCAACCATTTGTCTCTACTGTCAATAGCTGTAGTTGCAATTACATAAGTTACTGAACCATGAATCCATCTAACAGTTGCATAATGCAACCTAACATAACACCCACACATTCCATAATGTACTATAAATATCACAACTTCATAAATTGCATAAAGGACTACAACATCACACCCCTTTCATAAAATATAAAGAAATATAACATCACGATTTCATAAAACAAAGAGATATGTTTAACATGTACTTGCTGCATATTTCCAAATTTATACATGCCTACCTTCACTAAGACCAAATTCTCCCAACCCAGAATCCCCTTTATCTCTCAAGATTCACCCTTAGCAGTAGATCCTCCCCCCTACCGTACTAACCTCAACTGCTCGTATTATTATTTAAGTTGCTTCAAGCTCTCGTTTGGACTCGCGCTCCGCACCCTGGTGATGCTTTATTCCTGTTTAGCCTAGGCTTCCCATTTTGGGACTCTTTAAAGTTGCTTTAAGCTTTTCCTCAACTTTTCCAGCTTTTTTTCACCTCTTCCCAACTACTCCTCTTCATTGGGGAAATTTAGGTTTTTTCTCAAAAATCTAAATTAGAAATAATTTCTTTCAAGGATTTTTGAAAGATTTGGGGAAAGTCTTTTTCCTTTTCCATCACCTCATGGATTAGGCATGTGATCTCACTTTCTCATCTGGTCATAGTGCATACATCATATGTTATTTATTTTTCATAAATACATAGTTAACCATATCTACACATAATAATTATCCATTGGGGTCCACTTCTATGGATGTATGTTCAAATGTCTAACGGGTGTGCTATAACCTGGGGTGTTAAACCAAGTCGACAGCATTTTTATATGAGGAGCTTCATCCCGTCGAGGGTTAATATTCATATAAACAATCGATATATGGCCGAAACATCAATCCATACCAGATCTCCAGATCTAGTCTACTTGTACCTTCTAAACAAGACGGGGTTTTATCAAAATAATGCATAAATAATTGTAGATCTAGCTTTTAATACACTGAAATTTTTATTGCAAATAAATTCAATCATTATATAATCACGGTCCATATGCAAACAAAGAGATTTTCAAAGAACATGGTTACTCATCTCTTGATGCATGCTTGAAATACTCTCTTCCTCTTCCTCGTTCCATTTCTCCATGTATTTCTACATTTTCCTTTCTATTTTCGCTCATGTGATTATAATAAAACAGAATTAATTAAAAGGAATATATTTATAAATCCTAAAAGTATTTCAACTTTTTTCTAAATCATAAAATAATCTATCTTTTTTCTAAATCATATGTACATTCTGCCACGAAACCACAAAAGCAATCCACAGTTCTCCATAAAGTCGATTTTTTCTTAAATCCTAAAAAGCATTCACAAACTTCATGCTTTTATTTTTAAAGGTAAGATTTCTTTTTCCTTATGAGAAAATATCACTTATCCATACTTTTCCCAATCTATTACTCATTATATCTAAAACTCATAAAATATACCAACTTGGAAATATAATTTATTTCCATGGAAGAATATAAATTATTCTAAATAAAATAATTAAGAAATAATTCTTCCAATATTCTTATAATTAAGAATTACAAGAATATTCGTCATGTAATATCAATATAATAATTAATAATATTTAATTATTTGATAACCCTCATTTTATGAGAGCTTTTACGGTGGTTTATGCGAGGGATATTACATCAACACATAATACTAAGATAATGAATATGTCATTAGTTAGTTTCTTAAAGTAAACACAATGATCATATTCACTTCTTAAATAATTTTGGCTCATCATGAAAGAATCAAATTTCTTGTACCATTGTCTCGGTGACTGCTTCAGACCATACAATGATTTCTTGAGCCCGCAGACAAATTTCTTGTTACGATTTTGAACCAACCCTTCAGGTTGTTCCATATAAATATCTTCATCTAGATCTCCATGTAAGAATTTAGTCTTAACATCTAGTTGTTGTAATTCTAAATCAAGTAAAGCAACTAATGCTAAGACAATCCGAATTGAAACAATTTTAACAACTGGTGAAAATATCTCGTGAAATTCAATTCCTACTTTCTGAGAAAAACATTTCGCAACCAGCCTCGCTTGTACATGTCTTCTTTATCATCAACACCCCTTTTCAATTTGTAAACCCATTTACATCCAACAGTTTTTCTATCATTAGGAAGTTCTACGAGATCCCATGTGACATTCTTGTCTAATGCCTTCATCTCATCCTTCATAGCTTCTTTCCACTTATCACTGTTAGAACCTTCTACAGCTTACTGATAGCATAAAGGTTCATCATCGTTAGTGGTTAAATCAACTGAAGTAACATAATCATCATACCTTTTAGGAGGATGTCTGATTCTCGTGGACCTTCTTAAAGATGTTTCTAGTTCTTCCATAATTTGCTGAATGTTATTATCTGTAGGAACTTCTTCATGATCTTCATCTGAAACTTTTTCATCTTTACTATCATTAGTATTTGAACTGGTTTCAAACTGAATATGTTGAAACTTAGGTACATTTTCCTGTTTCAATTTATTGTCTACATCTTGATTATCAAGTGAAGATTCATTGAATTTAACATCTCTGTTAGTGATGATGTTGTGAGTAGTAGGATCCCACAACCTGTATCCCTTAATCCCATCACCATATCCAACAAAGATATATCTTTTTTATTTAGGATCTAATTTAGAACACTGATGTTTCGGAATTAGAACATATGCATCACAACCAAAAACTTTCATTTTAGAATAATCACAAGGATGACCTTTCCATACCTCTTGAGGAATTTTGTATCCTATTGCAGTTGATGGTAATCGATTTATCAAATAGCAAGTTGTAGATACTGCTTCTGTCCATAATTCCTTCTGTAAATTGGCGTTGCTTAGCATACTTCTTGCTCTTTCTAAGAGAGTCATGTTCATGCGCGCAACAATTCCATTTTGTTGAGGAGTATAAGTAGTAGTTCTATGTATTTGGATCCCACCTTCCATACAATAATTATCAAATTCCTTTGAAATAAACTCACCACCATTGTCAGTTCTTAAACATTTAATGGTTCTTCCAGTGATATTTTCTACTAATGCTCTAAACTGCTTGAAAACTGTGAATACATCAGACTTTCACTTGAACATGTAGACCCATATTTTTCTAGAGAAATCATCTATAAAAGATACAAAATTTGATGATCCTCCATATGAGGTTGTAGGAGATGGAACCCAAACATCAGAATGGATATAATCAAGAATTCTTTTACTAGTATGTTTTCCAGTTTTAAATTTTTGCTTGCTTTGTTTCCCATAAATACAATGTTTGCATAAATCTAAATTAGAAGATTTTAAACTAGGAAGTAACATACGATTAGATAAAAATTTTAATCCTCTTTCGCTCATATCGCCCAACCATTGATGCCATAATAAAATAGAATCATTATCGTTTTCAGATACAGTTGAAACATGATCTGACTCTGTTCTTCCTTTTAACTGAAAGAGATTTCCAACCTTTTTTGCTTTCATTACTAATAGGATTCCTTTGTAAATTTTCATTACTCCACCTTGAATAAAAGTTTTATATCCATTTGTGTCTAACACTCCTAGAGAAATAAGATTTTTTCTGAGTTCAGGCACATGTCTTACATCAGTTAAGATTTTATTTGTCCCATCAAACATTTTAATCTGAATGCTTCCAATTCCCACAACATTACATGAGACATCATTGCCTGTGTAAACTACTCCATCATTGATGATTTATAAGATTTAAACCACTCTTTATTAATGCACATGTGATTGGACGCACCAGAATCTAACAACCAATGTTGATCATGCTTTGACAAATTAACTGATAACACTTCATCACTCATACCTGAACCGGATGTCGAACATGAACCTGTATCTGTCGTGTTTGCTTCTTTATTTTCTGTTGAAGAGTCTCCTTTGGATGTTTGCTATCTCTTCCAACAATCCTTCTTCAAATGTCTCGATTTTCCACAAAACAAACATTTTAGCTTACTCTTCTTCCCTTTTGATTGTGAACGAGAGTTTTTTTTCTTCTGATTGAAGCATTTTTCTTTAGATCAACCTCTAACCATCATTGATTCTGATGTAGAGGTTTCTAAATTTGACCTTTTTCTAGTTTCTTCAGACAGCATAGCTCCAACAACATCATCAAATTCAAGGGTTTCTAATGAACTAAGACTTATAGAAGTAACAAAATGATCCCATGACTCAGGCAGAGAACATAATAAAGTTACAACTTTATCTTCTGAATCCAATTTTACTTCTATGCTATCTAACTGCATCAAGAGAGTATTAAAGGTATTTAGATGATCGGTTATAGTTGTATCTTCCTTCATGTGCAAGCTGTACAACTGTCTTTTCAGAAGAATCCTATTGGTTAAGGATTTAGTCATGTACAGTTTTTCTAGCTTTTTCCATAGTCCAGCGACTGTTTTCTTTGACATGATGTTAAATAAAACATCAACCGCCAAACACAATTGTATGCCGCTTAGTGCTATGTCATCGATGTCACTCCATTCGTCATCTGTCATGGCGAAAGGTTGTTTTGATTTTCCCAAAAGGGCCTTCGCCACACCTTGTTGTACGAGTAAATCATGCATATTGACTTTCTAGATTTCGAAGTTATTCCTACCATTAAAATTCTCGATCTCAAACCGAGCACTTTGTGTTTTTGACATAGTTAATCTAACTTCTTCTAACTCAGCACATGAAAAATTTCACACAACACTTTCATTAACATCACATGCAGCAGCTTTTCAACAAAAAACTAAGGATACCTTAAATGTGCCATATCCTATTGCATTCAGAAACATTAGAGCAACAATGATCCAAACAATAGCCAAGAAAGTGCATCCTACCTACTCCAAAAAGTAGCATCCTTTATGATTCTCCTCCACGGCAACTCTCAGTTCGTCTGTCATATCCTTTGTAAACAAATGAACTGTTTACAACGCAGAGTGAACTATTTACAACACAGAGATTTACAATGCAGATCCATCCCATGGCTCTACACGCAGTCTAACTAACGCCACTGCTGGTTGATCGTAGCCCAATCAGTGGTGAGGCATAGATCCGTCGATCATAACAACACTCACAAATCAACTTCACTTTACTGTTTCTTGGGCAATCAACCACTTTACATGGCCATGCAGTACTCTTCTTGCAGGTTCGTTGATTCTGCTATCAACACTAGCCTTCAACCGGGCTTACAGTTCTCTGCTTGCAGGTTCGTTGATTCTGTTATGAACAACAGCCTTCAACCGGCCCTTGGATGACAGCTCATGACTCTCGGATGGGAACTCATAGCCATATCACAGCTTGACAGCGCACCATCAAAAAACCCCAGCGTCTCTTTGTTTTCTCACGTCAAACACAGATCTGGTCTTCGACACACTCAAACGAACTCGGCTTCTGTCTACAACCAGGCTTTCACATGTCTTCGACATAGCGCCCTTTGGAAACTCGTTAACTCAGGCTCTCCTCTGCTCTGCAATCACACAATGCTTACTCTGACACGGCTCCGATACCAATTGTCAGAATTAGCACAGCAGAAAACTAAAATTTATCACACACAACAATAAAAAAGAAGATAGCATTTAATGTGGTTCACCCAACCAATCTGGGCTACATCCACCAAACAGAGGTATCGACTTTCGTATTATTCACCAGCAGATCACAATAGTAGATTTCTGACATCTTCTCTTCCTCTTCCTCACACCTCAGTCTCATAGGTTTTGCCTCTACAGGCTTTACAATTTATAGATGTAGAGAAGAAATTGAATAATAAATTCTATTCCATCCTATCACAACAAAATAGGATATAATATCTCCTCTTGCTGATTTGATGCCATCATTTTTGCAACAAAACCTATTGTTGGCATTATCCATGAGATTTGTGCCAAAAATAATATGGAAAATCTCAACAATTTCATTGTCCTACTATTTTATTAATATTAGATAAAATTGATATAAGTGTATATTATAGAGAGACAATATATATAGATGATGTCTAATTCTTCTCATTTTTATTATGAAATTAATACATGATACACACCTATATAAAAGGCTAAAAAAACATCCCTGATAACTCTAGATTTATCCATCTTTCAAAAGGATCAAATGTAGTTAAACAATTATGGAAGCCAATCCTTTTATTTCATTTTAAAAATGCACTAAATTACAAATTCAAATCTCTTAATTTGTAAACCTTACACTTCTCAAAATTTGATAAATGCACTACATTACAAATTCATCTTACATCAAATCTCTTCATTGGTACACCTTACACTTCTCAAAATTTGATAAATGTAGTATTAAAATGAATCTTATAATGGAGTGCGTTTTAAATTTTGATACTAGTAGATTGCATGTTTTACACTATATTATAATAAAATAGATCTTTAAAATGAAAGGAATGGGTTCAATAAACAACTATCCACCCCGTAAACAAAACATCATTGGGTGGGAAGTTAAGGATTCAATAGCGTCCCCCTTCCTTTCCGTAACATGTTTTATTGTGTTACTCTTTCCATAGAGTTTACTGATAGAGTTTGTTTGAAGAATTTTCCTCTCAAAAAAACATCACCAATATGAAATCGACGGCTCAAACATACAAAAACATATTAAAACATATAAATAGAACCACTCTGAATCTTATACAAAAACCTAAAACCACATCGGAGTACTCCAAAACCAATCCCATCAGCTACCTATTAGAAGTCGACACATTAGTTAATTTTATTTCCAATCAACTTTGTGTGTAAAGAATTTCCCTTTGCTCGGACATGCAGTTCTGATCTGTCAAACAAATCGTAACACCTATGCCAAAAGAGAACATCTAACAACAATCTAAACAAAACCTCGAACCTGGGAAAACACATACAGGAAAAATTAAAAAATTAAAAGAACACGAACCATAAAACCGAAAAGAGGAATAGCCCAAACACAGAATGCTCTTTGAAAAAAAAAAACACTGCCAACGAACCTGGAAAGAACAAATCGAATACTTCATTCCTTGGAAAAGTAAAACGCATACCGTTATATAGCTCAACTGGCACTCAAGTTGTACACGAGCTTTCTCCATTTCCTTCAGTTTTCTCCACTTGAACTATTATAACAATAACGGTACGGATAAATTAAAATTAATTTCAAACAGTGATAGTTATTTTATTTAAAACTTTGCAACCTATTAAAGAACTTAAAACAACGGCTGAACTATCATAGTTCGCAACATTAAATGATTTTATTTTTCCAAAAAAATTAAAGTGTAATGGTAATCGATATTACGTAAATCTCCCTGAATCAACATTTTTTAATAGGCTAGTTAGTGGTAAGTGCAGGGTTCCGATATTCCAATTGCTCCAACAATGATATTTCAATTGTTTTAACAAATGGTATAAGAGTTTGATTCCCACAGATTTTGTGCTTCAATTTTAAGCAAGATTATGTTGTGAGTTGCTTCAGCCATTTATTAAAAAAGCTTAAAACAACTCCTGAAATGTTATATTTCACCACTTTAAGTGATTTTTTTTTTCCAAAAATTTAAAATGTAATGGTAATAGATTACGTAAATCTTCCTGAATCAACATTTTTTAATTGGCTAGTTAGTGCAGGTTTCCGATCTTCCAATTGCTCCAACAATGATATTCCAATTGCTTTAACAAATGGTATCAAGGGTTTGATTCCTACAGATTTTGTGGTTCGTTCTAAGCAGGATTATGTTGCGAGTTGCTTTCAGGCACCTATTATAGAACTTAAAACAACGGCTGAAGTATCATAGTTCACCACTTCAAATGATTTTATTTTTCCAAAAATTTAAAGTGTAATGGTAATCGATATTACGAAAATCTCCCTTAATCAACTTTTTTCATTGGCTACTTAGTGGAGTGTTCGTATATTCCAATTGCTCCAACAATGATATTCCAATTGCTTTAACAAATGGTAATGGTATCTAGGATTTTATTCCCACATATTTGTGGTTCAATTTTAAGCAGATTATGTTGTGAGTTGCTTCAGGCAAGATTTCTTTAATTGAGGTAAAAAGCAAATAGTATAAAAATGCATAGTCTACTGATTATATGTCTACATCATAAACCCATAAACATATATTTACTTGTAGATACAATGTTACTGACCTGGAATTTTCAATAATAACTTAATTACAACTAATTTGTTATATCACATTCAAAAATAATAGTACATGATATGAAAACCAAACCAAAATCTCAACTTTTTCTGAACAAGTATGGAAAAACATCTAGAAAATTACACAAACAATCAAACCAGCCAAAATAAATAAATAAATAAACAAACAAACAACCATTTTAAACGAAATAAACCAAAAACATAAAATCAGAAAGCGAAAGAACCATTCACAATATATACAGCTATAATATCAAATTGAATGACAGAATTTACTGACCAATAAATCCTTCAACAATAACATTTCAAAAAATACTCTAGTCTCCAAGCCCATTCCCAAAAATAACAGAACCAATAAATCCCGAAAAAACAGTGGCTTTCAAAATATCAAAACCATGAGTTTTAATTCAATTTATAATGTCATTACGACGCTCCAACAGTAATAAAGATTTTTAGTTTTTCGCTGAACGGTAAAAATGGCCTTTTCCAATTGGTAACAATTTTATCACTGGAACTTTGGCCGTTCTATATTCGACATCTCGGCAGTTGTGTGCAGGAGGTGGAAGAACATTTTAAAATTTGCGCTGCGTTAAAAGTAATGCTTGTAGGTTAGTGGTACAGCATTTAAAAAACTCGCGCCGCATTAAAGGTATGTTTGTACGTAGTGAATCCCATTTAAAAAGCTTGCTTTGTATTAAAGATAATGTATGTACGAATTGGAACCGCATTTAAAATACTTGCTCCTCATTAAATATGATTTGTGCGCCAACCTAAGACAGAAATCCCTATTTGTTTCATGCGTCTGTGGTTGTGGTGGTTAAATTATTTTAAAATCATACATAAAATAATTGTTTTATATTAAAAAGAATATTTATATCTGATGGAATGTTTTTAAACAATTTGTTTTGTATTAAAAACAATGTAGTACCTATTGGACTTGCATTTAAAAAACTCGCTCCCGCTCCCTATTACAGATGGTGTGTACATTTATTTCAGAAATTCCAGTCGTCATAAGATTGACTTCTAATGGTATGTACATTTCTTTCAGAAATTCCAGGTGTCATAAGATGGACTTCTAATTGTGTGTACATTTCTTTCAGAAATTCCAGTTGTCATAACATTGACTTCTAATAAAAGTTTGAGGAAAAAAAATTGAGGGGAAATATAATTCAATTTGAAGGTTAATTATGTTTTAAGTTTTCAATATTGATAAGTTAAAATAATTTATATTTTTTATATGAAAATAGAAAATGATTTAAAATTTTATGTATATTTCGTATATTATATTTCACATTTTTTTATTGTGTTGAATATTACTTATAAATTAAGGATTGGACATACTTCAATAATATAGTATGGATTATCAACATTATAATCTATATAAAAAGAATATAAAATGAATTTAATTAGACTATTTATTTAAGTCTCGTAAACACCATTTTCTAGATAGAACGAAATTCTTCTTCTTTCTTATATGGTGATTGGTTAAATTATTTAAATAGTTGCCATAAATATTTTAAAAACAGTCCAAAGTAATATTTTATGGAGATCAATGTCAAAAATAACTATATAAAACCTGGGACAACACATTTTTTCATAAAAGAAAATAATATACAATATGTTTTTCCTATAAGAATTGTAAACTTAATAATATTTGCACATGTATACAAAGAAAAATAAAATATAGCATTATTTTATGCATATCACTACTATTTTATTTTATGCATTATGATGTGAAACACTATACAAAACAACACAAAAATATATATTTTTTTTTTCAAAAGAAGTGAATATTTAAACTGAATACTACTTATTTAGCATTAAATCACTTATAATGATTAATCAAACATACATTACATTGAATATCTTTTTATCCCTAGTGTTCACTGTTACATTTTCATATTATGTAGACGTTAATATATATGGCTACATCTTCATATTATATACACATAAAATAGTCATATATATATATATATATATATATATATATATATATATATATATATAACCTCTCAAATATATAAAAATCATGTTGAATGAATTTCAAACCATTAGTTTAAAGGATGACGATTTACTAGATCTTAGTGATCATTTATCATATATTGAATCAATTTGTAAATACAACTAAACAATATAAATTTATTATTTAAATTTATATTTATATTGTTAAGTTTTAATATTTTTCTACTTTTATTTTATTTTTATAATTTAGTTATTTTAATTCCTTAATGAATTTGTGGATCATTTTAAATCATTTTTTTTGAGTTTTTTATTATTTATTTAGAAATAATATTTTTTTCAAATTGTTTTTCTATTTCTAAACTTTTCAATGAAACTTTTTTATTTAATTTGACATTCTAAAAGTTCATATATAACCCTTAGCACTCATCAATTAGAGTTCATTCTGAAGACAAATTGACTATTAATTTTTATATACATTTATTTATCCCTAAAATATATAAATTATATTATGAAATATTTATATTATATCTTTCTTTAATTTTTATTTTATTTTTAAAACTACATAAATATATCATAAAAATACCATAAAATAATAATAATAATCAACCAAAATAATAATAAACCAAATTCCATTGATAGTGACATTGGATTTTCACTCTCAAATCATAATAATGATATTAATAAATGTGGATACATTGTAATCTAGATATCATAATGCTTGGGTCTGCAGTGAATTCTGTGGTGAAAATTCTAGGGCGAATTCTGCAGTGAAAATTTTGTCGTGAATTTTCTTGATTAAAGGTCAGCTGTTTGTTGATATTCAGGTGCACACATTCCTTATCTTTTTCTAATACCTATTTGCTCATATATTCTCAAGTATGAATAATTCACCACAACTACCAAAGATTACCACAATTACTTTACAGAGCCTTTATGAGTATATAGAGTCTTTAGAGAAACATAGAGAAGAAAGAGAAGTCAAGCTACAAACCCAGTTAGAAGCCATGCTGGAAAACAAATTCACATCTCTTGAAAACAAGATCCAAAATAAAATAAAAAATAAAATAGAACTATTGGAGAATAAAATGGAGTCAATGGAGACTAGGTTGCAGGTCATAGAAAAACAAAACCAAGATATGAACCAAACATCCCAGCAAGGAGATGTTGATAACATAGAGTCTTAAAATAAAGGACATGATTAAAGAACTAGAAGAAAAAGTTAACAACAGTCTCACCCTAAATATTGAGCAGGTAAATTAGATATCAAACCAATTAGTGATGAAATGAAAAAATTAATCAAATTATACCATGAGCGTAACAAAAGGGCCTTGAACCTTAAAATATCTGGTTTGAAAGAGGAGGTAGACGAGGATACTTTAGCCATAGCCCAGACAAAATTACATAATATATTACAAATTGAAACCACGTGTCTCACAGAAGCAACAAGGTTAGGGAAATTAACTGAGAATAAAGGAAGGTTGATCCAAATAAAGATGAGGTCTACTCACCTTAAATATGACATACTTAGTAAAACCTCAAGTCTAAAAGGAACGAGAATATTTATAAACGAAGATCTCATTCTAGAAGATCAAGCAGAATTAAGAAGGGAGGTTCAAAAGGTAAAAGAAGCTAGGAAGGAAGGAAAAAGGGCAATAATTAGAAATAGAAAATCTGTTATTCGAGATAAAAACCAAAAAGATAGTAATAAATAGCAATTCAACATGCTCTGAATTCTTTCTTGGAACTGTCGGGGCTGTCCATGGAACAAAGGCCCCAAGCTAAGTTGGATCTCAAATGATGTTGATATTATATTGCTTGTTGAAACTTCAGAGCACGAAGAATCTAAGGTCCCTAACATAGATGGCTTTGCACTATAGTATACCTGGAACAAGCGATCCTCTTATAGAGGCATTGGGGGCATAGCTTGCTACATTAAGAAGAACATCTCCCCCCATGCTAGGATTTATAAAAATGACCCTTACAATGAATATAGTTGGATTTAGATTACTAACATTAATGATAAAAATAACTGCATAGCAATCTGCTATCCCCCCCTGAATTAATTCTAACTTCTATAAGAAAAATAATCTAGATAAAAATAGTCCTTACAATGGTTTAGAGAATGGTATTTCTAGCCTAAGGAATGAAGGAAATATCCTTTTAGTGGGTGACTTTAATGCTCGAACTTCAAGCAACCAAGCTATTCTTCTAAGCAATCATTCCAACCTCAATCCTCTTTGGTTAGATGAATACCTTGCTCTGGCTAGCCGGTACAAAAGGAGCTCTGAAGACCTCGGGGATAATTTGTTTAGGTCGGAGCTAGTCAAGCTCTGTAGTGCTCAGGATCTCATAATTTGCAATGGTCTAAAGAAGTTGCCCAATTCTAGCCAGATGGCTACATCCATGGGTTTGGTAGCAACGTGGTAGACTATTTTATTTCCGAACTCCCTCTATACAATGAAATAATAAATTTTGACATCTTAGACAACCACGAGCCTAACTCTGATCATAGGCATTTACTCATAACTCTAAATTTTTTCATGCATAGAGATCCCATAGATGATAGTCCTTATAGTCAAAATAACTTAATATTTGAGAGAAATAAAAATGATCTCTTTCTAAATGAATTAAAAATTAATTTTCTTCCTTTATCTAGTATAGACAACATAGATGACCTCTATCATAATTTTACTAAAACCCTCTCATATTCTATTAACAAGTTCTCAATTGAAGTCTCAAGTAATAAAAGAAATAGCAAAACCAACCCATGGTATGACAAAGATTGTAAAAGTGTGAGGAGAGAAATTAAGGAAGATGTTGATGATTCTCTCAGAATTGACAAAATAAAAATCTACAAAGCCCTAACTAAAAGGAAAAAAAGAAATATATCCATAAAAGACAAGAGAATCTCTTACACCTCTCTAAGGTGGCTCCTAAGAAATTATGGAGACAGATTCTAACTAGGAAAACTAAAGATAATAATAAAATTTCTTTACACTGCTGGAATTCATATCTTAAAAAGCTTTATGAATATCCAAATGCCAGGGATTTTGAAACCCTGCTCACAATGAAAGAATTTTTCTCATTAGAAGACATTGATTTTGGGGTTAAACGCCTGGAAAATGGGAAAGCTAAAGACATTGAAGGTTACCAGGCGGAAATATTAAAAAATGGAGGTCCTTTCCTCATCCCCCACATCCACAATCTTTTCGACCAAGCGGTCAAGCAAAGTGGGAATACAAGTAACCCCTCTAATTATCGGAAAATTATGATCAACCCTCTCTTAGCCAAGTTATATGGTATTATTTTTTAAAATAAGTTGAGCATTTGGCTTGAAAGTGAAGGTAAGTGGGCTAAAGGCCAAGCAGGTTTTAGAAGGAAGCACTCAACAATGGACCGCCTCGTTACACTTAGGATCATTGTGGAGGAATGCCGCAATGATAAATCCAATCTCTTCTGTTGCTTTGTGGACTTTAGAAAGGATTTCGATACGGTTCGTAGAAACAACCTATGGAATATATTAGAAGAGCTAAATGTTCCTTTCGAGCTAAGAGTGGCCACTATAAGGTTATACGAGAATGTAATTGCCAAGTTAAAGAGCAATGGGGGGTGGTCTAAAGATATTAAGTGTAATATCGGAGTTAAATAAGGTTCCCCCCTCTCCCCTACCCTATTTTGCATTTACATCGACAAGATCGAAGGTTGTTTAGAGGAAGCAGGGTGTGTTGGCACAATCTTAGCTGGGATAGTCATCATCCTTCTTCTCTATGCTGACAATAATGTTCTTCTCACAAGGTGCCCATTTGATCTTGATAAGCAACTTGGACTTCTTAAATATTTCTGCTCTACCATGGGTATGTCTGTTAACACTGAAAAAACAAAGTTATGATTATCAAATCCAAGAAGGACACGTATGCTAATTTTATGTATGACAATAGTAACTTGGAGGAAGTTTCTTCTTAGAAGTACCTAGGAATTGATATTCATCACAAGCTCAACTGGAACTACATCATTCAGAAAAGGATTAATGGGGGTGGAAAGCTTATTTTGGTCTTGAAAATAATTGTAAAACGACAAACCTCGTAATGTGGGATAGAAAGAAGTTCCTCTTTGAAACTTTAGTCACTCCTGTTATCTTATATGGATGTGAGGTTTGGGGTTGCAACATCTCTACAGAATCCTAGAGAAAGATTGAGAAAATCCAGAAGCATTTTATAACTTATAACCTTAAAATTAAAATTAATATTACCTATCATATTCTCCTTATAGAAGTGGGTCTTTTCGCTATCGAGAGCCTAGCTATGAATAGGCTTCTGTTGTACAAGCACAAGCTCAATAGTATAGGAGACCATAGACTTCCTAAGTTAGCCTTAAATTCCAGCCAAAACCACCTAAGCCTTAAACAAGGTTGGTATAAAGACACCAGGGCGTGGTTAAACCATTGGGAGATCGATGAGAATGTTGCATTGCAAAACATTAATAACATTAAAAAAAAAATTACTTCTAAGTTCAAAGAGAAAATGCTGTGTGAGAAAGATCGAGTAGCTAAAAGAAAATTAAGATATTATAAGGAGGTCATCAACCCCACACTAGAAGATCAAAAGTATCTCTCTGTTTTAACTAGCTCAAAGAAGAAAATTAATATAGCCAAGATTAGAACGAACTCTCATGAACTCCATAGTGAAATAGGTCGTTGGAAAGTTCCTAAAACACCATGGATGGAAAGGATCTTCCATCTCTGTGAGAATATGAACATCGAGGATGAAAATCACTTCCTCTTAGAGTGCCCCTAGCACAACTACGTTAAAGCCCAATTTCATAATCTTTGTTGCAATACTGACCTTCCTAACCTTTTAAGATGTCAAAATTATAGTGAGCTCGAGAGGCTTCTCTCCAAGCTTTTTGAGCATAGGAATAAAATCTTAATTCAAACTAAATAACTCTTTTATTTAGGTCCGATAAACCAAAGATTGGTCTGAGTGGACATTAACAATTATCATCATCATCATCATCAATCATGATAATGATATTAAAGAATATCAAAAATTATTATTAAGCCCTTCCAACAATTGGGCTATTTTCTCTTGGGTTTTTTCAATAGAATATATATATATATAACGTTTAGTCAATTGGACTAAAGTATTTTTCCAGATTGATTAATTAAAATAAATAAATAAAAAATATAATAAAATAAAAATAATAATATAAAAATTGAAATAATGAAAAAAATTAATGTAATCTACATTAATTTCCATATTACTATAGTTAATATAATTATTTTCCACGTGTCTCTAAGGGACTTAACGACCAGATTAGTAGAGCATTACAATAGTATGAAAACATTTGAGAACCATAACTTGGTGTTAAAAGAGAGGTATATTTCTTACAGAGTAGAAGATTATGGTTACTTCGAAATTGAAAAATTATGAAATAGAAAAAGGAAAAAATATAACTTAGTATATTAAGAGTAAATTACACAATAATTTGTGATTTGATAAATTTAAAAGAATATATAGTAATAATAATAATAATAATAATAATGGAATATATAGTAAATTTATAAGATTAAGTGTTAAAATAAAATTTGGTGGGTGTTTATTTTTTTGAGAAATAAAAAATATGATTTTTAAACGACTTTAACATGGAAAATGTGTAAGCCCTAAAAGAACTAATAATCATAGAGAATCAGGGAGATATAGAAAAATTGATGTAAGAATGAGCTAAAAGTTTAATTATAATTAAAGAAATTTTTTAAGATTTATATATATATATATTGAAGTGTAAAAGCCTTGATAAATTTTACTCACTTTTGAAATAAAAATAAAAAAATTAATAATATTTTTTAAAGTATTTAAATTTATATAATTAGAAAATAATAATATTTTATTAAAATTATTTTATTATATAAATTATTTTAAAAATAAGAAATTCAAGAATATTTTTAAAAAATAATTTTTTTAATTAATCCAAATTAATCCATAGTAAAACTAAGCAAAACTAACCCATCTTCATTTCATTAATTTAAAAAAAAGAATAGCTAATCAATGATTTTAGGGAATATTTGTTATCAAGTAATTATTTAAATTTTATTATTAGTTTTTGCAATCCCCCTTTATGGACCAACTTCTCCAAAAATTCAAAATTTTAACGTGCTCTTAGAATAAGAGTATAACTATACTAGCATACTGAAATGTGTAATAACTTTCCTGCTATAAAATAGCTTATAGATATTCAATTATTGTTTTGTTTTTATAAAATGTATATATTTTTATGAAATGGAAATATGCGAAAATATATAATTGTACCGATATAAAAGAAATATAGAGATAAAATAATTACTGTGGATTCATCAATTTGATAGACTCTTAGGGTGATGTAAGTGAGTTTTTTTTTTTTTTAATTAGTTTTTTATTTTCTTTTTGTAGTTACACCGAGTTTAATCAAGCCATGAGATAGGAATCTACAGATTGTCATATATATATGTCATATATTTAAAAATCGATATAGGGTACGTAAAATCAATATAGGTCATATGGAATAAGTTAGGAGTTTTTTTCTCTTTAAACATACTGTCCATTCTTATTATTATTAAAAGACATAATATTGAAAAAACATAACTGGTTTTTAAAATACTAACTATCTAAACTCATTATCTATATATAATATGTCAATTTTCGAGACCCTCTTCAAATTGGGAAGGATGGTAAGCTATAAGTAAAGAGGAGCGAGTTTAAGGAGAATACAACGGTCTCAATAGACTCCATATGAGAAAAGTTTTTATGAGTACTCTTCCTTGCTGGGCAAGTGGCCTTCCTTGAGATGGTCCTTTAAATGAATCTATTCCTAATGTTTACTAATTTTCATATTGCAATGTTTTATAAATGGATTTTCCCTTTATCAAAAAAAAATAATCGAGAGTGCACCTACCTTGATAGGATTTAATAATAATAAAATTAGAGGGCACTTATTGATTTAATAACAATAAAATTAGAGGGCACTTACCAATAAGGTGATCATATTTTTATACTCCTAAATTTTGTTTTTTTTGGTTGATTGGATTTCAAAATGCGTCATTTCGAAGCATGCCCTAAATATAATGACTACCTAGTTACAACGAAGTTTTTTTTTATCTATGCATAATATTTGGTGACCACATTGACTTCTATTTGAAAACTTCACTGAATTCTATATCCACGTAAATGTGGAAGTTCATAATATTATTTCTTCATCATGTTTTAAACTTATAAAGTGAATTTTCCTTATCACATTTTTTATATTTTATAAAGTGAATTTTTCTTATCACATTTTTTATATTTTACAAGCATTGCATGCACTCGGGAGTTCCTCCCTATAAATAATTTTAATATAATTTTGTTTTGAAATTTATGAAGAAAATAAATGTTAATTTTATTTTTTAAAGCATTTATGGTATAATGGTGATGGTCATTTACTAAATAATAATCAAAACTATAATGTATAATTTTGAATACAATCTATGAAACTTATGTTTAAATTTCAAAGTGAAATCGTTGTTACTCGATTAAAGTATTAATCTTATTAAAAATTTTAATTAAAACTAAATTGTTGATCAATAGAAAAATGCTTCCCGAGAGTGGCTTGCTAAAACATATGCATCACTACCCTACTCCTATATATAAGGTTGTCGACTATAAATTCTCCTTTGGCAATATGCCCTTCAGCTTTCAATCTTGTAAATCCTCCTTTGGCATGCCCTTCAAATTTCAATCTCATGGACTTTCATCTTATTGTGAGCTCAACTTAACCAATTTGCGCTATGCTATGTCAACAAAACCTGATTGTTATCTAATTTGCTAATCAACCAGTGGTATTATTATCTTTTCCAAAATCGAAATGAACCACAAACATGCTGGAATTCTTCAGTAAAACTAGAAGAGTATATAATTATAAGTATTTAATTGCGGTTTAAACCTTATTAGACAAATGACTTGACTTGATTTAAGAATGGATTTAGAGTATATAATTCTAAGCATTTCATTGTGTTCTAAATTTTATTAATCAAATGCCTTGATTTAAGAATGTATTTAAGAGGGCGAAAAAGGGAAAACAATTATTTATTGAATAATAGTCAGAGAATAACTCCATAGAACGACATTAGTAAGTCACCTGATTGATAAAGACTTAGATATATTTATTGTACTTTGACATGCTAACTCCGAATAATCGACTCATATCATTTTGGCAACACCAGTTACTTACCCTGATCCACCATTTGAAGGTCTAGTTGACCAAGTCAACAATTTATTTTATCTATTCTGTTGCGAAATCCCATGCTTTGTCTCTACCGACTGACACATTTCAGAATCCGACCTTGATTCATGAAGTGTTATCCGAAGGGAACATGGGAAATATTACTCCAACCATTTTGATCGACATCTTTGTCAAACTAGGGATTTTTGAGAATGTTCATCTCAATGCATCTTATTCTCCCGATGAGATCAAGACCATATTGACATTTTTCAGGAATTTTGTGATGTATTCGCGTGGTCATATGAAGAGATGCCTGGAATTGATCTAAGTATCATTATGCACTATATTCCCACCTATCCAGATTCGAAGCTTGTTCATGAATGACTTCATTCTGTGAATCTGAGAAAGGATGTGGCCATAAAGGGTGAAGTTGAAAAGATTCTCAAAGCTAGTTTTAGTTATCCTATACCATTGACAGATTGGGTCTTAAATATTGTTCTTGTTAATAAGAAAAAAAAAACCATTGGGGTTGGCATTGATTACCATGGTATCAAATGAGCCCATCCTAAGGAAAATTACCCCACTCTTTTTATTGACCAGATCATTGATGAATGTGCCAGGATTGAGATTTTTTCCTTTTTCGATGGTTTTTATTGCGACAACTATATTAACATTACTCAAGCTAATCAACACAAAACCGCATTTCTTTATTCATGGAGACATTTTCCTATAAAAATCTCCCTTTTGGTTTGAAGACTGTCGAGGCCATCTTCTAGCGAGCTATGTCATATGATTTTCATGACATCAAACACATAGTTCAGCCATATCTTGATGACCTTCGTGCTCATTCGGTGAAATGTCGAGATCACCTGGAACACCTTAGAGCTATATTCCTTCGTTGTCGATGCTATAATATCAAGATGAATCCTCATAAGTGTGTATTCTGAAGTCAAATTCAATCGGCTCCTAGGTTTTATGGTGTCCAATAAGGGCATTCATATCGATCCTCTTAAAGTTGAGGAAATCATCAATTTGCCTCCTCCCTCTTCTATTCATCAACTGCACAGTTTGTAGGGGAAAGCCAATTCCCTCCATCGCTTCATACTGAATTATATTGAACTTGCAAAAGTCTTTAATAGCTTACTAAAAAAGGGAATCTCATTCTTATGGGATGAAATTGCCCAAATCTCCTTTGATGTGTTGCAAAAAGCCCTCATCAGTGCTCTTCTATTGCATCCTCCCAATTTTCATCGTGCTTACTGCTTGTATTTGGCTACTGCCGACAACACTATTGGTATGGTTCTGGTTTAAGATGATGAGGATAGTCAAGATCACGCAGTGTACTACTTAAGCTGCAATATATTTGATACTGAGACTGGTTATGCTCAAGTATAGAAACTCGCACTTGCTATTGTCCATGTTGTTCAACGATTTTGTCACTACATTATCCTACGCAAAAATTTGGTGATTTCTGATTGCAACCCCTTGAATTAAATTCTCACATGTCAGTTGCTTGGTGGACATTACTTGAAATGTATTGTCATCCTTGAAGAGTTTAACTTAGAATTCACTGCTGCTAAGTCTAAGAAATCCCTAATATTTGATGAGTTGATTTTTGATATTCCCACCATGGATGATCCCTCTCCTCTTAATGATTACATTCCTGATGAGATGCTCTTTCTCATTAGTAATATTGACATATGGTATGGATACATAATTTTGTATCTCTAGACACAAACTTTTTGGCTACAGCTATCGCACTCTAAGTGACGATGGATTTACTACCAGTGCTAATATTACTGTATCATTGGAGACACCCTATATCATACTGGTATTGACTCTATCCTCCATCAATGTTTGACTCTTGAGGAAGCTGAGAATGCTCTCAATGACTACCATTCCAAGGATTGAGGTACGCTACCACCCAAAATATCCTACACAAAGGGTTTTTTGGCCATCTATTTCTAAATAACGCATTGTTGTAGTATGAAAATGTCATGACTGCAATATCTACTCTCGGAAAGAATGTGCCCCACACTCACCCTTACACCCAGTTGTGACCATCAAACCTTTTAGGAAATGGGGTATAGAATTCATGACTTGTAACCCTCTCTCAGATGGGGGGCATGTTTATGTCATCATTTCCATTGATTATTTCACTCAATTGGCCAAAGAAATGCCTACATATGACAATGAAGGTCTAACTATGGTGTAATTCCTATTCAATCATGTCATAGCACGGTTTGGTGTCCTGAAAGAAATTTTCATTGATCATGGCTCTCAATTTTGAAATCATATGATGACAGATATCACTACTTTATTGGGTTACATCATGATAGCTTCACCCTGTATTATCCACAGGCCAATGGCCAGGTTGAGGCTGTCAACAATGTCTTAGGGGTTATGCTTCAACGCACCATTGGGAAGCACAAACGAGATTGCCATCTCATGCTATTCTCAACTTTGTGCGTGTATCAAACCTCTGCTATGACTGCCACTGGTTTACACCATTCCAATTGGTGTATGGTATAGAGGCCACACTCCTGATTGAGTGTGTGATTCCTTCTCTGAAGCTAGCTGTCAAACTAATTCTTGGTACTTCTCGAAAATAGGAACGTATGTTCTACCTCAAGTATCTTGATGAGACCCGTAGGCTTGCTTATTTAGTTATTAAAGTGTAGAAAAGATGAGTTAAAGTTCAATATGACAAATCTGTCAGCCCTCACATTTTCTCTAAAAGTCACTTGGTCCTGCTTTATGACAAAGCCCATGATAAATTGGCAATAGGGAAACCCGAACCAATGTGGCATGGGCCCTACATCATTCGACGAGTATTTGAATGAGGAGGCTATGAGCTTGTAGATTATGAAGGAAATCCATTGGCTGAACCCCGAAATGGGCTCTACCTGAAAAAATATTACGCTTAATCATAGGTGTGTTGCTTTGTACATTAGTGTTTTTTTCATTAGTGCGCTTTCATTGGATTTTTTTTGTGATTTTTTTCTTCATAGACATGTTTTTTTCTCACCTTGTGTTCCACTTGTTTTGCAAACATATTCAACTAATTACGACGGTTTTGCTGATGGCTCTTGTTGTAGCACGTATAACCTGTCTTCCGCAGCGTGGGTACTCTTTTCCCCTAATGGCGAGTTCATTTATTACAAGGTATTTGTTTGGGTCAAAAAAATAAAAATATTTCTGAATATAGTGCGGTGATCGAGCTATTATCGGATGTCATTGATCTCTAGATAAGATGTCTGGTTTTTAAGTTAGACTCACAACTCCTTGTGTTACAATTAAATAGCCATTATTTTGTGCGAAATACTAAAATTTTTCATATGTATTTGTGTGTTCAGTTATTGGAAGAATTTTGATTTTATCACATATCAACATATTCCAAGACGTTGAAACACATTAACAGATACATTAGCAAATCATGTATTAGATATAAATTTGCACTATATGTAAAAATCCAATACATCATTATGATACAAAAGTAGTCATAGAAACATGCATATGTGTATATATATATGTATGTGTATATCGGGTCTTTGAAGTGTGTTACATCTAGAATCTCAAAAATATGTTTTATGTTACAAAAATGGCTCTCTAAGCCTACATCCGTACAAAAAATATAAAAACAGGGTTGTTATATACCTACATGGTGCTCATGCTAGCAAGTGACTGCTCGAATTACTCACCATAGTAATCAATGTAGTCTTCCTGAAACCCCAACCGTATGGCTCTAGAGGAACAGAGGGATCTCATCAAAGGTAGCATACTTTGGGATGCCTCTCGTAAGGCCAACCAGGTTCCTCTCTTACTCGGCTAGTGTATCTTCTCCCTCCTCATAAGGAGTATCCTCTACCGAGCGGGCTACCCTTTGCACAATCTTTGACGTGCCAGACGGTATATAAGCACCCATATCTGTAAAAAAGTCATAAGTTTACATTTTAGAATACATAACAAGAACATTCAAAAAGTAAAAAATGCTAAAAAAAAAAATACCTACATCAGTCTGCTCTGTGCCTGGTGGAATAGGAAAATATGCATCTCCTCCAAAGTCAATGCCAACATATGAAAAGTCCTCAAGCAGGATGAGTTGAAGATGTAGCCAACTGAACAAGGCTATTGGGAAATGCATCTGTTGGCATCCACCAAGTCAGGGCATGATATCCCACCATCTCATGAGCGTTCGGTCCCTTGGGGTTGGGTCATGGATCTCCAACCACTGGTACTGAAGCAATGGTACTCTCTCTAAGAAGAATGTCTCTAGGATGGACGTGTACCCAGATTTTTTCAGTCGTCCTGTCTTTCACTTGGCCAATTAGCTCTTCATATTGGCCAATAACCCCTTGCACTAGTTAAACATCGTTGGGGCCAGACAGTCTACCACATATTGGAATTGAAATTTCGTTGCCTCATGCAACACTTGGGTTCCTTCAACTCTAGTTATGCAATTTAGAATTGTGCATAGAGGAAGCACCCTGATAGAAGGAGTATATATCTTCACACTCTCCATTTATAAAGCCCTAGGACAATGTCTCTGAATGAGCGTATTGGTACTCTCACCCCCTGCGCAAACTCTGGAGAGCTGGATTCTCTCCCTTCTCTTGGAAAAACTAGTAATGAAATAGATGTCCATCACATCTAGTTCCAATTCCTAGCCTTCAATGACAAATATTTGTTTGTCCACATCCCATAAACTAATCAAATATTGTAGTAGCTCCAGTTGAGTTCTCAGCCCTGATGTTTGGAATAATTTCAACATACCACAATGGCACAATGCATTTATGCAATTTTGGTCCTACAAAAATTGGTGGTATTCCACCTTTCGACCTCCTTCTGTCCATTCAATCGAAATATTTGAGGAAAATACCTGCAAAACATCTTTAAATGGAATTTTAGGGTCTTTCACGGGAGAAATTTTAGAAATTATCCAGAGAGATGGGTAGATTTCCTATTTCAAAATCCTACCCATGGCTAGTGTGACTCTCCAAATTAATTCGGTGATGTAGGTGTGCTTCCCTAACCAGCTAAAGGTGGCTAGTGCGACCCTAATAGCTCGAAGTTGTGATGCCCGCGTGCGATTTTGAGGTAACCCCCTCCCCCCATCTCCCTATTTCTAAAACTAAATCCTAAATTAATGGGAGTAAAATTAAGAGGATGCTTAGAGCTCTTACCTGACACTGAGGGATTGATTAATGCTGTCCTGGATCGGGCGCACCAGTGATTTGAAGTTCGGAGGGAAAATGGGTAAAATTCACATCTCAAAATAAAAAGGTGAAGTTGAATTTACTTTTTGGTCTATTTATAGATTTTTGAAAAAAAATCACCATTATTTATTATTTTTCCTAGATATGAGTGATGTTTGTTGGTTCTATGTAGTAACAAGGCTTTCATATTGTTGGTCATTATTTCTAATGTAAACAAGTTGTATTTTTAGAATCAAAGCTCGGAATCTCCACAGTTCTCATTTTTAAGTCTACGTTTTGGGTCTAAAACAAGACCCATCATTAGGACAATTCTGTAAAAAAGAGAGACAATTGAGTTTAAATAAATAGTGGAAAAAGGACAAGAAGGAGAGCCGACCAGACATCAACTTAATGTTTTAATTTCTAAATTATTACATTTATTTTTACTTAATTTTTATTTTATATTATGTTGAGATTTAGTTAATTTGTTGTTTTTTAATGCTACTAATGTGTAATATTTCATATTATCCCTTTTTTATAAAGTCTTATGTTAATTTAATTTCAGGTTAAATATTTTATTTTGATTATTATTTCTATTTTACAAGAAGCTTTGTTTTTAATAATGTCAAAGTGAAGTGTTTTCTTTCTTATCCTAATTTTATGTAGAGAGGTCCTAGTAGATTATATTAAATGATCAAAAGTTTGTTTATTATTCATTTCATAAGACCCTATGTAGATTATAATGTCTCCCTATTTTATCTTTAAGTTGTATTTTTTGTTTTTTGGGGCTCGATAAACATTTACGAAAAAGGAACCCCTCCTAGAGTCAACTTTTAGCTCTTCTATGAATCTCAAAAAATGAAAAGATTGTCAAGTAATTTCCATTTCAAACTCGTTAAAGTGATTGAATTGACATGATCTCAGTATATGTTTACTCCTTTCTCGGGCCGAGATTTACTATTTACGAAAAATAAATACTTTGATCGAGAATGGTCAAGAGGTTCTCTTGAATATTGTTTTCTACATTGAATATTGTTTCCTACCTGTGTATAGGGTTTTATTAATGGTTCTAAGCATTAAAAATTGTCTCTCTTTCATAGTTGCCTTCATATATTCAATGCATTTATTTGGTTGTGGTTCTCGTTCCAGAGCAGGGTTTCAACTCCTTTTTTTGTGGCATTGGAAACATCCTCCACAGGTAATTATCTCATGGTAACCTATCTCCGATAAGGTTGATCTATTTATTTTCCATCATCATTTATTGACTTATAATTTTTTTGTTCCAATTCGTAGGTCCTCTATTCCCCATAGGGGACATGGCACAATATTTCGAGCTCAAAACCCCCTTTCTATTTCTCAACATAGTCTTTCTGGAAGCTGTGGTCTCGTTTTCAAGTAAATCCTTCTTGAATCTGGATTATCAACCACATTTTAACTCTTTGTTAAGTTCTAATTTGTAGGTTTATGGTGAACATTACCAAGACCAACGCTTCGAACCCCAACGAAATCTTCTCATCTCTTCTCTTCTATCCAACTTCCAGGTATTACCATGACAAAACTACAGCTCTTAACTCATTCCTGCAACTCTATAGTAAATTTCACACCAGTACTCTTCTAATTTAATTTTTCTTTCTTCACAGCAGGGTCTCGTAGTGAATCTCGAGAGAGGAGGCTATTCAGGGTCTTGGAATAGGTAAGCTTTATATTCTTGTAGCTCATTAATAACTATATTGATAGTTTAAAGTGACTAACACTACACACTTTTTGGTTGTTGATTCAAGTCTAAGGTCGAACGCACAACCTCTTTCAGTGATTTCAATTAATGTTAGGGTTTCACCCGTATTTTCATATTCCTCATACTTGCAAATTTTTCTTCTTAAATACTCATAACCTACCGCTCCTTTTGTGCAGGTATGTGGAATAATAAGGGTATCATGTTCTCCAGTTCGATTTTTATTTTACTTCCGAGATGTTAAGCATGTAAATCCTCTCTGCGGATAGAGACGATCACTCTAGCCCTAGAGTGGGTCTAGAAACAAAGAGACATGCTAGAGTGTTGATTCCTAATTACTAAATGAAAAGAGGACATGATAGATCGACCTACCTGGAATAAAATGATGTCGTCGTGGCTGTAATGGTGGTGGCCTCTCGCTCCTACCTTGGCAAGTCACAATCCTTTTGCAGTCATGCTCGGATACCTGCACATAGAACAACAAACAAGAACAGCATATGACATAATAACTTCATTCATAACTACTAGCCAGTCAAAGAGAGATAATCATATTGCATTAAACATCTAACATAATACAAAATGGGAACCAAACAATAGTCACATATATGTATTAATATAAGGAAGAGTTACAACCAATGCTTTGACATCGCAGTCTCCTCCAGCAGGACTCAGTCGAAGCATGTCTCAGATGCTCGTTAGGGAATTTGGACGGGATGAAGGCATGGAATCAAGCTCTCTCAACAAATTTCCTTCTTATTCTATCTCTTCAATAGTTTAGGTATAGTATACTCAATCGTCCATGTTCAGCTAGCTTATGCAAAGAGATATAGCTTCCTTTTATAGAGGAAAAGGAGGAGGCTAGGATCCCTACAAAGGTGGTAGGGAGGCCTATCCTTTAGGAGGTTCCCATAAGAGGTGGAAACCATAAAATAAAGGAGGGAGTCCGTGGTTATTCAATCCAACCACTCCCAATGACTCATCGTCAAAGTTGTTGGAGTGGAATCTTCGCCTCTATTTTTAAAAACCATTCCATAAATAGCTCAACACGGGTGGCTAACTGAGATAGAGAACCAACTAGCATGGGGCCTAGTGTTAATTTTCCTCATCGGCATGAGGGAAGACCTGACTACTCTCGCCAAGGCAAAAATAAGGGTTTTTGAATTTCTGCTCAGGGAATTGTCAACAAAAGGAATATTTCTCTCATGTAAAGGGATGCAATGATGGTATTTGCAAAGCATGAAACTTCTTATTTATCACATAAATGACCCTCCAATGGGCGAGATGGGAATTATATAGATAGTGAAAAATGTTTTGGAACAAATGCCCCCTAAAGCATGAGGTCCGAGGGAGAGGGAGGGGCGAAATGATTTATGAGAATGTGTTCAAACTAAACACTACCATTGGAAAACCTGCAAATACAGATACAACTGATATCTCTGATACATGAATATGTGGTATGGGCACCGCCATCCATAATAGAGTACATACAAATTGAGATTCAAGGTATGGACGCAGCCATCCATAATAGAGTACATAAAAACTGAGATCCAAGGTATGGACGCAGCCATCCAGCATTAAGGATAAATAAATAGACTCAAGTATGGTCGCAAGCATCCAATCAAAAGAGTCATGTAATAAGTCATGATAATCCACAAGAATCCACAGCTTGGATTTTATCAGAAAAAACCCACGGTCTTGTGCTCCATCTCGAACTGAACAAGTACAAATTCAAGCATGCGAATATGTGAGCTGAAGTCCAACATGTAAGAAAATCACCTGATTACCAGCCAATGATGAAAGCTATTAACAAGCATGAGAGAAACCACCAATAATGACAATGGCTCTTAAGGTATAACTGGTACAATCCACAAAATGTGAACAGTGATCTGGCATCGAAAATTTTTAGAATCACTCGATCGAAGACCAATGAGGTGGACCTTGTGTTGAATGAGAAGAACTTTCCATTAAGGAATGCAGGCTCCAAGTTACCAAAACGGAGTCTCTAGATCAAATTCCTGGATAATGAGCTCAAGTCAACAGGAAGTGATGTGATCAACAGTGGGCCATAATGTTTCCCACATCATCGATACGAGACAGAGGAACATGATGATAGTGAATCATGACCAATAGAGAATCAGAGGGAGGTTAAAAACTACAGTGGAAAAATTCTCTTGAACATATCAACGACACGACACTAGATTTGGCAGTATTTGACATTAAGGAATTTGAGGTCCTGATGACGTGGCAAAGAGCAGATGAGAGGTCAAAAGAGATTACCCAAAATCATGGAAGAAAAAATGATGAAATGAGATGTACCCAACCTGACATGAATCTAGACAAGTGCCATGTTCAAGAGCGACATACTGCCAACATAACTAAAACTTGGTTCCATTTTCCCCCACCATTTCTGGAGAGTACCCCAATTATTTTTTAAAACAAGCTTGAAGGGGATAACATATTCTTCTGTTGTAAGTTTGTCCTTCGGACAAATCCAACCTAGTACATTTTACGAGCCCTAGGAAGGAGGAACTCGAGTAATGTCATGGTGATGAAGTTTTTCAGGTCCCTATATTACTAGTATAGTCCCTTAATGTTATTAGTGTAACCCCCTTATTGTTATTATTGTACCCTTGTAACCCCATTTTGTTATTATTGTGCCCTTAAATTATTATTGTTAGGTCAACTAGGATTACATTGTGGCCCACTAGGATTACATTATGGCCACATGGACTCCTATATATAGAAAGGAGGTTTTGTAAATTGTATCATCCAAGAATTGTTCATTTATGTAATGTATTGGAGGTTTCGCCCTCGAAGTGGCTTATTTATAAGGTGTTGATATCTCTTTTCTTCTATTTTTGGAGCTGGTTACACAACATTTGGTATCAGAGCTTTGAATTATAGGGTTTCATTGCTCCAAACAGGTCATTGTGGAATTTTTGCTATAACTTTTGTTCTACGAAGTTTCAGAAGCTGAAATTTTTAGGGTGCAAAGCTGAATTCCTGAGGATGATCCTTTAAAAATTTCAGAGCTTGGTTCGCAACTTTTTTGGAGATATGATCTGTGGAAGTTAGGTCTTTTTTCAAGCTCCTAAATAGGCCATCATGGAATTTGCGCTATAAAATTTTTTCTATGAAGGTTCAGAATCTGAAATTTTAAGGGTGCGAAGCTGAAACCCTGAGGAAATGCGTCGCAAAATTTCAGAGCTTGGTTCACAATATTTTTGGAGATATGATCTGTGGAAGGTAGTGATTTTTCAAGCTCCTGAATTTCATCTCAAAGAGGTGATCGTGGGAAAAATTTCAATAAATCTCTCTCTGAGCATCAGATTGGAGTGCCGTAAAAAGTAGTTGCAATTACACAGACTGTAGTTTCTTGGATATAAATTTCAGAGGCGAAGGACGAAACAATGACACATGGCAAGTTGTACAATTTCGCTCTACTGAACCAATCCATAATTAGGTCATTGTGGGAGATTGGACATAAATTTATCTTGGAGAATCCAAATTAGGTCATACCTGTGGCATTCAAAAGAGAATTCAGAGGGCTACTTCAATGCTGAATTTTAGATATTGAAGAGCCACAATCACAAAGATAATCCAATTTCAATATTGAGCTCCTCAAAAGAAAGAAAAATGTGTGTATTTTTTTTCCAAATTTCATAATTCTTGGTTGACGAATCAATTTGAATTGATTCGAAGGGCATATTTTAGAATAGATATTAGTATTGGGTTCTAAATAATGGCCCCAAAAAAGAAATCAAGACTCATTAAGCCTTTAGAAGGCTTTATAATGACTCATGAAGACGAAGAATGGCAACATGACATATCAAAATTACAAGAGCAAGTGCAACAAATTTCGCTCTCGCAAAGAACAACAAAAAATGAAATGGAAGTTTTGAAGAAAGGCATGGAAACTAATATGGACAGTTTGAAGAAAGGCATGGAAGCTAAGATGAATGAAGGTTTGAATCTAAGATAGATGGAATGGAAGCTAGCATGGAATCTAAGATGGATGACATGGAAGCTAAGATTGATGAAAAAATGGAAAACATGAAGAATGATCTAAAAGAAAACATGGAAGGTTTGACAAAGTTGATATAAGAAATGTTTCCTAATGGTGAAAATATAGTAGAGGAAACTCATGATGAGAAAAAAATAAATGTTAATCGTGATTTCATAAACTCTAATGTTGGCGGGAAGAACCGCCATATTCCAAAAATGGATATGAGGAAGTTTGATGGAAAGGATCCTGTAACATGGATACTACAGATGGAGCAATATTTTGATCTCCATAACGTGCAAAACACACAAAAGGTACGCATTGCAACTTTACATTTAGAACAAAATACATTTGTATGGCATCGATGGCTTTGCTCCCGTAAAAAAATTGTCACTTGGTCAATTTTTACGGAGGAAATGATAGCACATTATGAGGATACAAAGAGCAACACCCTCTTTAGCCAATTGATAAATCTCAAACAAAAGGGTTTAGTGGGGCAGCACATTGAGGACTTCCAAAAATTGAATATAAGGGTAACTGATATTCCAGAGGAACACAGGATTGATCTCTTCATAGGCACTTTAAAGGATAACATCCAACATGAAGTTCACGTTTTGGAACCTGATTCATCGGAGAAGGCATTCAGGTTGGCAAGAAAAGTTGAATGTAAAATTATGGCGACAAGGAAGCCTACCACTCAATTCTATAAAGAAGGAAGTGTTGCTACGCCTAGATTTCCACAACCTACAAGGTTGACACCACAACAATTGAAAGAAAAAAGAGCAAAAGGGCTTTGCTACAGTTGTGATAGCAAATACACTAAAGGTCATAAGTGTGCTGAGAAGAAATTATTTTACATAGATTGTGAAGAAGAAGAAGAAAATGAACAAGAAGAGTATATACACCAGGAACCACCCCTAGAAGAGGAAGAAATGAATCCGACCATATCGTGTAATGCACTGGCAGGAATTACCACTCCTCAAACTCTCAAGATAGAAGGACATATCAAGAAGAAAAAGGTAATAGTGTTGATTGATTCAGGTAGCACCCATAATTTTATTCATTGTAAGGCAGCCAAGGAATTAAATTGTTTCCTATACCCAGCACCAGAATGTCAAGTGATGGTTGCAAATGGAGGAACTATAAATTGCTCTGGAAAATGCCATAATATCAAGCTAACCATGGGGGAATATGTATTGACTAGTCCAATGCTTTCCATTCCTATGGGAGGTGTTGATGTTGCACTAGGAGTACAATGGTTACAATCTTTGGGGACGGTAGCTTTTAATTTTCAAGAACTTTTCTTGAAATTCTTTTCAGAAGGAAAGGAAGTCGAATTACGGGGTATTGAAGGGAAGCCAGGAAGGATAATAAGCTCTAATGGCATGACAAAGCTTCTAAAGAAAGAACAACGAGGCGTAATTGCACAATTATGCTCATTAGAAGTTCCAACATCAAAATCATCTATTTCTGCAGATCTCCAACAAGTCTTGGACAATCATTCCAAGGTGTTTGAAACTCCCAAAGGACTCCCACCTATTTTTGATCATGATCATGCTATTCATTTGATTCCAGGAAGTGTTCCTCCAAACATCAGGCCTTATAGATATCCTTACGTCCAAAAGAGCGAAATTGGGCCCTCCCTTAACAAAGTCAAGCCCATATAAGCTCTGATACCAGAAAGAAAAATGGAGCAGAGATTGTACACATATTACTCACAAACTAATTCGTATTCTACATATCAAAGACAAATTAAAAGGCACATAAATAATGCTCATGAGATCCAACATATTCCAAACAAAGAATTTCTTGTTAATGAAATCTCTCAATAACCAACAACCCAACCCTACCTATTTACTAATGTAGGCATTATTCCTACCCAATCTTACATATTTACTAATTTAAGAATTATTCCTACCCATTCCCGCCATTTACCTATTTACTAAATTTTAGTGTGCCATCGTATATTAGTATTAGTAGGTAGAAGAGCTACAGTTGGTTGAGATCGTTAGACTGGGGCATTGTGATCAATGAGTTTTTTCAATAATTCTCAAATTTGAATGCAGCATAGCACCAACTACTACAAAAAAGTATAAAAGAAAGCATATTGGTCGATTTTCAATATGAACGTGAATAAGGCCAAGTTTATTGTTTGGGCATTGGACAAATGCTTGCATAACGATCAAACATATTTCAGATAACTAATCAAAGAAGTGCAATCTCTTATCCATACTGCATAGTTTATGTTGGAACCATGGACAGGAATATACCCTTCTCTTCACGATTCCGAACAAAATTTCAAGATGGTGGATGTTAATTAAATATTGACTCGTGAGTCTCCTACCCCATGCATAAAATTGTGTCTATTTGTTCGGTTGCATATTAGTTTTAACATTCACTTTCATAATATTTCCCTTTTACTTACAAATATAAGTCAGTTTTTCAAGTTCCTAACCCACGTATACGTTTGTATCATTTGTTCACTTTCATATCAGATGTAATGTTCTCTTTCACAACCTTATATTTCTACTTGTAAATAGTATTGTAATCAAGCATCTACACACCTATTGTTTATTTCATTTTTCATTTATCCATTACCAAGAATCTACACAGTTATTGTTTGTTTCATTTTTTCATTTCTCCATTATCAATCATCTGCACACTTATTGTTTGTTTTATTTTTCATTTCTCGATTAATTTTTTTTTTTTGGATTAATTTTGAGAAATGTTTAATTAGAAAAAAATGTAATTTTAAATCATCAAATATTTCAAATTTATAAATACGTTCAATTTAAATTTTCTATTTAAAAAATGCGATTTAAACAATACAACAATATTATTTAAAAAATAAAAATCACAAACTTTAAACTATGTACTTAATATATTTTTAATATCACAATTTTCACAAATCATCACCTCGATACAATTAAAAAAAGTGATAGTTTCATAAAAGTCTAGTCCCTACATCTTTTTTATATTTTTCAATATGCTGGCGTGATTAAGGCACTATGGGGTTTTGACCTTATTGTACCTGCCGCTGGCAGGATACTACGCATCAGGTTTTTCTTGATTGTGACATTAATTCACCTTGATTAGACATATGTTTTCAATTTTTTTTTATTTTTTCCATGGTTCACTATAAGATTTATTATTGTTTAGTTATTTTAATTATTTTAATTTGAATTATCTGTTATCTAATTGGCCAAAAACTTTCACTTGCTATTGCAAAATGCCTAGATTTTATCACCATTATTTGTATTGTCGTTACAAAAGGATTCTTATTTATCCTGTAGGTGTTGTACTTTATCTCAAGTCGCATTAGGAAAAATAACGAGACAGTGCTGGATACATTTTCCCCGTACGAGCCGCCCATTATGGTTTGTCAGATACCACGCACATACATAGAGAGAGTCGTTTTCTCTGTATCAGTGACCATTTATGGTCTCTGACAGATTTTTATATACGGAAAATAGAAAAGAAAAGTTTGTAAAGCTGTGGCACCTGAAAAATTAAAGTTAATTTTTTTTTTTAATTCATATAGTAAAAAATAAAGGAATTTATTAACCTTGTGGGACCCTCAGGAGTCGCATCGGAGAAAATAATAACAGCGGAACATGTTAATAAAAGTCCCGATGGCGATTGCGGAGCCGATGTGTTTATGGACTGTGAATTATATGTGTTTGAAATTACGGCTTAAAAGGCATTAATTGCATCGGAGCGTTTCCGAATGCATCAATCGTATTGGAGGAGGGGCATCGCATCAGAACATTGGCAAATGCATTAATCACAATCGGAAGCATTGAGTTGCGATTAATCGCATGGGAAAATATAAAAGAAAGTTTTATAAAGCTGTGGCACTTGAACTTTTCAAAGGTTAGCGTTGGGGTTAGAATATGAGAGCATATTGTATGCGTAGTCTGCATTGTTTTAAGGCATACCCGATGCATATTATTCAGCGGATTTGATAAGAAAGTTTGGTGTTGGTTTTTAAACCATTTGCAAATGCATAAATTATAATAAATCGAATGGAAAAAATAATTTATTAACTTTGTGGGACCCTCACGAATTTCATCGGAGAAAATCATAACAGCAGAACATGTTAATAAAAGTCCCGATGGCGATAACAGAGCCAATGTGTTTATGAACTATGATTTATATGTGTTTGAAGTTCCAGCTTAGAGTGCATAGATTTTAAAAATAAAAATGAATACAGTTCGTATATGGACAGAGAGTGTAAGCAGGTAGGCTGAGCACAAAGATTAATTATGAACAAGAGATTTCATAGTTAAAAATAAAATAATAATTTTGAAAAACAAAGAATTAAATATAAAATTAAAGTTATATATTTTTTAATTAATATGGTAAAAAATAAAATAATAAATCTATAGTGATTATAAAGCTGTGGCGCCCGAAAATTAAAGTTATATATTTTTTAATTGGTATAGTAAAAAATAAAATAATATAATAAATCGAATGGACAGAAGAATTTATTAACCTTGAGGGACCCTCAGGAGTCGCATCGCAGAAAATCATAACAGCGGAACATGTTAATAAAAGTCCCGATGGTGATTGCGGAGCCGATGTGTTTATGGACTATGATTTATATGTGTTTGAAATTCAGCTTAAAAGGCATTAATCACATCAGAACGTTTGCGAATGCATCAATCGTATCGGAGGAGGGGCATCGCATCGGAACATTGACAAATGCATTAATCGCAATCAGAAACATTGAGTTGTGATTAATCGCATGGGAAAATAGAAAATAAAGGTTTATAAAGCTATGGTGCCTGAAATTTTCAAAGGTTAGCATTGGGGTTAGAATATGAGAGCATATTATATGCGTAGTCTGCATTGTTTTAAAGCGGACCCAATGCATATTATTCAGCGGATTTGATAAGCAGGTTTGGTGTTGGTTTTTAAACCATTGGAAAATGCATAGATTATAATAAATCGAATGGATAGAATAATTTATTAACTTTGTGGGACCCTCACTAATCGCATTGGAGAAAATCATAACATCTGAACATGTTAATAAAAGTTCCGATGGCGATAACGAAGTCGATGTGTTTATGAACTGAGTTATATTTTTTTTAATTAATATGGTAAAAAATAAAATAATAAATCTATAGTGATTTTTTTCAAACAATAAAGTAGATTGGGATATGTTTTTTTTAAACTATACATAATAAAACAGGTAAAAGTATTACAAAAGAAAACTTATCAAAGTTTTCCATTGCGTGATAAAGTACAACGTATCAAATGAACCTTTTGCAACTATGGACCCCACTGAACATGAAAAAACTTAAACTAAATATGGAAAATAAATATGCCTTATAAAACTTATCGGGTCCGAGACTTGCCATTACAATCGGCCGAAGAAATAGGAACTTGCGATTTGCGATTGCGATTGGGTGAATCGCGTTGCATCATTCAACAGTAGCAAAGAAAACATATGCCCAAATTTTTATGCGAAGCAGAAATCAAATCCACCTTATAAAACTTATCGGATCCAATACTTACGATTGCAATGAGTCCAAAACAAAAGAACTTGCGATGCGATTGTTATTTTTCCTTTATATTTATTCATCGCATCGCAAAAGATCAAAAGTGAATTTTAACATTTATTACAAGGATTTGCCAATTTCCGATTGTATGACAATATTAATTCAAAATCAGGCAGAGGATAATGGGTTATTTTGTTCTCAATACGTGAATGTCACCCCTTGGAGAGCATTTATGTTGAAAATACGGGTTTTGGCTGAAAGCATTCATTTGAATTGGAGAAAAAAAGTTTGAATCCTTTCATTCCCAGAATCAGAGAGAGTTTACCTGAATTTGAAATTTCAAAGAGAAGCAGAAAGTCTAAAGTTGCTTTTGTTGCAAATGTTCCTGTGCTAAACATGTCGCCCAAGGAAAAACTGGCGAAGCTCAAGCTAGTCACAGACACCTCCTGTCAAGGACTGGGGAAGATGACATGTGAGAATGTATACAATTTTCTTGAAAAAGAGAAACCTAGGGTTGTTGTGCCCAAATAAACTATTCATGATGAAGAATATTCAGATTTAGACTCTGAATCTCAACTTAGTGCATTGGAAAATTCATTTTTACACCAAGTTGCTGCCCGAGCGAGTATTTTTCGATACCATGATGTTATCAGATGGGTCATTAACAATGTGACCATTCAAAATAGGACTTTTGTTTCTGCTTCTGTATCAGTGTTCGGGCTATTCAGGGCAGAAGATATTAAAGCAATGTACCATCTTCCCAATCCACAAAAGATTTACAACAAAGAATTCCTTAAAGAATATGTTGTAGAACATCCAAACCAAGCAGAGCCAATCAAATAATGGAGGAATAACCCTGGGAAACATAAGCAAGAGGCATCAGGTATGTACTCTGTGGAGTCTCTTACACCTCCATATTGTTATGCCGCAAAAATGATGTGTATGTTGTTCGGAAACGACAACTATGCTAGATTTCTATTCAAATGGTTTCGTTAATTCATTCTGCTCTTAATTCTGAAATTATGGATTGGGCTGTCATTTTTTCAGATAAGATAGCTAATTGAATTCTAGAGTATAGAAAAGATAATAATTCAGGGAATTCTTCCCCTTTCCATTTTTGTGGTTATATTTTGGACACCCTCTATTTCAATTCTGAGTTCTCGATGCTAGGTTGGAAATGGACTCCAAAAGAACCTATTCCTATTCATGTGTATCATAGTTTCTTATGGAAAGAAAATTTCAAAATTCATGTTCAAAGAGTCTACCATGGTTTTCTAATTCCAATCTACCAAACCATTTTTGGTCATTTCCCTCCTAGACTGTCCAATAAAGCCAAGACTGATTTGTCTGCTATCAGAGATTAGTTCAGAGAACAAAAATTCACTTATATCAAAATCTTTGGGAGTATTTTTCAGCCACATATCCTTCCCCTATATGTTCCAGATAAGCTGTTAGCTCAGGAAATTTCCTATCAACTAACAGTTGAAGGAATTTCTAGAATTTTGGAAAGCAATAAAAAGCTTATGTTGCCTACCTTCCATTTTAATTGTGGTGACTATACTCTTAATATTTTTTCTCATGCTGAGAAAGAAGTTGGTAAGATTTCTAATCCTAAGTTTTCAACAATTCCTGGAAGACAATATGACCCAAGGAAAGTGGCACATGATTTTACTACCTCTGTTTCTATTGCCCGATTCGAGCATGAACCATACATTTTTGATGATTTATTTGTTTCCATGGATGATATATCCCAAGTATTTGATTCAGCCAAGTCCAAGTTACAGGCCGAGGACTTGATTTTTTTTTTGTTTTATAGAAGCCAAAGGTTACTTACTGTGCCTCTTGATCATTTGCGAGCTCCCACACAGGAGAAATCATCACAACAAGCAGGAAGTACTTTTGGTAAAGAAGTAGAAGGAGATGATCCTGTTTTAGGGAAAAAGGATGACATCAGTAAAGCTGACAGTGCCAAAATAGAAATAGCTTCTCAAAAAAATATACAGAAGTCTTTAGTGAAAATAGAAAAAGGGAGCACTGGCACTGATGCCCATGTACATATTGAAAAGCGAAGTACAGAAAGTAAAATACTGAACAGGCACCCAATAATGATGTAGGTTCTCAAATTGGAGGGCAAGTAGATACTGAATTGGTTGTTTCTTCTCATTTGCTAAATGAATATCAAGAATTTGCACAACAGATAGGATTGCAAAACTATCCTCAAGTTGACGATCCCAAAGATCAGGATATGGAAATCATTCCTGAAAACCCAATTAAAGAAATTATGCTAAAGATAGAAGAAATCCCTCCTTTAGATATATTCTACAGTCCCAAACATATGGCTGTGGTAAGAAAACAAAGGAAAAGGAGGAGAACAGATCAAGATGCTCTTTTTGCATCACAGGGAGAATTGCTAAATGTTGTTTATAAAAATGCTGAGCTGGATCCATCTGAGGATCTCACCAAATTGTCTCAGTATGCTGGTGTCTATAGTGTTGCGACTATAGATAAAGCTTCCGAAGTTTCACAGCTAGTAAAACAAAATGATATGAAAATTGCTATCTTTGAAGAACAGGTTGCAGGTCATCAGCAAAATATTATTCAGTTGGAACAGCGGGTATAGGATGCAGAACTCAGAGCTAAACAACTAGAAAAGAAACTCAGCCTTGAAAAGAAAAATATTGATGAAAAAGCCCTGGGCAAACAACAACAGTTGACTCAAGAAGTAGAAAAGCTACAAAATATTTTACAAAATGAGAGAATTTCAAAAATTGAACAGGAAAAAATGTTCCAATCAGAAATGCACAAGTTCAAGGAGTATCCCAAGCTGGATCAATTCATTACTGAAGCTCTTGAAATGAACAAACTGCTATCTCAACAGTCAAAAGAATTTTGTTTAAAGTTGACACAAATTGAGCCTTTGTACGAAATTACATCGTCTTTGATAGATAAATTAGTCACTGTTAGGCAAGAAATTGAAGATGTTGATGATAAAATTTCTGAGTTTCTTTCATGGCAGGATACAGAGGAAGGAAGAAAAGCTAACCTTCCCAGAATTGAAGAGAGACACAAGGAAATTCTATTTATGGAAAGGGAACAACAGCTAATGAAATCAGAAAGAGCCACATCAAGGGCTAAAAGTTTAATGACTAATACAACACAATTGATTAATGACAGCCTATACACTACCAATCTGATCTCATATTGTACTCCATGCGAGTTACCTAAAGTAAAAGAAGCTAATTCTAGGTGGAAGCAAGAGATAATCGATTAAAAAAAAAAATTAGCAAACTTCAAGGAATTTCATGGGATAATATGTGGTCTTATCTAATCAAGCCACATAGCCAATAGATGGCCATCAAATTCCTTTCAAATGCTATTCAATGTATCATTCCTGAATTCTCTGATGCTACATACATTGGACAGTTACATAAAAAAATGAGTCGGCCAACAGAAGTCCAAGATATTCTCAATGTCTGCCACCTCCGTTCATCCACCTCAATCGATGATTAATGAGCCAGTATACTACAAGCTCGCATTTTAGTTTAAGATATTTTATTTTAGATAGATTGTAGGAATCGTTTTAGTTGTTTTGTTTTATTGAGTACTTATTCAAACCCCTTTCATGCATTTAGAAAGGGGTCCTTAATTTGTAATATTTTTTGAATTGGAGATTACATTTTTGTACTGCATTTACTTCTATATTCTTTTATAGAGGATCACATCTGGTGATTTTGTGTGGAATTATTTTTTAAGAGTTTCATTTTTTTACCTTTTAGTTGATTTTGCATTGGAATTGTTGTGTTAATGTATCATATTTCATTTGAAAGTCTCAAGATGGATATGGTATTTCTATCTATTCACTGTTAATTTCTTTTGTAATTGGCTAGTACTTTCATTTCAAGTCATTTAGTTCCATTTCCTCCATCCAATCATTGTATTACCAACCCATTCAAATTACTAGGAAACTAGTCCTACAAATCCATTCGGAGCCACCATTCCAAATGGAAAAGGAGCTGAAAGCACATCAATTATAGAACTACACATAACATCTTCAGAGTTGTCAGGAATTTGTTTCAGAAGAGTAGTTGGTTTAAGTATAAATATGCGTTCTTCTATTGGTACTGTGTTTATAAAGTTGCATTCTCTTGAACTATGATTCAGTGGTAGTAATAGAGCTATGTTGACTGCTTATTGAGCTAAAATTTGTTGAAGGTTAAGGAAAGCATTGCCTAGAGACTGTATCATTTGAATAGGATCATTTTTTCTCTTTTCATGTTCTTTTCGTATCCTTTTGAATCATTTGTCATAGATTTGTCAACTTTGGTCATATATGAAGTGCAATATGAAGTTGCAGCATATGCATTTAAAACATATTGAGAATCTATATTTGCATACCATAGGTGTGGCATATTGTATGCAAAGCTATTATTCCATATTTTCTGATGGTTTTCATTGCAAGAATACCATCGGTTGTGTTAATGTACTTTGGATTAATTCGATGTAAGCAGTTTCTGTTAACTGGAATTCATCTAACAAATCTTCATGGCTAGTTGATTTGTCATAGTGTTTTTGCTCTAAGGTGCTTTGCAAGGACAAAACTTTTCCATTTATTGAGCCATGTACCGAAGTAATTGGTTCAAGAATCCTTGTTCTTTTCATTGGTGGCATTGGAAATTTGTATGTACACTATGATGATTTTCTTTTTTTATAGCTTTTGGTATGATGATGTTGATGTATCTTTGCGAGTTTTGGATCAAGGTGATTTGTGCTACAAATTATATAGTTATCCAAGAAGTTTTCAATTTCTAAGTTAGTATTAATTCCATATACTAGAGCATTTTCTATCCATATAAAAGCATGTTCATGTGTACTACTTCTATTTTGGAACTCAGTTACAAAGTAGTAATCTAATATTTTGCCAAAAAATGTGCTATCTTGACAGATCAATTGCTTCAATCCACTTGTCTTATGTCTATAGTAACGTGTACATGTTACTAGGTCCTTTCTGACAGGATAATCAATATTGCATTCCTCAATTGTTTCAATGTGTTTCTCTTTATTTCTATTGCTATGTAATTTAATAAGAGTTTGTACTAGTGGTGTCCAAAGATGCTCTGCACTTGTAAATGTAAGAAAGAAATTTGGAGGACCTAATTGTTGTATCATTGCAAATATATGTTTCTGCATTTGTTAATGGTAATCAGGAGAAATTCTTATGTGTTTGAAATCTATGTGTCTAATGTGACTTTTTAGTATCTTTTCTAAGTTGGGCTTGTACTTAACATCTTTTGCTAACAAATTTCTTCCTTGTAATTTTCCTTTTCTTATTCGTACTGAGATGCGTGACATGAAGTTTTCAATGAGTATTTGCATTTTCTTGAAGAACAAATTTGTGATGTGATAGGGAAAGTGACCACTGCAATGCATTAGTTCCCATTTTACTATTTCTTGGTAAAGAAATATTTGTAGTATATCATCGTGACATGGATTTCCAAAGAATAGTGTTGGGAAACCCATTTCTTCTCCATATGCAATTCGTGAGGGTCCCACAAAGTTAATAAATTCTTCTGTCCATTCGATTTATTATAATCTATGCATTTTCCAATGGTTTCAAAACCAATACCAAACCTGCTTATCAAATCCACTGAATAATATGCATCGGGTCGGCTTTAAAACAATGCAGACTACGCATATAATATGCTCTCATATTCTAACCCTAACACTAACCTTTGAAAAGTTCGGGTGCCACAGGTTTATAAACCTTTCTTTTCTATTTCTAGATGCGATTAATCACAACTCAATGCTTCCAATTGCAATTAATGCATTTTCCAATGTTCCGATGCGATGCCCTTCCTATGATGCGATTGATGCATTTGCAAACATTCTGATGTGATTAATGCCTTTTAAGCCGGAACTTCAAACACATATACATCACAGTCCATAAACACATCGGCTCTGCAATCGCCATCAAGACTTTTATTAACATGTTCCGCTGTTATGATTTTCTCCGATGTGATTCATGAGGGTCCCACAAAGTTAATAAATTCTTCTATCCATTCGATTTATTATATTGTTTTATTTTTTACTATATTAAATAAAAAAAATATAACTTTAGTTTTATATTTAATTCTTTGTTTTTCAAATTTATTGTTTTATTTTTAACTATGCAATCTCTTGTTCATAATTAATCTTTGTGCTCAGCCTACCTGCTTACACTCTCTGTCCATATATGAACTGTATTCATTTTTATTTTTTAAATCTATGCACTCTAAGCCAGAACTTCAAATACATATAAATCACACTTCATAAACAAATCGGCTCCGTTATCGCTATCGACACTTTTATTATTAACATGTTCCGCTGTTATGATTTCCTCTGATGCGATTCGTAAGGATCAAAAAAACTTAATAAATTCTTCTGTCCATTCGATTTATTATAATATATGCATTTGCCAATGGTTTAAAAACCAACACCAAACCTGCTAATCAAATCCGCTGAACAATATGCATCGGGTCCGCTTTAAAACAATGTAGACTACGCATATAATATGCTCTCATATTCTAACCCCAACGCTAATCTTTGATATTACATAAGATAAAATTGAGAAAATCTACTTACATTATTATTATCAACTAATCAAAGCTTGAGATAATCCAAAAAATGTTTTTATCGTTGAAGAATTAGAAATAAATTGTAAGTCGAAAGACCTTTTAACATATTTCCAACATATTAGAAAAATTTTATACTTAGAAATATGTTAAAATGAATAGTAAATCGCAATCGGAAATTCGGAAAAGTTCTTTTAAAGAGTTTTTTTTTCTTTGAGAAGTTCCGATACGATCGTGCTCAATCCCAATCGCATTTCGGAATAATATTGACTATTGCACTTTTTCTCTTTATAACAATGTGCTGCGATTTATCGCAATCGCGTCTCGGGAAAAAGTTTAAAAATTGCATTCGTCTCATTGCAAAACTCCGATGTGATTGTGCTTAATCGCAATTTCATTTTCGGAGATAGATTATAACAATCCACTTGATTTTAAATCTTCGATGCGATCGAGATTTGGAAATAACGTTTTCACTCAAACAAATTGCGATGCAATCATCGCAATCGGAAAATCAGGATGAATCATATTCTATTTATCTTGCGCACCATTGAAGACTTGTGATGCTATTGTTATTTTGCCTTTATATTTATTCATTGCATCACAAAAGATAAATGGTGAATTTTAATATTTATTACAAGGATTCGTCGATGCCCGATATACTATTACGGTTTTCAAAAATCATCACTATTGAATGGAAAATTCTGAGTCAATAAACTGATTCCCAGTACAAGATGCGTCATTGGCCTGGAAAATTGTTAAAACAAATGAATTGAATAAAGTTGAATAATTTAAATTGCCTCGATGTATTTATTTAACATTTTTCTATAAATGTTGGAGATTCTATGATATAACATTACACAACAGCAATGTATACAAGTAATAATAGAGAATGAAATTATAGAAATTTAAAATTTAAATTAAATTATGTTCTAAATAAACTTTATCATTTTTTTATTATTAATTATTTTAATTATAAAAACTCTAAAAAATTATTTTAAAAAAATTAATTGTAAATAAATATTAGGATTCAACTTTGTTGAAATGTTAAATAAATGTAATACAAATAATAATACTTAAAGTTGTGGTTTTTTAAAAATAGTTTTAGTAGACTAATTTCACAGTTTGACAGTTTTCAAACTCTACACCTCTGACATATTTCAGCCATGAGTATTAATTGTACTGTGAGTAATTATATCAATTTAATGGTTTTGATATTTCTCGGGATCTTATCTCATTAAGTGTTTCGTGCCAATTTTTATGGCTCTATTATTTCTGTTCAACTTGTTATTTTAATTAATTCACTTTCCGTTTCCTGTGCATAGAAATGCATGTGAGTTTAGGCAGTTCACTCTATTAGTGTTGTACGGAAGCTTGTGCATTGAAGGTTATAAACCCTTTTAATTAATATGAGATTAACAACGTTCAAGTCTTACCACATTAACGTTACCCTTCAAATATGCTTTATTCTGAATGTAGTATGGTTGAAACCATAGGTAATAAAGAAAAGATAAGGTAATAAGACCATAGGTAATTATATAAAGACTTTTATCGTAAGTCGAGACGAGTAAATTAAGTTATGTTTGTATTATATGTTGTACAGTGATGAAGCAAGCTGACCCCCGAGCTACTTGACATCAGTGGTGAACTTCTCTAGACTGACCCACAGTGATATATAGCATTACTAAGTACACATCAGCCACATGCTAATAAGAACATCATAAATAAACTTGTGATGCATGGAGCTTTTATTACTTGTATGATTAGAAGTTGCAAATAGAACATATGGATAACACTTTAAAATTGGAATCTATCACGTTGAAAATGCTCAACCATAGATTAACTAATTATAAGTATATTATAGTTAAAAAAATAAGTTTTTATTTGCGTTAATTATAATTTAATACTTAATAAATATATATATAGTAGCTATTTATTTTTTTCAATTTGCCACTTCTCTTTAAATTATTTGTGCTAATAGTTTCTTTATTTATTATTTTATACTATTAAATATTGAACTGCAATTGCAAAATACTCTTAATTTATATAATTTTTATTAATGTAAATTTAGTGAATTATGATAAATAAATATAATAAATTATTTTTTAAAATAAGTTTCCACTTAAATTATTATTATCAATAATTTTTTGTATAATATTTAGGTATGATGAAGTTCTTATAAATTTAATTTGCATAATATTTATACATCCTCTATACTATATACATTTTTTTAAATAAATATTCAATTTTATTTTTAGTTCTTGCTACTTAGTTTAATTTAATTACTAATTTATTTTGTATTATTATTATGTAATTAGTATTGGTTAAATGTAATTAATATTTAAGTTGTTTCACACCGTTGTTAAAACACAAATTAAGCTTAAAAAGGAAATTAGGCTGGGGGCGTTGTTTAGTCTTCATTAAATTATAAATAGTCATTAATATATTTTTTACTTTCCTATGAAATTTGATTGAAAATGCTTTTAAGAACTATTGGATCCAGGTCATTAAATAATTTATTAAAAAACATAATTTACAGATTTATCTTTGTCTGATTCGAGGATTACATTAAATTAAATCCATATCAAATCTACATGCTGCTACATGAAAAGATTTGGTTGACTCATCCCATGCATAGCAATAAGGATCAGACCCCATACAACTTATTCATTAGCAATATATTCCTCCAGTTACGTCACTATGTAGGCATTGAATCTTATTACAGGGAATTAAATGGGGTAGAATAAATATTTCAATTTATTTAAAGAGAATTAAATGGTGTAGAATATGAACTCAATAGAATTTCGGTTTGTGGAGTTGTTTCAGTTTTCATCAATTTGTAATGTTATCCACATAGTTTTGACTTGCCACTCCAAATTATTGAATTTTGGTATGTGGAGTTGTTTAGTTTTCATTAAATTATAAATTAGTTATTAATATATTTTCTACTGGGTTGAAAATACTTTTAAGAACCATTGCATCCACATCATTAAATAATTTATTAAAGAACACAAATTACAGATTTATGTTTTCTCGCTTCGAGGATTACATTAAAGTAAATCCATGTCAAATCTACATTTATCATCGGTCATTTCTTGATTGTACAAATTCTCACAGTTGTTCACCTATTCTGCTGCGAAAACCATCATAGAAAAAATAAAATTCAAATTTCAATGTTACTAATTATACATAGAATCATTATTAACAATAAGGTTTTCCACATCGAATATGTAATTTATGACATTCATTATGCAAATGCATATCTGAGTTGGAGGATCTAGTGATGTCAGAGACATCCAATGTAGATCTCTTGATATCAACAACCATTAATTCAAAATTAAATAGCATAAAATTATAGCAGTTGTACCAGTTTCTACTTTGCAGTTGTTCTTTTGCTTGAAGCTCTGTGAATTTTATTTCTGCTCTTTATATTTTCTATTCTTGACCATCGAAATATTTGTATTCTACTGAACACATCTACAAGTAGATTTATCGTGCGACTCGACACTCTGCAAGCAAGCTTTCGCAAGTCAAGCTGGAACTGTGCCCCTCTAGTTGCAAGGTTTGCTAAGCATAATTTCTTTTACTCTTTCACGTAATTCCACACATTAAATTCGCTTTCTTGCTCTGATTCTGAGTGCAAAGTGCATGATATTCTACCTGAAATTTACATATTATGGACTTTGTTTTTAAATGATAGTCGATGGAACATTGATGATTGCAATTCCATTCGAATTTGATAAAGTTGGTGCGTCCTACAATTCTCGTTTCTTTTTAACAAATTTACAAAGTTCCAAGAAGTACTTCTCAAGATTATATCATACAGAGGAAACATAGAACACATAATTTTATTAGGTCTCTAACATGAGAATACCATTTGTATCAGCCTAGGAGGATTCAAAGTCATTTCCCTTGGAACGAATTTGTTTACTAAAGCCTCCTTTCATTAAAAAATGTACATTATTATCATCATCATTTTCTGAGTCAAATTCCACTTAATTTGTAGCTTCGGTACTAGCAGATAAAAAACTATGTTCTTGTTTGACTTAAAAAGTTTTTGCCATAATTTTCATTCTCAAAAAGATAAAATATTTTTCGTAATTTTAATTTTTTTAAATTAATATTTAATTAAAAATTTCTTCGTTGTAATTTTAATTTTTCCTAAAATCTTCAAGATTACGTCATAATTTTACTTTTCAGCAAAAATTACATCACACAGACTGTATGTTTTGAAGTTTGTTTCCATTTTCAACAAAGATTACATCGTAATTTTACTTTTCAACAAAAAAAAATATATCTCAAAGACTGTAAGTTTTGAAGTTTGTTTCCATTTTCAACAAAGATTACATCGTAATTTTACTTTTCAACCAAAAAAAATATATCTCAAAGACTGTATGTTTTGAAGTTTGTTTCCATCGCATTATTTTATTATTTGATTGAAAATCAAAAAATATATATAATTTGATATAGAATAAATTTTGTCATCCTATAAACCCTTGGCTGACTGGATTCTATACCATTTATCTGGCTATCAAAATGCATTGGCTCTGCATTATTTGGCTTCCTTTTTTTTCCATTTTTTATTTATTTATTTATTTTTTCCCGTAATTTTAACTAACCTAGACAGTACAGTGCTGCTAGGAAGATGAGTTTGAGTGACATTTTCTGACAAAATAATATTTTTTTCTCTTAAGCTTTCGATTTTGTTAGAAAATTTTTCATTGTCGTTCTCCAAATTCAATGTATGATCATCCTATTGAAGTAATTTTCAAGTGATCGCTACAGTCCCGTTCTCTTAAGCTTTCGATTTTGTCAGAAAAGTTTTGATTGAGGTTCTCCAAATTCGACATATGATGATGCTCTTGAAGTAATTCCTGACTGATCGCTACAGTCTCATTTCTTGCATCTACAATCTGTGATAAGGTTCATAGTTTTCCAGTTCCCAACCTTTAGGTGTTTAGTCTGATTCTTGAAATATCGTCTGAATTTCGTGTTGAACTTCCTGCTCACAGAGGGTTTTACAAAATAGTGACTACTGCAAGACACAATGCAAAAAATTTTATTCTATGTCTCTCAGTTCAAAAAAAAATAATACTTCCATGTAAACCTATTCTATTTGACACTCTGCTCTACTTTTTAAAATAAAAACATATGACAGTGTTACAAAGACTCTCGGGCCTTTTATATATGGCAGCACATATTACACTAAAAATAAAACTAAAGCAATACATAGAAACATTGAAATGTTTTAACATTAGCTCTTATAAAAAAAATTAAAATGTTTTAACATTAGCTCTTATAACAAAGTACTTTATAAAAAAAATTTCGTGCATATAAAACATATTAAAACCTTTTACATAAAACCTTTACATTGTTCACCATTTTAGAAAGCAGTTCGAACACAAAAAACTAGAGAAAAAAAATAAAACAGTGAAAACAAAAGTAGCTAATAGAACAGATGCAAAGTCAAGGGTACTTAAGGCAGCTCCAAAAACAAAACTCTATGAAATAGATTAACGTTCAAGCTATTTTGTGGTCATTGGTATCCTCCAATAAATTATTGCATCTTGTGCATATTATGGAGGCAAGAAAATGAAAGCACTTCAGTTGAAAGTTAGTCAGAATTAATATTTAAACAATTGCTTCCAAAATACAAGACACCTAACAAGAGTCATCAGTTTAATTGATCGAGTAAAAGCAACACTAGGAGCAGTCAAAACAGAAGTAGTAAATAGAAAATATGCAAAGGGAAGGGTAGTTTATAGGTTATATAGTTATAGCTTATTGAAAATAGTACTTGCTACACTATAGTCTAGAGATTTATAGAAAATTAGAGTAGGTACCCAAATAGTCACATTAGTCTTATTGCTATGGACCTATGGTAGTGGTAGTCTTAGTCCCATGCCCTAATTTATTATTATAGGATCTTAAAGATTTCATATATTATAAATCAATATTGTTCTATGTCATCTATTATTCACATTATCCCGCACAAGTTACTATGTCTCAACTTCTGGTATTGCTCTTATTCTTCAGTCAGTTGATACCTTTGGATAGTTAATTTGTTGTTTTTTCCTTGATGTTTTAACAAATTTAGGTGCCACTTGCTGCACTGAATCGAATATATAAATTTGGAACGATGGAATGTAAGCACATGCAACTTTCAAAGATGCTACAACAACTAATAGAAGAAGAAGACACCGCTAATATCAAAATAGACGGTAGAAACAAAGCAACGGAGAAAACAAGTGTTGGATACTTTGCATGTAGACCTTGTGAGGTGTGGATTAGTTGCAGTTTCAAATGGTGCAAATTTTGTTTTTGTATGCAGTACATTTGTTAATATGAAAAAAAAATAAGCAGTTGTCAAATATCAACACGAAGAAAAGCAAAGAAAAAAACAAATAGTCAATACTTTAAATCTAGATGTCGTACCAAGTCATATAGATACGACTTCATATGATCCAAATGTTGTTGTTGTATACACCACCATTGTTAATGTCCATAGAACAATGGCTGGTTATTTGCAATTTTCATAGAATACATTTATTCGGCATTGAAATGAATATTTTGTCTTATGAAAAAAAGTAGTGTAACTACCAAATTTTCAAAATATAGTGATAGAATTAGTCCATATTATGTTTACCTATCTTGTCCAATTTTTGCTACATTGACTTGCAAGTACATGCTTTTGTGCAATAAAGTTGGGACTTGCATAAGGGATGAATGCTTTGTAATAACTAAGACAATTCTCACATTTAGCTATTTGTATGGAGCCCATTGTTGCTTTCAAGATGCTACTATGCTATAGTGCATATCTACCTGTACATACATATTCATATTTACAACTATGTTTTTTATAGCTAGAAAGATTAGCTTTACTAATCAAGACACATTCAATCTGTATTTCATGCTTTCTATTGTATACAAAAGTGAATTAGTTCTAGAATACATGGCTTGTCTGTGAAATTCATGTTTTTAGAAACAATAATCAACGTTGCACTTCTTTGTTTTGCAGTGATACTTTTGAGATACAGGGAGATGCAAAATATGAACTAGTTACTTGCAACTTTGCTTCTCTTATTTTACTGTTTTGAAATCAAAGGTACAATATAATAGTAAAATTAGTATGTCGTGCTAGTAAACAATATCATAGAGATATATTCAATAAAGCAAAAAATATTATAGAAGCTCTTCTCATCTTTGAGGAAAAAAAATCTAAGATACATAGTACTTAGTAAACAAATCACCATACGAAACTGAAGAATAAATACATAGAAAAAAATGGTTGAAATCATAGACATTGAAAACTACCATCCATCAAAAAGACATTGGATAGATACTAATATTGATATCATTTTAATGAATAATAGTCTCTTTAGACTACAACAATTTTCATATAATCCTGGAGATTGTTTGTTCAATGCATTTGAAGTGCTTCTGCACTTTCGTTACTCGTCTATTGAACTGCGCAATGGAATAATAGACCATTTTCTCAATTTTCTACATCAAAATGACACAGAGGCAAAAGAATCATACCAATATGAACTAGATCCTGTCATGTTATATCAACTTCATGGAATTCACGATGTTGACACATACCTTCGTAAAATGCGTTTTTCTGCATCTAATAGCAATTTCCAATCTGAAAGAGGCCTATGGGGAGACACATTTTGCATACGGTGGCTATCGAAGTGGTTGAACATACCAATTGGAGTCTGGTCGCTAACAATGAAAACAAGTTATTTGTTCTTCAACCACGATCTAGATACAATTCCACTAAACATTTTGTTTCATGATACAGATCCCATTAGTGGATATTTTGAACCCCTATTATACAAAAGATTATGTAGATGCAAATTTGTACTAAATTATTCCTTGTCACCTCTTTGCAAATATCTTGAAAACAATTATGGATCCGTTGTTCATGAAATGCAAATTCATGGATTGCATATAGCAAAAAAAACTATGTCGAAATGTGCTAATAGAATGTTTAGTGCAATTTGTCATTTAGTAGCCCCTTAATTTGATGAAAAATCTTTTAGACTCTACATTGTCCAATATTTCTGCAATGCACTAATGGCTAGGAGCAACGATGCATTAAATTGTATAGAAAAACACTTAACAAATGAAACTATACAAATTCAAACAATGGTTGCAGGCTGGCAACAATACCTAATTAATATGGCAATGACATATGAAAAAGGAGGAGTTGAGGGAACATCATTTTTCTTCCAATGGACATCGATCATATTCAATGTAAACATACAAATATGGTCATTTAACAGTAAAACCATTGTGAATTTCTACCAATCAAAAACAAATTCCAACCAAACGTACAACATATTATCATTTGAAACAAGTACATCACACATTCATTATGAGCCATTACTATCAAATCAAAATATAAATCGGTGCAATCTGCAACATAGAATAGTACAAATGCACAAAAACACCAACAATAGAATAAACTTGCGCAAATTGAAACAAATGGTACGTACAAATGACCCAAATAAAATTGGAAAAAATAGAAATAAAATAGTAGATAAAAATTGCTCATCACAAAAAAGTACTCCCATAGAAATTTACAAATGACAAATTGAAGACACCCCAAAAACCAAATGTCCAATATGTAAGACATTGCAATTTCAAAAGAACATCTCAAGCATTGGACTTGAATTAGGAAAAATGTACATAAACATATCTGGAAAATGGAAGACATTGCATTTAAATATCATTTGTAGATCTTGCAAAATAGCACTTGCAAATGCAAATTTGCCTCGCTTTGCAACACTTGAACAAATAATACGTAATAAGCCATTGAAAACTGTAGCAAGACTTTCAGAGCTTGAGGAAAGACTTGTTGCATTGAGAATTCCCTTTGCACAAATAAGACAATGTGGAAAGAAGCGATCACAAATGGGCTTAACTGGTTCAATAATCAATGTACTTGTCCAGATGGACATTGTCCAAAAATCATTGCCACAATCTATAAATAATACATTCACAATTTCTATTGCATTAAAATGGTGACTAGAATACAAGAATGCATATCAAACAGGAACAGTGCGTGTGCATATTGTCATGAGAGCACTTAAAGAACTATGTTCTCGAAATTTGTATAAAACTGAAAACATTTCCATTAATAGCAATTGGAATCATATAATTGAATTGGAAAATAAAGGTAATAAATCCGACGATGACAACATTGATAGCAAAAGTGAAACTGATAGCATCTCAGAAAGTGAAAGGCCAACTGAAAACTTGGTACATGGATTCATAGCTTCACAATGAATTCATGATTTGCAAGACAAGATTATTGAAATAGCACCAGCTAAGGGACAATGACCACTTGGGATATTCAAAGACAAACATGCAGAAGAAATGAGTTTCCCAACACTACTCTTTGGAAATCCATGTGACGATGATATACTACAAATATTTCATTACCAAGAAATAGTAAAATGGGAACTAATGCATTGCAGTGGTCACTTTTCCTATCACATCACAAATTTTTTCTTCAAGACCATGCAAATACTCATTGAAAAGGTCATTTCATGCATCTCGGTATGAATAAGAAAAGGAAAATTACAAGGAAGAAAGTTGTTAGAAAAATATGTTAAGTACAAGCCCAACATAGAAAAGTTACTAAAAAGTCACATTGGATACATAGATTTCAAACACATAAGAATTTCTCCTAATTACCATCAACAAATGCAGAAACATGTATTTGCAATGATACGACAATTAGTTCCTCCCACTTTCTTTGTTACATTTACAAGTGCAGAGCATCTTTGGACACCACTAGTACAAACTCTTACTAAATTACATAGCAATAGAAATAAAGACAAACACATTGAAACAATTGAGGAATGCAACATTGATTATCTTGCCAGAAAGGACCCAGTAACATGTACACGTTACTATAGACATAAGACAAATGCATTGAAGCAATTGATCTGTCAAGATAACACATTTTTTGGCAAAATATTAGATTACTACTTTGTAACTTAGTTCCAAAATAGAGGTAGTGCACATGAAAATGCTATTATATGGATAGAAAATGCTCCAGTATATGGACTTAATACTAACTTATAAATTGAATACTTCTTGGATAACTATATAACTTGTAGCACAAATCACCTCGATCCAGAACTCGCAAAGATACATGAACATCATCATACCAAAAACTGTAAAAAAAGAAAAGAATCATAGTGTAGATACAAATTTCCAATGCTACCAATGAAAAGAAAAAGGATTCTTGAACCAATTACTTTGGTACATGGCTCAATAAATGAAAAAGTTTTGTCCTTGTAAAGCACCTTCGAACAAAAACACTATGACAAATCAACTAGTTATGAATATTTCTTAGATGAATTCTAGTTAACAGAAACTACGTACATCAAATTAATACAAAGTACATTAACACAACGAATGGTGTTCTTGCAATGAAAACCATCAGAAATATGGAATAGCAGCTTTGCATACAATATGCCACACCTATGGAATGTAAATACAGATTCTCAATATGTTCTAAATGCATATGCTGTAGCTTCATATTGCAGTTCATATATGAACAAAGTTGACAGATCTATGACAAATGAATTCAAAAGGATACGAACAGAACATGAAAAGAGCAAAATTGATGCTATTCAAATGATACAGTCTCTAGGAAATGCTTTGCTTAACCTTCAACAAATTTCAGCTCAACAAGTGGTCCACATAGCTCTATCACTACCATTGAATCATAGTTCAAGAGAATGCAACTTTATAAACACAGCACCAATAGACGAACGCACATTTATACTTAAACCAACTACTCTTCTGAAACAAATTCCTGACAACTCTGAAGATGTTATGTGCAGTTCTATAATTGATTACTATATCGATAGGCCTAATGCTATTAAGCATATATTTTTAGCCGAATTTGTATCAAAGTATAGGAAAGATGGCATACCAATATATAAAAAAAAAAAAAAAAAAGTAATTCGATTCATTAAATACAAAAAACACATTGACTATGAAAACTATTACAGAGAAAAACTTTTCTATATGTTCCATTCGAAAACAATGAAAATGCACTAAAGCAAGTGTAACACCCCCAATTTGTGTGTTGAATTTTTAAAGTTAGACATTTGAACTTTAAGCCTAAGGGGGTGGACCCCAAGGGATAAGTATGGTGTGAATGTATTTGCATATTTTATTTGAGGAAATAAATAAAATGATTGTGCATTTTGACCAAGATGAGAATTAGAGATCACTTGCCAAATCCATGAGGATGGATAAGGCAACAAATCCCCAAAATCTTTCAAAAATCCTTGAAAGAAATTAATTTAGATTTGAGGAGGACTCTAAATTTCCCCAATGAAGAGGAAAGTAGTTGGGAAGAGGTGAGAAAAGCTGGAAAAGCTGAGGAAAAGCTTAAAACAGCTTTAAAGAGTCCCAAAATGGGAAGCCTAGGCTAAACAAGAAAGAAAGTATCCTGCTATTCTGGACGCAGAATTAGAAACATGCTTTGGGGAAATATGAGCTTAAATAAGCTGCTCCTAAGCAGATCAGAGGTTGATCTGTGATGGAGGTGATCTCAGCTCGGGGGTGAGTTCTAGGAGACAAAGAAGACTCTAAGGTTGGGAGGTTGGTCAATTGCAGTAGTGGTATGTTCCTGAAATTTTGTTCATTTTGATGTATTATGGTATGAATTGGCTACATATAAAACTTAAGGGAATTTGTATGATTGATTTTGGTACTACATTTAACAGAGTCCATCCTAAGGCATTCACCTTCCAGATTCTGTTTAGTTGTAGACCAGAAATCCATAGAGTAGAAACCACAGAAACTCTAAACCAAGGTTGGTTTAAATCTGAAGTTACTTAGTCTCCACAGATAATTACATATTATATTGTTTCCTGTAGATACAAATGTAATATTTGTGCTCATATGTATGCTAGAAAAATATTGTAGCAGAACTGAAGTTTACATGGTGCAAAACAAAAAAAGGAAGAAAGTAAGATATTAGAATATGACATTCGAAATTGTGACAGAAAAAGAGTAATTCTACTCTATATGATTATTATAACAGTTATAAGTGTATATATTGCATTTCTAAATCCACCCTTAATCCCTGAAAACAAGTATCGTAGCAAAAGACTTAATTTATAATTAAGGTCCTCTAGTCAAGCACTATTGAATGCATATAGGTATACATCAAAAGAAAAATAGAATTTAAGAGCAAGGACTTTAGAATATGTATTCTTATTAAACCAAAGAGTAAAGCTACACTATAGAAGTGTTACAACATTCATAGCAAATATAGGGTATCTTGTATTTTGAATTCATCTCTAACCCTTGAAATAAATATTATGGCAAGGATTTACTCTATGTCTAAAGCATAATACCAAGCAACTATCGAATACATGTATATGCTTCCAAATTACTAAGTGCGTACCTAGCGCCCAACCAATAGAATAATTTCACCATTTGATTACCAATGAATTATGGATATATGAGTCCTATATATATATATATAGGAACGAACCATATATGTTAACAAGAAATATCAATACAAATTCGATATTTATATATGAACAAATCACCTATATTAAAAGGGAATATGGATGAAAAACTGATATATATTAAAATGAGATATCGATGTGATTCATATATGGCAAAAGGAAATCCTTTATACTATCCGTATCACTATTCGATTTTATAAGTAGGCAACTACATTAAACCATGGTCGTTAGTCGTTATACTAAACATTAGACCTAAGGCAAACAAAAGTATTGAAATGTAAACATTACATTGGGCCTTAACATTAGATCTGTTTAATCATTATATGAAACGACTTGAGGTGAGATTAAAACGATGATTATACGGCATAACCCATACTTTTAATAATTAAAAATTATGAAACTACGCATGGAATATCCGAGACGACGACACGGTTTTTACGCCGGTTGTTACTCTCCATGCAACGAACTATGATCAAACTGATATGAAAATTTTTTTTGGCATTAAGATACCACAGACTGCACATCATAGTTATGATTCTGAGGAACGTTATCACTACTAAATACATCCGGCATACAGAGTTAAAAATTTTAGTTCACGGGCTAATATCAATGATTTAGAACTCGAAATCTGATCTGGAAACAATAGGTAGATTAGGTGAAACGAGGCCTGCGTTGAAGTAGTGTAAATCTGATTGATTTCCCCAGTTTCAACTGAGAAGCACAAAATAAAATATACAAATGAAATCATGCCATAGGTTCTAAAAAGTTAATGGTTGGGTGCAAACGATATCAGTTGTATGCAAACACAGATTAACAAATGGGAGGCATCAACCTCTGCAACTGAACGAACTACTTAGGGTTTACCTGCGTATAGGGTTGAGTTCCACCCTTGCTTCGCACGCTGGTTACACCGACCAGAACGCCGGCTGTAGAGAGATTAACCAAACGGATCGCCGAACATCTTAAGATCCCGTCAGGGACTCAGAAAACAAAAACAAAAAACCAATAATATTTTAACAACGGTCGCTGGAATAAACATTGGAACCGCCTGCAAATGGTTGCTACACGGTGATACTTACTGAGTGCAGCCGTGATAGCGTGGTAAGATAAAATATTATGAGGAAAACAAGAGGGTTACAGTAGCACAATCTAGAACAACTATGCAAAGAAAAATAACTCAGCGTATGTGGAAGGGCAAAAAGAGCGCAGCCTGCATATAAATCGAGGATTTATAAGCGCTAGAAAACCGTCTGAGATGACCTCTCTGCAAGAACAACCAGTAAATGGATGAGACACTGTCTATGAAAGCCATAAACTATACAAACGATGGAACGCAGGAATAACAAGAAACCTTACGCTTGAACCTCCTTGGCCCAGCAGTCCAACCCTTCGCAGTGACTGAGAGCTCTGCATCTGAGTAACATAGAACATAGCCGTGAGATAGGTGAATAGCCATAGTTCTATATCAGAGAAATAATTGGGAAGGGCGGGTGAATAACTCGGCACGAAAACCCCAATTTAAAAAGAAGAAGAAGACCCCGCAACCCTAAACACACTGCCCCATAAATTCCGAGAATCCTGAGGTCGATTGGGGAAAAATAAGCCACGTCAATGGGCGAGTACCAGGTGATAGTAAGGTGCGCAGAGAAGGTATGGGGAGATGCTACACATCGCATGCGTGAAGGTAAGGAGCAACCCTAGAAATAATAACTTCCCGAGACAGAACTCGGCCTAGTACTAGTACCAGTCAAAGATGACAAGTAGCAAGCCACCCGTCAATTCCTGCTGAGCATGGAACGAGTTACGCCGGCAGATGGTACCTTCCTCTCAGTGAAGCGACGCTGCCCCTGCCTGCAAAATCATCCAAGTAGCAAAACCAAAATCAGACGTTAAACTTTGTCGAACAGAGCACGGTGCGACATGAATATTATAAACAGAAATAAAAATGCATGGTATACACTCCTCATATGAAATCACAGCAAATACGCATTGGGTCAGAATCCAAATGATAATTAAACCGCCCTCAGGCTAAATGAGTTCGGATGGGTTGGAAGTGCAACTACGCCGAGACGCAGGTCTGGTCATTATTACATGAAATGTTTGATGGGTAATTATAGAATGATAACTATAAGGTCACCGCGAAAGTAAACAATGCAAAAACGGTGTACACGTCGGATTAGGTAAGTCAAACTGTTCATAATGAATATAAGAGGCGCGGACCTGTAATCATATACCTAGTTCGAACGCCATAAAATCCTATTATGGTAGACGTACGAGGTTATATAACTCTACGTATATCATTGGAATTATTTGAACTGTGCATTATGTATTATATTCATAATCCATATCCTGAGGAGTTGTCAAACTATGATGGACTATATACATTCTATAAGTTCGATCACTTCTTAAAAGGGCAGATATATACATAGGTGATATCCATTATACGCCGATTCATGTGAGTGCCCATAATGTTCGAGAGAGGGAGATGTTTTATATATATATGCGTTACATATATATCTCGTGGGGCGTGCAAACACTTTTATCAAAGTATATATATAGGGCTATATTTATATATGTGTTATGCATAGTTATGCTCATTCAAACCCCTTGGTTAGAGTATATATATATATATATGGGGATTTCATATACCAATGGTATAGGTATTATATATATATAGAGGGGGTATGTGTTAGATATAAGTTAGATATAAATGGTATATGTGATATATAGAATTCACACCTACACTATGTAGAGGAAGTGTCCCATGTTAATATCGAGGGGGTCTACCATTTTATGTCCATGGGGTTACTGTAACCATGGGGAATATAAATCCCAATTCTGAACTTAATATTCAAGTAACCAGGTAAATAAAAAGGAAACGTCAGTATATATGTGGAAAAAAAAAAAAAAAATTTCCCTTAACTGGAGGTGTTACAAATGGTATCGGAGCCCAAGTGCAAAAAAATTGGGCTTTTGTTATTGTGCTCACTGAATTCTGAATATTATTTAACATTGTAGAGATTGTTTTTTTTGTCTTACTAATCAAATGTATGAGTGTGTACAGTGGTGCTAAAATGGCTGAAGAGGGAGGAATTTACGTGGATCTGCGAGATGAGTTTGCTACTCCAGATCCCAATGCCCCAGTAATGGCCATGTTGCACAGGATGCAACGAGAATTGGCTGAACTAAGAAGCCAGAATGACATGTTGTCATCAGCCAGTAAGGAGCAGGAAAAGCTCATCAGAGAGCTGACTTCCCGGAACAGCCAGGAAGGCGAAGGTTCCGGAAAGAGAAAGATGGATGAGTCTGAGGATGAGGATGCAGCTAGAAATCAACATAAGCAGAAAAGAGAATTGCAGGGAGAATTTAGAAAGATCAAACCTCCCTCCTATGATGGGGAGAAGGAAGAGGATGCTGAAGCTTTGTTGCTGAACATGATCAAGTATTTCCAAGTATATGAATATGAGAGCAATCTGAAGGCCAGATTAGCTGTGTATCAGCTACAAGGAAAGGCTACACTGTGGTGGGAAGAGACAAAAATAGTGCATGCCATTGATGAAAAGACAGTTACTTGGGAAGATTTTCAGACTAAGTTCAAAAGTCGTTATTTGAATGAATGTTATTATGATGATAAAGCAAAAGAATTCCATGAACTTAGACTAGGACAGCTCACTATTGATGAGTTTGTCACTAAGTTTACCAATTTACTGAGATATGTTCCTTACATTAGGGAAGAAAAACCAAAGGTTCAAAGGTTTTTGAATTGCTTACCTACTGTGTACAAAGAGAAAATTGAGTTTGACAACCCAAAGACAATGGATGAAGCTGTTAGAAAAGCAAGATTATGCTATCAGCAGTTTAAAGGTAAAGCTGAACAAGGGAAGAGCTGGGTAAACAAGGGTGAGTTCAAAGGTAAAAGACAAAAACCAGCATATCTAAGAAATTTTGGTAGAGATCATCAGCGGAAAAAATTCAATAAACCAAAAGAAAGTCAAACTGCTCAGTCCCAAGTGGCTTCAAAACCAGTAGAAGGGAACAATAAAAAGGAAGGAACAGTCAGAATGAAGGAACCTTTGAAATGTTGGGGCTGTGGAGAACCCCATATGATGAGGGACTGCCCCCATCGAAATATACACATGATCAACAGAGAGCGAGAGGCAACAACAGTAAATGACATAGCCAGAAATATACCAACTATCAGTGCAGCATTGGAAAATCGGCAAGCAGAATATCAAGCAACCATGGTGGAAATGGAGGGTAAGATTTCTGACCTACCCATTACTGTTTTGATTGATCCAGGTGCTTCTTTGAGTTACATTAGTCCTGGAATTGTAGAAAAATGTAAAATTAAACCTGAAAAGTTTCAGCAGTCATGGTTAGTACAGCTGGCCACTGGAACTAAGAGAAAAGTCACACATAAACTGCCTAGAACAGAAATACAATTAAATGGCTTTGCAACAGAAGTAAATTTAAACATATTGCCATTAGGATCCTATGATCTGCTGATAGGAATGGATTGGCTGGAAAAGAAGAAAGCCTTGATGAACTGCTGGGATAAAACCCTGCATTGTGTGGATGAAGGCGAAACCTCTTTTTACACTAAAAGGGAAACCAAAATCCATTTCAGTAAGACAAATATCAGCCTTACAATTGAAAAGAACAGCTCGAAAGGGATACCAAGTCTATGCGGTACATGTGGAAGAAGTAGAACAGAGAACTGAAGAAAATCTGCTGAGTGATCTACCTGTGGTAAGAGAATTTAAAGAAGTTTTTCCAGAGGAGATTCCTCATCTTCCTCCCAAAAGAGAAATTGACTATTCCATAGATCTGGTGCCGGAAGCCACACCTGTTTCCCGAGCCCCCTATCGGATGAGTCCGCCAGAACTTATGGAGCTAAAGATGCAGCTGCAAGAATTACTGGATAAAGGTTACATTAGACCAAGTGTGTCTCCGTGGGGAGCACCTGTTTTATTTGTTAAAAAGAAGGATGGAACTTTTAGGATGTGCATTGATTATCGTCAACTGAACAAGTTGACCATTAAGAATAGATATCCACTTCCTAGAATTGATGATTTTTTGATCAAGTGAGAGGGCCTCCCGCCTTTTTCCAAGACAGACCCAAGGGACCGGGTATCACCACCAGAATTAGCAAAGGAAGACACCGCAAATGGCATTTTGTAACTGCTGGTGTATGGGCATTATGAATTTGTGGTCCTACCTTTTGGCTTGACGAATGCCCCTGCCACATTTATGTGCCTGATGAACAGTGTGTTGAATAAATATTTGGATAAATTTGTTCTTGTGTTCATAGATGATATCTTAGTTTACTCCAAAAATGAGGACGAACATAAAGAACATCTGAGAATAGTGTTGCAGACTTTAAAAGAAAACCAGCTATATGCCAAGTTCAGCAAATGTGAATTTTATAAAGATAAAATTCAACATTCAGGTTACATTATTTCTAAAATGTTGCGCTGACCCCGAGAATAAAGCCATTAAAGAATGGCTTAAATTCGTTCCATGTTTCAGCAGTAAGATCCTTTATGGGAATTGCAGGCTATTATCGCAGATTTGTGGAGAGATTTTCTGCTATAGCAAATCCCATCACCTCATTAAAAAGGAAGGGTGTTAAGTTCGTGTGGACTGAGAAATGTCAAAACAGTTTTGAACAATTGAAACAGAAACTTATTTCAGCTCCTATATTAAAAATTGCGGATCCTGATAAAGAGTTTGTGGTATGTACAGACGCATGCAGAGAAGGGCTGGGAGGAGTCCTATTACAGGAAAATTCAGTCATTGCCTATGAGTCTAGGAAATTGAAAGTACATGAACATAATTATAGTGCATATGATTTGGAATTACAAATCGTTATCCATGCTCTGAAAATGTGGAGGCATTATCTGCTGGGGAAGAAGTTTATTTTGATGACTGATCATATTATCCTCAAATATTTTTTCTCCCAAACTGACCTGAATGCAAGACAAGCCAGATGGCTGTCCTTTCTAAGTGAATTTGATATGGACATAAAACATATCAAGGGGAAGGAGAATAAAGTTGCGGATGCATTAAGTAGAAATGCTTGTCAAAATTTAAACAGCATGGGGAGTAGTGCCCATATGGAGGTAGAGGAATTGGTGGGAAAAGCAGCAACTCAAGATCCCAACTATGAAGCACTCTTGGTAAAACTATAGACAAGGGATAAAACTGATTTCACTAAAAACCAAAAAGGGCTGCTCTATTACAAAAACAGGTTGTATATTCCAAATATAGAGTCATTGAAAAGAAAAATTTTAGATGAATACCACAAACAGCCCTATGCAGGACATCTAGGATACCAAAAGATGTTAACAGCCTTGAAGAAGACGTTGTTCTGGCCAGGAATGAAGAGAGATGTGGCAGAATATTTAAGTAGATGTATGGAGTGTCAACTAGTCAAAGTTGAGCATCAACACCCAGCAGGGCTTTTAAATCCCCTGCCAATTGCAGAATGGAAATGGGACACAGTTTCCATGGATTTTATAACAGGACTACCTAAAACCAAATACCAACATGATTCAGTAATGGTGGTAGTAGACACTTTAACCAAGGCTGCTCACTTTATACCAGTGAAATCTACTTTCGGAACAGCTCAAGTAGCGAATGTTTTTCTGAAGGAGATAGTAAGGCTTCATGGAATTCCCAAAGTAATTGTCTCAGATCGAGATGCTAAGTTTATAGCAGCATTTTGGAAAGGATTGTTTGGAGGGATGGGTACTAAGCTGAATTTCAGTACTGCCTACCACCCTCAAACTGACGGGCAAACAGAAAGGACGAATCAAATTCTGGAGGATATGTTGAGAATGTATGTGATGGATAGGCCATTAAAGTGGGAAGAGTATCTGCATCTAGTTGAATTTGCCTATAATAATAGCTACCAATCCTCTATTAAGATGAGTCCGTTTGAGGCACTCTATGGGAGAAAGTGCCGTACTCCCTTGAACTGGAGTCAACCAGAGGATAAACTGGTGTTGGGACCAGATGCACTACAAGAGATGGAAAGAATTGTTAAGCAAATACAGAAAAATATCAAAACACAGTATCAAGATCGACGAGAAGAGCTGTAAGTGCCAGAAAAGAATTAGAGAATTCAAAGTGGGGGATCATGTGTATTTACGCATCAAACCCAAAAAGAGCACACTTTATGCGGGAAGTTGTGCAAAACTTGCACCTAGATATTGTGGGCCTTTTGAGGTTTTAGAAAGGGTGGGACCAGTGGCTTACAAGCTGGCCTTACCACCCCATGTTAAAGTGCATAATGTGTTTCATGTTTCATTATTAAAAAGATATGTGCATGATGCTTCTCACATAGTTGATTGGAATGTTGTACAGGTGGAACCAGAAGGGGAGTTTCTGCCAGAACCGCTTCAAATATTGGAGCGGGAAAAAATTGAATTGAGAAACAGAACAGTGGCCAGAGTAAAAGTGCAGTGGAAGCACTTTACTGCTGAAGAAGCTACCTGGGAAAGGGAAGCTGAAATGATGGAGAAATATCCGTTTTTGTTTAAATGAACTCTAGTAGTTGAATAACAACACCGAGGACGGTGTTTATTTTCAGAGGGGGAATATGTAACACCCCCAATTTGTGTGTTGAATTTTTAAAGTTAGACATTTGAACTTTAAGCCTAAGGGGGTGGACCCTAAGGGATAAGTATGGTGTGAATGTATTTGCATATTTTATTTGAGGAAATAAATAAAATGATTGTGCATTTTGACCAAGATGAGAATTAGAGATCACTTGCCAAATCCATGAGGATGGATAAGGCAACAAATCCCCAAATATCTTTCAAAAATCCTTGAAAGAAAATTAATTTAGATTTGAGGAGGAATCTAAATTTCCCCAATGAAGAGGAGTAGTTGGGAAGAGGTGAGAAAAAGCTGGAAAAGCTGAGGAAAAGCTTAAAGCAGCTTTAAAGAGTCCCAAAATGGGAAGCCTAGGCTAAACAAGAAAGAAAGCATCCTGCTATTCTGGACGCAGAATTAGAAACATGCTTTGGGGAAATATGAGCTTAAATAAGCTGCTCCTAAGCAGATCAGAGGTTGATCTGTGATGGAGGTGATCTTAGCTCGGGGGTGAGTTCTGGGAGACAAAGAGGACTCTAAGGTTGGGAGGTTGGTCAATTGCAGTAGTGGTATGTTCCCGAAATTTTTTTCATTTTGATGTATTATGGTATGAATTGGCTACATATAAAACTTAAGGGAATTTGTATGATTGATTTTGGTACTACATTTAACAGAGTCCATCCTAAGGCATTCACCTTCCAGATTATGTTTAGTTCTAGACCAGAAATCCATAGAGTAGAAACCACAGAAACTCTAAACCAAGGTTGGTTTAAATCTGAAGTTACTTAGTCTCCACAGATAATTAAATATTATCTTGTTTCCTGTAGATACAAATGTGATATTTGTGCTCATATGTATGCTAGAAAAATATTGTAGCAAAACTGAAGTTTACATGGTGCAAAACAAAAAAAGGAAGAAAGTAAGATATTAGAATATGACATTCGAAATTGTGACAGAAAAAGAGTAATTCTACTCTACATGATTATTATAACAGTTATAAGTGTATATATTGCATTTCTAAATCTACCCTTAATCCTTGAAAACAAGTATCGTAGCAAAAGACTTAATTTATAATTAAGGTCCTCTAGTCAAGCACTATTGAATGCATATAGGTGTACATCAAAAGAAAAATAGAATTTAAGAGCAAGGACTTTAGAATATGTATTCTTATTAAACCAAAGAGTAAAGCTACACTATAGAAGTGTTACAGCATTCATAGCAAATATAGGGTATCTTGTATTTTGAATTCATCTCTAACCCTTGAAATAAATATTATGGCAAGGATTTACTCTATGTCTAAAGCATAATACCAAGCAACTATCGAATACATGTATATGCTTCCAAATTACTAAGTGCGTACCTAGCGCCCAACCAATAGAATAATTTCACCATTTGATTACCAATGAATTATGGATATATGAGTCCTATATATATATATAGGAACGAACCATATATGTTAACAAGAAATATCAATACAAATTCGATATTTATATATGAATGAACCACCTATATTAAAAGGGAATATGGATGAAAAACCGATATATATTAAAATGAGATATCGATGCGATTCATATATGGCAAAAGGAAATCCTTTATACTATCCGTATCACTATTCGATTTTATAAGTAGGCAACGACATTAAACCATGGTTGTTAGTCGTTATACTAAACATTAGACCTAAGGCAAACAAAAGTATTGAAATGTAAATATTACATTGGGCCTTAACATTAGATCTGTTTAATCATTATATGAAACGACTTGAGGTGAGATTAAAACGATGATTATACGGCATAACCCATACTTTCAATAATTAAAAATTATGAAACTACGCATGGAATATCCGAGACGACGACACGGTTTTTACGCCGGTTGTTACTCTCCATGCAACGAACTATGATCAAACTGATATGAAAAAAATTATGACATTAAGATACCACAGACTGCGCATCATAGTTATTATTCTGAGGAACGCTATCACTACTAAATACATCCGGCATACAGAGTTAAAAATTTTAGTTCACGGGCTAATATCAATGATTTAGAACTCGAAATATGATCTGGAAACAATAGGTAGATTAGGTGAAACGAGGCCTGCGTTGAAGTAGTGTAAATCTGATTGATTTCCCCAGTTTCAACTGAGAAGCACAAAATAAAATATACAAATGAAATCATGCCATAGGTTCTAAATAGTTAACGGTTGGGTGCAAACGATATCAGTTGTATGCAAACACAGATTAACAAATGGGAGGCATCAACCTCTGCAACTGAACGAACTACTTAGGGTTTACCTGCGTATAGGGTTGAGTTCCACCCTTGCTTCGCACGCTGGTTACACCGACCAGAACGCCGGCTGTAGAGAGATTAACCAAACGGATCGCCGAACATCTTAAGATCCCACCAGGGACTCAGAAAACAAAAACAGAAAACCAATAATATTTTAACAACGGTCGCTGGAATAAACATTGGAACCACCTGCAAATGGTTGCTACACGGTGATACTTACTGAGTGCAGCCGTGATAGCATGGTAAGATAAAATATTATGAGGAAAACAATAGGGTTACAGTAGCACAATCTAGAACAACTATGCAAAGAAAAATAACTCAGCGTATGTGGAAGGGCAAAAAGAGCGCAGCCTGCATATAAATCGAGGATTTATAAGCGCTAGAAAACCGTCTGAGATGACCTCTCTGCAAGAACAACCAGTAAATGGATGAGACACTGTCTATGAAAGCCAGAAACTATACAAACGATGGAACGCAGGAATAACAAGAAACCTTACGCTTGAACCTCCTTGGCCCAGCAGTCCAACCCTTCTCAGTGACTGAGAGCTCTGCATCTGAGTAACATAGAACATAGCCGTGAGATAGGTGAATAGCCACAGTTCTATATCAGAGAAATAATTGGGAAGGGCGGGTGAATAACTCGGCACGAAAACCCCAATTTAAAAAGAAGAAGAAGACCCCGCAACCCTAAACACACTGCCCCATAAATTCCGAGAATCCTGAGGTCGATTGGGGAAAAATCAGCCACGTCAATGGGCGAGTACCAGGTGATAGTAAGGTGCGCAGAGAAGGTATGGGGAGATGCTACACATCGCATGCGTGAAGGTAAGGAGCAACCCTAGAAATAATAACTTCCCGAGACAGAACTCGGCCTAGTACTGGTACCAGTCAAAGATGACAAGTAGCAAGCCACCCGTCAATTCCTGCTGAGCATGGAACGAGTTATGCCGGCAGATGGTACCTTCCTCTCAGTGAAGCGACGCCGCCCCTGCCTGCAAAATCATCCAAGTAGCAAAACCAAAATCAGACGTTAAACTCTGTCGAACAGAGCACGGTGCGACATGAATATTATAAATAGAAATCAAAATGCATGGTATACACTCCTCGTATGAAATCACAACAAATACGCATTGGGTTAGAATCCAAATGATAATTAAACCGCCCTCAGGCTAAATGAGTTCGGATGGGTTGGAAGTGCAACTACGCCGAGACGCAGGTCTGTTCATTATTACATGAAATGTTTGATGGGTAATTATAGAATGATAACTATAGGGTCACTGCAAAAGTAAACAATGCAAAAACGGTGTACACGTCGGATTAGGTAAGTCAAACTGTTCATAATGAATATAAGAGGCGCGGACCTGTAATCATATACCTGGTTCGAACGCCATAAAATCCTATTATGGTAGACGTACGAGGTTATATAACTCTACGTATATCATTGGAATTATTTGAAGTGTGCATTATGTATTATATTCATAATCCATATCCTGAGGAGTTGTCAAACTATGATGGACTATATACATTCTATAAGTTCGATCACTTTTTAAAAGGGCAGATATATACATAGGTGATATCCATTATACGCCGATTCATGTGAGTGCCCATAATGTTCGAGAGAGGGAGATGTTTTATATATATATGTGTTACATATATATCTCGAGGGGCGTGCAAATACTTTTATCAAAGTATATATATAGGGGATATATTTATATATGTGTTATGCATAGTTATGCTCATTCAAACCCCTTGGTTAGAGTATATATATATATATATATATGGGGATTTCATATACCAATGGTATAGGTATTATATATATATAGAGGGGGTATGTGTTAGATATAAGTTAGATATAAATGGTATATGTGATATATAGAATTCACACCTACACTATGTAGAGGAAGTGTCCCATGTTAATATCGAGGGGGTCTACCATTTTATGTCCATGGGGTTACTGTAACCATGGGGAATATAAATCCCAATTGTGAACTTAATATTCAAGTAACTAGGTAAATAAAAAGGAAACGTCAGTATATATGTGGAAAAAAAAAAATAAAAAATTTTTCCCTTAACTGGAGGTGTTACAGCAAGACTCCTCTAAATGGAAGAGTGCATACATGTTGCATAAGAACAAAATAAAGAACAATGAAACTAAGTTCACATATAACATGAACAAGAAATGGGGTGATTTGGAAGAAGCAATTCAAAAAATTGATAGCGGCACTGCAATTTCTAATCATACAATAAAAAAACCTGAAATATCTAATGATGTTACTGAGAAGTATGACTCAGCTAAAGATTTGCAATTTCCCCAATGCAACGAGAAGAAAAGACATCTTAACATTGGTTTTCAATTTACAGAACATCCATTTATGCTTAGAAATGAATGATACTACAAGATTAGGAGAATGCTTAATAAAGATCAACAAGCAATACTCAAAGACATTGCAATGAAAAAAAAAGAAACATAGACAAACCATTCTACTTATTTTTTACTGGAGGAGCTGCTACTGGAAAAACATTCACAACAAAAGTAATATTCCAAATGCTCATCTGCATCTACAATGAACATTACAATACAGACCCTTTGAAACCAAAAGGCTTGATATTAGCATATACAGGCAAAGCTGCATATAATGCAGGTAGAGTTACAATTCATTCTGCATTGCTAATGCCTTTCAACAAATCTAGTTTTATTCCACTTAGCAACGATGTATTAGACAAGTTAACATAGTTGTATGAAGAATTAAGAGTTGTTCTCATTGATGAAGTATCTCTAATTGGAAGTTGTTTTCTATATCAAATTGATGATTGCCTAAGAAACATTAAGCACAATCAAACAAAATACTTTGGAAACATTGATATCATATTTTGTGGCGACTTGTACCAAGCACAACCTATGCAATATTCAATAATATTTGAACAACCTACAATAAGAAGGCAACCAATAACATATGACTTTTGGAAAGAACATGTAAAGTATTATGAATTGCAGATTGCAACGCGTCAAACAAATGAAAAATTCATTAGCATTTTGAATAGGATATGTTTAAATAACCAAACAAAAGATGATTTGAATTACCTAAATAGATATTGTATTCGAAATTCTCCTAATGATCCTACTTTCCCCTATCTATTTTTTAGGAATAAAGATGTAGCATTACATAACAATAAAATGTTATCTATTGTTCCTGGTGATGAAATTGTAATCAATGCAATTGATTACGAAGAAGAAAACCATCGACACATACCATCTCATGCACAAATAGAAACATTGCCTTCACAAATTGTCCTAAAACTTAACATGCTAGTTGAAATATATGCAGGAAGCTATGACTTACAAGATGGTCTAGTCAACGGTGCAGATGGTATCATTAAAGCATATGTAAAGTTAGACAACTTTGATGTAATATGGATCAAATTCTATGATGAACGTCTTGGTTGTCAACAAGCACATAAATTTTCTTTTATATATAGCAGAGAAATTTCTAGTGATTGGACTCCCATATTACGCACAACAAATCCAATTTCTGTATTAGCAAAAATAGGCAACTTGAAAATCAGAAGAAAATTTCCAATCCAACTGGCATGTGCATGTACAATACACAGATCACAAGGCTTGACACTAGACAAACTTTCATTTGATCCTTTAGGAATACGACGCCATGGATTGGTATATACAACTCTTTCTCATGTGAGAAACAGAATCATTGTATTTTCTTAGTCCACTTAAGAAACAAAAATTCCAAGTTCAACACAAAATTTCTGTTGAAGTGGAACGTTTACACAAAAACGCAAAGTGGCAACTAGACTACAACTATTCGTTATTAGAAACAAAAGAATACATTTTAATTCTTTCTCTAAACATTCGCAGTTTACAAATACATATTGATGATTTTTTAAATGACTATGATCTAATGCAATCTGACATCCTATGTTTACAAGAAACACATTTGAATAATTCAATGCTTCTAAAAAGACTTGAAACATTCAATTGCATATCAAATCATAGTAAACATGGTTTGCTAATTTGTATTAAAAAGCATATAAAGATCTTGAACCATATTCATTTTGAAGAAAAAAACATTGAAGCTACACTAGCAAATATGCTTCTTCATGACATGGATATTGTAGTTGTGAATGTCTATGTTGTGCCATATGAAACATTGAACAATACATTGGATATTCTTTCAAAAGCATTATGCAAAATACATTCAAATAAAACAATAGCAATTTTTGGCGATTTCAACATCAATATGCTTGAAAGCAACAACAAAAAAAACAAACTAAGATCGTATATGCACAATTACAACCTTAATTTTCTTTTAAAGACAAATAACAATCAACAATTATCAATCATTGATCACATATGGTCAAACATAACTTGTAGCTATAAGACTTTCAGGTTAGATACATATTGGAGCGACCATGATACTATTTGTCTCATCATTGAAGACAAAATGCAACACAAACATAGTGCAAATGAAAGTAGTCTAATGTTTTTTTCTAGTCAATAATAGCATACTTGCATATTCATGTCCTTATTATACAAATGAAATCAATAGTGAACATCGTTACCAAACATAACTTTAATTTGTTTCTAAAAAAAGTCTTTGAAAGATGCATAATAGCCTTTTAACTACTATGACTTTGACTTCTAATTGTATGTCTTGCAGATTACTATAGCTTTCTACAATGAGTCAAATAGGCAAAGACAAGTCACAAAAAGAAATAAACACATTCAAGTTTTCTTGATACACTAAACTTACTTACCCTTCAATGCATATGTATAGACATATCTCTATGTTTAACTATTTATTTATCTCTACAAAACTGTTGCAAGACCTATTCTTATATTACTAGTGCTGACTTCTATAGCACTGTTCTTCATATAGAATTATACTATGCATCAATGATTTATTTCTCAAGCATCACAAAATTCATTTTAATTCTTGAATTTTTCTTTCAACCCATTGTAATATTTTCATGCACAAATGAGACACGCCCCATTGCAAATTGCAAACTATATATAACCACTTTGGAGTTATCTAACAATAAACACCACAGAATACTGAAACTTACTCTCTACATTATTTTAGCACTACGTCACAATTTGTTTCCCTTTTCATCATCTCAATAATGTTTTGTGCTTAAACTTGACAATCATCACAAATTGCTTATTTACATCAGAACTGTTATATGCATAATTCTATGAATCCCAGTCTTTTTGTTCTTCTTTTCTTGTCAACCTTTAATTCCTTTTCCTCACCCTTCCTCTAGAAACTTGTCAAGCTTCCTATTCACTTTACATTTGAACCCTTTTTCACTAATATCTCTTCCAATTTCCCATGTTGCTTCTTGTCAACCTCTAAATTGCAATAAAGATAATATCAAATACAGATTAAATTTCTTCCAAAATTATAGCTCTATTTCAGTTACATCAAACTAAATTATTTCATAATCCATATGCATCTTAGTTCACATTGTGCAATTCGAACAAAATGTTTCCAATCTCATCATTATTTCTCTTAATATCCTTATTATCTTTGAAATTTTATCTATACCTTTTCTTTTTGGTTTCTTTTGTCCTATGGTGTTTCTATGTTATTTTTTGTTGGGTAGTACAACAAGTTCAAATGACATATATCTTGATCAACATATTCATTGGGTAAACTGCCAACCATCCATAATAAGTAACAACATCGGAAAGTGAGCTTGATTAAGAAACACATCCATATTTGGTTATTACACCCAACTTACTTAGTCCTTGATGCATATGTAAGTATTTTCATGCCAATCAACAGTACTTGAACTTTCATACATCTATACTAGATGTGTTTACACGTTTCTATAGCACTGGAATTGAATCATTTTTTCTCTCACCCAAAAAAATTCTAATATTTGCAACTCAGATCAGTATATATTTCTATTGCACCAATAGAATTTTCTGAATTTAATACTGTATAGTTTATAAGTATTCCATTATTGAAGTTTTTAAATGCAATTAATATTTCTTCCAATAACTAATATTCAGTTTCCAGTACAATATACAATAACCTTATACTTTTATTTTTATTTTTAGTTATTAAAATTTACCAAACACTTCGTGGTTGCATTCAAGTCCACCATTCAATGACGTTGCATCTTTTTCATCTCGTAGTGCTAGAATAGACAAAGAACAACAAATATCAAGTGCAACTGAATCCGACAGGTAAGTAAATTTGAAACAAATTCTTATACATACCTTTCACATAGCATTCATATTTATCACCAATATATTTTACTTCTAATTGTTTCTTTTGCCACATCAACATCATCAATACACAGATCGAAAGCAACATATTTAGTTCCAGTTACCATTGAAGAACTAAACATTCGCAAAACTGGAAAAATGTTCAATGGAGATGTTATGGTTATCTATAGCACATATCTTGATAAAGTGCACAAAGCACGAAAAATACTACGTGCAAATTTGACAGATGGTGAAGGAATCATGACAATCACATTGTCCATACCAACTGAGCTTATTGAACAAAATGGACAAAAAGCAATATCTATTACAAATTTTAAAGTTCTTCCCAAAAAAAATTATGACCGCGGTGATTGTGATTGGATTCTGCTGCTAACTGAACTTAGAACCGTACAGAACATACCAACAATTTGCAAAGAATACAAATTCATTCCAGATACAACAGTGAAACAGCTTACAACAAATACAGAAACATATCCAATTGGAAAAATTGCAGTAGTTGTCACAGCTGCACGAAAAGTTGGTTTCCAATATACATTTCAAACTAAAGATGGAAATTTCGATGACAATAGAGAAACGGTAACATAAATTACTTTGCAATGTTTTTATATTACTAGTTCCATCCTACATTTCAATTCAGTTTCAAAATTTAAAAAAAAAAAAAAAAACTTTATGTGTTCTTTTGCAGTTGCAGTTATTTGAAACATTTGCACCGCTCTATGATGAAATTGAGCAAGAATTGAAAAAAGGCCATCTTCCAATTATGTTATTCAAAAACATAACGAACAGAAAAGAACTGATGGACAGAACGCTTCGAACAATGCAAGCTACATTCATCACAAAATTGAACCCAGAAGCAACAGAAGAGCTCATAAAATTGAACCCTCCAACATTCTCTGTAAGTACAAATGAAACAATACCTCTACTACTCAATATGCAATTGTTTCTTCATCTGTTTCTATTTTGACATATACTACTTGTCCTCCTCTATGAACAGATAAAAGGAACATTGACAATTGCAAGCATTTACTCTACGCCATTTGAACCAGTTTGTGTTGAATGCAATTCACCAATACCAACCTCTACAATGATAGAGGAGAATACAGTTGATTGCCTAAAGTGCAATAAAAATTCGTCCTTTTCCTATTCACAGTGTCTTAATTGCATAATCAAGTCCAACAACACCAATTTGCAATGTTGCATCTGAAGCAAATTCCTCTTGAAATAGTTACTTCCCAACCTAGTGCATATGTCTTTTCAAGACTATGTTAAAAGGAAACAAGCAACAATGTATATGCTACGTGATTTCAAAAGCAATGGTACATTTACAATCAACGAAGACAACGAGATCCAATCTGTTGACAGCAACGGAAGCCCTACCAAGGCTAGGTATACTTATAATTACTCTTCATCTTTCAACAAAAAATCAGATATATGCAATTTAAATTATGCTATCCAAAATAGCAAGATTTGTACTAATTTTTCCCTTTTCTTTGTAGCACCAGCACTCCTTCAAACATTGGCTACAACATAATCACATAGTAATCCAGAAATCAGTGCAAATTTCTTCTCAATTTTTGTACAAGATTTTACTGCTCAAATCTGCCTTTCTCAAAGTGCAGTATGTCTGCAACATTTTGCCAGAACAAGAATGTTTTCATAGAACAATTACAAACAAAAATCACTAGTTATACCTATAGTGTTTCGTCTACCTATTCACAGATACTTTCAGACTTAATATATGTATATTTAAGAAATATAGCTTTTCCATTTGACATTTACAAATGTTTTCAGATTTCATACATATATGTTTAATGAATAGAACATGTCTTTAAAATCTGACATTATATATATAAATGTTATAAATCTATTTAAAAATTTCCTGAAAAAATATTTGTGCAGATATGATGCCTGGGCTACTTCCATTCTTCTGTCTTGTTGTTTATTGGTTTTGCAAAAATCATAATTGACATGTGGAACATTAATTCATCTCTGTAAAAGAGCGAGAGACACTAAGATTATTTGTCCATAGGATGTGCACCACAAGTAACCGCCTCTGCAAATGAAGCAAGGACATTAATTTTTCATATATTATTATTTATCAACTTTGAACAACATCTCTCAATTTGGGCAATATTGTTATGGTAACAGAAATAGTAAATCGCCATTTCTAACTCTATCCTTCCTTAGCTTATAAGTTTTTTTTTTTTTTTTTGCAGATTCCTATATTTACTGTTAATAGTAATGCACCAAATTCTATGTCTAAACATTGAACTAATACTAAAGTTAGTTTTATCTTCCCTGCTCCTCGCCTTTGTTATAATTTTATTTACAATATGATTTTTCTTCACCTGCACTTTACGACTGAAATATTATATATTAAGCATTATTGGGTCATTGATATTTATCCTTTTGATAAGTATTTGTTTAATAATTTTCACTAAATCTTCAATTCCATGAGATAATATATATAATCAATAAACTATGCACATACAGTACAGATGCCACAAATGGTTTGAACATTATTTCAAGCCAACAATACAAGTGTCCCTAGACTACTTCTAACACAGTGCCAAAAAGACTTCACTGTCTCACAAAATAACACACTCTGTCTTTTACAAAATGCACTACTGTGCAATGTAACACAGTGTCTCTGTTTTACAACATTGCTTTGTTTTTCTCTACTTCGCACTCTACTGTGCTTTCAAAATAAAAACATTACACTATCTATTACAATAGCCTCTCGGGCTTCTTACTTTATATATGCCTCGCATATTAAAACATAAAACAAAAACTATATGAAATGAAACTAAACTAAAGTTTGTGGGGCCTATTACAAATGCCCATTGTATATATTTAAAACAATACTACAAACCAAAAGTTGTAAAACCTTTTGTCGTGTGATAAAAAAATTAAAACATTTCATTTGCGAATACACTGTCGGACCTGAAAAGAGATTAAATCCGCTTCATAAACTGAATCGGGTCCAAAACATAATATTACAAAGCAGCCAATACAAAAAGTTCCGATGTTGATTGAAAGGCGGACCTGCAATCAACTATTAACTGCACCATATAACATAGATTGGATCCACACTTATAGCATAACAAATCGTTCAAATAAAAAACTCTGATGTCGATTGTTAATTAGACGCGAGTTCAACATTTAGCTGCAGCCTATAATATGCATCGAGTCCGGTTCCTTTCACTGTTCAATTGGGCAACAAACAAAACGCTTCCGATACATTTCAACTTGCGATACAATATGATAATGTCGCATGGTCTTGTGGACCCGCAGACCTTGGATTAAGTGGAGGGCGATTGTTATATGAAATAACATGCGATGAACTCATCGCATCAGACGATAACAGAAGGCTGTCGATTATATGAATTACTTCCGATTGCGATGAACGAATCGGAGCTTCCATCATCCACAAGACACTGTACTTGTGCACACAATACAACACAATATTTTTTTAATTGAATTGAAAATTAAAAAAATTATAAATATTGTCTCTTAAAAATTGAATTAAAAATAAAAATTTTATAAAATAAATTCCACCTTTTATCTTATTTTAGTACTAAAAATATTATTAGTACTAAGTTAGAAACAAAAATATTATTAGTACTAATTTATAAAAACCGATCATTGACAAGCATCAGGTAGTAGCTACTCTTTCATACCCATATTGATGCCAAAAATAAGCTATAAGCATATGTAGCAGATCTAATCTACACATGAAATACATATGCTCATGAGTCGTCCTAGTAATTATCAATTGGTTACCATCATCAACACAAAAGTTGTTATTACAAAACAAAGGCATGTAATAGCCATAATAGCTATCCATAAACATTTCCAACATCACATTGCAATATTACTATATTTAAACTAAGCGAAAGGTAGTCGCTACCTTGTAGCCTTGTTTGAGAATGTTTTGTTTCTAAAATATGTCATTATTCATTCCTCCAGACATTTATTCCATACATCACTGCCTTTCTACTGACTTCTTCTACATTGGTACTATTCCATGGATTTTTTTTCCCGCATTTTTTCTTTCTCGCATGATTTCGTACGCAATGTTATCAACTATTTCTATGTGACTTGTTGTCATTTAAAATATTTTATACCGATTATGGGATCAATTGTTGATGCCAATCCAAGATTACCATATGTCTTAGTGCTTTTATTATGCATGTAAAACAAACTTTTGATGCAAAATAAGTGTTTTGCAGGCTAGATATGTGTAGAATATGGTTTAGGAGTGGGGAATGTGTGCAAAGGTGATGACTCATTTCTCAATAAAATAAAATATATGGAAAAATACATATACTATTATAGCACAATAGAATCTCATCATTAGATAATGGTGCTCTTCATTTGAACAATTATTCAATTCAAATAAACAAAGAAATGGTTATTCCAAACCCAAAATGTATTGTGCTAATAAAGAACATTGAAGATAAGATGGAAGCCAAAAGAAAGACGAATTTAAACTGAAGCAAGTGACCATGTTGAAATATGCATCGAAAGAAAAGAGTTTTTGGTACTCAATTATTTGATGAAAGTTTCATTGTTGTAAGATTGTTCTTCCAATAATACCAAACAATGACATATGTTCACTTAAATTTCTAAAAACTTAACCCATAACTCTTTCAAACAAATCGATATTGGTCCTATCTTAAAGACATAGAAAAATTCGTTAGTTCGAACATTATGAGTTCATGAGGATGTACGGTTTTGTCCCAAAGCATAATGCCATTGCCTCCCAATTGATTTTTGTGAAGAAATAATGAGGATACTCCTCCACAATTTACTTTTGGATGAATACATGTCCAACAAATATTATAAATATTTAAAAGAGTGCAAAAAGATATATCCGCATATCCGGCACATCATAATTGAATAACTAATAGCACCACAACATATTCTTATAATAATTAGTCAAAAAAATATTAGACTAACTTTAATGCATATACCCATAAAAAGTAACAAATGGTGAATTATGCTTCAAATAAAATTAGACCTTTAGCTAAAGAAAAAAAATACGCTCGAGATAAATGAGATACCTGTCGACATTCGACTTCTCATTTAAAATTTTGAGTGTCGTGTTACATAGAAATTCCTCACAACTATGACAGTTTGGAGGAAATAACACTAATGCTAAGGGTTATATTGCAAATTAAAGGTAAAAACAAATATGTGAGTTATTGCATTTTTTTAATCAATTGCGACCATCATTCTTTGCAGACATTTAAAAAAAAATAGATATGAGAAAGGTGAGTTCTATAATTTTTTAGGTTGAACAATGAGAGGAATAATAGACATGTTAAATTTCAATCGTTGCTCGCACATTTCATTTCCTAGAAAGACAATCAGGAAGAATCAAAACTCTGTAACGAAAAGTATATTTGGAACGCTTTGGAAAATTTTGATGCATTACACAAATGTGGTCTAAAAAAACATTAGGGGAGAGATATATAAAATTGTTTTCCCTTTTAGTGTCTCAATGTCAGATCCACTTAAACATCACATCAATGAGTGTATATATACGCAGTTTTATTTCCAGGTGGAATATGTCAACAAATATCCATAGCATAGGAGTCTTCCAAGGATGTAGGCCATAAGCTACATTGAACATTACCGGACAAACAATATGTTTGGCTTGGAAAAACCATATATATGTCAGCTAGTAATTTTTTTTCTAATATTATACCATTGAACCCAATATCGATTTTAGCATGTTAAATAATAAACCATATTAATTATAATGTATAATTTGGGGGAGCAGAATGGCATATATTAACAACTGGAAAGACATGGAACTCGCCAAACTCGACTACAATAATGTGTACTCTATACACCGAAAGAAGTTTCACGAACTTAGAAGGTTCCACTTGCTATTGTTTTTTTAATTTAATGTTTCACTCATTTAATACCATCTTTCATACGTTTATTTCTTTTTGATTCAATGTTTCATTCATGTTAATTCTATCTTACATGCAGAAAACTAAGCTAGTTTATATCGCATTCATCAAAGGTGGCAGAAATCATTGGGTTTGGAAGATCTCAATTTCACACACGACCATGTGACGAAAATATTTTTCTCAATCTCCTCTTCTATTTTTTAACCAGATCTCGTTTCATGTAGACTCATTTTTACCAAATATACCACCCGCATTATCATTTTAGATGACTTACATGACGTGCATGGGTCTGTAGAAGACATCAAGTTGTTCATAGAAGAAATTAAAATGTTGAGATTTAATATATTACTGTGAAACGTTCCAGGAGAACTTCATGATTAAATGATATTATTGTACGATACACTTTATCAATCAGAAGGAAATATTTATACAATCAAATTCGAAGGGAGATTGTTATCTCTTCATAATTAGAAATACGAGAAATACATTATATATGTCTTAACTATGATTACATACAAAATACCTAAGGATTATTCAACATTACCTTCCTTAATCTAAAGGGACATCTAACATGCCAATTAAATATCTAAATTTTCAAACTTTTCATGTCCCAATGCTCTGGTAATGGTATATGAAATTTGTTTTGAAGTTGGACAACATGTGAGATGAATTGTTTTGGCCACTACAAGATGTCAACTTAAGTGATACTTGGTTTGCATATGTTCAGTTCAATCATGAAACTTTGGATTCTTGACCAGTTCAATTATAGAAGACCTGTCAAGTTAGAAAAAAAAAATTTCTTGTGTGATTTCCAACTGTTGGTTGTTGATCCAATATTCAACAAATAACTATAAGTAGAGACTTCATTCCTCCTATCTCCATCAAAATAAGAATTTGAATAAATAGTAATGTGGAAGTTTGAAATTTTGGAGTATTTGATGCCATATGTTTGAGTTCCTTTTAAATATTAAGAATTCTTTTTGCTGCTATCCAACGCCGCTCACAAGTTTGATGCATAAATCTGGAAAGTATTACAACAAAAAAGGTATATCAGGATGAGTAGTAGATAGATAAACCAAGCTTTCAACAAGTTTTATGTACTTTGCTAGATATTCAAATGGTTCTCCTTCTTCTGAAGTGAGTTTTAGATTTTGTTCCATTGGTGTAGCAATAGGAATACAATCCATCATTTCATATTTGTTCAATAACTTTCCAACATATTTATTCTAACATATAAACATAGGTTGAGGTTTTTGATCAACTTCAATTCGAAGATAATAATCAATTAAACCTAAATATTTCATATAAAAAGCCTTTGTAATTCCATTTTAATATGTGATATATATTCATAATTGTTCCATGTAATCATCAAATCATCAACATCGATAACTATATATACAACTTATATTCCAACATTATTAACAAAAAGAGTTGCATCATATATGTAAAAATTCTTATAATTCAACTTAAGAAGATGTTCATTTAGTTTCTCATATCATACATGTGGTTCTTGTTTCAAGCCATATAAATACTTCATTAATTTTCATACCTTTTTTTCTTTCCCTTTGACAGAATAAACTTCTGGTTGAAACATGTAAACATCTTCCTTCAAACCTCCATTTAACAAAGAAATTTCAACATCCATGTAATGAATTTTACATCCTTTTTCTGTTGCATTAGAAAACAAGGTTCTAATAGTGCCTTATTTAGTTGTAGCGAAAAATATATTTGTATAGTCAAAACACTCTTTCTATGCATATCCCTTTATTATATTCCTTTCATTGTGCTTCTCAAGTGAACCATAAACTTTTTACTCCATTTTCTCAACCCATTTGTAGCCAATATGTTTGATACCAATAGGAGGATCCATCAACCTCCAAGTGCCATTTTTTATGAGGGCATCATACTCTTTTTTCATTGCATAGCTTATGTATGCTTACAGCCATAATGGACATAAACTAGCTAGGGCGATGATAGCTTATCTCTGAGAAGATATGTGGCAGTTGCATGCCTCTGAATTATGTCACAATGAGGCTCGAAGGCCTATTTATTGTTGAGAAACACTCGAAAACCCTAAACATCCAAAAACATAACCCTAGGAGATGAAACACCAAACTATAGGCCCCATTGGGTTAAATTGGTACATCAATTTGTCGGGGTAATAACTTTGGCATACGATCTATGTTTTATATGCACGATACATCGTTAGAAATATTTATCTAAAAATCCTAATGATGAATGTTGAGTTAAACAATCATTTTCACCAACAGTGATCTTCCAAAAAAAACGTTGTTTAGGGCCTCAAAATGGCTTTAGAAGTTTAGGGAACGAAAAACTCTCAAAAATAGTAAATAATGATAAAATTAAGGAAACTGAAAAAACTAAAGGAAACAATGGTGGGTTTCCAAGGGGAATAGGTGGGTGGCCACCAATATCCACTTAGATCAGTATAAAATCCAATTTTCATGCCATGAATAAAATGAGGTACTAAATATATCTTCCATACTTAAATTAAATGGGAAGCAACATCATGTGAATTTTCAGAATACTTTCCTTTATTGAAATTAGTTGATATTTCTTTTAAATAATGTTTTCTCTTCTTCCATTAATATTATCCTAGGTAATTGTACAATTTGAAGTACTGTGTCGAATTTTACCACATTTAAAGTATTTTATACTTGTTTTATAACCAATTTTCCTTCTTCTTTTTTATCATTTTGTTGTCTATCTTCCTAATTATCCCCCACACCTTCCTATATAATTCCTCCTACCTCATACTCTTCTAATCTTAGTATTTCTGATTGATTCTTCTTGATGTTTTTGATATTTTTTAGCAAGACATGATGTTTTAGCATTAGAATTGTGTAGAGTATCTTTCTTGACAAAAGCCTTCTTTATTTCTATAGTTTTTCGTACTAATTTATAAAAATCTATATCTTTTAGCTTCCCACTAGCTTGGATATATTCCAAGTACTGTGAATAACCACGGGTGAGGGATTTTTTAAAGGCGGTAAGTTATAGATCCACTTCAACACCAGTAGATTCAATTTCATGATTGATGGCTTTAATTTCATAAGCGAGTTTCAATGGATCATTATCTTTCATTTCTAGATTAAAAAACTTCAATAATAACCGGATTATATCCAACTGTGAATGTGAATCATAAATCTCTTTCATTTTTTTTATATCTTCATCTATTGTTTCACTTTGAATAATGCATCTTCTTACCTCTTTTGAGCATGAAGTGGAGATTAAAGCATAGGAATGTTTATCGTTACTCTCCGAGATTGCATGGTATTTTTCCTCATCACATGCTTCTGGTGCATTACCTCATTTTCCTTCACAAACTCAATCCCAAAGATCATTAAAAATTTAAATTTTTCAGTATCGCTGCTGGTAATTTTCCTTTCCATAAAATAAAATTCCAACTAAAGACACCAACGAATTCATTTTTTCAAAAAAATAATGTAGAAAATTTCTTTTCATAAAAAAAATAATTATTTAAATGTATTACATTCTGTCCAAAATAAAAATTTTAGTTGATCCAAATACTGTCTATTTTAATTTATTTAGTCCCTAAATCAATAATTTGAAAAAATTCATTAGAGCATGACAATGTCCAATAGTGACTACAATATCTCAATATGTACACAAAATTCAATATGTGTGATAACACACAGCTTTGTCACATGCCTTGAGAAAAATATTAATATAAGGTGGTCCCATTAGACATGTAATAGTTAGAGTGGTTCCACATATGCATAAATGCTAAACTCAATCAAAAGTATAAATCAACTCTGTTGGATCCAATGGTGATTGGTAGCATGAGGCTTTCCGAAATTTAATAAGAAAGGTGGTCCCAAGAGGTGGTTTTACAAAAACATTCAACACACCAATAGACGGTTGTGATCTAATATGGGGGAACTCTACTGATTTTGAATAACACCAGCTTGTGGTGTCAGGTTGTTTCAAAAATCATAGTCCAGTGCATGACCCACATTCACCTCCCATGTTCTTTGTGAGGTTACACTCCACTAGGTCACACTCTACCTAGTTCCACGTCTAATTACTAACTCTGAAACTTATGCATTAATGGAGTTTGAACCAGGCTTTATGACTTCAACATTTTTCAAAACCTTGCACTCTGATACCTTTATTAAACATGCTTGGAGAACTTCATGATAAAATGATAGTCTTCTACTATACGGTTTATTAATAAAATTAAATTTGAAGGGAGGAAATTATGTCTCGATAACTAGAAATATGGGAAATACCTAATATATGTCCTAAATATGATAGTATGTCCATACAAAATACCGAAGGATTATTCAACAATTACATCTCTTTATGTCTGAAAATAGATGAGAAAAAAGTTTTTGAAATTATTTTCAGTTCTAAACTATGTATACATGCCCATTCTTGACTTTGTTTTAGATGGGATATATTTTTGTTGTAATAAATGGAAGAATACATGGAAATGTGCTTCCTCGGTTTGCACAATTTCGTTAATGAAATATTAGAAGAAAGGCGTAAGGACAATGTCATGATGTGCATGGATACATTAGAAGTTTAGTATGTATTAATATTATTGGTTTGATATTAAAGGAGATTTTCATTTTCGAGAAAGGTATAACTAAATAATAATTATGGACTTACCGATAATATGATATATGGCCTTGGGAGATCCAAAGTTAATCATACATGCAAGACGTAGAATGGTCAAATTTTGAATATGGGCCATCCTTCAATGAATTCAAAGAGACCACTATTATATCAACAACATGGGTAATTGTCATTGTGATTAGTGTTATTGTAGCTAAAGAGTTTCTTACATATCACATACTCTCCCAAATTGATTACTAATATATTTATGTCTCTTATGCTTAAAGGGGCGTTTTTTTAACGATACAATAACTTACCACATAGGCTACTAAATCTCTTGTAATACAATATATAGTCTGTGTCCTTCATCACTTTTTTTTGAATAGTTGCTAATTATGTGTAGGAAAAGACAGGTCAAGGAGAGATGGTTTCTGCCATACAATTTTACATGAAGGAACATCTCGAATTCTCAAAAGAAGAATCTCTCGAGCATGTTTATACTCTCATGGAAGACACCCTCACAGATTGTAAGTGTGAATTTGTAAAACTAAAATATGTGACAGAGAGATGCATGAGACTAGTTTTTTATATAGTGTGATATCAATGTAGGATATTTCTTGTAGGTGACTTGATACTAAAAAATTTGTGATGGAATAGTCCCTTGAAACTCTCCATAACACCAATAGAAACAAATTTTATTGAAACATGATAACTTTGTCGAATATGCACGCAAAACCAAAAATTCTTATTGAAACACTCATATATGCTAAGACGATATCAAAAAAAATGGAGACGAATCAATTTTTGTAGAGGGGGAATGTGAGTGGTGTTAGGTGTGGAGCTTGATTATCTTCTTTATTTAGATGTATCACCATGTTGGACCCCTATTCTTAACAGGTGGGCAATTCTGCCCATCATTTGATCGTCGTCAAGGCGGTCCAAATGCTAAAAAAAGATGTAAATTTCCTTCTACAATATTGTAATTTTTTAGTCAATATAGTTCATTCATTAGGCGAATAAGAAAAATAAATGGATAAGAAAAGTAAAAAGCTGGTGGTAAATGTTTACAAGAATTGAAAAGAGGTTGGGGAACAGTTAGAAATAGTTACCTACTCCTCTAGGATAAAGAACTGATTGCAGAGAGGAGTAGGGGGTCCGTGAATGGAAAAAAGAAGAAGGAGAGAGTGAAAAATTCTTGAGCTGGTATTAACCAGTGGAATTACAGTAGAAATTTCCTGAAACTTCTGGTTCTGACTGGACTGGGTGTCCTGAGGTCACAGCAGAAAGATTATTTCCACTTTTAACCCAAACCATTCAGCTTGGAGCACGGGGGCAAGGACGATGTAATAGCCTTACTTGATGGTTGGGAGGACCACAGCCAAATAATTTACATTCAGATAAGTATACATGCAGAACTAAACCTGATAGTTTCATGTGATTCTTATTTGTTAGAAATATTTTATCAGAATGGTAGGTACAATAATGTATAAGCTGTTGTATTTTCAAATGTTTATACAATAGTAAGAATATTCTTCACTCTTAGTAGAGGAATTACATTCAGAGTTAGAAAACTGTGATGTTTATTTCCTAAAAATCTCTTCTATAAAAGAATGTAGGAATTCTAGAAAACATTAGCAGTATTTCATGAAATAGGAATTAAATATAAAAAAATAGAAAAGTGAAGCTAAGCATAGATTTTCGGATTATATGTAATCTTCAAAGTAATTCAACTTACCAAGAAGAATCAATTCAATCTTAAGAAAAACAGAGTACTATGTATTGCAGAAAGAAAACATTTATAGTTCAAATCCTTATCATTTTATAGATAAGTTACACTATGTCAATAATTCTTGCTAATGAATGAGAAAGATAAAATAGTAATGTTTACAGTTATTTAAAATCTACAAGACTATTTGAGTTAACTATATAATGGTATAAACCATCAATAACAGCGAAATACTGTTAGTTGAAGGGTTAGGGTAAGCAACCCAATCCCAAAACCTAGTTGTCTTTCACCTATATAAGTTAGAAATACTCAGACATTGAAAAGAATGGTGGTTCGGACACCTGGGAGAACAATAGAGAAATTTATACTTTATTTTTCATACAAAATATGCATATTCAGTATAAGCAATATATGCATGTAAGAGCAACGTTAAACTAGGGTTCATTCAAGTAAGTTTGCATGAGATAGATTCGTAAAATTAAGTCATAGAAAACAACTGAGAAAGCATTTCATAATTCAGCCTTGAAACCAAATAGACAACCCAGTAAACGCATCGAAGAACACGGTCAAAATTTCAAGAGATTATACACAAATTCTATTAAACGAAGTTATATATTTCAGAAAGGAGAAAACCAAGCTAAAATTCATCAGTTCTTCTGACCTTAAAAACATTCAGAATAAACCCAGAAGTTCCACATTGTGGTATCAGTCTGGATTAAAACAAAACGGAAACCCTTTTAAACATTTACAAGTCCCATAGCTAAATGTTCTGTCTATTTCCATCAGAATATATTACAGCAATGTTTCCGTGAGGAACCATAATTTTTCTTAAAGGATTAATCGAACTGCCAAGACCAAACAAGAGAGTTTGTATGCATAAAGCATCCTAAGGGCCATTTGGGGAAGACGATAAAACCCTTAAGCATACCTGAATAAATCCTGAATAGGATAAGTGGAATGCCGAAATTTGTAACAAAAAACATTCTACAGAATAGAAATTGCTAAGAGGCTTCGAAAGCCTTACCTGCCAAAATAAAAATGATAATTGAAATGATTTTTTTGAACTGGAAGGATGTAATATGGATAACATAGTTTTGAAATTGATAAAATAGTAAACCCTACATTCGAACAGCTTACCTAAGAAGAGCGTTGAAGAAATTATGGCTGCCATTTCTCTCGTAACCATGCATCAAAGAGAAGAAAAAGGGATAAAGATCCATAACCGACTTAGCAATTAAACTATAATTTAAATGAGTAAAATTGAAAACAGAGGGTTTGAAATTGAAAACAAATATTATAGGGAAGGAGTGAGTAACTTGAAGACATAGCTAAATGGATGACCGGACGAAACAGAGCATGGAGAAAATCTTCATTTGCAAGCCAGTTTATAAGAGGCAAGTCTCCTCCAAATCCTGAGTCGGGCTTGTCGTTGCCATGGGCAGCCAAATTGTCCATTGAAACAGATAATCGACACGGTGGAAGAAAAACCCCAGTGAACCAGCACTTCGCCATAGAGAATGACATCCAGAGTAAACCCAATGCATAGAACTAGGGCTTGGCGGGATTGCCTAGGCCCAGTTCCCACCTCAGCCAGATGTCATCAAACCAATACAAGAAATCAATGGCATAGATTGGGTTTAGTTACCTTGTGATCATCGCAGGTTGTGTACACCACACAGGTGTCACAGAGAAATCCGAATGCATATCAATATGTATAAATTCCAGTACTATAATAGTTATGATTGCATTAAAACGAAATGACAGCTATGGCGGAGGAGCATTAAACCCATTGTGGTTGATATTTATTTTTCGATATTATTGTTGATTAATATACATATATTTCTGTAGATTATATATATATATATATATATATATATATATATATTTCTATTGATTATATATATATGAACTATTGAAATTACAAAGTCAATATGTTGCAGAACAAATAAAATTAATACAAATCTGTTATATCAGATTTGCAATCTTTTCTTATAGAGATACATTGAATAGTTTTGAATATTTACTATATGATAAAGTTATGAAGGATAAATTTCCTTTTAATGAAGTTTGAGTGAATGTGACAAGTGGTACTAGAGTAGGGTTCATACGTTGGGACCCTTAGGGTCAACTAATGATAAATCTGTGTGTAAATTATGCACAAAGAGAAACATAAAATAATTTATCCATCTAGCAGAAAACACTATGAGAAGAGGAACCCCGATGTAGCCCCCTCAAGACACATGGGAACCCCAAGTACAACCAGTGATGAACCCAGAGATGTGGGTCCAACTTAGTGTCGAACAAAAACAGAAAACTATTAGGCTGTTAGAAGAGCAACAACACCAAACCAGTTTCCTGTTAAATATTGTTCAACATCTGCAAGAGGAGATGGTGCACATTCGAAAAGATAATGAGCGATTACTACAAGACCAAGAAAATATTTTAAAAAGTCTGTCAGATAAACAAAACCAAGAGGTGGAACATCTCGGTAATGATAGAGGTGTGCAGGAAGAAAATGAACAGAAAGGGTGTATAGAAAGGGTTGAAAGGAGTCCCTCTCAGCGAAGTAAGAATACAAATTTTAACGAGGCAGAATCTAGTAACTTGTTTGATCCGCAAGAAGTTAAGAGACAGAAAGTAGAACTTCAAGGAGAATTTCGTAAAATAAAACCACCAACATTTGATGGTGAGGCTGAGGAGGTGGCAGAGGCTTGGTTAATAAATATGACAAGTATTTTCAGTTGTATGAATATAACAGCAACCTGAAGCTAGGTTAGCAATATGCCAGCTAAGAGAGAAAGCCACTCTGTGGTGGGAGGAGGTGAAGAATGTATGTAGTATTGAAGAACAAGACGTCACTTGGGAATCATTCCAGCAATAATTCAAGGACAAGTACCTGACTAAAAGATTTTGTGATGAAAAAGCTAAAGAATTTCATGATATAAAGCTAGGACAGATGACCATGGATGATTATATTACTAATTTTACCTCCCTATTATGCTATGTTCCATATCTTCGAGAGGAGAAGGCTAAGGTTCAGAGATTCCTGAGAAGTTTGCCAACACACATGAAAGAAATAATAGAATTTGTAAATCCTCAAACTATGGATGAAGCCATTCGTAAATCTTGAATGTGATATCAATAGTCCAAGGCGAAAGGGAAGGTTGGTAAGACTTGGAAGCCAAAGAAAGGACAAAAAAGCAATTCGAATTTCAAGGGTACCAAAAGTGGCAACTTTAAGAATTCTACACGTAATTCTGGCAGCAATCAATTTGGCAAAAATCATCAGAGGACTAGATGGCTAGCAGACGAAAAGCCTACAGAAGCATCAAGCAAACCTGATCAAGGGCAAGTGACAAAACCAACTTTAAAATGCTGGGGTTTTGGCGAATCACATTACTACAAAAACTGCCCATAGTGAACATGAAATGATGTTGTAGCAAACTTGCAGGAATCTTCTACTGTGGGTGATGTTGCAAGAAACATTCCCCGTATTAATGCAGCATTGGAGGACCGAGAAGCAGATTATCAGTGCACGATGATTGATCTGGAAGGTAAAATAATAACTTAGTCTGTTTCTATTTTAGTAGATCATGGCGCAAGTCTAAGCTATATTAGTCCTAGAATGGTAGAGTTGTGTAAATTGAAAGAACAAGAATTTAAAAGTTCTTGGCTAGTGCAGCTAGCCACAGGGGCAAAGCATAAAGTGACTGCTAAAATTCCAAACTGTATATTAGAAATTTCGAATGAGTAGTTACAAGTAGATCTGAATATTCTACCATTAGGATCATGTGATGTGTTGTCAGGCATGGGCTAGCTAAAAAAGCATTGGACCCTAGTAGACTATAAGGAAAAAGTTATTTATTACAGAATGCATGACTGAACCCGGAAGTAAATTCAAGGAATCAGAAAACCATTACAGCTACGCCCAATAACAACATCCCAAATGAATAAATGTATAAGGAAGGGATACCAGTTATGAGATTCAGGTGGGGTATGCAGATTATAAGGAGAAATCGCCTGTGATAGAAAGTATTCTGGTGGAGCAAGAATTCCTGAATGTTTTCCAAAAAACATACCTAGATTACCACCAAAAAGAGCCATTGATTTTACTATAGAACTAATGCCTGGAGCTTCTCCTGTGTCAAGGGCTCCTTATAGAAAGAGTGTGCCATAATTAATAGAGCTGAAGATGCAGTTGTAGGAACTGCTAGATAAAGGTTATATTCGCCCAAGTGTGTCACCTTGGGGATCACCCGTTTTTTTCGTGAAAAGGAAATATGGGACCATGCAGATGTTCATGGATTACAGGCAGCTCAACAAATTAACAATCAAGAATAAGTACCATTTACCAAGAATTGATGATCTATTCGATCAAGTGAAAGGGGCCACGCTGTTTTCCAAGATAGATTTGAGATTGGGCTATCACCAGATTCGAATCAAAGAAGAATACATTTTAAAGACAACATTTCGTACAAGTTATAGTCACTACGAATTTGTGGTGTTACCCTCTGGATTAACAAACGCATCAGAAACCTTTATGAGGTTAATGCATGGGGTCTTCCATCCTTTTTTGGATAATTTTGTGTTTATCTTTATAGATGATATCTTGATCTATTCCAAGAACCAGGAAGAGCATAAACAACATTTGAGGATTGTGTTAGAATTGCTAAGAAAACATCGGCTGTATGCAAAGTTCAGTAAGTGTGATTTATTTAAATCAGAAATCCAGTATTTGCAACACGTTATTTTCACTGAGGGAATTGTTGTTGATCTTGAAAAGATCAAAAAAATTATGGAATGGCGAGTACCCCAGAACATCGTAGATATTAGATCCTTTATGGGGTTAGCTGGATACCATTGAAGATCCATTGAAGGTTTTTCCAAAATTGCTTTCCTTATTACTTCCTTGTAGAAGAAAGGAAAAGTTTTCAAATGGAACACGGAATGCCAAAGGAGTTTTGAAAGGCTAAAATAGCTATTGGCTACAGCTCCTGTGTGAAGTGTAGCTAACCCCAACAAAGAATTCGAAGTATGTATGGACGCAAGTAAACAAGGTGTTGGGGCAATCCTGTCTCAGGAAGGCAAAGTAGTAGCTTATGAATCTAGAAAGTTGAAGGATCATGAGAAAAGATACTTTGCATATGATTTGGAATTGAAAGCAATAGTTCATGTGCTCTGGGTATGGAGACACTACTTGCTGGGCAAAAAGTTTGTATTAAAAACAGATCATAGCAGCTTAATGAGTTACTTCAAGCAAGCAAATTTGAACTCAAGATAGGCAAGATGGAATGCTTTCCTGAGTGAGTTTGACATGGATATTCAACATGTCAAAGGAAACTAAAATTGGGTAGCTGATGAATTAAGTAGAAAATTACATGATATATATGAGCTATATTACCATCAGCTATAAAATAGATTTTCAGAGCAAGTAAAGAAAGAAGCACAAAAAGATCCCAAGCACCAGTTTTTGTGGCATCAAATGGAAGAAATAAAAAAGCATGGAGGCAAATATGAGTATGGGATAAATGAAGATAAAATGTTAACCTTCAAGGGTAAGGTATACGTGCCTAATCGGTTGGACCTAAAAGAGATGATAATGAATGAATATCATCGCAGCAATTATGCAGGTCATTCGGGTTACCAGAAGATGTTGACCACAATTAGAAAGGTATTTTTCTGGCCTCGTATGTGAAAGACCATTTCTAAATATCTAATTAAGTGTTTGGAATGTCAACAGGTGAAGGTAGAGCATCAACATCCTGTAGGATTGTTGCAGCCCATACATATACCTGAATGGAAGTGGGATGTCATATCTCTAGACTTCATCATAGGCTTACCAAGGACGAAAAGACAAAATGATTCTATAATGGTTGTGGTGGATAGATTGAGTAAATATACACATTTTATACTCGTACAGTTTACTTACAAGACTATACAAATAACTGACATTTTCATGAAGGAAATTTTTAGATTGCATGGAATTCCAAAGACTGTCATTTTAGATTGAGATGTTAAGCTTACTTCTACTTTTTGGAAAACCTTGGTTTCAGGATTGGGTACGCAGATAAACTTCAGTACTACTTATCACCCCAAGACCGATGGTAAAACTGAGTGAGTGAACCAAGTTCTGGAAGACATGCTGCGCATGTATGTGATGAAGTAGCCAACTAAGTGGGAAGATTACCTGCACCTTGTTGAATTTTCTTACAACAAAAGTTATCAGTAATCTCTTAAAATGAGTCCTTTCAAGGCCTTGTATGGAAGATAGTGTCGCACGCCCATAAATTGGAGTAGCCCGAAGACAAGGCTAATTTTAGGACCTGAAATGCTTGCGGAAACGGAGATCTTATTGTGAGTTCGCAATAGGAGATCATGTGTATGTAAGGATCAAGCCAAAAAGGAGTACTGTATAGTGGGCCTCTTGTGCCAAATTGGCTACCAGATTTTGTGGACCCTTTGAGATTTTGGAGAGGGTAGGACCTGTAGCCTATCGACTAGCATTACCCAGTCATATCCGAGCACACAATGTATTTCATGTGTCTCTGTTAAAGCGTTATGTACATGATTCGAAGCATGTAATTCATTGACAGCATATAGAGGTAGGATAGTAATGAAATCCTAACTTGTAATGTGATTTCTTTTGCAAGAAATTGACCTGGAAATTGTTATTGTTTCAGGTAGAACCGGACAGAGAATTCCTGGTCGAGCTGCAATGCATGCTTGACCAAAGGGAAATCATGCTCCAAAAGCAAGCTATCACCCAGGTGAAAGTGAAATGGAAGCACTTCAGCCTAGATGAAGCTACTTGGGAGGATGAAGGTTTCATACGGAAGTCTTACCCAGAACTCTTTTCAGAGTCAAAGTTAAACACCGAGGACGGTGTTACTTCCAGGGGGGAAGTTGTCATAAGTAAATTATTGCTAACTAGTCGAATTACTAGTTAAGTAATTTTATTGTTGTTGTTAAATGAAAAACTAAGACAATTAATGTTATTTCAATAAATAAAAAAACTGTTAGGAAAAATAACTAGATAAGAAAAGTAAAACGCTGATGGTAAATGTTTCCAAGAACTGAAAAGAGGTTGGGGAACAGTTAGAAACAATTACCTACTCCTCTAGGATAAAGGACTGATTCCAGAGAGGAGTAGGGGTTTTGTGAATGGAAAAAAAAAGGAAAGAGTGAAAAATTCTTGAGTTGGTATTAACCAGTGGAATTACACTCAGAAATTTCATGAAACTTCTCGTTCTGATTGGACTGGGTGTCTTGAGTTCACAACAGAAATATTATTTCCACTGTTAACCCAAACCATTCAGTTTGAAGCACGGGGGCAAGGAGGATGTAATAGCCTTACTTGATGGTTGGGAGGACCACAGCTTAATAATTTACATTCAGATAAGTATAATTGCAGAACTAAACTCGATAGTTTCATGTGATTCTTATTTGTTAGAAATATTTTATCAGAATGGTAGGTACAGTAATGTATAAGCTGTTGTATTTTCAATTGTTTATACACTAGTAACAATATTCTTCACTATTAGTAGACTAATTACATTCAGAGTTAGATTAGTGTGATGTTTCTTTCCTAAAAAGCTCTTCTATAAAAGAATGTAGGAATTCTAGAAAACGTTAGCAGTATTTCATAAAACATGAATTAAATATCAGAATATAGAAAAGTGAAGCTAAGCATAGATTTTCGAATTATATGTACTTTTCAAAGTAATTCGACCTACCAAGAAGAATCAATTAAATCTTAAGAAAAATAGAGTACTATATATTGCAAAAAGAAAACATTTACTGTTCAAACCCTTACCATTTTACAGATAAGTTACACTATGTCAATAATTCCTGCTAATGAATGAGAAAGATAAAATAGTAATGTTTACAATTATTTCAAAGCTGCAAGAGTATTTTAGCTAACTATATAATGGTAGAAACCAACAATAACAGTGGAAGAATGTCAGGTGAAGGGTAAGGGTAAGCAACCCAATCCCAAAACCGAGTTGTCTTTCACCTATATAAATTAGAAATACTCGGACATTGAAAAGAATGGTGGTCCAAACACCTGGGAGAAACAAAAGAGAAATTTATACGATATTTTTTCATAAAAAATATACATATTCAGTATAAGCAATATATGCATGTAAGAGAAGCATTAAACTAGGGTTCATTCAAGTAAGGTTGCATGATATAGCTTCGTACATGTAAGCCATAGCAAACAGCTGAGAAAGCATTTCATAATTCGGCGTTGAAACCAAATATACAACCCAGTAAACGCATCAACAAACATGGTCAAAAGTTCAAGAGATTATACACAGATTCTATTAAACTAAGTTATATATTTCAAAAAGGAGAAAACCGAGCTAAAATTCATCAGTTCTTCTCATCTTAAAAACATTCGAGATAAACCCAAAAGTTCTGCATTATGGTATCAGTCTGAATTAAAAAAAAACGAAAACCCTTTTTAACATTTACAAGTCCCATAGCTAAATGTTTCGTCTATTTCCATAAGAATATATTACATCAATGTTTCCATGAGGAGCCATAATTTTTTCGAAAGGATTAATCGAACTACTAGGACAAAACAACAGAGCTTGTATGCATAAAGCATCCTAAGGGCCGTTTGGGCAAGATGATAAAACCCTCGAGCATACCTGAAGAAATACTAAATAGGATAAGTGGAATGCCAAACTTTGTAACGAAAAAATTTCCGCAAAAGAGAAATTGCTACGAGGCTTCGAAAGCCTTACCTGCCAAAATAAAAGAGATAAGCGAAATGATTTTTTTTTGAACTAGAAGGATATAATATGGATAACATAGTTTTGAATTGATAAAATAGTAAACCCTACATTCGAACAACTTACCTGAGAAGAGCGCTTAAGAAATTATGGCTGCCATTGCTCGCGTAACCCTGCATCACAGAGAAGAAAAAGGGATAAAGATCCATAACCAACTTAACAATTAAACTATAAGTTAAATGAGTAAAACAAAAAACAGAGGGTTTGCAATCGAAAATAAATATTACAGGGAAAGAGTGAGTAACCTGAAGACATAGCTAAATGGACAACTGGACGAAACAGAGCATGGAGAAAATCTTCATTTGCAAGCCAGTTTATAAGAGGTAAGTCTCCTCCAAATCCTGAGTCGAGCTCGACGTTGCCATGGGCATCCAAATCGACCATTGAAACAGATAATCGGCACGGTGCCAGAAAAACCCCAATGAACCAGCACTTTGCCATAGAGAATGACATGCAAAGTAAACCCAATGCATAGAACTAGGGCTTGGCGGGATTTCCTAGGCCTAGTTCCCACCTCATCCAGATGTCATCGAACCAATACAAGCAATCAATGACGTAGATTGGGTTTAGTTACCTCGTGATCATCACAGACTGTGTGCATCGCACAGGTGTCACAGGGAAATCTGAATGCATATCAGTATGTATAAATTCGAGTACTATAACAGCTATGATTGCATTAAAACAAAATGAAAAGTATGGAAGAGGAGCATTAAACCCATTGTGGTTGATATTTATTTTCCGATATTATTTTTGATTAATATATATATATATATATATATATATATATAGATATAGATATATTGATTATATATATGAACTACTAAAATTCCAAAGTCAATATGTTTCAGAACGAATAAAATTAATACAAATCTATTATATCATATTTGCAATCTTTTCTTATAGATATACATTGCATAGTTTTGAATATTCAGTATATGATAAAGTTATGAAGGATAATTTTTTTTTTTATGAAGTGTGAGTGTATGTGACACACAACAACCTTAACCTGATTGGATATTTAGCATGTATATATATATATATATATATATATATATACTTTTTTTTTATTTTTTACTATAGGTCACAATGTTTTCATATTTATAAAATGTATGTCAATTCCATATTGAGCATAGATGAAATCAGACATGGTGATCATACTAGAATTTTGTTATTTCCTTAGAAACACATTTTACAAGCCATTCTAGGAAATATGATCGAGAAATGTGTAATTCATAAAGTAGTAGTTTATACGTACTTATCTTCTATTAAAAAAAATTGTCTATGTATGTGTGTGGGGTGAGTGGTTAGTTTTAATTAAATACATTATAAAACATCAATAAATTCATTGTATGAAGGAAATGTGTTAACCTAAAGTTCTCACACACAGTTAAAAAATAAAAAATATATACATATTTTATTAATTTTCATTAAAAACTTTCTAACATTTTTTGTTTTATTCTGCATATTTTATTAATTTTAATTAAAACTTTATAACTTATTTTTTATTGTATTAGTTTTAATTAAAAATCAATAATTTTAATTTATGTCAGAATTAGCACAGCAGAAAACTAAAATTTATCACACACAGCAATAAAAACGAAGACAACATTTAACATGGTTCACCCAACCAATCTGGGCTACATCCACCAAACGGAGGTATTGGATTTCTTATTATTCAACAGGAGATTACAACAACAGATTTCTCACATCTGCTCTTCCTCTTCCTCACACCTCATTCTCATAGGTTTTTCCTCTACAGGATTTACAATTTATAGATGTAGAGAAGAAACTGAATAATAAATTCTATTCCATCCTATCACAACAAAATAGGATATAATATCTCCTCTTGCTGATTTGATGCCATCAGTTTTGCAACCAAACCTATTGTTGGCATTATCCATGAGATTTGTGCCAAAAATAATATGGAAAATCTCAACAATCTCTACCTTGACAACAATTAATCTGATACCTTGTTTCTTTATTATATTCATTTTTTCTGCAAGCCAAGAGAAGCCAGACACCATCGTAGCTTCTCTAATAAAACTGGTTTCATGAACATGTCTGCACAGTTTTCCTTTGTATGCACTTTTTCAAGAGAGACTCCCCATTCAGTGATAACCTGTCTTACAAAATGGTACTTTATAGGTATATTCTTTGATTTACTATGATAGGCTGGATTTTTAGCCAAATGAATTTCACTTTGATTATCATAAAATAACTTTATGTTGTCTTGCAACCTACCAAACTCACCAAGCAAACCTTTCAACCAAACCACTTCTTTGCAAGCATGTGAAGCAGCTATGTATTATGCTTCTGTAGTGGATAAAGCAACAATTTTCTGTAGCTTTGACATTCAACTAATAGCTCCACCTACAAGAGTAAAGACATATCCTGAAGTTGACCTTCTCTTATCCAAATCACCTGCAAAATCGGAATCAACATATCCACAAACAAATTCACTACTTCTTTTATAAGTGATACAATAATCACTTGTGCCTCTCAAATACCGAAGCACCCATTTCACTGCTTCCCAGTGTTCTTTCCCTGGATTTGCCATATACCTACAGACAACCCCAACTGCTCGTGTACAAACCATCGCATACATCAAACATCCTACTGCATTATCATAAGGTATTCGAGACATATATTCCTTTTCTTCATTTGTATTAGGACATAAACTTGAAGAAAGCTTAAAATGGGAAGCTAAAGGGACTGAAATTGGCTTCACATTGTTCATACCAAACCTTAAGAGTATTTTCTCAACATACTTATGTTGTGATAACCACAACTTACCATTGCTCCTATCTCTGAAAATATCCATTCCCAAAATGTGTCTTGCTGCTCCTAGATCTTTCATATCAAATGTCCTAGCCATTTGAGCCTTTAAATTGTTGATCTCTCTTATGCTTTTTCTTGCTAAAAGCATCTAGTCAACACATAATACTAAGATAATGAATATGTCATTACTTAATTTCTTAAAGTAAACACAATGATCATATTCACTTCTTAAATAATTTTGGCTCATAATGAAAGAATCAAATTTCTTGTACCATTGTCTCGGCGACTGCTTCAGACCATACAATGATTTCTTGAGCCTGCAGAAAAATTTCTTGTTGCGATTTTGAACCAACCCTTCAGGTTGTTCCATATAAATATCTTCATATAGATCTCCATGTAAGAATGTAGTCTTAACATCTAGTTGTTGTAATTCTAAATCAAGTAAAGCAACTAATGCTATGACAATTCGAATTGAAATTTTTTTAACAACTGGTGAAAATATCTCATGAAAGTCAATTCCTGCTTTCTAAGAAAAACCTTTCGCAACCAGCCTCGCTTTGTACATGTCTTATTTATCATCAACACCCCTTTTCAATTTGTAAACCCATTTATATCCTATAGTTTTTCTATCATTAGGAATTTCTATGAGATCCCATGTGGCATTCTTGTCTCGTGCCTTCATCTCATCCTTCATAGCTTCTTTCCACTTATCACTGTTAGAACCTTCTACAGCTTCCTGATAGCATAAAGGTTCATCATCATTAGCGGTTAAAGCAACTGAAGCAACATAATCATCATACCTTTTAGGAGGATGTCTGATTCTCGTGGACCTTCTTGAAGATGTTTCTGGTTCTTCCACAATTTGCTGAATGTTATTATCTGTAGGAACTTCTTCATGATCTTCATCTGAAACTTTTTCATCTTTACTATCATCAGTATTTGAACTGGTTTCAAACTGAATATGTTCAAACTTAGGTACATTTTCTTGTTTCAATTTATTGTCTACATCTGGATTATCAAGTGAAGATTCATTGAATTTAACATCTCTGTTAATGATGATCTTGTGAGTAGTAGGATCCCACAACCTGTATCCCTTAATCCCATCACCATATCCAATAAAGATATATATATTTTATTTAGGATCTAATTTAGAACACTGATGTTTCGGAATTAGAGCATATGCATCACAACCAAAAACTTTCATTTTAGAATAATCACAAGGATGACCTTTCCACACCTCTTGAGTAATTTTGCATCCTATTGCAGTTGATGGTGATTGATTTATCAAATAGCAAGTCGTAGATACTACTTCTGTCCATAATTCCTTTTGTAAATTGGCATTGCTTAGCATACTTCTTGCTCTTTCTAAGAGTTTCCTGTTCATGCGCGCAACAACTCCATTTTGTTGAGAAGTATAAGTAGTAGTTCTATGTCTTTCGATCCCACCTTCCATACAATAATTATCAAATTCCTTTGAAATAAACTCACCACCATTGTCAGATCTTAAACATTTAATGGTTCTTCTAGTGATATTTTCTACTAATGCTCTAAACTGCTTGAAAACTGTGAATACATCAGACTTTCTTTTAAAAATGTAGACCCATAATTTTCTATAGAAATCATCTATAAAAGATAAAAAATTTGATGATCCTCCATATGACGTTGTAGGAGATGGACCCCAAACATCGGAATGGATATAATCAAGAATTCCTTTACTAGTATGTTTTCTAGTTTTAAATTTTTGCTTGCTTTGTTTCCCATAAATACAATGTTTGTAGAAATCTAAATTAAAAGATTTTAAACTAGGAAGTAACATATGATCAGATAAAAATTTTAATCCTCTTTCGCTCATATGGCCCAATCGTTGATGCCATAATCAAATAGAATCATTGTCGTTTTCAGATACATTTGAAACATGATCTGAATCTGTTCTTCCTTCTAACTGAAAGAGATTTCCAACCTTCTTTTCTTTCATTACTAATAGGATTCCTTTGTAAATTTTCATTACTCCACCTTAAATAAAAGTTTTATATCCATTTGTTTCTAACACTCCTAGAGAAATAAGATTTTTTCTGAGTTGAGGCACATGTCTTACGTCAGTTAAGATTTTATTTGTCCCATCAAACATTTTAATCTGAATGCTTCCAATTCCCACAACATTACATGAGACATCATTGCCAATTAAACTACTCCATCATTGATTGATTTATAAGATTTAAACCACTCTTTATGAATGCACATGTGATTGGACGCACTAGAATCTAACAGCCAATGTTGTTCATGATTTGACAAATTAACTGATAACACTTCATCACTCATACCTGAACCGGATGTTGAACCTGAACCTGTATCTATCGTGTTTTCTTCTTTATTTTCTGTTGAAGAGTCTCCTTTGGATGTTTGCTATCTCTTCCAACAATCCTTCTTCAAATGTTTCGATTTTCCGCAAAAACCAACATTTTAGCTTACTCTTCTTCCCTTTTCATTTTGACCGAGAGTTTTTTTTCTTCTGATTGAAGCGTTTTTCTTTAGATCAACCTCTAACCATCATTGATTCTAATGTAGAGGTTTCTAAATTTGACCTTTTTCTGGTTTCTTCAGACAGCATAGCTCCAACAACATCATCGAATTCAAGGGTTTCTGATGAACTAAGACTTATAGAAGTAACAAAATGATCCCATGACTCAGGCAGAGAACATAACAGAGTTACAAATTTATCTTCTGAATCAACTTTTACTTCTATGCTATCTAACTGCACCAAGAGAGTATTAAAGGTATTCAAATGATCGGTTATAGTTGTATCTTCCTTCATGTGCAAGTTGTACAACTGTCTTTTCAGAAGGATCCTATTGGTTAAGGATTTAGTCATGTACATTTTTTCTAGCTTTGTCCATAGTCTAGCGATTGTTTTCTGTAACATGATGTTAAATAAAACATCAACTGCCAAACACAATTGTATGCCTCGTAGTGCTCTGTCATCGATGTCACTCCATTCGTCATCTGTCATGGCAAAAGGTTGTTTTTATTTTCCCAAAAGGGCCTTCGCCACACCTTGTTGTATGAGTAAATCATGCATCTTGAATTTCTAGATTTCAAAGTTATTTCTACCATTAAACTTCTCGATCTCAAACCGAGCACTTTGTGTTTTTGACATAGTTAATTTAACTTCTTCTAACTCAACACATGAAAAACTTCACACAACACTTTCATTAACATCACATGCATCAGCTTTCAACAAAAAATTAAGGATACCTTAAATGTGCCATATCCTATTACATTCAGAAACATTAGAGCAACAATGATCCAAACAATAGCCAAGAAAGTGCATCCTACCTACTCCAAAAAGTAGCATCCTTTGTGATTCTCCTCCACGGCAACTCTCATTCCATATGTCATATCCTTTGTAAACAAGTGAACTGTTTACAACGCAGATCCATCCCACGGCTCTGCACTAGTCTAACTAACGCCACTGCTGGTTTATCGTAGCCCAATCAGTGGTGAGGCATAGATCCGTCAATCATAACAACACTCACAAATCAACTTCACTTTACTGTTTCTTTGGCAATCGACCACCTTACATGGCCATGCAGTACTCTACTTGCAGGTTCGTTGATTCTGATATCAACACCAGCCTTCAACCGGCCTTACAGTTCTCTACTTGCAGGTTCATTGATTCTGCTATGGACAACAACCTTCAACTGGCCCTTGGACGAGAGCTCATGACTCTCGGATGGGAACTCACAGCCATATCACAGCTCGACAGTGCACCATCAAAAAACCCCAGCGTCTCTTTGTTTTGTCATGTCAAACACAGATCTGGTCTTCGAGACACTCAAACGAACTTGGCTTTTGTCTACAGCCAAGCTTTCACATGTCTTCGACATAGCGCCCTTTGGAAACTCATTAACTCAGGCTCTCCTCTGCTCTGCAATCACGCAATGCTTACTCTCACACGGCTCTGATACCAATTGTCAGAATTAGCACAGTAGAAAACTAAAATTTATCACACACAAAAATAAAAAAGAAGATAGCATTTAATGTGGTTCACCCAACCAATCTGGGCTACATCCACCAAATAGAAGTATTGACTTTCTTATTATTCAAAAACAGATTTCTCACATCTTCTCTTTCTCTTCCTCACACCTCAGTCTCATAGGTTTTGCCTCTACAAGCTTTACAATTTATAGATGTAGAGAAGAAACTGAATAATAAATTCTATTCCATCCTATCACAACAAAATAGGATATAATATCTCCTCTTGCTGATTCGATGCCATCAGTTTTGCAACAAAACCTATTGTTGGCATTATCCATGAGATTTATGTCAAAAATAATATGGAAAAACTCAACAATTTCATTGTCCTACTATTTTATTAATATTAGATAAAATTGATATAGGTGTATATTATAGAGAGACAATATATATAGATGATCTCTAATTCTTCTCATTTTTATTATGAAATTAATACATGATACGCACCTATATAAAAGGCTAAAAAACATCCATGATAACTCTAGATTTATCCATCTTTCAAAAGGATCAAATGTAGTTAAACAATTATGGAAGCCAATCCTTTTATTTCATTTTAAAAATGCACTACATTAAAAATTCATCTTACATCAAATCTCTTCATTTGCAAACCTTACACTTCTCAAAATTTGATAAATGTAATATTAAAATGAATCTTATAATGGAGTGCGTTTTAAATTTTGATACTAGTAGATTGCATGTTTTACACTTTATTATAATATTTTACCAAATTTTATTATTAGATAACGAATAAAATAGATCTTTAAAATGAAAGGAATGGGTTCAATAAACAACTATCCACCCCGTAAACAAAACATCATTGGGTGGGAAGTTAAGGATTCAATAGCGTCCCCCTTCCTTTCCGTAACATGTTTTATTGTGTTACTCTTTCCATAGAGTTTACTGATAGAGTTTTCTTGAAGAATTTTCCTCTCCTATAAACCAACTGATAAGAAAAATTAAAAAAAACATCACCAATATGAAATCGACAGCTCAAACATACAAAAACATATTAAAACATATAAATAGAACCACTCTGAATCTTATACAAAAACCTAAAACCACATCGGAGTACTCCAAAACCAATCCCATCAGCTACCTATTAGAAGTCGACACATTAATTAATTTTATTTCCAATCAACTTTGCGTGTAAAGAATTTCCCTTTGCTCGGACATGCAGTTCTGATCTGTCAAACAAATCGTAACACCTATGCCAAAAGAGAACATCTAACAACAATCTAAACAAAACCTCGAACCTGGGAAAACACATACAGGAAAAATTAAAAAATTAAAAGAAAACGAACCATAAAACCGAAAAGAGGAATAGCCGAAACATAGAATGCTCTTTGAAAAAAAAAACACTACCAACAAACCCGGAAAGAACAAATCGAATACTTCATTCCTTGGAAAAGTAAAACGCATGCCGTTATATAGCTCAACTAGCACTCAAGTTGTACACAAGCTTTCTCCATTTCCTTCAGTTTTCTCCACTTGAACTATTATAACAACCAGCCTAGATCCATCTAACTCTGGATCTATCATGCGCCGAGAGGGATCAAATCTCTCGAGGTGCAAACCTATTTTTTGAGTGCAAAATTGAGGAAAGGTTTGCACCTCGAGAGATTTGATCCCTCTCGGCGCATGATAGATCCAGAGTTAAATGGATCTAGGCTGGTTCCAGTCGGAGGCATCAACGTCACATTTTTTAGATTATTAAAATTTTTGTATATTTTTGAGATGTAAGATAGATCTAGGCTGGTTTCAGTCGTGTTCTGCCAAGGAAAATCTATCAAAGATATGATTAATTTTATCAGTAATATTTAAATATATCAAATATTAATATAATCATTTTAAATATGCTAAATATTTCTGAGATTGACTTGGTCATTTTAATTTTAAATTTTCTTAGCTAACTCGGTTCGTTGAGATGATAATTATTGTTAATAACTATAATGATGAAAAATGATAAAAAAAAAATTTTAAAAGCAAAGTGACAATAATAGTGTTGAAAGATAGAAAATGTCAATAATAAGAACATACTCATGTTACAATCAATCTCAAACTATTTTCTTCTACTATTCTTATTTCCTCCCTTGTTATTTTTGTTATCTTTTCATATTGATTATATGAAAAAGAAAATTTAAATCGTAAACCATTTAAATCTTTAGCTCGATCTATTGTAGTCAACATGATACCTTGTCTCTCTTGCTCTCCAATATTAATAGCTTAAATTACTATAACAAAAAAATCAATCTACATTGTTAATAACTTTTTGTGCTTACACTAAAATCAATGCATATTGTTAATCCAATCACTTTAATATTAATGTACCATCATATATCCAATTACATCAAATCATAAATCAAAATATACATTGAAATCAATGTGTTTAATGCAAGCAATCAAATAAGATTAGAAAATAACTTCTACATTGAAATCGATGCACCTAATACAATCAATCAAATAAGATTAGAAACCAACATCTACACTGAAATCAATGCATTTACTCAAAGCAATCAAATAGCATTAGAAATCGCCATCTACACTGAAATCAATGCATTTAGCGCAAACAATCAAATAGTATTAGGAATAATCTACATTGAAATCAATGCATCTAGTGCAAACAATCAAATATAATTATAAATCGACGTCTAAATTGAAATCAACACATCCAGTGCAAGCAATCAAATAGTATTAGGAATCATCACCTACACTGAAATCAATGCATCTAGTGCAAATAATCATATATCATTAGAAATAAATATCTACACTAAAATCGATGCATCTAGTGAAAATAATCAAATAGGATTATAAATCACCATCTCCACTTAAATCAATCCATCTGGTGCAAAAAATATTCTTCCCTCTCTCCACCCTCCATCCATATCTATATCCCCATCCATCTCTTCTTCTTTTTTGTCTCTATCTCACCCCCCTAAACACACACACTCTCACACTCCATATATATCATTCTCTTTGTCGATCACCCTCTCTCCCCATATCTCTCTTCTTCCCTCTCTTCCCCTTCTCTCCCTCTTCTCCGCTAATATCTCTCTTTACTCCTTTTGTCCTCTCTCTCTCTCTCCATCTTCCTTATCACTCTCTCTCTCTCTCTCTAGGAACCAACATCTACACTGAAATCAATGAATTTACTCAAAGAAATCAAATAGGATTAGAAATCACCATCTACACTGAAATCAATGCATTTAGTGCAAACAATCAAATAGGACTAGAAATCATCTACATTGAAATTAAGTCATCTAGTGCAAGTAATCAAATATAATTTTAAATCGACATCTAAATTGAAATCAACACATTCAGTGCAAGCAATCAAATTGTATTAGAAATCACCACCTACACTGAAATCAATGCATCTAGTGCAAGTAATCAAATATCATTAGAAATAAAGATCTACACTAAAATCGATACATCTAGTGCAAATAATCAAATAGGATTAGAAATCACCATCTCCACTTATATCAATCCATCTAGTGCGAAAAATATTCCTCCCTCTCTCCACCCTCCATCCATATCTATATCCCCCTCCATCTATTCTTTTTTGTCTCTCTATCTCACCCCCCTAAACACACGCGCTCTCGTACACCATATATATCAATCTCTTTTTCAATCACCCCCTCTCCCCATCTCTCTCTTCTTCCCTCTCTTCACCTTCCATCTATATCTCTATCTTCCCCTTGTCTCCCTCTCCCCCACTAATATCTCTCTTTCCTCCTTTTGTCCCCTCTCCCTCTCTCTCCATCTTCCTTATCACTCTCTCTCTCTCTCTATAGAAACCAACATCTACACTGAAATCAATGCATTTACTCAAATAAATCAAAAAGGATTGAAAATCGCCATCTACAATGAAATCAATGCATTTAGTGAAAACAATCAAATAGGATTAGAAATCATCTACATTGAAACCAATTCATCTAGTGCAAGTAATCAAATATAATTATAAATCGACATCTAAATTGAAATAAAAAAATTCAGTGCAAGCAATCAAATTTTATTAGAAATCACCACCTACACTGAAATCAGTGCATCTAGTGCAAGTAATCAAATATCATTAGAAATAATTTTCTACACTAAAATAGATGCATATAGTGCAAATAATCAAATAGGATTATAAAACACCATCTCCACTTATATCAATCCATCTAGTGTGAGAAATATTCTTCCCTCTCTCCACCCTCCATCCATATCTATATCCCCCTCCATCTCTTCTTTTATGTCTCTCTATCTCACCCCCATAAACACACACACACTCTCGCAATCCATATATATCAATCTCTTTGTCAATCCCCTCCTCTCCCCATCTCTCTCTTCTTCCCTCTCTTCACCTTCCATCTATATATCTATCTTCCCCCTCTCTCCCTCTCTCTCCATCTTCCTTATCACTCACTCACTCTCTCTCTCTCCACCTTTCTCTCTCTATTTCTTTCTTCTTACCTCTCTCCTCCTCCCCCTCCAAGTCCATCTCTCTTTCCCTCCCTCTCTCCACTCTCTCACATCCTCTCTCTTCCTTCCTCTCTTTCCCTTTCTCTCCCATCTCTCTCTCCCTCTCTCCCTCTCTTCACCCACCAACTATGTTACTATATCCCTCCCTCTCTCCTTATATCTCCTTCTCCCCCCTTATCTCCATCTCTCCTTATTTGTCTCTTTATCTCAGCCGCAAACATACACGCTCTCTCTCTGTCTCTCCCTTGTCACTCCTCTCTCTCCACTTCTCACTCTTTATATTTCTTATTTCCTACATCTCTCCCCCTCCAACTCCATCTCTCTTATCGATCCCTCTCTCCTCCTCTCTCTCAAGTCCTCTCTCTCGTCCTTCCTCTCTCTCTCTCCCCTAAATCCCTCTCCCTTCCCTGATATCTCTCTCTCTCCAATACTCTCTCTTCCCCCATCACTCTCCTCCTCTCTCTCATCCTTCCTCTCTCTGCCTTTCTCTCCCACCTCTCTCTCTCTCTTTTCCCTCCAATCCTCTCTCTTCTCCCATATCTCTCTCTCTCTCTAATCCTCTCTCTTCCCCCATCCCTTTCTTTCTCTCTCTCTTTCCACCCCTCTTTCTCTCCAACTACATTACTATTTCCCTCCCCCTCTCCTTCTCACTTCTTCTCTCCCCCCTTCTTTCCATACATCTTACTTTGTCTCTTTCTCTCACCCCTAAACATACACACACTCTCTCCATCTCTCTCCATCTCACCCTCCTAAACACACACACTCTCGCAATCCATATATATCAATATCTTTGTCAATCCCCTCCTCTCCCCATCTCTCTCTTCTTCCCTTTCTTCACCTTCCATCTATATCTCTATCTTCCCCCTCTCTCCCTCTCTCTCCATCTTCCTTATCACTCACTCACTCTCTCTCTCTCTCCACCTTTCTCTCTCTATTTATTTGTTCTTACCTCTCTCCCCCTCCCCCTCCAAGTCCATCTCTCTTTCCCTCCCTCTCTCCACTCTCTCACATCCTCTCTCTTCCTTCCTCTCTTTCCCTTTCTCTCCCATCTCTCTCTCCCTCTCTCTCTCTCTTCACCTGCCAACTATGTCACTATATCCCTCCCTCTCTCCTTATATCTCCTTCTCCCCCCTTATCTCCATCTCTCCTTATTTGTCTCTTTATCTCAGCCCCAAACATACACGCTCTCTCTTTGTCTCTCCCTTGTCACTCCTTCTCTCTCTCCACTTCTCACTCTCTATATTTCTTATTTCCTACATCTCTCCCCCTCCAAATCCATCTCTCTTATCAATCCCTCTCTCCTCCTCTCTCTCAAGTCCTCTCTCTCGTCCTTCCTCTCTCTCTCTCCCCTAAATGCCTTTCTCTTCCCTGATCTCTCTCTCTCTCTCTCTCCAATACTCTCTCTTCCCCCATCATTCTCCTCCTCTCTCTCATCCTTCCTCTCTCTCCCTTTCTCTCCCACCTCTCTCTCTCTCTTTTCCCTCCAATCCTCTCTCTTCCCCCATCTCTCTCTCTCTCTCTCTCTCTATTTCTAATCCTCTCTCTTCACCCATCCCTTTCTTTCTCTCTCTCTTTCCACCCCTCTCTCTCTCCAACTACATTACTATATCCCTCCCTCTCTCCTTCTCACTTCTCTCCCCCCTTCTTTCCATACATCTTAATTTGTCTCTTTATCTCACCCCTAAACATACACACTCTCTCTCCATCTCTCCCTTATCACTCTCTCTCTCTATTTCTTCATAGTTATGTAAACTAATGAACATAAATATTCGTAAATATAAAGAAGATTATGGAGTAAATATGAAAAGAGGTTTTATTTACTTACCATACCCCTAGTTTATTTATATTTTTATTTATTTACCATACCCCTTTTCTTTACTATGGTATTTGGCCAATAGGCTTGTTATATAATTAGATTTTTATTTATAATCCTATTTGATATATTGTTATTTATTTACGTTACCTCTTTATGCCTCTTTTATATTTATTTATTTACCATACCTATTTATATCTATTTTATATTTATTTATTTACTTATCATACTTGTTTATACCTCTTTTATATTTATTTATTTACCCATGGTATTTGGCCCATGGTATCAATATTAATTTGTCCCATGGTATTCGTCCCATAGGCTTCATCTAAATAAAACCTCTTTTAAAAGTTTTTTTAAATATAAAAAGGTTTATGGAATAAATATAAAAAGAATTTTTATTTATTTACCATACATCTAGTTTATATATTTTTTTATTTATTTACCATAGCTCTGGAGTAAGTATAAATTCATTTTACAAATATTTAATTAAAAGAAATATTAAAAGATTTTGGATTTTGATTGTTTGTATTGAATTAACTCTTTTCTTTTGATTTAGAAAATGGTATTGACTTTAGTAAAGAGTAAATATGTTTAAAATTTTACTTAATTTGGAAATTCAATGTGGTAATTTTTTTTGTTAAAGGTAAATTTATGATCCATTCAAATTCACGTATATAATTTATTATCCATTCAAATTATATAAATAATACATAATTGTATTAGAAATTGATATATGTTCTAACACAATGCGATTTTTATTTTTTATTTTTTATTTTTAATTTAAAATAAAAATGACACCTTATTTTTATTTTTATTTAATTTAAAATTTCACTTCGACATTGAGGACGTGACCACGACATCGAGTCATGCGGGCTGTAGATGCGCCTCTCAGCACCTTACTCTGACATGTGATCTAGGATAAATTAAATTCAAACTCAAACGTTATTAGGTATTTTATTTAAAACTTTGCAACCTATTAAAGAACTTAAAACAATGGCTGAACTATCATAGTTCGCGACTTTAAATGATTTTATTTTTCCAAAAAAATTAAAGTGTAATGGTAATCGATATTACGTAAATCTCCCTGAATCAACATTTTTTAATTGGCTAGTTAGTGGTAAGTGCAGGGTTCCGATATTCCAATTGCTCCAACAATGATATTTCAATTGTTTTAACAAATGGTATAAGAGTTTGATTCCCACAGATTTTGTGCTTCAATTTTAAGCAAGATTATGTTGTGAGTTGCTTCAGCCATTTATTAAAAAAAGCTTAAAACAACTCCTGAAATGTTATAGTTCACCACTTTAAATGATTTTTTTTTTCCAAAAATTTAAAATGTAATGGTAATAGATTATGTAAATCTTCCTGAATCAATCAAATAGTATTAGGAATAATCTACATTGAAATCAATGCATCTAGTGCAAGCAATCAAATATAATTATAAATTGACGTCTAAATTGAAATCAACACATCCAATGCAAGCAATCAAATAGTATTAAGAATCAACACCTACACTGAAATCAATGCATCTAGTGCAAGTAATCATATATCATTAGAAATAAATATCTACACTAAAATCGATGCATCTAGTGAAAATAATCAAATAGGATTATAAATCACCATCTCCACTTAAATCAATCCATCTAGTGCAAGAAATATTCTTCCCTCTTTCCACCCTCCATCCATATCTATATCCCCATCCATCTCTTTTTTTTTGTCTCTATCTCACCCCCCTAAACACACACACTCTCGCACTCCATATATATCATTCTCTTTGTCGATCATCCTCTCTCCCCATATCTCTCTTCTTCCCTCTCTTCCCCTTCTCTCCCTCTCCCTTGCTAATATCTCTCTTTCCTCCTTTTGTCCTCTCTCTCTCTCTCTCCATCTTCCTTATCACTCACTCTCTATCTCTCTAGGAACCAACATCTACACTGAAATCAATGCATTTACTCAAAGAAATCAAATAGGATTAGAAATCGCCATCTACACTGAAATCAATGCATTTAGTGCAAACAATCAAATAGGATTAGAAATCATCTACATTGAATTTAAGTCATCTAGTGCAAGTAATCAAATATAATTATAAATCGACATCTAAATTGAAATCAACACATTCAGTGCAAGCAATCAAATTGTATTAGAAGTCACCACCTACACTGAAATCAATGCATCTAGTGCAAGTAATAAAATATCATTAGAAATAAATATCTACACTAAAATCGACGCATCTAGTGAAAATAATCAAATAGGATTAGAAATCACCATCTCCACTTATATCAATCCATCTAGTGCGAGAAATATTACTCCCTCTCTCCACCCTCCATCCATATCTATATCACCCTCCATCTATTCTTTTTTGTCTCTCTATCTCACCCCCCCTAAACACACGCGCTCTCGTACTCCATATATTTCAATCTCTTTTTCAATCACCCCCTCTCCCCATCTCTCTCTTCTTCCCTCTCTTCACCTTCCATCTATATCTCTATCTTCCCCTTCTCTCCCTCTCCCCCATTAATATCTCTGTTTCCTCCTTTTTTCCTCTCTCCCTCTCTCTCCATCTTCCTTATCACTCTCTCTCTCTCTCTCTATAAACCAACATCTACACTAAAATCAATGCATTTACTCAAATAAATCAAATAGGATTAGAAATCGCCATCTACACTGAAATCAATGCATTTAGTGCAAACAATCAAATATGATTAGAAATCATCTACATTGAAACCAATTCATCTAGTGCAAATAATCAAATATAATTATAAATCGACATCTAAATTGAAATCAACAAATTGAGTGCAAGCAATCAAATTGTATTAGAAATCACCACCTACACTGAAATCAATGCATCTAATGCAAGTAATCAAATATCATTAGAAATAAATATCTACACTAAAATCGATGCATATAGTGCAAATAATCAAATAGGATTATAAATCACCATCTCCACTTATATCAATCCATCTAGTGTGAGAAATTTTCTTCCCTCTCTCCACCCTCCATCCATATCTATATCCCCCTCCATCTCTTCTTTTTTGTCTCTCTATCTCACCCCCCTAAACACACACACTCTCGCAATCCATATATATCAATCTCTTTGTCAATCCCCTCCTCTCCCCATCTCTCTATTCTTCCCTTTCTTCACCTTCCATCTATATCTTTATCTTCCCCCTCTCTCCCTCTCTCTCCATATTCCTTATCACTCACTCACTCTCTCTCTTCACCTTTCTCTCTCTATTTCTTTCTTCTTACCTCTCTCCCCCTCCCCCTCCAAGTCCATCTCTCCACTCTCTCACATCCTCTCTCTTCCTTCCTCTCTTTCCCTTTCTCTCCCATCTCGCTCTCCCTCTCTCTCTCTCTTCACCCACCAACTATGTCACTATATCCCTCCCTCTCTCCTTATATCTCCTTCTCCCCCCTTATCTCCATCTCTCCTTATTTGTCTCTTTATCTCAGCTCCAAACATACACGCTCTCTCTCTGTCTCTCCCTTGTCACTCCTCTCTCTCCACTTCTCACTCTTTATATTTCTTATTTCCTACATCTCTCCCCCTCCAACTCCATCTCTCTTATCGATCCCTCTCTCCTCCTCAATCTCAAGTCCTCTCTCTCGTCCTTCCTCTCTCTCTCTCTCCCCTAAATCCCTCTCTCTTCCCTGATCTCTCTCTCTCTCTCTCTCCAATACTCTCTCTTCCCCCATCACTCTCCTCCTCTCTCTCATCCTTCCTCTCTCTCCCTTTCTCTCCCACCTCTCTCTCTCTCTTTTCCCTCCAATCCTATCTCTTCTCCCATATATATATCTCTCTCTCTCATCCTCTCTCTTCCCCATCCCTTTCTTTCTCTCTCTCTTTCCACCCCTCTCTCTCTCCAACTACATTACTATATCCCCCCCCCCCTCCTTATCACTTCTTCTCTCCCCCCTTCTTTTCATACATCTTACTTTGTCTCTTTATCTCACCCCTAAACATACACACTCTCTCTCCATCTCTCTCTATCTCACCCCCCTAAACACACACACTCTCGCAATCCATATATATCAATCTCTTTGTCAATCCCCTCCTCTCCCCATCTCTCTCTTCTTCCCTTTCTTCACCTTCCATCTATATCAATATCTTCCCCCTCTCTCCCTCTCTCTCCATCTTCCTTATCACTCACTCACTCTCTCTCTCTCTTCACCTTTCTCTCTCTATTTCTTTCTTCTTACCTCTCTCCCCCTCCCCCTCCAAGTCCATCCCTCTTTCCCTCCCTCTCTCTTCCTTCGTCTCCATCTTCCTTATCACTCTCTCTCTCTCTCTCTCTCTAGGAACCAACATCTACACTGAAATCAATGCATTTACTCAAAGAAATCAAATAGGATTAGAAATCATCTACATTGAATTTAAGTCATCTAGTGCAAGTAATCAAATATAATTATAAATCGACATATAAATTGAAATCAACACATTCAGTGCAAGCAATCAAATTGTATTAGAAATCGCCACCTACACTGAAATCAATGCATCTAGTGCAAGTAATCAAATATCATTAGAAATAAATATCTACACTAAAATCGATGCATCTAGTGCAAATAATCAAATAGGATTAGAAATCATCATCTCCACTTATATCAATCCATCTAGTGCGAGAGATATTCCCCCCTCTCTCCACCCTCCATCCATATCTATATCCCCCTCCATCTATTCTTTTTTGTCTCTCTATCTCACCCCCTAAACACACGCGCTCTCGTACTCCATATATATCAATCTCTTTTTCAATCACCCCCTCTCCCCATCTCTCTCTTCTTCCCTCTCTTCACCTTCCATCTATATCTCTATCTTCCCCTTCTCTCCCTCTCCCCCATTAATATCTCTCTTTCCTCATTTTTTCCTCTCTCCCTCTCTCTCCATCTTCCTTATCACTCTCTCTCTCTCTCTCTAGAAACCAACATCTACACTAAAATCAATGCATTTACTCAAATAAATCAAATAGGATTAGAAATCGCCATCTACACTGAAATCAATGCATTTAGTGCAAACAATCAAATAGGATTAGAAATCATCTACATTGAAACCAATTCATCTGGTGCAAGTAATCAAATATAATTATAAATTGACATCTAAATTGAAATCAACAAATTCAGTGCAAGCAATCAAATTGTATTAGAAATCACCACCTACACTGAAATCAATGCATCTAGTGCAAGTAATCAAATATCATTAGAAATAATTTTCTACACTAAAATCAATGCATATAGTGAAAATAATCAAATAGGATTATAAAACACCATCTCCACTTATATCAATCCATCTAGTGTGAGAAATATTCTTCCCTCTCTCCACCCTCCATCCATATCTATATCCCCCTCCATCTCTTCTTTTCTATCTCTCTATCTCACCCCCCTAAACACACACACTCTCGCAATCCATATATATCAATCTCTTTGTCAATCCCCTCCTCTCCCCATCTCTCTCTTCTTCCCTTTCTTCACCGTCCATCTATATCTCTATCTTCCCCCTCTCTCCCTCTCTCTCCATCTTCCTTATCACTCACTCACACTCTCTCTCTTCACCTTTCTCTCTCTATTTCTTAATGTACCGTCATATATTCAATTACATCAAATCATAAATCAAACATAAATTGTAAATCAATGCGTTTTAATGCAAGCAATCAAATTAGATTAGAAAATAACTTCTACATTTAAATCAATGCACCTAATACAATCAATCAAATAAGATTAGATACCAACATCTACACTGAAATCAATGCATTTACTCAAAGAAATCAAATAGTATTAGAAATCGCCATCTACGCTAAAATCAATGCATTTAGCGCAAACAATCAAATAGTATTAGGAATAATCTACATTGAAATAAATGCATCTAGTGCAAGCAATCAAATATAATTATAAATCAACGTCTAAATTGAAATCAACACATCCAGTGCAAGCAATCAAATAGTATTAGGAATCAACATACACTAAAATCAATGCATCTAGTGCAAGTAATCATATATCATTAGAAATAAATAGCTACACTAAAATCGATGCATCTAGTGCAAATAATCAAATAGGATTATAAATCAACATCTCCACTTAAATCAATCCATCTGGTGCAAAAAATATTCTTCCCTCTCTCCACCCTCCATCCATATCTATATCCCCATCCATCTCTTTTTTTTTTGTCTCTATCTCACCCCCCTAAACACACACGCTCTCGCAGTCCATATATATCATTCTCTTTTTCGATCACCCTCTCTCCCCATCTCTCTCTTCTTCCCTCTCTTCCCCTTCTCTCCCTCTCCTCCGCTAATATCTCTCTTTCCTCCTTTTTTCCTCTCTCCCTCTCTCTCCATCTTCCTTATCACTCACTCTCTCTCTCTCTAGAAACCAACATCTACACTAAAATCAATGCATTTACTCAAAGAAATCAAATAGGATTAGAAATCTCCATCTACACTAAAATCAATGCATTTAGTGCAAACAATAAAATAGGATTAGAAATCATCTACATTGAAATCAATTCATCTAGTGCAAGTAATCAAATATAATTTTAAATCGACATCTAAATTGAAATCAACACATTCAGTGCAAGCAATCAAATTGTATTAGAAAACACCACCTACACTGAAATCAATGCATCTAGTGCAAGTAATCAAATATCATTAGAAATAAATATCTACACTAAAATCAATGCATCTAGTGCAAATAATCAAATAGGATTAGAAATCACCATCTCCACTTATATCAATCCATCTAGTGTGAGAAATATTCCTCCCTCTCTCCACCCTCCATCCATATCTATATCCCCCTCCATCTATTATTTTTGTCTCTCTATCTCACGCCCTAAACACACATGCTCTCGCACTCCATATATATCAATCTCTTTGTCAATCACCCCCTCTCCCCATCTCTGTCTTCTTCCCTTTCTTTACATTCCATCCATATCTCTATCTTCCCATTCTCTCCCTCTCCCCCGCTAATATCTTGCTTTCCTCCTTTTTTCCTCTCTCGCACTCTCTCCATCTTCCTTATCACTCTCTATCTCTCCCCCTAGAACCAACATCTACACTAAAATCAACGCATTTACTCAAAGAAATAAAATAGGATTAGAAATTGCCATCTACACTTAAATCAATGCATTTAGTGCAAACAATCAAATAGTATTAGAAATAAGCTACATTGAAATCAATTCATCTAGTGCAAGTAATAAAATATAATTATAAATCAAAATCTCAATTGAAATCAAAAAATTCAGTGCAAGCAATCAAATTGTATTAGAAATCATCACCTACACTAAAATCAATGCATCTAGTGCAAGTAATCAAATATCATTAGAAATAAATATCTACACTAAAATCAATGCATATAGTGAAAATAATCAAATAAGATTATAAAACACCATCTCCACTTATATCAATCCATCTAGTGTGAAAATATTCTTCCCTCTCTCCACCCTCCCATCCATATCTATATCCCCTCCATCTCTTCTTTTATGTCTCTCTATCTCACCCCCCTAAACACACACACTCTCGCAATCCATATATATCAATCTCTTTGTCAATCCCCTCCTCTACCCATCTCTCTCTTCTTCCCTTTCTTCACCTTCCATCTATATCTCTATCTTCCCCCTCTCTCCCTCTCTCTCCATCTTCCTTATCACTCACTCACTCTCTCTCTCTCTTCACCTTTATCTCTCTATTTCTTTCTTCTTACCTCTCTCTCCCTCCCCCTCCAAGTCCATCTCTCTTTCCCTCCCTCTCTCCACTCTCTCACATGCTCTCTCTTCCTTCCTCTCTTTCCCTTTCTCTCCCATCTCTCTTTCCCTCTCTCTCTCTCTTCACCCACCAACTATGTTACTATATCCCTCCCTCTCTCCGTATATCTCCTTCTCCCTCCTTATCTCCATCTCTCCTTATTTGTCTCTTTATCTCAGCCCCAAACATACACGCTCTCTCTCTGTCTCTCCCTTGTCACTCCTTCTCTCTCTCAACTTCTCATTCTTTATATTTCTTATTTCCTACATCTCTCCCCATCCAACTCCATCTCTCTTATCGATCCCTCTCGTCCTTCCTCTCTCACAAGTCCTCTCTCTCGTCCTTCCTCTCTCTCTCTCCCCTAAATCCCTCTCCCTTCCCTGATATTCTCTCTCTCTCCAATACTCTCTCTTTTCCCCCATCACTCTCCTCCTCTCTCATCCTTCCTCTCTCTCCCTTTCTCTCCCACCTCTCTCTCTCTCTTTTCCCTCCAATCCTCTCTCTTCCCCCATATCTCTCTCTTTCTCTCTCTCTCTCTAATCCTCTCCCTTCCCCCATTCCTTTCTTTCTCTCTCTCTTTCCACCCCTCTCTCTCTCCAACTACATTACTATATCCCTCCGCCTCTCCTTCTCACTTCTTCTCTCCCCCTTCTTTCCATACATCTTACTTTGTCTCTTTATCTCACCCCTAAAAATACACACTCTCTCTCCATCTCTATCTCACCCCCCTAAACACACACACTCTCGTAATCCATATATATCAATATCTTTGTCAATCCCCTCCTCTCCGCATCTCTCTCTTCTTTCCTTTCTTCACCTTCCATCTATATCTCTATCTTGCCCCTCTCTCCCTCTCTCTCCATCTTCCTTATCACTCACTCACTCTCTCTCTCCACATTTCTCTCTCTATTTATTTCTTCTTACCTCTCTCCCCCGCCCCCACCAAGTCCATATCTCTTTCCCTCCCTCTCTCCACTCTCTCACATCCTCTCTCTTCCTTCCTCTCTTTCCCTTTCTCTCCCATCTCTCTCTCCCTCTCTCTCTCTCTCTTCACCCACCAACTATGTCACTATATCCCTCCCTCTCTCCATATATCTCCTTCTCCCCCCTTATCTCCATATCTCCTTATTTGTCTTTTTATCTCAGCCCCAAACATACATGCTCTCTCTCTGTCTCTGCCTTGTCACTCCTTCTCTCTCTCCACTTATCACTCTTTGTTTTTCTTATTTCCTACATCTCTCCCCCTCCAACTCCATCTCTCTTATCGATCCCTCTCTCCTCCTCTCTATCAAGTCCTCTCTCCCATCCTTCCTCTCTCTCTCTCTCTCCCCTAAATCCCTCTCTCTTCCCTGATCTCTCTCTCTCTCTCTCTCTCTCTCTCTCTCTCTCTCCAATACTCTCTCTCCCCCCATCACTCTCCTCCTCTCTCTCCCCTTTCTCTCCCACCTCTCTCTCTCCCTTTTCCCTCCAATCCTCTCTGTTCTCCCATATCTCTCTCTCTCTCTACTCCTCTCTCTTCCCCCATCCCTTTCTTTCTCTCTCTCTTTCCACCCCTCTCTCTCTCTAACTACATTACTATATCTCTCCCCCTCTCCTTCTCACTTCTTCTCTCCCCCCTTCTTTCCATACATCTTACTTTGTCTCTTTATCTCACCCCTAAACATACACACTCTCTCTCCATCTCTCCCTTATCACTCTCTCTCTCTATTTCTTCTTAGTTATGTAAACTAATGAACATAAATATTCATAAATATAAAGCAGATTATGGAGTAAATATGAAAAGAGGTTTTATTTACTTACCATACCCCTAGTTTATTTATATTTATATTTATTTACCATACCCCTTTTCTTTACTATGGTATTTGGCCCATAGGCTTGTTATATAATTAGATTTTTATTTATAATCCTATTTGATATATTTTTATTTATTTACTTACCTCTTTATGCCTCTTTTATATTTATTTATTTACCATACCTATTTATATCTATTTTATATTTATTTATTTATTTATCATACTTGTTTATACCTCTTTTATATTTATTTATTTACCCATGGTATTTGGCCCATGGTATCAATATTAATTTGTCCCATGGTATTCGTCCCATAGGCTTCATCTAAATAAAACCTCTTTTTAAAGTTTTTTTAAATATAAAAAGGTTTATGGAATAAATATAAAAATAATTTTATTTATTTACCATACATCTAGTTTATATTTTTATTTATTTATTTACCATAGCTCTGGAGTAAGTATAAATTCATTTTACAAATATTTAATTAAAAGAAATATTAAAAGATTTTGGATTTTGATTGTTTGTGTTGAATTAACTCTTTTCTTTTGATTTAGAAAATGGTATTGACTTTAGTAAAGAGTAAAGATGTTTAAAATTTTACTTTATTTGGAAATTCAATGTGGTAATTTTTTTTTGTTAAAGGTAAATTTATGATCCATTCAAATTCACGTATATAATTTACTATCCATTCAAATTATATAAATAATACATAATTGTATTAGAAATTGATATATGTTCTAGCACAATGCGATTTTTATTTTTTATTTTTTATTTTAATTTAAAACTTAAGACGACACTTATTTTTTATTTTTTATTTAATTTAAAATTTCAGCCGACATTGAGGACGTGACCCACCTGACATCGAGGTCATACTGGGCTGTAGATGCGCCTCTCGGCGCAACCTCTCGGCGCAATAACGGTACGGATAAATTAAAATTAATTTCAAACAGTGATAGGTATTTTATTTAAAACTTTGCAACCTATTAAAGAACTTAAAACAATGGCTGAACTATCATAGTTCGCGACTTTAAATGATTTTATTTTCCAAAAAAATTAAAGTGTAATGGTAATCGATATTACGTAAATCTCCCTGAATCAACATTTTTTAATTGGCTAGTTAGTGGTAAGTGCAGGGTTCCGATATTCCAATTGCTCCAACAATGATATTTCAATTGTTTTAACAAATGGTATAAGAGTTTGATTCCACATATTGTGTGCTTCAATTTTAAACGACACGAATTATGTTGTGAGTTGCTTGACCATTTATAGAAAAAGCTTAAAACAACTCCTGAAATGTTATAACCAGTTCACCACTTTAAATGATTTTTTTTTCCAAAAATTTAAATGTAATGGTAATGAATTACGTAAATCTTCCTGAATCAATCAAATAGTATTAGGAATAATCTACATTGAAATCAATGCATCTAGTGCAAGCAATCAAATATAATTATAAATTGACGTCTAAATTGAAATCAACACATCCAATGCAAGCAATCAAATAGTATTAGGAATCAACACCTACACTGAAATCGATGCATCCAGAGCAAGTAATCATATATCATTAGAAATAAATATCTACACTAAAATCGATGCATCTAGTGAAAATAATCAAATAGGATTATAAATCACCATCTCCACTTAAATCAATCCATCTGGTGCAAAAAATATTCTTCCCTCTCTCCACCCTCCATCCATATCTATATCCCCATCCATCTCTTCTTCTTTTTTTTGTCTCTATCTCACCCCCCTAAACACACACACTCTCGCACTCCATATATATCATTCTCTTTTTCGATCACCCTCTCTCCCCATATCTCTCTTCTTCCCTCCCCCTTCTCTCCCTCTCCTCTGCTAATATCTCTCTTTACTCCTTTTGTCCTCTCTCTCTCTCTCCATATTCCTTATCTCTCTCTCTCTCTCTCTCTAGGAACCAACATCTACACTGAAATCAATGAATTTACTCAAAGAAATCAAATAGGATTAGAAATCACCATCTACACTGAAATCAACGCATTTAGTGCAAACAATCAAATAGGATTAGAAATTATCTACATTGAATTTAAGTCATCTAGTGCAAGTAATCAAATATAATTATAAATCGACATCTAAATTGAAATCAACACATTCAGTGCAAGCAATCAAATTGTATTAGAAGTCACCACCTACACTGAAATCAATGCATCTAGTGCAAGTAATAAAATATCATTAGAAATAAATATCTACACTAAAATCGATGCATCTAGTGAAAATAATCAAATAGGATTAGAAATCACCATCTCCACTTATATCAATCCATCTAGTGCGAGAAATATTCCTCCCTCTCTCCACCCTCCATCCATATCTATACCCCCCTCCATCTATTCTTTTTTGTCTCTCTATCTCACCCCCCTAAACACACGCGCTCTCGTACTCCATATATTTCAATCTCTTTTTCAATCACCCCCTCTCCCCATCTCTCTCTTCTTCCCTCTCTTCACCTTCCATCTATATCTCTATCTTCCCCTTCTCTCCTTCTCCCCCATTAATATCTCTCTTTCCTCCTTTTGTCCACTCTCCCTCTCTCTCCATCTTCCTTATCACTCTCTCTCTCTCTCTCTAGAAACCAACATCTACACTAAAATCAATGCATTTACTCAAATAAATCAAATAGGATTAGAAATCGCCATCTACACTGAAATCAATGCATTTAGTGCAAACAATCAAATAGGATTAGAAATCATCTACATTGAAACCAATTCATCTAGTGCAAGTAATCAAATATAATTAGAAATCGACATATAAATTGAAATCACTAAATTCAGTGCAAGCAATCAAATTGTATTAGAAATCACCACCTACACTGAAATCAATGCATCTAATGCAAGTAATCAAATATCATTAGAAATAATTTTCTACACTAAAATCGATGCATATAGTGCAAATAATCAAATAGGATTATAAAACACCATCTCCACTTATATCAATCCATCTAGTGTGAGAAATGTTCTTCCCTCTCTCCACCCTCCATCCATATCTATATCCCGCTCCATCTCTTCTTTTTTGTCTCTCTATCTCACCCCCCTAAACACACACACTCTCGCAATCCATATATATCAATCTCTTTGTCAATCCCCTCCTCTCCCCATCTCTCTCTTCTTCCCTTTCTTCACCTTCCATCTATATCTTTATCTTCCCCCTCTCTCCCTCTCTCTCCATATTCCTTATCACTCACTCACTCTCTCTCTTCACCTTTCTCTCTCTATTTCTTAATGTACCGTCATATATTCAATTACATCAAATCATAAATCAACATATACATTGAAATCAATGCGTTTAATGCAAGCAATCAAATAAGATTAGAAAATAACTTTTACATTGAAATCAATGCACCTAATACAATCAATCAAATAAGATTAGAAACCAACATCTACACTGAAATCAATGCATTTACCCAAAGCAATCAAATAGGATTAGAAATCGCCATCTACACTAAAATCAATGCATTTAGCGCAAACAATCAAATAGTATTAGGAATAATCTACATTGAAATCAATGCATCTAGTGCAAGCAATCAAATATAATTATAAATCGATGTCTAAATTGAAATCAACACATCCGGTGCAAGCAATCAAATAGTATTAGGAATCATCACCTACACTGAAATCAATGCATCTAGTGCAAGTAATCATATATCATTAGAAATAAATATCTACACTAAAATCGATGCATCTAGTGCAAATAATCAAATAGGATTATAAATCACCATCTCCACTTAAATTAATCCATCTGGTGCAAAAAATATTCTTCCCTCTCTCCACCCTCCATCCATATCTATATCCCCATCCATCTCTTTTTTTTTTTGTCTCTATCTCACCCCCCTAAACACACACGCTCTCACACTCCATATATATCATTCTCTTTGTCGATCACCCTCTCTCCCCATTTCTCTCTTCGCCCTCTCTTCCTCTTCTCTCCCTCTCCCCCGCTAATATCTCTCTTTCCTCCTTTTTTCCTCTCTCTCTCTCTCTCTAGGAACCAACATCTACACTGAAATCAATGCATTTACTCAAAGAAATCAAATAGGATTAGAAATCGCCATCTACACTGAAATCAATGAATTTAGTGAAAACAATCAAATAGGATTAGAAATCATCTACAATGAAATTAAGTCATCCAGTGCAAGTAATCAAATATAATTATAAATTGACATCTACATTGAAATCAACACATTCGGTGCAAGCAATCAAATTGTATTAGAAATCACCACCTACACTGAAATCAATGCATCTAGTGCAAGTAATCAAATATCATTAGAAATAAATATCTACACTAAAATCGATGCATTTAGTGCAAATAATCAAATAGGATTAGAAATCACCATCTCCACTTATATCAATCCATCTAGTGCGAGAAATATTCCTCCCTCTCTCCACCCTCCATCCATATCTATATCCCCCTCCATCTATTATTTTTTGTCTCTCTATCTCACCCCCCCCTAAACACACGCGCTCTAGTACTCCATATATTTCAATCTCTTTTTCAATCACCCCCTCTCCCCATCTCTCTCTACTTCCCTCTCTTCACCTTCCATCTATATCTCTATCTTCCCCTTCTCTCCCTCTCCCCCATTAATATCTCTCTTTCCTCCTTTTGTCCTCTCTCCCTCTCTCTCCATATTCCTTATCACTCTCTCTCTTTCTCTCTAGAAACCAACATCTACACTAAAATCAATGCATTTACTCAAATAAATCGGATAGGATTAGAAATCGCCATCTACACTGAAATCAATGCATTTAGTGAAAACAATCAAATAGGATTAGAAATCATCTACATTGAAACCAATTCATCTAGTGCAAGTAATAAAATATAATTATAAATCGACATCTAAATTGAAATCAACAAATTCAGTGCAAGCAATCAAATTGTATTAGAAATCACCACCTACACTGAAATCAATGCATCTAGTGCAAGTAATCAAATATCATTAGAAATAATTTTCTACACTAAAATCGATGCATATAGTGCAAATAATCAAATAGGACTATAAAACACCATCTCCACTTATATCAATCCATCTAGTGTGAGAAATATTCTTCCCTCTCTCCACCCTCCATCCATATCTATATCCCCCTCCATCTCTTCTTTTATGTCTCTCTATCTCACCCCCATAAATACACACACTCTCGCAATCCATATATATCAATCTCTTTGTCAATCCCCTCCTCTCCGCATCTCTCTCTTCTTCCCTTTCTTCACCTTCCATCTATATCTCTATCTTCCCCCTCTCTCCCTCTCTCTCCATCTCCCTTATCACTCACTCACTCTCTCTCTCTTCACCTTTCTCTCTCTATTTCTTTCTTCTTACCTCTCTCCCCCTTCCCCTCCAAGTCCATCTCTCTTTCCCTCCCTCTCTCCACTCTCTCACATCCTCTCTCTTCCTTCCTCTCTTTCCCTTTCTCTCCCATCTCTCTCTCCCTCTCTCTCTCTCTCTTCACCCACCAACTATGTCACTATATCCCTCCCTCTCTCCTTATATCTCCTTCTCCCCCCTTATCTCCATCTCTCCTTATTTGTCTCTTTATCTTAGCCCCAAACATACATGCTCTCTCTCTATCTCTCCCTTGTCACTCCTTCTCTCTCTCCACTTCTCACTCTTTATATTTCTTATTTCCTACATCTCTCCCCCTCCAACTCCATCTCTCTTATTGATCCCTCTCTCCTCCTCTCTCTCAAGTCCTCTCTCTCATCCTTCCTCTCTCTCTCTCCCCTAAATCCCTCTCCCTTCCCTCATCTCTCTCTCTCTCTCTCTCTCTCCAATACTCTCTCTTCCCCCATCACTCTCCTCCTCTCTCTCATCCTTCCTCTCTCTGCCTTTCTCTCCCACCTCTCTCTCTCTCTTTTCCCTCCAATCCTCTCTCTTCCCCCATATCTCTCTCTCTCTCTCTCTAATCCTCTCTCTTCCCCCATCCCTTTCTTTCTCTCTCTCTTTCCACCTCTCTCTCTCTCCAACTACATTACTATATCCCTCCCTCTCTCCTTCTCACTTCTTCTCTCCCCCCTTCTTTCCATACATCTTACTTTGTCTCTTTATCTCACCCCTAAACATACACACTCTCTCTCCATCTCTCTCCCATCTCACCCTCCTAAACACACACACTCCGCAATCCATATATAATCAATATCTTTGTCAATCCCCTCCTCTCCCCATCTCTCTCTTCTTCCCTTTTCTTCACCCTTCCATACATGTCTATATCTTCCCCCTCTCTCCCTCTCTCTCCATCTTCCTTATCACTAACTCACTCTCTCTCTCTCCACCTTTCTCTCTCTATTTCTTTCTTCTTACCTCTCTCCTCCTCCCCCTCCAAGTCCATATCTCTTTCCCTCCTCTCTCCACTCTCTCACATCCTCTCTCTTCCTTCCTCTCTTTCCCTTTCTCTCCCATCTCTCTCTCCCTCTCTCTCTCTCTTCACCCACCAACTATGTTACTATATCCCTCCCTCTCTCCTTATATCTCCTTCTCCCCCCTTATCTCCATATCTCCTTATTTGTCTCTTTATCTCTGGGGAGCCCCAAACATACACGCTCTCTCTCTGTCTCTCCCTTGTCACTCCTCTCTCTCCACTTCTCACTCTCTATATTTATTATTTCCTACATCTCTCCCCCTCCAACTCCATCTCTCTTATCGATCCCTCTCTCCTCCTCTCTATCAAGTCCTCTCTCTTGTCCTTCCTCTCTCTCTCTCTCCCCTAAATCCCTCTCTCTTCCCTGATCTCTCTCTCTCTCTCTCTCTCTCTCTCCAATACTCACTCTTCCCCCATCACTCTCCTCCTCTCTCTCATCCTTCCTCTCTCTCCCTTTCTCTCCCACCTCTCTCTCTCTTTTCCCTCCAATCCTCTCTCTTCCCCCATATCTCTCTCTCTCTCTAATCCTCTCTCTTCCCCCGTCCCTTTCTTTCTCTCTCTCTTTCCACCCCTATCTCTCTCCAACTACATTACTATATCCCTCCCTCTCTCCTTCTCACTTCTTCTCTCCCCCCTTCTTTCCATACATCTTACTTTGTCTCTTTATCTCACCCCTAAACATACACACTCTCTCTCCATCTCTCCCTTATCACTCTCTCTCTCTATTTCTTCTTAGTTATGTAAACTAATGAACATAAATATCCGTAAATATAAAGCAGATTATGGAGTAAATATGAAAAGAGGTTTTATTTACTTACCATACCTCTAGTTTATTTATATTTTTATTTATTTACCATACCCCTTTTCTTTACTATGGTATTTGGCCCATAGGCTTGTTATATAATTAGATTTTTATTTATAATCCTATTTGATATATTGTTATTTATTTAACTTACCTCTTTATGCCTCTTTTATATTTATTTATTTACCATACCTCTTTATATCTATTTTATATTTATTTATTTATTTATCATACTTGTTTATACCTCTTTTATATTTATTTATTTACCTATGGTATTTGGCCCATGGTATCAATATTAATTTGTCCCATGGTATTCGTCCCATAGGCTTCATCTAAATAAAACCTCTTTTTAAAGTTTTTTTAAATATAAAAAGGTTTATGGAATAAATATAAAAATAATTTTTATTTATTTACCATACATCTAGTTTATATATATTTTTATTTACCATAGCTCTGGAGTAAGTATAAATTCATTTTACAAATATTTAATTAAAAGAAATATTAAAAGATTTTCAATTTTGATTGTTTGTGTTGAATTAACTCTTTTCTTTTGATTTAGAAAATGGTATTGACTTTAGTAAAGAGTAAAGATGTTTAAAATTTTACTTAATTTGGAAATTCAATGTGGTAATTTTTTTTGTTAAAGGTAAATTTATTATCCATTCAAATTCACGTATATAATTTACTATCCATTCAAATTATATAAATAATACATAATTGTATTAGAAATTGATATATGTTCTAGCACAATGCGATTTTTATTTTTTATTTTTTTTAAATTTAAAACTTAAGCCGACAGTTATTTTTTATTTTTATTTTAATTTAAAATTTCAGCCGACATTGAGGACGTGACCCACCTGACATGAGGGTCATACTGGGCTGTAGATGCGCCTCTCGGCGCAATAACGATATGGATAAATTAAAATAATTTCAAAATCGTTGATAGGTATTGTATTAAAACTTGGTAACCTATTAAAGAACTTAAAACAATTACGGAACTATCATAGTTCGCGACTTTAAATTATTTTATTTTTCCAAAAAATTAAAGTGTAAATAATATTCATATTACGTAAATCTCGATAAGTAGTATTTTTAATTGGCTAGTTAGTGGTAAGTGTGGTTCCTATATTCCAATTGCTCCAACAATGATATTTCAATTGTTTTAACAAATGGTATAAGAGTTTGATTCCCACAGATTTTGTGCTTCAATTTTAAGCAAGATTATGTTGTGAGTTGCTTCAGCCATTTATTAAAAAAGCTTAAAACAACTCCTGAAATGTTATAGTTCACCACTTTAAATGATTTTTTTTTTTCCAAAAATTTAAAATGTAATGGTAATAGATTACGTAAATCTTCCTGAATCAATCAAATAGTATTAGGAATAATCTACATTGAAATCAATGCATCTAGTGCAAGCAATCAAATATAATTATAAATTGACGTCTAAATTGAAATCAACACATCCAATGCAAGCAATCAAATAGTATTAGGAATCAACACCTACACTGAAATCGATGCATCTAGTGCAAGTAATCATATATCATTAGAAATAAATATCTACACTAAAATCGATGCATCTAGTGAAAATAATCAAATAGGATTATAAATCACCATCTCCACTGAAATCAATCCATCTGGTGCAAAAAAATATTCTTCCCTCTCTCCACCCTCCATCCATATCTATATCCCCATCCATCTCTTTTTTTTTTTTGTCTCTATCTCACCCCCCTAAACACACACACTCTCGCACTCCATATATATCATTCTCTTTGTCGATCACCCTCTCTCCCCATCTCTCTCTTCTTCCCTCTCTTCCCCTTCTCTCCCTCTCCTCCGCTAATATCTCTCTTTCCTCCTTTTGTCCTCTCTCTCTCTCCATCTTCCTTATCACTCTCTCTCTCTCTCTCTCTCTCTCTCTCTCTCTAGGAACCAACATCTACACTGAAATCAATGCATTTACTCAAAGAAATCAAATAGGATTGAAATCGCCATCTGTGAAATCAATGCATTTGGTGCAAACAATAAAATAGGATTAGAAATCATCTACATTGAAACCAATTCATCTACTGCAAGTAATCAAATATAATTATAAATTGACATCTAAATTGAAATCAACACATTCGGTGCAAGCAATCAAATTGTATTAGAAATCGCCACCTGCCCAGTATTACATCTAGTACAAGTAATAAAATATCATTGAAATAAATATCTACACTAAAATCGATGCATCTAGTGCAAATAATAAAATAGGATTAGAAATCACCATCTCCACTTATATCAATCCATCTAGTGCGAGAAATATTCCTCCCTCTCTCCACCGTCCATCCATATCTATATCCCCCTCCATCTATTATTTTTTGTCTCTCTATCTCACCCCCCCTAAACACACGCGCTGTCGTACTCCATATATTTCAATCTCTTTTTCAATCACCCCCTCTCCCCATCTCTCTCTTCTTCCCTCTCTTCACCTTCCATCTATATCTCTATCTTCCCCCTGTCTCCCTCTCCCCCACTAATATCTCTCTTTCCTCCTTTTGTCCCCTCTCCCTCTCTCTCCATCTTCCTTATCACTCTCTCTCTCTCTCTCTCTATAGAAACCAACATCTACACTGAAATCAATGCATTTACTCAAATAAATCAAATAGGACTGAAAATCGCCATCTACACTGAAATCAATGCATTTAGTTAAAACAATCAAATAGGATTAGAAATCATCTACATTGAAACCAATTCATCTAGTGCAAGTAATCAAATATAATTATAAATCGACATCTAAATTGAAATCAAAAAATTCAGTGCAAGCAATCAAATTGTATTAGAAATCACCACCTACACTGAAATCAATGCATCTAGTGCAAGTAATTAAATATCATTAGAAATAATTTTCTACACTAAAATCGATGCATATAGTGCAAATAATCAAATAGGATTATAAAACACCATCTCCACTTATATCAATCCATCTAGTGTGAGAAATATTCTTCCCTCTCTCCACCCTCCATCCATATCTATATCCCCCTCCATCTCTTCTTTTATGTCTCTCTATCTCACCCCCATAAACACACACACACTCTCACAATCCATATATATCAATCTCTTTGTCAATCCCCTCCTCTCCCCATCTCTCTCTTCTTCCCTCTCTTCACCTTCCATCTATATCTCTATCTTCCCCCTCTCTCCCTCTCTCTCCATCTTCTTTATCACTCACTCTCTCTCTCTCTCTCCACCTTTCTCTCTCTATTTCTTTCTCCTTACCTCTCTCCCCCTCCCCCTCCAAGTCCATCTCTCTTTCCCTCCCTCTCTCTACTCTCTCACATCCTCTCTCTTCCTTCCTCTCTTTCCCTTTCTCTCCCATCTCTCTCTCTCCCTCTCTCTCTCTCTTCACCCACCAACTATGTTACTATATCCCTCCCTCTCTCCTTATATCTCCTTCTCCCCCCTTATCTCCATCTCTCCTTATTTGTCTCTTTATCTTAGCCCCAAACATACACGCTCTCTATTTGTCTCTCCCTTGTCACTGCTTCTCTTCTCCACTTCTCACTCTTTATATTTCTTATTTCCTACATCTCTCCCCCTCCAACTCCATCTCTCTTATCGATCCCTCTCTCCTCTCTCTCTCTCCCCTAAATCCCTCTCCCTTCCCTGATCTCTCTCTCTCTCTCTCTCTCCAATACTCTCTCTTCCCCGATCACTCTCCTCCTCTCTCTCGTCCTTCCTCTCTCTCCCTTTCTCTCCCACCTCTCTCTCTCTCTCTCTTTTCCCTCCAATCCTCTCTCTTCCCCCATATCTCTCTCTCTCTCTCTCTCTTCCCCATTCCCTTTCTTTCTCTCACTCTTTCCACTCCTTTTTCTCTCCAACTACATTACTATATCCCTCCCTCTCTCCTTCTCACTTCTTCTCTCCCCCCATCTTTCCATACATCTTACTTTGTCCCTTTATCTCACCCCTAAACATATCTCTCACCTAAACATACACACTCTCTCCATCTCTCTCTATCTCACCCCTCTAAACACACACACTCTCGCAATCCATATATATCAATATCTTTGTCAATCCCCTCCTCTCCCCATCTCTCTCTTCTTCCCTCTATTCACCTTCCATATATATCTCTATCTTCCCCCTCTCTCCCTCTCTCTCCATCTTCCTTATCACTCACTCTCTCTCTCTCTCTCCACCTTTCTCTCTCTATTTATTTCTTCTTACCTTTCTCCTCCTCCCCCTCCAAGTCCATCTCTCTTTCCCTCCCTCTCTCCACTCTCTCACATCCTCTCTCTTCCTTCCTCTCTTTCCCTTTCTCTCCCATATCTCTCTCCCTCTCTCTCTCTCTTCACCCACCAACTATGTCACTATATCCCTCCCTCTCTCCTTATATCTCCTTCTCCCCCCTTATCTCCATATGTCCTTATTTGTCTCTTTATCTCAGCCCCAAACATACATGCTCTCTCTCTGTCTCTGCCTTGTCACTCCTTCTCTCTCTCCACTTATCACTCTTTATTTTTCTTATTTCCTACATCTCTCCCCCTCCAACTCCATCTCTCTTATCGATCCCTCTCTCCTCCTCTCTATCAAGTCCTCTCTCCCATCCTTCCTCTCTCTCTCTCTCTCCCCTAAATCCCTCTCTCTTCCCTGATCTCTCTCTCTCTCTCTCTCTCTCTCTCTCTCTCTCTCCAATACTCTCTCTCCCCCCATCACTCTCCTCCTCTCTCTCCCCTTTCTCTCCCACCTCTCTCTCTCCCTTTTCCCTCCAATCCTCTCTGTTCTCCCATATCTCTCTCTCTCTCTACTCCTCTCTCTTCCCCCATCCCTTTCTTTCTCTCTCTCTTTCCACCCCTCTCTCTCTCTAACTACATTACTATATCTCTCCCCCTCTCCTTCTCACTTCTTCTCTCCCCCCTTCTTTCCATACATCTTACTTTGTCTCTTTATCTCACCCCTAAACATACACACTCTCTCTCCATCTCTCCCTTATCACTCTCTCTCTCTATTTCTTCTTAGTTATGTAAACTAATGAACATAAATATTTGTAAATATAAAGCAGATTATGCAGTAAATATGAAAAAATGTTTTATTTACTTACCATACCTCTAGTTTATTTATATTTTTATTTATTTACCATACCCCTTTTCTCTACTATGGTATTTGGCCCATAGGCTTGTTATATAATTATATTTTTATTTATAATCCTATTTGATATATTGTTATTTATTTACCTTACCTCTTTATGCCTCTTTTATATTTATTTATTTACCATGCCTCTTTATATCTATTTTATATTTATTTATTTATTTATCATACTTGTTTATACCTCTTTTATATTTATTTATTTACCCATGGTATTTGGCCCATGGTATCAATATTAATTTGCCCCATGGTATTCGTCCCATAGGCTTCATCTAAATAAAACCTCTTTTTAAAGTTTTTTTAAATATAAAAAGGTTTATGGAATAAATATAAAAAGAATTTTTATTTATTTACCATACATCTAGTTTATATATTTTTTTATTTACCATAGCTCTGGAGTAAGTATAAATTCATTTTACAAATATTTAATTAAAATAAATATTAAAAGATTTTCAATTTTGATTGTTTGTGTTGAATTAACTCTTTTCTTTTGATTTAGAAAATGGTATTGACTTTAGTAAAGAGTAAAGATGTTTAAAATTTTACTTAATTTGAAAATTCAATGTGGTAATTTTTTTTGTTAAAGGTAAATTTATGATCCATTCAAATTCACGTATATAATTTAATATCCATTCAAATTATATAAATAATACATAATTGTATTAGAAATTGATATATGTTCTAGCACAATGCGATTTTTATTTTTAATTTTTTATTTTAATTTAAAACTTAAGCCGACACTTATTTTTTATTTTTTATTTAATTTAAAATTTCAGCCGACATTGAGGACGTGACCCACCTGACATCGAGGTCATATTGGGCTGTAGATGCGCCTCTCGGCGCAACCTCTCGGCGCAATAACGGTACGGATAAATTAAAATTAATTTCAAACAGTGATAGGTATTTTATTTAAAACTTTGCAACCTATTAAAGAACTTAAAACAATGGCTGAACTATCATAGTTCGCGACTTTAAATGATTTTATTTTTCCAAAAAAATTAAAGTGTAATGGTAATCGATATTACGTAAATCTCCCTGAATCAACATTTTTTAATTGGCTAGTTAGTGGTAAGTGCAGGGTTCCGATATTCCAATTGCTCCAACAATGATATTTCAATTGTTTTAACAAATGGTATAAGAGTTTGATTCCCACAGATTTTGTGCTTCAATTTTAAGCAAGATTATGTTGTGAGTTGCTTCAGCCATTTATTAAAAAGCTTAAAAACAACTCACGTGGGGTTATAGTTCACCACTTTAAATGAATTTTTTTTTTCAAGGAAATTTAAATGTAATAGTAATAGATTAAATAAATCTTCTTTGAATCAATCAAATAGTATTAGGAATAATCTACATTGAAATCAATGCATCTAGTGCAAGCAATCAAATATAATTATAAATTGGCGTCTAGAAGGTGGAAATCAACATCAATTACAAGCAATAAAATAGTATTGGGAATCAACACCTACAACGAAATCGATGCATCTAGTGCAAGTAATCATATATATCATTAGAAATAAATATCTACACTAAAATCGATGCATCTAGTGAAAATAATCAAATAGGATTATAAATCACCATCTCCACTTAAATCAATCCATCACGGTGCAAAAAATATTCTTCCCTCTCTCCACCCTCCATCCATATCTATATCCCCATCCATCTCTTTTTTTTTTGTCTCTATCTCACCCCCCTAAACACACACGCTCTCGCACTCCATATATATCATTCTCGTTGTCGATCACCCTCTCTCCCCATCTCTCTCTTCTTCCCTCTCTTCCCCTTCTCTCCCTCTCCTCCGCTAATATCTCTCTTTACTCCTTTTGTCCTCTCTCTCTCTCTCCATCTCCTTCTCACTCTCTCTCTCTCTCTCTAGGAACCAACATCTACACTGAAATCAATGAATTTACTCAAAGAAATCAAATAGGATTAGAAATCACCATCTACACTGAAATCAATGCATTTAGTGAAAACAATCAAATAGGATTAGAAATCATCTACATTGAATTTAAGTCATATAGTGCAAGTAATCAAATATAATTATAAATCGACATCTAAATTGAAATCAAAAAATTCAGTGCAAGCAATCAGATTGTATTAGAAATCACCACCTACACTGAAATCAATGCATCTAGTGCAAGTAATTAAATATCATTAGAAATAATTTTCTACACTAAAATCGATGCATATAGTGCAAATAATCAAATAGGATTATAAAACACCATCTCCACTTATATCAATCCATCTAGTGTGAGAAATATTCTTCCCTCTCTCCACCCTCCATCCATATCTATATCCCCCTCCATCTCTTTTTTTCTGACTCTCTATCTCACCCCCCTAAACACACACACTCTCGCAATCCATATATATCAATCTCTTTGTCAATCCCCTCCTCTCCCCATCTCTCTCTTCTTCCCTTTCTTCACCTTCCATCTATATCTTTATCTTCCCCCTCTCTCCCTCTCTCTACATATTCCTTATCACTCACTCACTCTCTCTCTTCACCTTTCTCTCTCTATTTCTTAATGTACTGTCATATATTCAATTA